>CM052901.1:97396240-97444006 GCA_028534135.1 Potos flavus | reverse complement strand
GAGCCTGGTGATGGGTATTAAGGAGGGCACGGATTGCATGGATCACTGGGTATTATGCGCAAACAATGAATCGTGGAACACTGCATCAAAAACTAATGATGTACTGTATGGTGACTAACATAAAAAAAGTTGAGTATGTATAAGGTAGAAAAATTACCTTGATTTTTGGTAGATACTGCATAAAATTTTTTAATCCTTGTTCTTGACTTAAAAGCAGCAGAGTGCTAAATAGGTGATGGGGATGAGGGAGGGCACTTGTCATGACGAGCACCGGGTGATGGATGGAAGTGTGGCATCACTAGATTGTACGCCCGAAACTAATATAATGCTGTATGGTAACTAACTGGGATTTAAATAAAAATTAAAAAATAAAATAAAAGCAGATGAGTGAAATGTCTAGCATTTCTCTGATAAAAGCAGTCTGAATAATCTTCTTTAATTGTTCTTCCGTTTTCTCTCCTGCTCTTAATGAATCCTTAAGAGTCCCCAACTTTTTTAGAGCAGTAGCTCTTTGTCTATTGGGGATGGCAACAAAAGCTCTGGCCTTCACTCCAGAAAAGTGCCCACGCACACATTCCAGGGCTCTCATCAACACTGCTAGTTCATCTATTGGCCACTTAGTTGTCCATAAACTATCTCAGAACCTCTGCTCCAGAGCAAAGGTTTTCCTATCCTGTCTGGTAACGGACTACACAAATGAAAAAACAAAAAACAAAAACAACAACAACAACAAAAACATGTGCTTATGACAACACCAAAGCAAGACAGAGAGAGAGGGAGGGAGGGAAAAGGTGTGTGTAGGAGGGGGAGGGTTTCTTGGAAAATACATGGTTCCTGATATTTCCATAACTAAACAAAATCATTACCTTGGGGAAAATATAAAACACTGTGGGACATTTTTGTCCTTATTTTAGGGTTTGGCATTATTTGATTTTGCATTAGATTGGAGGAGTCGAACTTTTCAGGTGTCAGGACCATGACCCATTCATGCCCTGCCTCAAGACTGAAACCAGTGTAGTCGAGTGGAGAGCGCAGAGATTCTGGACGTCTGTGTTCTGATTCTCTTCTTTCACTTCCTTGCTTTGGATAAGATATTACATTTCTCAGAAGGCTTGCTGCTTCCTTGGTTCTAAGAAGGTAATATTACCTACCTCTCAGGCTCATTGGGGAGAATACAAGATTGGCGTGTTAAGGTTCATAATGCTTATAGGCTTCCTTCTAGTTTTTTTCTTTTTTAACACAAGAAGTTTGCTGAGTAAATAGATGATGGTGAAGCTTGCTTCCCTCATTGTTTGAAGAGCAACTTCAGAGACTGTCACAGCATGATTTCTGTGGCCTACTGATCCTATATGAATGGCAGGTTCATTTTTTTTTTACTGTAAAATTTGACTTTAGAAACATTATTGTGGGATGGTACTATTCTGAGAATGGGACCTCCTTAAAAAACAGAGGGAAACTGTCCATGCACCAATTTTCTTAGAGGTATAGAGAAGGTATAGAGACAAAAAATGAGAAGGGGGACAAGAATGAAATGGTAAAAATGAGTGTCATATACTATATTCCTTTATGTATTTTATAACAGAGAACAGTACAACTAGCATGAATCCTCTGATACTTTTACATTTTTATTTTAAAGACAAATTCTCAGGGTGCCTGGATGGCTCAGCCAGTTAAGCATCTAACTCTTGATCTAGGCTCAGGTCATGATCTCAGGGTCGTGAGATCGAGCCCCACGTCGGGCTCCATGCTCTGCATGGAGTCTGCTTGAGATTCTCTCTCTCCCTCTGCCTCTGCCCCTTCCTCTGCTTGCACGCTCTCCTTCTCTCAAAATAAATAAATAAAATCTTCAAAAAAAAAAAAAAAAAGACAGATTCTCATCCTTTTACCCTTATTCATGTTTGTTTTCTATTTGCTTCATAATCTAGGAGCTGAAGAAATAAAATATCACATCTGGCAATGGTTTGTCACGGCAGCATTCTGTTTGTGGATAAACTTCTTCATATTATTTGATTAATTAAGCATTCCACACAAATTCCATCTGCTTATGCTGTGTGCAGTAATTAATGTATGGTAAAGAGGCAATTTTTATCTTACAAAAGAATTTCCACTGAGAAGAAAAATTAATATTTCCTTAATTCTTTCCCATCCACAGCTTATGCCAAAAGTGTATTTATTGTTTTATGTTTACTGTACTTCTCTTTTCCTATTTCCCCATCTTTCCTTTGGTAAAACCAAAGAAGACACTTGCTTTTTAAAATTTCCCTGTCTCAAGTATGCTAAAAGAGACACATAAGCTTTGCCCTTTCTTTTGTTTTCCTTCTTCTAGGGCGGTAGCTGTTACATGATTTTTGTTTGAGACACTGAATTTACAAACACACGAAATTTACATGAAATGCCAACCATCTCCGCTAGTAAACATTTACTGAACATCTACTATATGCATCAACATTAGGCACTGGGAACACAAAAATGGGTTAGATATAACTGATGCCCTTCACATGTGAACTGTCTATTGGGAACAACAGATGCTAAATTGAATTATTATAAAATGAATACCCTCTCTAATCAGGCTGGTGCCCAGGAGTTTCCTGGCACAGAGGATGACATGATGAATTCTGCCTAGAAGGAAGGGGTATCAGAGATATAATCTCATAAAGGAAGAATGTGGAAATGAATCTTAAAAGGTGAAGGGTTCCAATAATGGCAGACTAGATCACTGGAACCACCCATCCCCCTATGAACAGCTGGACATGGTATAAAAACAGCTGACTTAAGGCACTGAACAGCTTACAAAGGAGTCAACAATTTTAAGGTCAAGGAACTGGAAACAGAACCGCATAGAGGTAAGCCTGCCATTTGGGGGTTCCTTCTCCCTTACGGACATCTGTCAAGTCCAAAAGAAGGGACTGAAAGCCTGGGAAGTTGAGCAGAACGTCTGACAGTTTCCTAAGGCTAAGGGAACAAAATTGGGAGTCCAGAATCACCAAAACGAGTGAGAGCGTGCTCACCATGTCAGGCTGTGGCACGGGGCCCTGAGGAGGGAGGTGTAGTAGAGTCTTAGGGTAAGTTGGAAAAACACCAGCCATCCGAGTGACTGCAATCCGCATGCCAGATATATGGTCTGTGCAATAAATCCTTACTGAATGACTCATTAAATGATCGGATCTGTGAATCAAGGAGGTGATGGCCCTTCTTTTTGCCAGCTGCCCCATCGGAGAACATACAGAAGCTGGACAGCCATGTGACAGAGGAAAGGGGGAACCCAAGTGCCAGGAGAATGTGAATCCACAGAGTTGGGGTTCTGAAATAGGAAGACTTAGACAAGAAAAGAAAGAGGGCGGAAGGTACATGCAGCTGTGACCCCCATCTCCGGCCAACTTTGTCCCACTTGGCAAATTGAAATAGGGAGAAAGGGCGAGTAGGCGAGAGGGTCAGGGAGTGAGGAGGTGGGAACACGACTCAGCTAAGAAACAGGAAAAAAAAAACCCCACTCTACTAGATAGCAATCATAGTTTCCTACGGTTGTCCAGAAAAGATATCCCTTAAATCCACTATGATATTAACTAATTATGTTAACAGCAATTTCACTGTGGACCACATTGGAACTAATTTTAACTGTGGTTTGTGGAAATCTTAGGTCTCTCTTGCTTTCCAATCCCCCCTGTAGGTCTCCAGTACCTAAGGGTTTGAATCTCCAAGCTGAACTGTTTCCTTATCTTGTGAAAAATTTTTTCCCCAAGTTCTAAAAACTGAGGGTTTCATGTTGGCTGTTCACAAGAAGAGGGAGTTGTTCAAATCTGTGCACGCTTTCTTGAAAAATTAGTTGTGAGTGAACAAAGGCCAAGTTTCCATTTTGTAGCTGAATGATAAATGAGGCAAGCCTAGCACAGCTTTTGTACAAAACACAAAATCAAGATGTGTCTTTCTCTTTCTCTCGTCATGCTTAAAAGGACAAGCTGACTGCCTTAAAAAGTGTATTTATTCACACGGCAAGCCTGGCTTTATTGTACTGTGTTCTGTGGATGCCATGTGTTTATAAATATCCTAATCCTCAGCTTCTTCCTCTTCTGTCAAGTGGATAGTCTGTATGGTATGCATTAATGCAAAATTGTTTAAAGGGTGAAAAATCAAAAGTCAGGAAATGCCTAGTTAAGGATTTGGGGAGCAATGAGAACTTGGCCAAATTACATACCCTGGGCAAATTCTGACACAGTTTTTACCACATGAACAGAACTGCATTGAAGGTATAAATTTTCAAGGGAAGGAGGGATAGAAAAATTACATTCAGGCCACAACACCCACGTAATTGGGCTGTAGAACCTTTGGAATTTCCTGACAACCATTCTAAAATCTGGACTTTTGCACATAGATATTATGGTAACAGAATTTGCGTTTAGTTTCCATGGGTTTATTAAAGGAAGAAAGCATTCTAGGGAAATTTTCAACTTAGTAGTCCCTATTCCAAAGTTCTTAATTCATGGGTCTTTATGGGACCGCAAGGTAACAACAACAAAAAAACAGAACAAAAGATTAATATCTTTATGGGCTTTTATTCTTTACATTTGTGTTGAGAATTTTTCCTGAGAAATGATGACCATTCTGCTAAAAGCAATTTTTAAAAATGTATCATTCAGAAAAATGAAAGCACAGATATTTGTGCTTTAAAATTTGTTTTTCAGCAAGAAATAAATGGGTAAAATGATTATAAAAGTCTGAACTGGGAAACTATCATTCTCTCATTTTTTTTTTCTGACCAAAGCCTTAATGACTAAAGAATCAAGTTTTCATAAAAATCAATCTCTAGCACTTCCTCTTGTTCCGTACATGCAAATAATAACCATATGTGATAATATGGGTTTCTAGATAAAATCAGATCAATTCTTTCATACCTGCTGAGAATTAGAAATCAGTGGCTATCTAACACAATTTCCCTACTACTCCCTGAAGAGGTTGAGAATTTTCAACAAAATTTGTTATTAAATTCTGAGTCGGAAAAGTCACATTTTTCATGGATATACCTGCCCCTAAGATCAAAAGATCCTTTCAACTGCACAGATTTAAATGGATAAAAAAGGAGTATATGAATCACCATGCTTTATAAAGTTTGAGACTCAGAAAGAGGGTAGAAATGGATCAACTTTACATTTACCTCTTGGAGTGGAGGAGAAAATTCCATACACGGAACTGAAAAGCTCCTATTGGGTTAAAGTTAGAATTTCATTATTACATTTGTGCAACATTAACTATAAAGGCTTATTACTGGCAATTGTGTTCTCTTGAATAATAATTACAACAGCTAATGCTTGTTGATTTCTCACTTTGTGCTAGTCATTGTGCTAAGCCCTTTGCCTACTTATCTCATTTAAGTGATCCTTTGTACAGAGATGGAAATAGCTGCTTAACAAGGTTTAGGAACTTGCACGGTGAGTGCCTGTACTGGCAAATAGTGCACAGTGCTGCTGTATGCCAAATTCCGGCGCATGGCGAGTGAATACTGTTCAATAGAAAAGACAGAAACCAGCACTATGCATGTCTTCATCCAGCCAAATCATAGCTTCTCGAGAGTGGAAAGTGTGAGAAGCATGAATTTAGATTCCCACTATTCCAAATGAGAAGTTGATTATTGAAGAAACAAAGACTGAAACGTTTGATCTTTCACCAGACAGAGGGTGTTAATATATCACAAGTATTTTAATGTTTTTGAAGATTTTACTTATTCATCTATTTTAGAGAGAGAGACCATGCATGCATACACATGCACGTGCATGAGCAGGAGAGAAACAGAGGGGAGGGAGAGGAAAGAGGCAAGGATTCCAAGCAGACTCCATGCTGAGCAGGGAGCCTGACGTGAGGCTCGATCCCATGACCCTGGGATCATGACCTGAGCCAAAACCAAGAGTCAGATGCTCAACCGACTGAGCCACCCAGGTGCCCCTATCGCAAATATTTTAATTACTCTCAGGAACAGAAGGGTAAACAGAAACAATCCTCTCACTCTGTGATGTGCTAAAAAGTGACAAGTAGCAGCTCCTATTTTTTTGGTCAGGTTAGCTTCCTGAAGGTCATTTTTCAAGGGAAATGTAGGTGACTGCGTCTTTTCTTTTGTGGCATTTATTCACACATGGAATAAGCTAACTGGATTTTATCATTTATAATCTTGTTCATTTATAAATAGCCCATAAGAGGAGGAATTTAAAAATGCACTTAAGTGAAAATGTCATTTCAAGAACCAATCTTAGCTATCTTTAAATTATTCTATTGAACATTCAATTCTCTGCTTTAGATTCATTTTCACTTTTGCCCAATGTATACATTCACGTATTTTATTTATTTACTTTTCTTTTTTCATCTTCCGACACATTTTTAATTGTGCCATAATTTGCAGCCTGTTTTTTTAATTACTATATTATGTTCAGTTATTTTAAAAAGTCAAGTACTTCCCCAAGGTTTTAGCAAGGCCCATAATAGTAGTTGATTACAAAAGTAACCTGCCTCGTCGACTCCAATTTTTCCCTTCCCACAGCCACTGTGATAGATATATATTGCTACTCTTAAATTTTTCAGTCCTGGTCATTAGCTCTTAGTTCTGCCAAGGATGATGATGATTTTCGTTCTTCCTCCATCTCACTGTCACCCCTACTCCCACATACAATTTCCACCTCCAGCCCTCCAACGTATTAGCAGAGTTTAGGACGTGCTACCTGAAAATATGGAGCCTCACCATACTGAATATTTCCAGCTGAAGGAACCTGAGAAAAGGCACGTGCAGGGAAAACTCTCTGATCTTTCCTGAAGCTGGTCAGAGAGACGTGTGACAGGTGTCCTTCCCATACCTGGAGGAAAGGAGCAGCTTTATCTCTGAAGACAAAGGGCCGCAGAGAGGAAATCTGAACCAAGAGGACTTGCTATGCTTTTTCTCGGGTAACACATTTAGCACATACCCCTTTAAGTCCTATCACATTTTTCCACGACTTCGCCAAACCTAGCACGTAAACACTCAGGTTCAGCCTTTTCTTTGGGTCTTCGTTTCCTTATGAAGGTCCTGTTTCACATAAAACTTCCATTAAATCAATTTGTAAGCTGCTCCGTTAATCTGTCTTTGTCAATCTAATTTTCAGACCCAGCCAGGGACCCAAAAAGGATCAAGGAACTTTTCCCTCCTCTACGGTACTTATCATGTAATTTTGCTTAGGTTGTAATTTGGGTTTTACATTATTATGACTCTGTAAATCCTATTTATAACTGAGTTATGTTATATACTAGGACTATTTTCTCATGAAAAATTTGTTTTTTCTCAAAGTTACCAATGGTCTTGTGTTTGATTGCTTAGTTTTGTGTGTACTTACTACCAATATACCTTCTAATTATGCTCAAGTTGTGTACGACTTTCAGAACACTGGGACAGTTTGACGTCTTCGGAGAAATCCCTCCAATGTCCTGCGCTGCTCCCACGTGGACTGACTGCTGTCCGCAGCTTCATTAGTTATCTACTGCTACAAATTTAGTGGCTTAAAACAATACACATTTATCATCTCGCTGTTTCCCTGGGCCAGAGGTCTAGGCTTGGCATAACTTGTTCTCTATTCAGGTTCTCACTGGGCTAAAAAATCAAGGTGATGACCAGGGCTGTGTTCTCATCTGAGGCACAGAATCTTCTTCCAAACTCCTCTGACTTCTTTACTCTATAATCTCTAGTCCTTCTTTTAAAGGACTCCCCCCATTAGGTCAGATTCACCCGGGATAATCTCCTTTTTGATTGACTTAAATTCAACTGGTTAGGGGCCTTAATTACATCTCCAGAATTTCTTTGCCTTCATCATCAACATAACATAATCACGGGACTGACACCCCATCCTGTCCACAGGTCCTGCCCAGACTCAGGGGCGGGGATCGTTCAGGATACGTTTATCAGGGGGTGGGACTCTTGGGAACCATCCTAGAATAATTCTGCCTGCCACTATACCTAATACCTAGAAGTCATCCAGAAATCTCCCTTCATTACCATCGTGGGAATCCCCTTAGCCTTTCTCGTAGGCTGGAGTCCCTGTTTCCTGAACCCTGTGTTTCTTCTTTCTTGACTAACTCCATAATTTTGTAGAAGCACATTTCAGCTTCCTGAAAAGGGCTGCATGGGAAGTAAGTTCTGTTTCTTAGGAACTGAATATGGGATTCTATGTTTGAAGCTGTTTTTCCTCAGAATTTTGAGTGTGCTGTTTCTCCGTTGCTTTCTAGCTTCCGCTACTGCTAAGTAGTTTGGACAAACTTGGCTTTTTTTTTTCTCCCTGAAAGCTTGCAGAATCTATTTTCTGTCCCCAGCTTACTGAAATCTCTTGATAATGCGCTTTAGTGCTGGTCTACTTCATCCATTGTTCTGGACACTTCGTATCTTTTTCAATCAGGACACTTGTGTTCTTCAATTCTGGGAAATCTGTTTTGAACGATTTTATTGATGATTTCCTTACTTTTGTTATCTCTGTCCTCTATTCATAGAACTTCAATCATCCTTGAACATTCTAGATGGGTCTCTCTTTTTTTTAATCTTGTATTTCTTCTTTTCCTCTCTGGTTTCTATTCTACTTTCTAGGGGCTGCCCTTCAGTATATCTTCCAATAGTTTGTGCTATCATAGTTTTAATTTCTAATGTTTTGTGTTCACTGAATATTTCTTTTTTACAGTATCCACCTCTTGCTTCATAGATTCATATCTTCTCTGAAGATAATAGTTATTATAGACTTTTTTCTTTCCATTGTATTGCTATTTCCACTTTTTTTTAAAAAAAAATAAATGTCTGGCAGTCCTTAGCCATCTGGTCATATTTAAGAGTGGGGCACTAAAAAAGATGATTGGGAGCCCTTGGGGAAGATGCCTGTCAACAGCATTTTTCTCTCTAGGGTAATATTTGGAGGTCCTCAGATTTGAATATTTTGTGCTCATTTCCCTTGGACGTTAGGTTTTCAGAAAAGAAGCTTCTGACCTCTTGCCTAGAAGGTACATGTCTGACTGCCAAAATTCTTGAGTCATATGAAGGAAGAAGGCTAAAGATCTCAAGTCCCATATATAAGGTTTATCTTAATCCCTATGTTTTCTACTTGGTCTCTCGGTCTTAGCTGTGCCTGGTATTGTGTTCAAAGATCATCTGCTTATCCTCTTTACAGAATAAGCCTCGAGTCTCCTGCCAGAATGGGGGAAGGATGTTTGCTCAGGTGCCTAAATTTGGAATGGAGATATGAGGTACTAAATTCTTAAACAGATTTTCAACCAATTCTCCACCTGCCAAATCCTACTCCTTTGGAGGATTCTGCAATGTACATTAGGTTATTTCTCCCCTTAACCAACTTCCAGTTTAGGATTCAGCTTTCTCCCATCTGCTAAGTCGTTTAACTCCCATCTATCCGCCTACCAACTTCCAAAATTTTGTCACTGTTGTCTCCTATCTCATTTTCTGTCCTTGTCTATTTATATCTTCCTTAAACATCCCTTTACTCTCATTTAGTGGGAATCTGAGAGGAGGAGGAGTTAAGGTACCTGTGTGTTCAATCTGCCATTCTTAACTATTTATATGTAAGACAATCACAATCAAAGCCCCAGTGAGTTTTGGAAGGTAATCTCGCCAAATGATTTGAGAGCCTCTTTGGAGGAATACACTTGTGAGAAAGCCAAGAAACTTCTGGGGAAAAAAATAAAGATGAGACAATTCTCTACAAGATATTAAAACATAAATATATAATTATTAAAATGGAATCATATTGGTGGTTATAGACAGATTAATGGAACAAAAGAGCAAAACCAAATACATACAAATATTTGGTATATGGTAATATAATAGTTCAAATTGGTAAGAAAAGGATTAACCAGCAAACTAGCCAGTTGATAAATGATATTATAACAAATGACCAGCAATTTTCATATACATAGATACAAAATCTTCATCAGAATAAATTCTGAAAGTCCCTTCCTCTTCCCAGGATTGGACAAGGATCCCAGGGGCTGACAAGGATTCCAAGGATGTCCTTTAGTATGTGGTTGTAACTCTGCCACCTCTCTTTGCTCTGGCTCTTTATGGCCCATCTGAAGGCAGTTGGCTTTTCTGACACCATCTCCCCTCGGCCCCACGCCCCACTTGGGATTATGACACCCTTTACCACTACTCCCAAGATCACTGAGCTTAGTATTTGGTCCACAGGTCCCCACACTTCCAGCCCTGTCAGAGGTCCTGCCCGTTCTTCAAGGCCCAGTTGGGACTGGAACACCGTGATCACTGCTCTCAGAACTCCCAGATCTTATCCATGGGGCTTAGGAATTTTACTTTTAAGGGCTGGACTGCTGCCTTACTTCTTGAATTCTTTGAGCCCTGATCTTGTTCCCCCTGGCTTTTGAAAACGAGGGCCTCTAAACTGTCTCCTGAAGGAAAAAAAAAAAAAAAAGGATACACACAAGAAATCATCCCAAAACTTTGCAGCTTAAGCAACGGCAACACTATTTTGCTCAAAACTCTGCAATTTGGGGCTGCTCACAGGATAAGGACTGGGATATGGAATTATCTGGAAGCTAGCACACTAACATTTCTGGCAGCCGATACTGGGCTGCCAATAGGGAATCTCAACTAATGTTATCCTTCAGGAATGAACACATGGTCTCCTCATGCGTCTGAGGCTTCCTCACAGCCTAGTGAGTGTCCCCAAAGAAAGAGCCAGAAACGGACGTAAGAGTATTTACGACCTGGCCTCAGAAGTCAGGCAGTGTCACTTCCACTGCATTCTATCTGGTGAGCCAGTCTCCAAGTTCTACTCCAGTTCAAAGGAGGAGAAATAGATTCCACCTCTTGGTAGGAGTGTGGCATGGTTCTGGAGGAACATGTGGGACTGGATATATTGCTGAGGCAATTTTCAGAAAATATAATCTGCCACACCTAGTTTTCTCCATTAAAAAGAAGAGGAAGAAAGAATTTTTTTTTTTAATTTGTGTGTGTTAAAAGCCCACAGGCAAGAAAAGATATGGTTAATTTCTCAGTTAGGTTACCTTGCCCGTCTGGTTTCATGGTTGAGACACAAGTGCTAACAGAGTCCTTTGCTACGTTAATTAACTTTGCTTTGCTTCAAGGTCATGAAATGGGTCCTTAACTCGAGCCAATCACCTTGAAAATAAATGATAACTGCTAACAAGGGCAACCAAACCGAACAAAGCCAACAACAAAAAAGAATGGCTCAGTGTAAATCCATTTCCTCTAGCACATGATCTACTTAAGATACATGAGGACTTCTTTGCCCAAATGAGAGCACCCATAAACACTTAAGACAGGAGTAAAAAAGTTATTTTCTGTTTTCTTGTCAAATAAATCATTTGTATATTACTGCTCTCTTGAACTCATTTACAGAAGACCAGATCACATTTTTGTTTTTGTTTTAACTAAGAAGATCAAGTCATGTTATTGCTAAAATGCAACATTACTGTCTTGGCAGCTACAGTTGGCTAAATCTTTGTGGAGGCTCTCTTGTTTGGTTTTCTATTGTGACTACACTATTAAAAAATGTATCCATGAACAGTTGGCAATTGCCTATCACAGTGTTGTTGTTGTTGTTTTTTTCCTTTAGAAGTTGAGCAATCTCCTTAGGATTTTTAACATTTGGAACAACAATATAATCCTTTATACTGTATTATAAGTATTTGATAATCCACACCAAATTCCAGGTTAGTCTTACCTGATGACATAACAAAAAGTTGCCTAAGAGTGGCTCCTATAATTCATAGGTGATATATTTGTACCTGGAGTTAGAAGAGGGAGAAAGCCTGATTTGCTTATATCCTTTGTGTTTCAAATAAGTAATCCAGGTCTTTCTTAATAAATCAGTCAGAAAATAATTTGCTAATGACCACAAATCTACTGTGAACTGGAGACATGGCTTATTTAATTCCCAAATCTGACTTTGACTAAAAGAACTTCTTCGGAAATACAGATCCCTAGGATCACCCTTAAGAATTTGAGTAAGTCTGGGGTGACACCCCAGAATCTGCATTTTAAATAATGCCCCTATCAAAGACTGCTACAAATGGCCCCACTAAGCTAGATGAAGTTTTAGTTTTAGTTTTCGCAAAGTAATCAAGAACTCTTACTCTATGCCAGCCACAGTTTCAAATGCTTTACAAATATTAACTCACTTAATCCTCATAACAAACTAACAATGTAGGGACTCTTGTTCTCAACTCACAGATGAGGAAACTAAACCACAAAGAGGTCAAGTAATTCGTCCAAGGGCCCACAGCTGAACCCAGGCAGTCCGGCTCCAGAGTCGCTGCTCATATCCACTATGCTTTGTTGACTTTTTTGAGGCTTAATCACACACACATAAAAATCGAGTATTTAGGGTGCCTGGGTGGCTCAGTCAGTTATGTCTTCAGCTTGGGTCATGATTCCACGGTCCTGGGATCGAGCCCCAAGCAGGGAGCCTGCTTCTCCCTCTCCCCCTCCTTTCTGCTTGTGCTGTCTGTCTCTCTCTCTCTCATTCTCTGTCAAATAAATAAATAAAATCTTTTTTTAAATATCAAGTATTTAAAGGGCGCCTGGGTGGTTCAGTTGGTTAAGTGTCTAACTCTTGATTTCGGCTCAGGTCATGATCTCAGAGTCATGAGATCAAGCCCCGCGTTGGGCTCCACACCCAGCTTGGGATTCTCTTTCTCCCTCTCCCTCAGCCCCTCCTGTCTCTCTCTTTCTCAAAAAAAATAAATAAATAAATAAAAATCAAAATAAAGCATTTAAGATCATGGAACTATAGGATTAAAAACCAACAGATTGGAAGATGTCAGCTTTCCTCTTTCTCAGCCCTTTGTAACTGAGCTTATCATTGCAGGCTGAAGGCCATCGAGTTTGAGACAATGTGGCGATGGAATACCACACGCTACCATCAGAAGGAGACAGTGTTACCCAATTGCGGGCCATCGTAATTTCCACAATTCCCATTGTAGCGTTCATCCTTATCCTCTGGGTTCTCCATGGGGATGGCCTGGAGCTCTCCTGTGATCCCTACCCACTCCCAACTCTTGCCAACTTTGTCCCCTGAGTGAGAGGTACTCTTTCCCCTATACCCACAGCTACTGCCTGGGGTCCTCCTCTGAGGGACTCATCATCTTTGACCACAAAGTCTGTCCTTCCAGTGACCGACACCATGACTCAGCAGCCAGATCACATTACCTTGGACATATCCACCATTCAGAACCAAACCCACATGTTTCCTCGATGTGGTGTCCTTAAACTCACACTAGCCCATGCCTCTGAGTGTCCAAATCCAGAAATAAGATACACAGCTCCCCAGCATGCTTTATAGGGAATTCTACAACCCAATATCTGGAAATAGGTTGACATCTCATATAACTATACTTATAGCTTATTACCATATCGAGAACAGTCCATTCCTTCTCTGAAAATGAGGACAAGCCAAAAATGAGACTTTACAAGTTTTAATTTACATATAAATAATTTATGATGGCTTTGAATTAGAGATTTTTCGACTTTGCCTTAAAAAGATGGGATCTGTCAGGTCCCATAATCTGATTGTAGAAGTTTAACTCCATGAATTGACTTTATATAAAATATTTATAAACATTAGAGATGTGTTATGGAAGATGAGCTCACTATGGTCCTTTTTTAGCCCATCAAGAGGTACATTAGAAAACTAAGACTCGTTCTTGGCTGCTAATGCATAATGAATAAGTATAAGGCTAAATGTTTCATTCCTAAGCATTTGGGTCATACATAATCAATTTGATAATGCATTTTCTTCGTTTTATTTCTTACTTGTATTTATGTACTATATAGGAGGCAGCAAAAAAGAAAATATGTCAACTATCCATTCTTATAAAGCAAAATTTGAAGAGAAAAATGACTTACCAAGGTAGCACGGTATGGTAGAAATATTATTGGCAATGGAATTAGACCAAACAGGACTCAAATTCAACTCTGCAACTTCCAGGTTACTTATCTTTTCAAAGCTAAGTAAAGGTTCATGGCCATATTACCACACTAGAAAGAGTTCCCAGTAGAGAAGCTACTACAATGAAATAGGACTCACTGAAGAAAATTTACTGGTTTCTTAAATATGTGCTTTGAATCTCAGAAAAGAATGGAGGCAGGTACATATCAACCCCCACCATATGCCTTTTCCAAATGTCTGAATTATATCATTTTATTAAGTTGTTACGGGGATTTGATAAGTTGAATTGGGTGGTTTTAATATTTGAGGCTGAAATAGCTAAGCAAAAGGGAGAGTGATTGTATTGTAGCCGTTAAGTGAAAGGGTTATAGAAAATTAGTTCAAGTCCTCTCTCTCATTTCCTGGCATACCCCATCAAGAGGTCAGGGGTCACAGTCAGGGGATGACAAGCTGCCTTGGGCACTAACTGCCAGTTGAACCAATTAAGTCCACGGAATCGTCCCACCTAGCTGACAGCGCCTCAGATGAGGGTCGCAGAGGGGCACCATGAATACTAAACGGATTACCCTTGAAGGGGTCCCCAAGGGGAAAATGCGGGGGAATACTTATCCTGCGAGCAGAAATCAACAACAAAGTAAGGAACTCATGATGAGTAGATGGAGGAATCAAATTTTTACTGTGATTTTGAGTTTTAAGTTCTCTTGTAAACTCTTGGCTCTTCAATAATTTAAATCTACTTAAATAACAGAACTTCCATCAAAGGTCACCACGGAAATCTGGCCACCAGGCTCAAGCACTCTCTTTCGATCTCTCTGGTCTACTGGCTTTGCCCCTGCCGGACACATCTTCCTTTCCGATGCGTTCCCTTGATTCCAGGACACGTTTTTTTCTGGTGTTCCTACCTCCTCTCTGGCCGTTTCTTATCTGTTTTATTCCTTTCTTCCCCCCCCCCCACCTTCCCAAGGCTTCTTTAAAGATATATATTTATTTATTTCAGAGAAAGAGAGTGCACAGGGAGGTGCGGGGTGGAGGGGCAGAAGGAGAGAGTCCCAAGTAGACTCCACACTCAGTGTGGAGCCTGAAGCAGGGCTCGATCCCACAATCCTGAGATCACCGCCTGAGCGGAAACCAAGAGTTGGACGCTTAACCGAATGTGTCACCCAGGCCCCCTTTCTTCCCCAGGCTTCTAAATGAAGGCAGACTTCACAGCTTAGTTTTTGGCTCTGTTTTAACACTTACTCTCTTTTGGTCAGTCCATTTACTTCTTTGGCTCCTACTTCTCTGTGTCAATCCTTGATTGACTTCTTAAGCATGGTTCAAAATTTCTAAACTGCTTATACACATTCCTGATGGATCATCTACTGGCCCCTGAAACTTTGCATCATGCTTCCCTTTTTATATTCCTCGCTCCCATAACCCCAAATTCCCCAACACAGCTCCTCTTTGCTGCTCAGACTCACAAACTTGAGGTCACCTAGGCATCTCCTTCTCATTCGCCCTTGCACTTTAACAGGTGCTAATTACTACAGATTTCCACCCCCCCCCCAATTCACCCAGGTCTATGCCACTCCTCTCCTTGCACACTGACACTGTGTTTCACACCCCTCAACCCCTATTATCTCCTGCCTGGAGTTAACGCATCTCAAGAGAAATACGAGTCAAGTGTTCTAGTTATTCAAAGGAGATTATTAAATCTCAAATGGATTAATCATGTATCTTCCAAGTAACATAAGGCAAAAACAAAATAAAACAAAATAACACTGAGTGATTATCGATTCATGGAAAATAACCTAAAAAGCTACTGAAAGACTAAAATGAAAGTTGTATCTTTAAACAGAAGCTAACTGTTGTAGAAAGAATTGATATTTACAAGGAGTGGGGCTCTTTAAAATAGACAAAGCAAGGGTACAAATCCATAGTTTCTTCCCTCCCCTAACCAGTCAATGAATGGTACTGATATTATGGCAACATGAGAACATGTATCAGATTTTCCTGAGTGCTTTTTATAGACCATCTGAATCAGAATCATCTGGAGTATGTGTTAAAATGCTGCTTCCCAGGCCCCATACTGTACCCTTCTTTTGCAGTGAATGTAGAACATGGTTTTTAAACAAGTTCTCCGTACAATTCTTATGCACACTAAGATTGCGGAACCACTAAAATATAAGGAAAGAAAAAAGGCTATAAAAATTATATAAAAGTATTATAAATCACATTTACTTTCTTTATATTTGTTTCTATTTTTTGAATTTTATAGTTTTGTAAGAAAAGTAATAAGTGTGACTTTAAAACAAAATTTGTAGACTCTCTCTGAATTTCACCTACATATATTAGGCAATAACTCACAGATAAATTCTTTGAAAATGTTAAAAAGATTCTGTAAGAGATTTGAAACAGAACTTTTCCATATACTCTCAAAACTACAATTAAACTCAAAAATGACTTAAATAATCTAATGGGATTTTTTTTTATTCAAAAAGTTTTCAAAATTCCAGATGTGTAGGAAAAAGATAATAAAATTATAATACCATTGTTCTTTTTTAAAAAAACTCAAGTTCTCTTGCTAATAGTTAAGGATCCTGATTTATATAAAACATAACATGTTTCTGCTTCATAACAACATCTGTATTATTTTACATTTTTATTGGCAACTTTCACCGTACCCTGGTGATTTCTAAAAATCCTCATACTCCCCTGCTGGTCAAAGTTTCCAAAAAATAATAAACAAATGATTATTAACTATGATCTTTTTATTCCATGACTATATATTCCATAAGAAACACTTGAAAAAGCTGAACTATTAACTTTGGGGAAAATCGAGTCCACATAGCAGATCTCAACTGCAGAGATATTTTGTGAAGTGGCCAGATCATCAAGGATAGATAGGAGAACGCCCACCGCAAGTGTACTATTCCCGAGAGAGACTTGGCATCCGGACTCCCACCGGCGTTCAACACACTCCTGACTTTTTCACCTCACAGAAGTAACGTCCCTTGCTCACAGAGAAGCTGCTGTCATGGCAAGTGCGGCCTCTTGCTGGAGTTTCTAGCCAAGTTGTTCTCAACTGGGAATGACTTGGACCCCCGGTGGACATTTGGCAACATCTAGAAGTTTCTTTTTGGTCATCAGATCTGAGGAGCACTACTGGCGTCTAGTGGGCAGAAGCCGGGGATGTTGCTAAACATCCGCGAAGCCCAGGGCACGGAAATCATAGCAGGTGGACCCGAATGGTGCAGGGACAATGCTACGAGCTCGCCAAACTCCAGTTCTTGCCCACCTGGCGCCGCTGGGACACATTTTCCCAGCCTTCCCTGCAATGCTGCCAGGCAGACGACAGAGTGCCGGTGCGCGGGATGTCTGCCGCCACTCGGCCAGGTCCCTGAATCCCCAGCCGCCCCCCTCCGCCCCCACCCTGCACAGGTCTCCATGCATTTTTTTCCTTCCTTCTTCTACCATTTGGCTACAGATGATCCCAGCAAATCCTGAGGCCTCGGGCAAGGGTAGAGCCATAAAACTTACGGGATCTGGGCCCCCGAATATCTGAATATAGGAAAGCCTTTCCCCACGCAATGTCAACCATGCTTGCGTTACGGCATGGAGATCTGCAGGTCATCTGTCACTGCAGAGTGTTCCTTACCTTAATACATTGCTGCTATATTTGCATGCAGCTCTAAGTGCTAGGTTTGTGAGAAAATTCCTTGATATTTGAGGAACCCTGTCTCAGAGAGGCCCTATCCATAACAATATCCTAGAAAATTCAGGGAAGAAAAAGAAAGACTTCTATGCTGTTACAGGCATAGCTAGCTGAGATAATTTAATCAAAGGCATAACCACTTACAAACCAAGAACCAGCTAACCTGCACTTAGCTATGGAAGATATAAACGGATCATGTAATTGCACTCACCCATACATATTATACACATCATTGATTGTGTGCTAACGTGTTTAAATCTTGTTTCAAAAACAAAATATCCTGCCGGCATGCTCTGAGTAAACAGACTCTTAGAAAAAATGATGAACAATGTCTGGGAAGAAAGAAGGAAAACCTGAAGAAAAGGGACTAAAATCTTCACTCTAAAGTGAAAACTTGGAAAAGATATAAGGCGGCTTAGGTAAATAGAGAAATTATAGAAAGTAGAAATTTAAGAAATGGGTATTTTAAAAGCCAAGACAAACAAAACATGATGAATATTAACTCGCTGTTGCCCTTTCGAGATGCCTAGATTCTGTATTTGGAAGAGAAAATAACCAAGTGAAACGGGATGACTTGCTTTTCTCTTTTAAGTGACTATTCTATTCTATGTTGAGGGATCTGGCTACGCTTCAGTTCTCTGGAGGGGACTCTATTTTTAAAAAAGACTTAGATTGTTATCTTTGAAACCATCTTCACAAAGGGCTCAAATTTAAAGTAGTAAGGAACTTTGGTTTCAAACCTAGAAACGCATCTGATTTCATTTTATTTTAAATTTTATCCTCAAGGAGCGCATTACGTATTTTAAGTCACTGTGGAGGGGGGCTTCCAAAAATCTTTCAGTCCACAGGAGTATTCACTAGACTGCAACATTTTCATCCACTTACTAATGTCTGAATGCCTGTCACATTCAAACGGCTGGTTCAATCCACTGTGTGTGTGTGTGTGTGTGTGTGTGTGTGTGTGTCTTTGTAGGCACA
The DNA here is from genome assembly GCA_028534135.1 of Potos flavus. Lineage (NCBI taxonomy): Eukaryota > Metazoa > Chordata > Mammalia > Carnivora > Procyonidae > Potos > Potos flavus. Next base: position 97,425,409 of record CM052901.1, on the reverse strand, counting down.
CATGTGTGCTGCAGGTCATTCTGTTGCATCAGAGACAGTTTTGTGTTTCTTCAAATTTGGAATCCCACACTCCTTCAGGGGGAAAAATGCATTCGATAAGCTACTATACAATGAGTGGATATTTAAGCAGCTATGCATAGTCGAACTCAAGTTTATGCTTCCGGTGGTGGAGGTCTGTGCACTACCAACACAATGTTTTGCTAAATTATCTCTCTTTCGATGTCTATAAAAGTGCCAAAGAAGTATGATGCGTTTACAATTGTATTTGCAGCCTTTTTGAGTATATCTGACTGGAAAGGATTCCTAGTTTAACCAGTTATCAAGAGGAGCCAAGTCTGAAGCCTATAACTTGACACATCTGTCGGGTGGAAAAATCATCCACAGACTGGCTTCCGGCTTCACACCATTTCCAGCCTTGTTTCTCCTCTCCTGCCTATATGCTTTCACGCCAGGCACCATGGGGCACACTCATACTCCAATATAGTCAGCAGCCTGGACAGAAGCCTTGCTAGAAGCCATCCCTACATTAGCACAACGAATAAGTGCCAATATACACAGAAGAGGCGGATGATAAATCAATATTCCCACCAATAATTATGGGGGTGCCAACATGCGTGTCTCTGCTGGGAATCTGAAATCTGTATCTTTCACCCATGTGTCAAGACAGCGAAACTACGCTCTTCGCATCCCCAACTCAACTTTCCCTTAGCTAGATCCCTCAAAAGCCCACGGCCTCTCAAACACCTCTCACCACAAAGGGAAGTGTAATGGAGGGGATCTTGAAACGGGAAGAGACAGCAGTCTCAGCCCGCTGTGGTTAAATTATGTCGTTTTTGCAAATTTTCCAAAACAAAACCACATAAACACTGGAAAACACCGCAGGGGCTACTCCCAGCGCCCCAGAAGGGACCCACTCAGTGGTGAGTCGTCAGGCTTCAGTTTTATCAGCCTCACGATGCTTCTACTTCTACATTTAGGATTTCTTATTCTCTTTGTAAAAACGTCACATTATGGAAACTTTCAAACATATGCAAAGGTCAGAATATATAACAACCCACTATGCACTCAACGCTCCGTTTGAGCAACTGTCAACTCAGGGCCTTCTTATTTTCTCCGTACCCCTCCCCACCTTCCCACCCCTGCCCCACTTACCCCAGACTGTACCATTTCGCCTATCACTATTTCTGTACATACGTATATGTTTAAAGTTTATATTTCTCGTGTGAGATTTTATGCCAAATTTATCAGTGGCCGTAATTAAATGAATACTTTTTATGTCTGCAAGGAGAATTACGTTTACTTCTACTATTTTTAGAACAGGGACCAAGTCTGTTCAACGCTACTCATTTTTAACATTTACAATGAAGACAAGATTTCCTTGACCTTAAACTTACACAGTGTTATATGTTAATTATATCTCAATAAAGGTGGGGAAAAAAAAGATTTCATTTGAACTGACAGTGACCTTTCCTTCACAATAGAGCCATGAATGAACTTCTGCTCCACAAACTCCCACACGTTCCATTTTTCTTATTGCTTGTAATAGTCATTAATCCATCACCATATATACATACATACAAATACGCACAGAGAGACACATGTAATTTTTCTTCCTATATCACATTCTTCTAGCCTAAACTAAACCAGATTTTTCAGTCATGGGGAAAAAAAACCTGTAAATAAGGCATTAGAGAAAGAAATAAGAAAAACACACGAAAAGTCGTCTAACGTGTTAGCAGTTAAGGGAAACAATGTCACACCCCCTTCCACACATGTGCAGATTTTCGTATCACATTTTACATCAGAGTTATATGTAATTCCATATTAACATGTCATAAAGCATGCCTAAAATAAAAGTTTTTGGAACTGTCCTTCCTAGCATTTTAGTCAAAGTCAAGAGAAGGAATTTAAGTCGGTACTCTTAGTTCAAGGAGAAATTTACAAGATTTTACTATTCTCACTAGTTAAAATAAAACCTGTGGGGATACACCAGTTTGGGGAGTTTTCCCTGAGAGACATAAATGTTCTTGCACGAGACACATAGCATATTGGTATGTGAGAGAGTGTTGGTACACGCCTTGGCTCGAGGACTGCTCTCATATTATAGAGCCTGTGATAAATTCCTTATAATGTCAAAGTCCGTCCTGGGCTGGAATCTAAGGACTCCGAGGTAAACGAGACGAGCACAGTCCCCACCCTCCCAGAGCTTGTGATTTCCTGAAATAGATGACTAGACCAGGACTCACAATTAAGTGTGAAACTTGTCACAACAGAGGAATTACAAAGGTTTCAGGAGGGCAGAGGAAGGGAGCTGAGACCCAGGATGGCCCGGGGAAGTATGTTTAAGCTGAGACTCACAGTGTTCTTCTTGGCACAATTTTATTCATTACAAGTATGGCCCTATGCAAAGTGGAGGAGAGGCTGGAGGAGATGGTATGGGGGAAGGGAGAACACATGCGAGACCACTGACACTGACATGGGCAAGAGAAGATGGCATCCCAACCCAGGAGCATGGCAAGGAAAACGGGCAGGAGTGGACAGGTTCAAGAGCTATTTCAGACCTGGTATCCATGGAGTTTGGTAATGAATTAGCGTGAGCGGTAAGAAAACAGGGGGACCTGGGTCCGCGTCTGCAAATGAAGGTGGTGATTTTTGTTTTGTGAGGTTAGACAAGGAGCTGAGCTCTCTGGCTTCAAGATTTCAATTTCAGTTGATTCTCCAGAGACAGACAGACAAACATCAGAAATTAGAGGTTGGCCCTGCAATTCATGAAACTTTGAAGAATGTGTACACATGCTTTAATTACTGCTATAATCTGATGGCTCTGCTCTGTGCCCTAAAGCTGAGAAGCAAGCATACCTTTGTGTGTTCAGAATGTTAATTGAATTACCTTCGACTTTCGTTTGTGTTCCTCAAGTACAAATTCTGAAGTCAGGCAAAAGGGATCACAGTTATGTAGTACCGTACTTAACTACCCTTTTTATAAGCAAGGATTTTTATGCCCAAAATAAACAGAGGCATACAGACATAAACCCATAAATTACGTGTGCCAGTACTTGAAAGGACCGTGTATTTGCACAAGGACCAAGAGAGCTTTCCTAAAAGGGACTAGGTCCTGGGAATTCTCTCTAAAAGTGATTTATTTCTGTCAACATTCTTCTTCAATTTAAACACACGCATTCACATATATTTAAATTTCTCCAGACATCTGACTTTAAAGCTTTACTTCTGATGTCCTGAGTAAATACCTTTAGCAAAGAAGCAATAAAATAAGTTTAGGCCGCTCTTCTCCTTGAATCTATCCTACTTGTACAAGTCTTCCTCTAAAACACCAAAAGATTATCTGATACTATTTTAGAGACATGTCCTGTCAAATATTTCTATATGTATATGTATAATATATGTCCCATGCACATATATTACAAACCATGCAAATGTTTTGGATTGCTTTGCACTTTTTTCTTACTGCGGGGTTCTTTTCGACTTTCTGACCATGTAGATTTCAAAGTTCATAAATGTACATATAAAATCACTCTCAACATTTATTAAACGTCTACTCTACATGGGTGGATGTACTGGTGAATGTCAGTGCATAGGATTACCACAATAAGCCAACGGTCTCAAAAAATCACAGAGCTTTAACCAGTAAGTAATAATGCTAAACGAGTTCACAGTTGCAAATAGAAACAGACCCAGGCAACCATTTTCTACCTTTGTAGTTTGTTAAGAGGACACGTGAGAACAAAAAGAAGCTTTGGGTCCCTGATTATTGTAACAGGAATTGCCCGCCCTCCAGCCCTGACAAGCCATCCACCACTGATGGTCTTCAATGCGAGGAGATCACACATGGCCAATGGTCCATAGTGAATTATTTCACATCCCAGGTTATTGCCGAGTGTCAAGAAAGCCTTCCCGTTATTTATATTGTCTGTAAAATAATCTTCAGCTCCCAGTAGGAGGTAACTTTGCATTAAGTGATGAAACCACACTTTGGGACGTGTACCCTATTAGCGTGTATCATATTAGTATATTATCCCTAATACAAAAATCTCGTCTGTTAGTTTAATGCAAAGCTTTACTTTCTCCTCCCTTATAACTTACAGAAAGACATGTTGAACAAGTTAGTTATGTCAATACGTGTCTGTTAAGCCCAAGAGCTGAATTCCAAAAGGATTGGGAAAAATTTTTTAAATTCTCTGCTTACACTGCTGCTGCCTTAACTTTGCTGACCCAATTAGAAACATACACGGACAGCTCTGTGTTGGCAACATTTTATACGACTTACATGACATGGCACCTTAAAAGGGAGCCAGCGTACGTGTTTTGATGTTTCAGAAGTGATCCCGGCGGAGTGAGTAGGACTCTCGAGCTAATCAGAGAGGGATCCCTCTTTAAATCTGGGTTGCGAGATTTTCAGCGTAAGAAAGAGAATGAGCACAAACGTTGTTCAGAAGAGTGAATTTCCGTGGTGCTCTTCGAACCGTGGGGTACCAAGGAATCTTGCTGGTATGAAGACTGATGCATCCAAAGAGAAACAGCCCCAAGGTGCTGCTGACTTGACCTTGTGACTTCCACCCAGCCAGCCAGCCCACCACACACAAAACAGCTGCACCCAGTGACACCGCGCCTTGGCTCTCCCTTTGCTACACAGCGAAACATCACGGGCAGACCCTCTTGTCCGGTTCCAGGGTTGGTTCCTCAGTTCCTGCTCCCTCCCTGTCTTTTCTCAGCTCCAGGCTTCTCGGCTCGCGTTCCTGTCTCCTGCTGCCGGGCCCACACCTGCGCTCTGGACAGATCTGGACACTTGACTATTTGGCACTTGCTCTTAGATATGGTTTGAACTCGCTCTCTGGCACCCGTGCCTTTGGCCACCCCTCCAGCCAAACTCTGGTCTCTAGGAGTTCTCTGCCTGGCCAGTGCATCCGCTAGACTCAGTCCTGGCCAACCAGAGCAAAGCGCAGTATGGACCACACATCCTGAAGGTGCTGTACCCGTCAGTCAAGCTAGGCTTGGTGATGCTGATGTAATGAACGGCCTCAAATTCTCTGTGTTCTAAGGCAAACGTTCATTTTTTGGCTTATTCTGCATGCTCGTCGCAGGCCTGCCATGAGTCTGCTCCAAATCACCCTCACTCAGAAGCTGTGCCGCTTGAACACCCCTAGCTCTGGTGGTTGGGGGGTGAAGAAGGCGTGTTGCACTGCAAAGTGGCTCTCAAAGACTTGCCCGGAAGTGATACATTTCAGGCACATTTCGTTGCCTGATGCAAGTCATATAGCCCTGCCCCACGTCAAGGAGGCACAGAGGTACGATCCCACCCAAAGGCAGGAGGACCGAAGATGTTGCTAAGTAATATTAACTATCAACATGGGGACCAAGTTTTAAGCCACAGTTTTCTGATCCATTTGTTCGTGGAACTGGAATACTGACTAGTGTTGGTTGGCCATATCTGCAAACTCTTACTAATCCCTAGAGAAGGCTTTAACTTCAAGTTGAATTAACACATGAAAGGGACTGCCCGAGAAGATGTAGGTCCTTGATCAAAGGAACTTTTTATGCTATAACTACTGTCATTTGTACTAACATATTTTATTTTTTTAAGATTTATTTATTTTAGAGAGAGCTAGGGGAGGGGCAGAGGGAGAGGGAGAATCTGAAGCAGATTCCCCACTGGGCACAGAGCCTGACTTGGGGCTCAATCTCATAACCCGAGATGATGATCTGAGCCAAAATCAAGAGTTGGACGCTTAACCAGGAACCCCAGTAGTGACATGTTATTATTAACACCTTGTTTCATTTATCAAGCATTTACTTTGTGCCTTAGAAGTATGCTTGTAGGGACACCTGGGTGGCTCAGTCGGTTGGGTATTTGCCTTCGGATCGGGTCGTTATCCGGGGGTCCTGGGATCAAGCCTCTCATTGGGCTCCTTGCTCAGCGGGGAGTCTGCTTCTCCCTCTCTCTCTGCCTCTGCCCCCGGCTTGTTCTCTCTCAAATAAATAAATAAAAATCTTTTAAAAAGAAATATGCTTCTAAACTCTTTACATATATCTGTTTAGGCCTCCGGTAACCCTGTGATGCAAGGACTCTTTTTTTTTTTTAAAGATTTTATTTATTTGTCAGAGAGGAGAGAGATCACAAGTAGGTAGAGAGGCAGGCAGAGAGAGAGGAGGAAGCAGGCTCCCTGCTGAGCAGAGAGGAGGAAGCAGGCTCCCTGCTGAGCAGAGAGCCTGACACGGGGCTCGATCCCAGGACCCTGGGATCACGACCCAAGCCAAAGGCAGAGGCCTAACCCACTCAGTCACCCAGGTGTCCCGCAAGGACTCTTTTTATTCCCTTTTTATGCACAAGAAAACTGAGTCACAGTGATGTCAACTGCTGTCAGGGTTTACTGGATGTTAATTTAACCTTTAAATTACTAACATAAAAGTATAACATAGTTTGGGTCTTCTACTAACTCCAGGGTTTCCATACTGGGTTACTGTGAACCTTCTGGCTTGTTATGTCTAAGGTACTCTCCCTCTCTAGATTTTGGTCCAGAGAGCATTTCTGGCACATTGCAGGAAGGGATGGAGTGAAGGGAACATTCACTTCTGGCTAGAGTGCAGAAAAGTCCAGAGGGCATCATTCTCACCTAACCACCCAGAGAAGCCTGATCAGCTACAAAACCAAAGTTTTATAAAATCTATCTCAGGATGGGGAGTGCAAAGCAACCTGCGTGAACAGATTTCCAGAGAACAATGAGCCCTTCGCAGGGGAGAAGAGAGCCGTAAGTGTTCTCGTTCGGAGCAGAATGATGGGTGAAGAAGAAATCATATCAAAATGCTAAGGAGAAATTCGTCAGGATTGCAGTGAAAGTTCAATGGCCACCCGTGGTCCGGCAGGACAAGAGGAGGATGCCAAGGAGCTCGGCCACCGAGCACGTTGGCACTGACCCTCATGGGTCATTCCCGCGGATCGTCACCAAGCGTTCAGGGCTATCATGCCAAACGCTGGGACAGGGCAGCAAAAGGATTTTCCCCTGTGATGGGCCTTTCCTAGGGTCAAGGCCGCCATTCTCCATAAGCAGAACCGAGGGAAAGGCATCAGGGGCACTCTGGGCTCCGAGGTCCTGAAGGCAGGGGGCTTGCCAGGTAAGTTAAAAGAAATCCATCTGTGACAACTCCCACAAGTTGACAAGAAACAAACAAACAAAAAATATCTCAATACAAATGAGCAGAAGAGTTGCCTGAACGGACCCACTGCAAAAGAAGATGATAGGAAAGGCAACTAAGTATGTGACCTAGTGTCCTGTGTCATCAGTTACCGAGGAAATGCAAATTAAACCCAAACTGAAGAGACTGACATCAACTACTGGTGAGGACATGGAGCACCCAAAGCGCTCAGACGTCTCTAGGCAGAGTATAAAATAGTACAACCAGTCTAAACAGGTCGACATACGGCTGTCCTAAGAATCGGCAAGTCCACTCCTATGTAACTAGCTAAGATGAACGAAAACACATGTCCACAAAGACTTGTTTACAAGTGATCAAAGAAGTCTTATGGAAAAGTTCAAAACTGGAGACCACCTATATGTTCATCAACGTGGTAGTGGCTAAACTCTGTACGTTCACACAACAAAATACGACTCAGCACTAGACACGATGATCAACGACATGGATGAGCCTTGAAAATATTATGCTGAATGAAAGAAGCCAAGCATAAGGGTAGACAGGCATGAATCCATTTATACGAAGTTCTAAAGCAGGCAAAATAATGTATGGCGATGAAAATCGAAATGGTAGCTGAATTAACCGGAAAGGGGCATAAGGGAGCTTTCCAGGATGATGGAAATGGTCTCTACTTTGTTTTGGGTGGTTAATACATACAGTTGTCAAAACTTAATTGAAATGAAGATGTGTGCAATTTATCATAGCTTCATTATCGCTCACTTTTAAAATGTCCAAGGTCAAATATCGCCATTTCTGAATATTGAGAGCGAGTCAGCTCCAAAGCGAGCGCATGATGCAAGAGTTAAAAGCCGGGTCCTGCAGGCCACCCGAGGTCAACATAAAACAATCACAGTGCTTCTCTTATTCACAGCATTTAACAGTCGGGTGCAGACACGACAGGACTTGCTATTAAAAAAAGGCACAACCCCACACCTAATGAGTGATCGTATCCTTTCATCTGTCTCTAGCCAGCGTTATCTCATGCTGATTCACCCAAAACCTGCCAATGTGTCATGGCCCTAATCTCTGTGTCAGCCTATAATTGCTCAGGGTCAGCCCTTAAAGCACCGGGGATTCCCATTCCAACCACACGGAGCTTATCGACTGCATGGCTTGCTAGAGCTCTACCATTAACTGCTTGATGATCTCGTCATCACCATTTCTGATCTTAACTTCTCTCCGCAAGTCCGTGCAAACGCTTTCCTGGGAGGCTCCTTTGAAACGCTCGGAAACGACTTGGGGCATAGTGATGGCAAGTGGTATGATGCGGTGGGGTGACTCCGGAGGCGAACATGCCTAAAACAGTCTTACTACTGCCTAAAACAGCGCCTCTCATGCTTGACTGCGCATAGGAATCACCAGGGCATATCGCTAAAATGCAGATTCTGATTTCAGTAGGTCTGGGGTGGAGCCCAGGGGTCCACATTTCTAACACGCTTCCAGGTTACAGGGTGTTGCTGGTCCGTGGTCCACACTTTGGGTTGTAAGGAGCAGGTAGTTTTTTCTCTCTGGTTATGTTCCCTGTTTCTATAAGGTACCTCTCTCCTTGTGTGCATTCTCAGTCCAAGCTTCAACATTCGACTGCTTTAGGGTTAAAACATACAAGCTAGTGTCCCAGCAATGGACAAAGGACAGTTTGAGAAATTAAAAAGAAGCATTCTGGAAAGGTATTCTAATTTTCACGTCTTAGCTCAGAATCAATGTATTAAGTCAAAATCATGCATCTTCTCTGGCGTATTCCCATCACCAATCTGTAGGACTCCCACTGACCGGCAGCTCCCACAGAGTAGGCAGCAGACCTTCCAGAGTCATCTGGGACCAGAGCAATGGCCCACGGGCAATGTCTCACCAACACTTCAGCTCACACTGGTTGGCAGGAACACTCTGCCTGACAGCCAGGGAGGGAAGAATGCAGGTCAGGGAGTCCGTCCCTGAAACGGGCCAGAGCCTGCTTCCATAATCAGGTGGGGACTCTTGTCCCAGTGACTGCTGGGCGCAATGTTGCTCCTCAGGCAGATACAAAGGAAATAGATTTTGCCCCAAAGTGACCTTTGGGCAATAGGATTATAAGACATAGTAAAATCATAATGACAGTATATTTGGCATCCCATGGGGACATATTTTGAGTCTTACGTCTTTTTTTTTTTTTTAAGTATTTAAGCTAAGGGGCGCTTGAGTGGCTCAGTCAGTTTAGCGTCTGACTCTTGATTTTGGCTCAGGTCATGATCTCAGGGTCCTGGGATCGAGTCCCACATTAGGCTTCCTGCTTGGCCGGCAGCCTGCTTCTCCCTCTCTCTCTGTCCCTCCCCCTGCTTGTGTCTCACTCTCTCTCAAATGAATAAATAAAATCTTTTAAAAAATAGAGTATTTAAGTTAAAATATTATCTCTGTGCAAAAGTTTTAGACCCTCTTTAGAAAGGTACACTTGAATCACCGAACCTCAATAATTCAGAATATTCGTAATTTCTCCAACCATCTTATTTAAGCATTTAACTTGTCATTCAGAATGAAACTGTATATGTAAAACAAGAAATACCAATACTGAATGTGGCATGATATTCAAGAGTTATAGCAACTGATCTGGTTTACTGCTAATTGGATTAGTGGCATTAATCCTCGGGCACACAAATACTTTGTCAAAGAAACACACACAACTACAACAGACACACATACACAACAATGGCGGCAAAGGCAATCTTTCATCTGCCCGTAGTTTTGTGAGTTTCAGAAGATTGAGCCAGTCACAGTGAGACGAAGGTTAGGAGTACTAGGTTTTGCATAGGCAGCTGAAAAATGTGAAAATAAAGTCTAAATGGAAGCAGCCAGCTATGTGTTCCATCTAAGGTCCAGGGACCCGCCTCCATACGGAGTCTGGGTATTTCTTAGGAAACAGGGACACCGAGCAGTTCGGCCGAGAGTCCTGGTACTCAGCAGGGCAGCTACATAAGCACGAACCAACAGTCCACTATTTAATTTTCATGGCTTGCCTTTCCCACTATAAGTCTTCCCTTGCCATCCTGGGACACTTTACAACAGCTGTTGGAGATTGTGGGAGTTCCTATTCTTAAAAAGAAACTCAGCACTACTCAACTTTGCAATATGAGCATTCACCTAGGACTGGCCCTATATTTTGGTAGCAATTATGAAGTGTATACTCTGAGGCAAGCCTAATTTTCCAAACATGGGCTTAGCTGAAGAATCAGTACTTCTCTGCACACTTGAAATGAGGAGCGATAAAATTTATTTTATTTTTTTAAAGATTTTATTCATTTATTTGAGAGAGAGAGAGCACGAGTAGGGGCAGAGGGAGAGGGAGAAGCAGACTCCTCGCTGAGCAAGGAGCCCAATGCAGGGCTCGATCCCAGGACCCTGGGATCATGACCTGAGCTCAACTGACTTGAGCCACCCAGGCGCCCCTGAGGAGCGATGAAATTTAAAAGTGATCGGGTATCTGAGGATAATCCCAGCTAAACTGAACTGTGACAGAAAAGTCCTGTGTTCCTTTGAGACCTAGTATAACCACCACGGCCGCCACCCTCCTAGTCGCCATCACCCTCATCAGTACGCCATGCCCACCATCACCGCCACCATCGCTACCCCACTGCTGTCACCACCATTCCCACCATCATCACCACGACTGACACCATCCTACACCGTTGGTAGTACAACTGTAGAAGCTTTATTGAAAATAATTTTGGCAGTAACTATTAAATCTTAAAAATTCATATTCCCCCAAAAAATTCATATTCCATTTGAATCATCGATTTCTCTTGAAGGTATCTGTCCTGCAGAAATACTTACGCAAAAAAAAAAAAAAAAAAATGTGGAAAAAGCTTAATATGACAAAAACGTCAATTGTTGCCAATAAAATTCCAATCAAAGTCCCAACTGGATTAATTTTGGGCAAAGAGACAAACTGACTCTCCAATTTAAGTAGAAACATTGTTTGAAGCAAGGAAAAATTATGAACATCCTAAGGAACTTCAAAGACAAATCTGTCTAACAAATATTTATTAAATGCCTATTATATGCCAGGTATTATTTTAGCCAAAGGGATAAGCAGATAAAACCTTTCCCTGCTCCTACTATAGAACACTGGGCTACGTACAATAAGAATAAAATACACCTAATCAACTGATGTGAAAGAATCTACAAGACATACTGTGAAATTTAAAAAAAAAAAATCATGGAACAATATAGGCTATATAACACTATTTGTTTTCTAAAATTCATCTCTATCTGAGCATGTAAATATATAAATGCATAGAAAATAATCTAGGGAGATATCTGACTAACAGGCAATGGATGATTACTTCTGGAAAGGAAAACAGGATTGAATAAATCTTGGACAATTTTGGCTTGGTGTAATATCTGGATTTTTACAAGAAGAATGTGTTTATCACATACATGCCTAAAATGTATCAGATTACCTGAAAAATACTGATGAAGCATTCCTTGTCACGATCTAGTCTAGAATATACTGTACTTAACAGAATGTTTCCAAAAACCTTCTCATTTTTGTTGGTCATTTCCCATGACTTCAAATTCTGTAGGCTGATGATAGATGAAGTTTACTTTTGTTAAAAGAAAAGGCAGGAAGGCATGTGGATAAGAGAGAGAACAAACCAGGTGGGTGCTTACCATCAGTCAAACTTGGGTTTTAGTCCCTATTCTGGTACCTGATAAAATGTATGTTCTCGGAATATATACTTTTAATAGCAAGCAACGGGATGTTTAACAAAAAGTGGCTTAAACAATAGAGACTTGTTAACTCACACAACCAGAAATCCAGAAGCAGAACAATGCCAGGCAGGACAACCCCTACAGCTCTCCCTTGGCCTTTTCCTCATAGTTGCAAGATGGCTGCTGCAGCTCCAACAAAGCACCACATCCTTATAAGACAGTAGTCCAATGTAAGAAGGAATGAGGTCTTTTATTTGTACCGGTCTCTACTTAATTAGGGAGAATAGGTTTTCACAGCATTCCCCCATAAATTTCCCCTTCCATTTAATTGGGCAGAACCAGGTCACATGACCACCCTCAAATCAATTACCAGAAAGGAGGTAGAATAACCATGTTCGACTTAAGCCCAATCATATTTCATATCCCGAGACTGAACCCTCCTACCCTGAGCACATAACTTTACCTGATACCCACAGTAATTCTGAGTTCCTCTCTTAACAAAAGATGAAAAAGAAGTCACCACTGGGCAGCTGATGAACGGCTATAATAAGTAATTAAAGATTCAGTTTGTTTACCTGTAAATTGGGGAAAATGATCTATTCTCATAATTGTTTGAAACACTAAATGAGATAGTATATGGGGGACGCCTGGGTGGCTCAGTCGGTTAAGTGTCTGCCTTCAGCTCAGGTCATGATCCTGGGGTCCTGGGATCGAGTCCTGCATTGGGCTCCCTGCTCAGTGGGGAGTCTGCTTTTCTCTCTCTCTCTCTCTCAAATAAATAAATAAATCTTAAAAAAATAAATGTGAGAGCATATGGCAAGCACGCTTGGCTTATACTAACTGCTTGATAAATGTCAGTTTTTTTCCTCCACGTCCTCCATCAATAATTATAGCATTATTTCCATAAGGAGATTTTTTTAAAAGATTTTATTTATTTATTTGACAGAGAGAGAGAGAGATCACAAGTAGGCAGAGAGGCAGGCAGGGGGGGGGGGAAGCAGGCTCCCTGCTGAGCAGAGAGCCCGATGTGGGGCTCGATCCCAAGACCTTGAGATCATGACCTGAGCTGAAGGCAGAGGCTTTAACCCACTGAGCCACCCAGGTGCCCCTCCATAAGGAGATTTTTAAAAACTAGACACCAAGCAAACTAGAAGGCGAAGCATCTAGATATAGTTTTCCATTCCTTGCACTTAGGTATTTCGATATACATAATACATTTATGTCCGGCAACCAAAAGTATCACTGTCTATCTGAGGATTGTTACCTAAGATGTCAAATTCGTTTCTGAAGAGTCCTGTACCAAAGAACGAGTGACAGAAGTCATTAGAGGAGATATAATCTCAGGGAAACTTTTTCCATATTAATTTCAAGTTTATCTCTTGAAGAAAAAAGGGATCCGGATAGATACTAATCGGACACTATAACCTCACATGGCGGAAGGACAGAGGAAGCTCTCTGGGGCCTCTTTTATAAGGGGACTAGTCCCAGACTAACATTCCCCTCTTTTCAACTAAGGATGACTACATTTACCTCCTTGTGGAAAAACATGTCCCTGCAAATTCCAACTAAGGCCGAAAGTCCCTTGCATATGATGGCAATCAATTTAAAATTATTCCAACACAAACTATTTGATGACAGTTTGGTATACGGACTTCAGGCACAGCAGGAGGAAGAAGAGTAAAGAGGGCTCAGAGTTGGGCTGCTCTATACCCGGGTAGACAGATTTCCCTAGAGCAGGGGTTCTCACACTTGTGTGTGCATCCAAATCACCCGGAGGGCTGGTTAAATCAGATGGCTGGGTCCCGGCCCCAGGAGGTCTAGAGTAGACTCTAAGAATCGCCAGTTCTAACTGGCGATTAGGTGACGCCGCTGATGCTGTTGACGACCACCGTCGGGGAACCAGCACTCCGGGGTGATGCAGGAGCCGTGAGCATGAGTGATGGCCTCGGTCACTCCCTGAATCCCCATCTGTGAACTCAGGCTCAACCCCCGTCAAATGACGTTGCAGAGCAGAGCCGTGAAATGTGTAACATTTCTGAATCGTTTCCAATTATTTCCAGGTTGCAGAACTTGAGACTGGAAGACTTCATTTGGGGAGAGACCCCTTCGAGGAAACTTGAAAGGAGGAGAGGAAGGCCACCTACCCAAACAAGCCAGCGTCCCCCTCTCTCACCTGCCAACTTCCCAACAAAGGGAGAACAAAATAACACTCACATTCGAAATGCTTTTAAGGGTTTGCAAGCATTTCAACTAAATGATCCTTCCTTTCTTTTATGCCCAATAAAACTATTGAAACAGAGACCTCAAGAATTTAGGGCTCTTTGGCATCGTCGCCAAAGGACAATCCTGCCTGATTGGGCTCCGTTACAAAATCCAAGAGCGTGGCCTAGACGAACGGGCTACATGAGCCTGCTGTCAACTGCTTTGCCAATAATGCACCGAAGAGCCGGCTTAGAAAAAAACTGTTTCTGTCATTTGATGCACCAGATTTTTCAAAACAATATTTTAATTTGCATACCAAGCCAAATTCCCTCTCGGAGGAGGGATAGAGCGCATTCCATTGTGTAAGACAATCCTCATTCCCGCGCAGTGATGTCAGGGCTCAGTGAGCAATGCTCTTGCTGCGATAGCTTTTCTTGCCATTAAGGTTCCTATTATAAAATTTTAACCACTTCAGAATCAGGCAAGATGTTGCAAATCTTTCTGTTAGCGTTTTTGCAAAACCGAAAGAGACACGGCTGTCACCAACTGCCTCAAGCACAATTATTTAATGACTTTTCCCTCGCGGTAGGAATAGGGTTTCTGAAATCCATCTTCACCTCCCAGGACTTTGTTCTCTTAGGAATACTGATTTGCGTAGTTGGTTTTTGCCAGCTTTTAAAGTTCGGGGAGCAGTGTGATTGTTTGCTAAAATGATAGGGGGCATTTCAGGGCTCGAAGACTAAATCCTAGTAGGAATTTTGAGGTTAATGGGAAACACAGTGGGCATCTTGCTAGTTAGGGGAGTACTGGGGCACAGGCAAGATTAAGGACGAAAGTACTCTGACACATAAATGACACAAAATGGCGTGAAGCACCACAGCACAGCAGGGAGAATCTGGCGAGAGCTCTTCTTATGATTACTTGGGAAAAACACCAAGTAAAAGAATTGTAATATGCCATCTATCTATCTATCTACCTTTTTCATCTATCTGCATACATACCCCAAAATTTTAAGATTAAAGGGAAAAATCTGGATTTCCATTTGAACTCTAACGATGTGCTACTTTTTTTTTTTTAAGATTTTATTTATTTATTTGACAGAAAGGAGAGAGATCACAAGTAGGCAGAGAGGCAGAGAGAGGGGGAAGCAGGCTCCCTGCTGAGCAGAGAGCCCGACGCGGGGCTCGATCCCAGGACTCTGGGATCATGACCTGAGCCGAAGGCAGAGGCTTAACCCTCTGAGCCACCCAGCCACCCCTGTGCTACTTTTTTTAATTGAGAAAAGCTTGAAAAAAATACAGAACAGTGAAGAAAAAAAAAATACAATACCAACCAGACTAAATTAACGATTGATTACA
Organism: Potos flavus; assembly: GCA_028534135.1. Classification (NCBI taxonomy): domain Eukaryota; kingdom Metazoa; phylum Chordata; class Mammalia; order Carnivora; family Procyonidae; genus Potos; species Potos flavus. The sequence continues at coordinate 97,409,960 of CM052901.1, read as the reverse complement.
TTTAGCCATTTTAACTGAGCTGATTTTAAAATAATACTAAAAGGGGGGTGCGCCTGGCTGGCTTAGTTTGTGGAGCATGTGACTCTTGATCTGGGGGTCGTGAGTTCGAGCCCCACATTGAGCATAGAGATTACTTAAGTAAGTAAATAAATCTTTTTTAGGGGCGCCTGGGTGGCTCAGTGGGTTAAAGCCTCTGCCTTCAGCTCAGGTCACGATCTCAGGGTCCTGGGATCGAGTCCCGCATCGGGCTCTCTGCTCAGCAGGGAGCCTGCTTCCTCCTCTCTCTCTGCCTGCCTCTCTGCCTACTTGTGCTCTCTGTCATATAAATAAATAAAATCTTTTAAAAAAAATAAATCTTTTTTAAAAAATGAAAAAAGGAGCAATATAGAAAACACTAAAATCCCTTTGATTTTTTTTTCCCCCTTGTCCTATTTGCTTATAACTATTTAACTGGTTGGGAACTCTTCCAGTATATGGTTTTATACTTTTATTTTATACACATATATCCTAAAGGTGGCTTCAAAAATGCTGAACATGGTCTTCTGTGTTTTCTGATATGTAAATAAATGCTATCAAATCAGCACTTATGATATCACAACTTGATTTTTTTCATTCCGCGTTACACTTTTGAGCCTATCTATTCTGATACCTATAGATCTAGATAATTTTTAATGTGGCATCACATTCCATTCTATAAAAACACTACAATTTATCTTTTAGCCAGCTGATGAAACCTTCAGGGTTTTTCCATTTTTCACAATTACGAACAATGCCACAAAGAAGAGTCTTGTCCCTGTTTCCAGAGGCTACAGTGGAAGAAGTTTTCCTGGGACTAGATGGAGGCAGAACTGCTGGGTCATAATGTTTGCACATTTTCAGCCGTGCTAGATATCATTGAAATGTTCTCCCAAGAGGTAATAGCATTAGTATTCTAATCAGCAGCCCTGACAGTTGGTTTTCCCTCATTCTTGTCAAAACTCCAACTGTGTCATTCTTAAATTGTTTCTCTCATCCAAGGGTCCCTGATAAATAGCAAAGATGAGTTTTTTTGCCTACACTAGAAATGGGACTGTAGTGGACATCTCTTCTCTGCCCACTGGCATCTAGAAATATCTAGAAGCTGAGCCTCCCTTTTCTATAGAGAACTGCCCTTCAACCCAGTGGGTTGTTAGTCACACAGTCATAAAGAAGTTTCTTCTTAGATCTAGTGACGCATCCAGAAGTAGAGATCAGAATATGGACAATCAGAATTGCTCTTTGGGGGATAAAATAGGCAATGGGAGAGAAAATCTCTCCCATCTTTCAGGAACTTGAGGAGTAAGGAACAAACTGCCTTTGTCTACTTGAGAATGAAACTGCAGAGAGGAAGGAGGAATCAAGATCAGGTAGAAATTCCACTCCTAGGTATATTCCAGAAGAACCGAAAACAGGGACTCCAAGAAATATTTGTACAGCAATGTTTGTTGTAGCAGTACTCGCAACAGCCAAAAGATGGAAACAGTCCAAATGTCCATCCACAGATGAATGGATAAACAAAATGGGGTCCATCCCTATGATGGAATATTATTCAGCCATAAGTAGAAATAAAATACTGACACCTGCTATGACATGGATGAACCTTGAAAACATTATGCAAATTGAAATAAGCCAGAAACTAAAGGACAAATATTGTATGATTCCATTTACATGAAATTTCCAGAACAGGCAAGTTGATAAAGACAGGAAGTAGATTAGAGGCTTCCAGGGGCTGGGGGGAGAGGGGAATGGGGAGTTACTGCTTAATGATTGGTTACAGAGAGTCTGTTTAGGGTAATGGAGATTTGGAAACAAACAGTGGTGACAGCTGCACAACACTGTTAACGCAGTGAATGCCATTGAATTATATATTTAAAATGGTTAAAATGGCATATTTTATGTTATACATATTTTATCACAATAAAAAATATTAAAAACCCCAAGACCATTAAAAATGAAAAAAAGATTAGATAAGCAAAAAGAAAGACACACACATATATATCTCCTAATGACATCATTTCAGTCCCTGGATCCTACTATGCCTGAAGTCGGAACTAATTCTTTCCTTAGTTACATAAATCGATATATTCTATTTTTTTCTTTATATAGTTTGAATTGGCTTTCTACCGCTAGGAAATGAAATAATCCTAAATCAGGCATAACAGCACATAATCAGGAAGGAAAACAATGTGATCTTAACATCCACTTAGGTTCTAAACATTTTATTCAAACCTCTGCTGTTTGTGGGCAGTCAGTCAAATCTTACTCCAATTGAGTATATGTGTGTGTTATTAGGGGTTGGTAATAGTTTAAATAAACATGATAACCATAATCCCCTAATTTCATTTTGGTGCTTGATACAAGGTCTATCCCAACTAAATTTTTTCCAGATACATTTCTCCTCTAGCTAACTTGCTAAAGAGAATTGAGGGACACGCTGAAGAGGACAGAAAAGAAAGAGTCCCTAACAATGAGAAGATGGATATTACAAGTGATTCTTTTACTCTACTACCAAACAGAACATAATAAAAATAAATAAAATAACATAAAATAATTCTCATGCTATCTACTCAATAGGGTTGTTTGGTGGCTCAAATAAAAAAACTGGAAAGCAGAAAGAAAGAAAGAAAGAAAGAAAGAAAGAAAGAAAGAAAGAAAGAAAGAAAGAAAGAATCCAAAATCCTAAGGCAAAAGTAATTCTCACATTTTAAGCATTTATACCCTTCTTTTTTATAAAGAGAGCTAAAGATTCCTGCCTTGATTTCACCTGCCCTTTAGTAATGGAACTGGCAAAGCCTATGTGACAAAAGAGAAGGCTGGGAGAGGAAGGGGACTTCTCTTCATTTCATTTGATGTTTTGATCTTTGCATAAATTAAGCAATAGACAATATAAATACAGCTAGATGTAAATAATCGAAGGTGTACAAAATGAAATAGGTAATTTTAGCCCTTAATAAATTCATGTGAACAATTATACTTTGAATCCAATGGTTTGTCCTTTCTCATGAATTACATCTATGGCAGACCCAGCTAATTTGCCTGTAATCTTGCTCATAATACGATTTAAAATGAAGCATAAAAAAATTTTAAAACTTTAAAAAGTAAAATAAAATAATAAAATTTTGAAAAATAAAATTCCAAAATTTAAAAAATAAAATTAATTTCATTTTTAAAAATAAATAAAATAAAAATAATAAAATAAAATAAAATTAATCCATTTGCCAAGAGAGAGGCTATGGGATTAAAAGTATTACTTCTTGTAGAATTTCCTTAAGGACTGCAATATGAATGGTGGGCAACAAAATTGTGAGAGGTCCCAAAATCAGTAATAAGAGTGATAAAAATCCTAGAAGCGCGACAGTCTTCAGGACAGGCAAGAAAGCCGGAAGGGATGTGCTTGTGTGGAGCAGGGGAAGGGACGGCACGCCCAAGAGGAAACTGGCACACACTAGCGAGAGCGACAGGCAAAATCCGAACATGAGTAATGGGTTAAATTGTTTTATAAATGTTTCCCCAGTGGCCAAGTGGTAAAAATGCAAATTCATAAGGAAATTTGGCAAAAGACAAGAGAAATGAATTATTTGTTCGTTCAACATGAAAGGAAAAATACAAAGATAGGAAAGGAATACTAGAACATTATGAAAGTTGGAGGGTCATTTTTCTCCTGTTTCCTTCCTTTTTCTCTTCCTTTTCTTTTCTTTCTTGTTCTTTTTTCTTTTCTTTTTTTTTTTTCTTTTTGGCTCTAAAATGGCTCCATAAGGATTGGGAGGAGGGGAGTGGCAAAGGAACCAGGGAATCTCTTTTGGAAATACAAGCAAGGTTTCCAAAATTCATTTATGCTTCTCTTCATCCGGTTTAGTCCGGATCTCTCCTTTCTAAATGCTTACATGGGTGCTTTCTCTGCCTGGTATTCATAAGCAAGACATTTTTGAAATATATAGCTTCATACCACTAATGGGGTGGGATAGAACGGCACAAAGGAGCTTGCATTTCAAATACTAGCACAAAGAACTACTTCTTGAAATATGTAACACTTCCAACTCCTGGAAGGCACAATTGGCTGCATGTGTCAGTGGTATATAAGACCTTCCAAAAGGACGCAACACGAATGGACTACAGTGTATAGTCTAGATCTTATTATAGCACGATCAAAAACATGAGGTGATATTTCCACCTCTGACACCATGTGAGTTTTTCAGTCTGCTTTGTATTCATGGGGGTGCCATTGAACGAATTAATGCCATAGTTAGAGGGAAAAATTATTTGGCAGAAAGGAGGGACAAGGAGGGGCTAGGAGGAGCAATTGGCATAGGAAGTCATTTGATATTACCGGTTAAGCTCCAGAATTGGGGTTTTGAGGATAATTCCAAACAAAATCCCAGACATTGGTTTGGAAACTGTTTCTCTATTAATCTGTGCTCTACTTTTGTGGCGTTCCAATGAATGATATCCCAAAATTATAAATGTTTTCTTCAAACCGAATTTCCTGTGAATTGGCAACAATTAGTTTAATTGGATTGAAGGAAATACGATTAATTTTGAGAAGGCTATGTTTGCTCTGAATCTTCTCGAGGAAAATCTATGCTGTTTTGGTGAAAGTATGAACCCCAGCTGTAAATAATTCATTACCCAATGCAGTTCTATGATAAATTTGAGGGCTCACTTAAATACTGACATGTTCTCTGTAACATTAGGCTACAAGAATTCAATGTATTACAGGAAGTATTCTTGTTTTTAGTGTTTATTTTAATTCTAGTTAGTCAGCAAACAGCATTATATTAGTTTCGGGTGTGAAATACAGTGTTTCAGTATTTCCATCCATCATCTGGTGCTCATCACAAGTGCGCTCCTTCACCCCCATCACCTAGTTCCCCCATCCCCCCCACCTCCCAACTGGTAACTATCACTTTGTTCTCTGTAGTTCAGAGTCTACTGTTTGGTTCTCTCCCTCCCTCTCTCTCTCTCTCTCTCTCCCTCTCTCTCTCTCTCTCTCTCTCTCCCCTCTCCTTGGCTTGTTCTGTTTCTTAAATTCCCCATATGACTGAAATCCTATGGCATTTGTCTCTGTCCGCCGGACTTCTCTCCCTTAGCATAATACCCTCAGCCCACGTCTTCACTTCCCTCGCACAGTTCTCATCCCTCCCTCATTTCTGCAGCTGTTCACTGCATCCACTCATTGGCTCACTCTACAGAAATGCAGAGCTATAAAATGTTCACTTCAATATATTAATAACTACCATTTATTAAACAGGCATTCTAGTTCCTTTATGTATTACGTAATTTAACCCCTGAGACAACATTTTCATCTCCATTTCAGAGCTGAGAAAGCCGAGTTCCTGAAGGCTTGGCTAACTTGACCAAGGCTGCATTCAAACCCAGACCTGACACCATAGCCTGTGGGGTTTTCACTACGCTATGCTGTCTCCGACCGAAAGAAGCTGGCAGAACCGTCATAAAGGGAACTGTGTTAAAATACCAACTAAATGTTCACTGAGGATAAATAGAACAAACTGTATCAGACAAAACACCTTTTCCAAAATATTAGCCACAAGAGCTTTAAAAAATGTTCTAGAACTACCTCTCCTTAATCCTAAATCATTACTATTACTCGATTATTTACACAAAAATTTTTGGAGATCGAATGCTTATTGTTTTAGATCCTAATTAAGGGCTTGTAAGCATCTTCATAAATATAGCATTTAAAACTCGTTAATAAAAATTCAAGGCATCTACAAACTTTAGTTTCTCAATAAAATATTTCTATTGGGTTTAAGGATTATTTTCTAACAGAAATTGCCCACATTCTCCTCATCATGCTCGTGCCTTTTTTCCTCTATACTGCTGAGAAGCCTTGGCAATTTATCGCAGGACAAAATACAGAGAAAGAGGAGGTGGAAGAGGGACCTTCAACCTGAGCATAAATCACACTCCTGTCACCACTGCCCAGCAGCCCGAATGAGACCCAAGGGGAGTGGCAGGGACCATTTTAGTTGCGTTATCTAAAGTGGCTACCTTGGATCACCAACTCCTAGGTCCTAAATTAGCTACTGACCCTCCTTCTGGTACTTCACAGAGGTCGAAAGTGAAACTGAGATGTCCTTGAACCAGACATGGGAGAAGAGGAGAGGACTTGTATACCCACTTAAGAATCCGACAAAAATTGATTTTTACTGAACGAGGAGATATGAAAATATGTACAAATATCATTTTCTTATGTGACCAAAACAGTAATTACCATTGGAATACAATGTGGGGTCTTTTTGCCACAGAGTAACACATATGTAAAACAAGGCCTTCTAATGTTATTGTGACTTCCATAAATCTAAGAATGAAGGTCCATCATGCATGTTTCCCCCCGATAGAGCCCCAGAGATCATCTGTAGCAACACATAGAGCTTACAGTAGACAAAATAAAATGGAATGAAGTTTTTTTTTATGTAGGTCCGAATTCGTCCCTCTGTATTTGTGTGTGAGTGATTTAAATTACTGTAACAGATCTCAGAGTACAAAAGAAGGTAATACGCGATCATTGCAGGAAATCATATCATACTAAGGTACATAAATAAAAATATCCTAATTCTTCCCAAATCCCACAATTTTGTTAGCAGTTTCTACATATCCTTCTACATCTTTCTTTGACTCATTGTAATATGCCTATTTCCTTTAAACTTCTTTCCAAAATAGTACTATATTACTCTACAACTTGCTTTTATCATTGACCAATAAATCACGGATGTTCTTCTGATTAATACATGAAAACAGTCATTCTGTTTTCCTAGTTGCATAAGGCTAACTAAAACAACCAGTAGAAATAAATGACCAAGCCCCTAGATTTTGGCCTCCAATTCCAATCCCCACTGAAAGGTATCAGAGTTTCTTGGGAAACCGGCCAATTCCAGATCTCGCCCGGCGACAGAGGAGATACAAGATGAGCCTGAGACGTCACATAGTGCCAGAAACCAGGGAAGATCTCAAAGATATGGCCATTTCCGAAGGACACCGGAAGCAGCTTAAAGAGGCCCCTATCAGTCAAATCTGTGACAATCTGAGCAGCGAACAGAGTAACTGCAGCCAAGTCGCTAAGTCATAGCTGCACAGACTCGGGCTGGGGGAAGCTAAGTCATCTGCGCCGGTATCAGCCGCCAGGAAGAAGTAGTCAGTGTCGAAAAGGAGTTTTCATGCCTCCAAAGCAATGCTTCTACTGCACGCCATGCCTCTTGATCAAAGCAGGGCTGAACTGAAACGTGCAGAAGGGAGGAGAATAAAGAGACGGCTAGGAAGAGGCGGCTAAGGAAAGCTGAATTTAATTTTCGCCGGCAAGAATTTTTTAGGAAGTGGCCCCGGCCAACGACACAAAAGCAGAGCCACAGACACCCACGCAGTGGCTGCACAAGATGGCCTTTAGAGAGACCACAAAAGGCCCGCCAGCACTCGTGCTCGGATGTGCCAAATGTTCCTCCCTCGTGGTGGCGCGTGCCTTTCAGGTCCCTGTAACAGTGGCAAAGCCCCACCTCGGGCCACGGTGTGTTCTCCACCCCCGGTATCTCTGCTACGGAGATTCCCAAAGACCAGACTATTCCTTCAGGTCCCCCTCGCGCCCTGTGGCTACAGGACTTCAGCGCTTCCTGCCTCACAGCCTCCGCCAGCAGGCCCGTGAACTCTGCCCAGAGCTCTGCCTGCCCCCCATGCAGGGACGCCGAGCCCACCCCCCACTACCCAGTCACCCTGGGAGGGGTTTTGACCATTGTCTCCCCCACTCCCAAACTCTCCAGGCACCTGGAGAAAGGAAACAGTAGTCTATCGGCCATCACCAGCCCCGGGATCCCCCTCCCAGGAGGCTACGACTCTGGCCGTCAGTGAAGAATTATGCAGACAGCACAGAGTTACAGCTTCTCTTTGGCAAAACCAAAAGGTCTGCTTTGGTCATTTTTCTTCCCCACAACTAAAGAACAATTGTCCTCAAAGGAGAATCAAGCACCCATCTCTAAGCACCGAAGTAAACCACAGAAACTTCAACACTGGCGTCTTTTTCTCCCAAGGCTCAAATATCCTAGGCCCTTCCTCTGACTCACTGTTCCCAGTCCCCCCTTGGCCCCTGCCACCAGCACTACGCACACCTGTCCCCGAACGCTGAGGTACCCTGGGCACCGAGATGTGTTGGGCAGGTCCCCCTTCCAGGGAGGGCTGCGGGTAGACAGACAGCCTTCCGCTGTCAGCAACTGAGCGGCAGAGGGCTGTCAAAGTCAAGGTCACATCCTTCCCAGGGTGGCCTACACCCAACGACGGTCGATCAAAGTAAAGTTATAAAATCTGTGCTATCTGGCCCCAAGTGGCATCATCATGATGGGCCATTTCGTGCCAGAGCTATCCAGGGGTATGGTCAAGGCTGATTTGGACTGCACTGCGGCCCAGCTTCTCCCTCTACCCAGCCTGGTTTCCTTCTTCTCCCCTTGCAGGTGTTGACCCCTTTTAGACATGTGCACACTGACCACCTTGTCATGGTATGCTTCCGGGAGCAACCAACTTGCAACCCCCTGCCACCGGATCCCTGTTAGAACAACCATGGGCCAATATTCCCATCACAAACTCTATATACGGTCTCCTGAGTCCACGCAACTCCGGAGGGAGGGCAGCCTCCTTCCAGATAGAGCCCCCTTCCTCTGATCATAAGCCACTCAGGCCTCATCAGATGAGTCAGGCACCCGCCCTCTGGGCTCCTCAGACGCAGGGAACAGACGTCACGTGTCTCAGCTTGGTCCCAGAGATGCTCCCCTCAGTAGGCCAGGCGGTAGAGGTAGGAGTTCCCTGCCCTCATTCTGAGGGGTAAGGAGTAGTGGGACTCTCGGTGCCACTTCCTCCAAGAAGCCCCCCCAAACACACATACACACACAAAGTTAACTCTTACCTTCCATGTCAGTGACTCCTCTCTTCAAGTTTTCCGTGGTCAACTGAGAATTACTGTCCTGGTGCCATCTTGGAACGTGGTGGCCATTGTCTTTGTTCCTCAGCAAAAACTGACCCTAGAAGAGCCCCATTTTAACATTTTACATTATGGAAACGCTTGAACATGGCAAGAATATATTTTGGAAGAACTCCAGCAGTGGTCTTCTCTGAGGAGGGAAATGGATGAGCAGGGGAGAGGGAAACGACTGAGACATGCTTTTCATCGTCTTTTGTGCTTTGGGGTTTTTGTGCCATGTACATGCGTGTCAAACCTATTAGACTGAACCTTATGGAATTGCCAATATTTGACCATTTAAAAAGATTTTTTTAGGATTTTATTTTTAAGTAAACTCTGCACCCAATGTGGGGCTCAAACTAAGAACCTTCGAGATCAAGAGTTGCACGCTCTGTCGACTGAGCCAGCCAGGCATCCCGATATTTGGCCACTTTTGATCTACAATTTTCTTATTACCTCGTCTACCCTCAGCATAGTCAATGAAAGGAAACTAGAGGTGGACTACTTGATGTTTCTCCTACCATCAGATGATAATCTCTGTAAGTGGCCTCAACTGTCCCTTATCTCGGCCTCTCAAACCCTGCCCCTGCGATATAATTTTCCTACTACCATCTCTTACACTTTAAGTTTGTTTCTGGAAGCAGAATAGAAACAGGATGCAACCTCAGGAAGACAATCAGTAACAGTCCCCCTCTGTCCCCACCCTACGGCCAACACTCTCCCCAAGACCCCAGATAGATAACTCTCTTTCAAGATTCTGCTAAGACACTATCTTCTCCCTCTAGCCTTTTCTGAATTTCTTCTTGCTGCCTGTAGCCCACGGAAGAGAGACTGACCATTCTGCAGCCCAGATGCCTATGCAAGGCTCTATCACGGTATTGGCCTTCTGCGTACACACATCTGGCTCCTCCATGAGACAATTCTTTTTAAGAAAAAAGTTCATGTGTTCGTACCCCAAATCAGAACAGCCCCAGGATCGGTGCAGTAGGTTCTGATAAAACGGGATCGATAAGCCACTGCTAAATGAATGAATGGCCTCATTGTAAAAGCTGGCATTATTCAGAGCACAAACGAATGCGACAAATACTTCGTGCTGTACGCTCCTTATCGGGGTTCGAGGGCAATATTCTGTGCAAGTGTACAGTGGGATACAACTGTGAATCATTAGCTTCTGCGGACTTCTACTCAATGGTCCGTATATGATAGATGTCTGGGATCCCCAGTCCCAGCACACAGAAATGCACTCTTTCTGAAAACATACCTTGACAAAGAAGGGTAGCCAGTAAGACCCTGGCTCCTACAGACGATAATTCTGTTATGCTTCATAGCCTCCAAATTTCTCTCTCGCTTCTAAGTGATGAAGAATTTCGAGTCTCCAAGGAGGACAAATAACAGGAGAAAACCTTGTCAGGAAACGACAGGCCCTCAGGGCCGGAGTTTAGAAAACACTCATGCAGGTGAGGCTGTTTTCAAGAAGTTTCGACTATATAAATTCCTCTTTGTCAGAGTTACCATGTCTTAGTCTAAGACAGTTATTATGTTTTCTTATTATAAGCATGCACTGGGTTCTGCATCTGGAGCACTTGCCAAATTGTAGATTTATTCCTATTTCTATACATCTGTGAAAAGAATGTGTGTTCTGTTTCATCAGGGAGTTACTTGAAGTCACAGGTTGCTAATTCCAAATGAATAGAAACAGTGATTAATCTGGGAGATACGAGCTCTCCACTATTCATGTAACAGATGTCCATTATGATGAGCTACACATTTGTTCCGTGTTTATACTGGAATACAAAAAAGGAGGGTCCAACCATTTTGTGAAATAAAGAAAGGAAGAAAGGAAGGAAGAAAGAAAAAAGGAAAAGAAAAGAAAAAAGGAAAGGAAAGGAAAGAATAAAAAGAGGATGATGGGGGAAGGGGGGGCATTAAAAAATACTTTGAAAATGTTTATTCAGGTGCCAGGTTAGATGCGTGGAGACGTGGGTATGTCTGCAGGGTGGCAGGTAAAGAGCGGAGGGGAGGCAGAGAGGGAGGGGAGCAAATGTTCCTGGGGTTCCAGGGGTAAATGTTCCTGGCTTCAGTTCAGGGTGTGGATATTAACTCAGTTCATCTCACTTGGCTGACAGAAGCACTAATGCCAAAACCGGCAATTTCATCAGCATCAGCTACACAGAAGATGGGATTTCAGAGGGAGGCACAAGAAAAGGGAGAATGATGTATGTAATTCTATTCAAATAATTAAAAACAAAGTTGGCAGTCTATCTTCCTGTCAAGAAGAATAAATATCAGACTATGGAGTTGGAAGGGGGAGTGTAAGAGGCTTCCTGCTGCTCCGTGTTAACTCCGGTCCAATACAAACTTTATAGTTGACTCTTCACAAAAACATCCATTTAAAATGATCCTCCTACGGTTTTTGGGTTTTTTCTTTTTTTTTCCGGAACCACTCTAGAGCCCTTCAGCTTCGTAGCCACAAATACAGGGTTTGCATAACTGAGCTACTTCTAGATGAGCGACGGAGAGGTTTCCAGAACTTTCCATTCTCTCATTATTTACCTCCTGTGCTCATACGCCCAAACACAAGAGCAGGACCCGGCCTATAGTAGGATCCAAATACATACACACGTACACATATATACACACATACTTTTTTAATGAATTCGATGAACACGGGCTAGACTTAATGAACGACACGTGCACAGGGATGGATAATATTTATCAAAGGAGTCATTACCTTATGTATCTGCAGGCTCACTGGATTATGGCAGAAGCAATATCATAACCAAAAACCAAAAAGAATCCTCTCTGGATATCTTAACCTGGTTATTATGTGTCCTGAACTATACCTTTCCGGAGTTTCTCTTCAATTGCCACTGCTTAGAGGAGGGGGCGAGCTCCGTTTTGTTACTAACGAACAGAGGAGATTAGCACAGCCAAGTGATAAAAAAAAAAAAAGTTCAAACAGACTCATTGGCGAAGGTTTTGCTTCGAAAGCATCTCGAGCACTATTCCTCTACCTTTCCAGTAACGTATAAAATCGCTGTTCAGTAGCTTCTAAAATGTTGAATTTAGGATGCAATAGGGCTCCGCGGTTCTGTCTAAACCTTTCTTTGTAGTATGTGAAGATGAGGGCAGAAGAGAACACCTCCTGCATTTACGATGCTCCCAAGTCCAATCAGAGACAGAGCTGGGGACGGACCTGTGGGACCCGCGCGAGCAGGGGGACAGCAGACCGGTCTCCCTTGAGCAATGCAGGGAGCAAGACACCGCAAAGGGAGCCAGAATGATTAAGGAGGAATTCTGCTACTTAAAAATGACATGTTGCCATGCCAAGTTAGAAGGGTTGGTAAGTGGGTACTTTCAGACCGCTAGAAGGTTCTTTCAGGCATCCGAAACTGCTCTGCCAAAAAGCCTTAATATTTTAGTCTAATCCCACTGAGTGAGCCAAGCTGATGAGGACAGAGGAAGAGGCTTTCCTTTTTGAAGGAAGCAGGAATTAGGATAATACAGGGGTCGGCAAAGTTTTGCTGTAGAAAACCAAACGGCAAACGTTCTTGGCCTTGTGTGCCACACGGTCTCTCTCGCAAATATTCAGCTCTGCCACTGTGCTGAAAGCGGCCATCGGCAGGGTGTAAAGCAGTGGGCGTAGCCGTGTTCTGGTCACACCGTACTTATGAAAGCAGGGGACGGGCTGGATCTGACTCATGGCCTGTAGTCTGCCAACCCCTGAAATGATATATAGATGGCTCTCCAACAGACTGAAACCTAAGGAAAGATGCGGATCGCAAGGTCAAATTGAAAACTATCGTGCTTCTTAATTCTCTGTATTTTAAAATGCGCTCAGCAGTACCCCTGATTCCTGTGTGGATCTTCTGGTGTTTGCCTGCCAATAGCATTTTCCTTAAATGCATCGAGATGCACATCTTTTATCCAACTGTTGGCATGAGCTTAGATTCAGTAGAGAAAATCGAGTCATCCTAAACATTCCAGGAATAAAGGACCTAATATATTAAATAGGGCTTACGTCAATGTCAGAATACTCTGGGACAGTCGGGTCAAGAAAGTCACTAGTAAAGGGCTGGGAAGCGGACACTGACTATCTCAGCCTCGCATCGCGATGTGGGTGCTTATCCAAAGCTCTCCGGCAATCTGCTCCGATTTGTGCGAATGTCTGAGGAACCTCACACCGACTCTCAGTCTGCTCCAGCAAAGCCACTGGCTCTCGAGCTCCCCCCGCAAAGCCACCACGAGCCTCCTGCCTGCCCACATCCAGCTGCGAGCAGCGCTGAGCACACCAGCTGCTACTTCTCTGCCACCTGGAACACAGTGGACATCACCGCCTCGGCAACCCTCACGCGGGACAGGATGGGGACGGGGACCGCAAGGGGACACAGTGCCCCGCTTCTCTTCAGGAATTCAGAAGACATCTCCGAAGGGGTGGTGGTGATGTCTCCTTGGCCACGGACAGTCCAGCACATTCCAGCCCTTGGCCAGTGCGGTGTCCCAACCCTCTCCTTTCACCCGTTGTTAACTTCCAAATAAGTCAACAACATAATGCTTCCGTCCTACTTGAATCGACTATCCCCCATACCTCCCAAACTCGTTCCTTATGTTACATAACAGGCAGAGGGAAGAAGACCAAATTCTATTGTATGTCCAGACACATCCGTATCACAACAGGAAGAAAATATGCCCATTGCCACCCTCATTTCTACAACGGGCCACACGACCACTGCTAGCTTTTAGACC
>CM052901.1:97320080-97396140 GCA_028534135.1 Potos flavus | reverse complement strand
CCGCCAGCTGCCTGGCTCAAGGAGGCAAACAGATTAGAGGTGGGAGAGCCAAGGAGGGGAGCGGAGTCCGCCGTACTGCCAAATTCCCATAACCTCACACTCCCCCACATTTCAGCCTTTCAATCCAGCCTCTGATCCTCCTGATGGGTACAAAATTCAACTTTGCCTTCAATTAATGTAATCTCTCGTTCTCTCTCTCTCCCTCTGTCTGAAATCCAATAGATTTTAGACTGTCTTCACTCAAATTACACCTAAAAGGCATGTATTAACTCTCTTGGATCAAAGCTGGGCAGCTGCATTGATCACAGATTGGGGTTCATGGATTCAGACTCTGCATGAACACATTTTGCTTCGTACCAAGGAAAAGCCTGTTTCAGAACTTCAAAGTCGAACCCCGCTAGCCAGCTAGTTCTCAAACGTGTGCTGGTGGTCAAGGGCAAGGATAACATGTGTGATGGTTCAGTGCAAGCCCTACTCCTCCCCCATTCCTAAGAAACCAACAGATTAGACTCCTCCTTTAATGACAGATGTTTTAATGGGCAAGGGATGAGATTTTTCTTTTTTCAAAAAAGGGAAAAAATGGTCAAAATGTTAGTATCATCTGAATAAGCTTTGCCAGTCAAAGCCCCCAAAATATCCAGGTTAGAATGCCAGTTTCCAAATTCTCTTTCCTGCCACATGTACGTGCACACGTACACACACACACACACACACACACATACACACACACTGAGTTTTATAAAACAGGTAAAATGGATTTCAACTGGTATAAGGGAGTAGGTTTCAATGTCAGAAGGACATGAGCTCCAGTTTCGCTCTGTGACTCCTTTATCATATTGTTTAACATCTCTAAGCACCCTCATTGGTAAAATGAGGATAAGTATAATTTTGTTAAGAAAACTATTCCCAAACTTTAAATGAAGTGAAACGGGCTGTGGCATGACCTTTCAAAATCTTACTGGGGCACTAACCTGCCTACCTAAGACTTACTTCGTTGCCTAGGGAATGCACTTGTGTTTGACTTTCTGTTTTTTTACTTGGTTAGAGTTCAGATGCTCTGAAGTTACATGTTAATTCATAGACTTCTGTCCAATAGAAAAGATAACCCCAAAGGTTGTGGTTTTATTGCCCTGTAGGACAGTAATCAGCTTTGAATCTATTCTAGAAATCTTATTGCAACACTTTTTTTCCTTCAAAATGCCTACAAATACCAAGTTCTTCATAATGCTCTTGGAATCAGCTTAATCCATTTATGGTTCTGATCATTAATGAGCTGAATAAATTCTTGACAGGTGTTCATTCTGTATTTGTATGAGATTATGTTTTTAGTTCTTTAAAAACTATACTTTTGGCAGTACCTATCTTATGAAGTAGCTATGAGAATTAAATAAAATAAAGCAAATAAAGTAATTAATAAGGCCCTGACACATATTAAGCAGTTAACGAATGTTAGCTATTATTATTAGCTATAATTAAATCCAGCATGATCCACAGGAAATAGAAAATGTAACATATCCAAACTTCACCCAGAGACATCCATGTTGCCAAATCAAAAAAAATAAAATTAAGAGACTAGTCACACTGAGCTCTAGCTTGATTTCCCTGGAGATTTTTGAGTCCTCCAGAATGCAGCCCAATGAACTAAGCTTTTGAATTAGTAGCCATTTTCGTGGATGATGCCAAATCTTATAATTATTGGGATTTATAACTGTACACAGAATAAGTATTGTGTCTCAGAAAGATATATAATTTTTTCCACCACACATGGCCAATAACAGAAGATAAAATGAAAATTGGGTTTAGAATAAAAAAATAATATTTTTACCCTCCATCCTGCTCTGATATACCCAGTTGTAATCCCTCATTTTATTTCCTTCCATTTTAGTGGAAGGAAGGGTTATTCCCCGTTTTTTTCCCCAAAGTATGTAATAGCTATGTCCTGCATCTCGTCCTTTGTCTGATTCCAGTAACTGCCAAAAATAATGGTGTTTTCCCATGGAAAACTTGTCCCTTAAAAGAAACTAAAGGATAATAAATGGACAAGTAGGACCAATTTCTCTAACTTCACTATGATTTTGGTTGCTGTTGATGTTCAAATTTTTTCAGATTATAAACCCTGAAAAAGAGAACTCAGTCAATTTTAGTTTTTGTTGTTTGGATTTGGCGGGGGAGGGTGGGTAAATGTTGGAACAACACTTTAGAAGTAATTCACAACCTTTCCATAATGACGTCTAAAGAAGAATGAGAAACCACCTATAGAAAGAAACACAGATACTGGGGCATAATATTTCCACACACACAAGTAGAAGGGAACCAGATGGAATTGGAGGTTACTCTGCATTATACACAAAACCACAGAGAGGCTGGGTCATCAAATACTTTTTAAATACCTTCAAACACTGAAATACAATGCAGGAACCTCCTGCACTCAGTTCAAAAAAAAAAAAAAGCAAACAAATACATATAGGGACTTAAATCAAGGTTAAACAGTCAACTGTTGTTCAGTTCCAGTGACCGAAGAAGAGTAAGTTGAATTTAAAATAAAGAAAGCAAAGAACACATGTGAGAATGAAGCGTTCTCTATACTTGCAGAGCTAACTTAGGGGTCTACACAAGTTCAGACGTAAACACAAGTTCGGCGCAATCAGCCACATACATTTGCATGTATGTATGTACACACGTGTATTTTATATACATTCACAAGATTGCATGCACATTTGCCAGCCTTTAAAATGAGAGAATACCACTGAGCAAGTAGAGAAATAGGAGTTGAGGCACCCCTCGTTCAAGATTATTCTAGTCCGTTGCCACTCAAAATTTGGTCCCCAGACCAGCAGCATCAGCATCACCTGGGAACCTGTTCAAAATGCAGATTCTCAGGCTTCACCTCCCAGATCTCCTGGATCAGAATGTAGCTTTTAACCAGACTGACTGCTGGTGATTTGTATGCCCGAATTAGTCTAAGAAACACTGGAACCGTGATAGCCATCTCCAAAGCTACTAGCTGCCTGTGTCTATCCGGTACTTGAGGTGTGATTAGTGAGACCGAGAAACCACATTTTTCATTTTAATTAAAATTAAAATTTGGAAAATAATGCCTCATTCAGTGGTTGGGCTACTTTTAAGCTAAACACATTTGGAACAACTGGGGTATATATGAATCTAAATACAAATCATGTATTTCTGATGAAAACTCAGCATCTGAACTGCAAAGTACTGTGAAGTATAAACTGCACAGATTTCAAAGGCTTAGGATGAAAAAATGAACATAAAATGTGTAATTGATCATTTTTATAATGATTACAGGTTAAAAAGATTATAAGTTAAAAATTAGATTATAGGTTAAAAAGATAAAATTTCAGATATGCTGTGTTAAATTTAATATATCCTTAAAATTCACGTGCTGTTTTTACTTTCTAAAATGTGACTACTAGAAAAGTACAGCTCACGTATTATTTCTACTGGACACGGCTGCTTTCGATCCATGGTCCTCCAATTATAAAATTACTGGCGCCTGGCTCCCAATCCCAGGGATTCTGATGAAATTGGTCTGGGGTGAGCCTGGGCATTAGCGTTTTTAAACTCTCCCCAGTACTTCTATTCCTCTGCCAAGGTAGAGAAGCACTGCCCGACGTTAACAGATTCATCGATCCCAACTGATAAATAATGGCCTCAGAAAGAGCAGAAGGATCTTTTGGGCTCTCCCGTCACCCCTCAACAAAACTGTAGAGTTGGAAAAGTAGCGCTCATTTCTTACCTAAAGAGTGAAAAAGCATCCCCACTGATGTCATCTGGGCTGAACGCTGGGTGGCAATTTTCTACCTCGACTTCAGGCAGAATCAAACATACCCAGGTGAAACTCAGTGCTTTCTCGGTGTTTCCAGAAACCCACCACCGGTTCTTCCAGGACTTCATCCCCATATCTGATGTAGGGGTCTCCTACTTGTGTGTGTTTAGAACAATCTCCTGGGTAGTTTGTTTACAAGCAGGTTGCTGGGCCCCAGCAATTCGTGGTAGCTCTGTGGTAGGGGGACCGACCATCCTGGCTTGCCTGGGACCGTCCCGGGTTTGGTTTTAGCCAGAAAATCCCACATCCGGGGAACTGCTCAGTTCCGGGCAAACTGGGCCAGCTGGTCAACCTACCCCAGGGAAGTAGGCATTTAACAAGCAGCCTGGGTGATACTCATGCATTCCAGGTGAGCACAGCTTGGGAGCCACTCGGAGAAACACACACACCTGAATACTTCTTCGTGAAGTTTTTTCTGGATTAATCAACTGCCCTGAGAAGACAGCCACTGAAGTTACACAAATAATCGGTTCAGCGAATAACTGATTGCGGAAATTGCTCTAATTTAATTTAACATAGTAAATCATTTGAAACTATTTGGGAGGAACGACTACCAAAGAACCCTGACAGCCTTGAAGGGAATTCTTTCATTGTCAGGAATTCAGCAGAGAGGGGCTGGGGAGACAAAGTAAACATGTGGCATGAAGTCGTAACAGTCTTGAGTTTGAATCATTGTCTCTGCCATTTGCTAGCTGTGCAACTTTAGGGAAACTCCTTAACTTCTCTGTGCCTCAGTGTTTTCATTTGTAATGATGAAGTGAGTAATTTATACTGACACTGAAGGTTAGCCATGAGAATAAGAAATAATGCATTACATCAGACAAATCCCAGTCCAGGAATATTCTACAACATACCTGGCCAATACTCCTCAAAACTGTGAAGGTCCTCAAAAGTAAGGAAAGTCTGAGTAACTGTCACAGCCAAGAGAGGACACATGACCACCAACTGTACTGTGGCATCCTGGAAGAGATCCTGGAACAGAAAAAGGACATTAGGGCAAAAACGAATAAAATTCAAGTAAAGAATGGATGTTAGTTAATATTAATGTATCAAAATTGGTTTAGAGCTTGTGACAAATGTACCACACTCAGGTACGGTGTTCATAATAGGACAAACCGAGTCTGGGGTGTGTGGGAATTCTGCACGTCCGGGCAACGTTCCTGTAAAAATAAAACTATTCTAAAACTTGAAGTTTATTACCAAAAAATGCCTAGTGGAGTAGTGCCCAGGCCAGAAGTACACGTTAATAATAGCTGTTACTATTACTGGGACCTGTATATGTAAATCATATGAGGAATGATTCCAACAAGAAGACTGCCATCTTGATTCAACATTTTCAGGAGAAACTAGGAGCTGTTCTTGGAGATTGGGGCTGAGGGAAGAGAGGAGAAGAACAAAGGGGAGCTGAAGAGGCCATGGACACTGTGGATTTTGTCTCCAGCAGACCCATGCCTGTAACTTGTGACATGGGACCCAGTTGGTTTTCTTCAGAGTCTGTCATTATTTCCTTCATTCAAGTGTTCTGTTCTGAGGCCGACCTCCTCTCCCCTTTTGCCTGTGGGCATGCACACTCCGCGCCCAAGTAACCTCGCGTTGGGGGAGGGTGCGGGGGGCCCCGACATTCAGGTCCAGGTTGGCTGTGCCACGGGGTAGTTTACCTTTGCAACAATAGGTGGCGGAGCTTAAGCAGAAATACCGTAGTGACCGCCTGTCTGATATGGTACCTCGCGTCTTCTAGTTAATTTAAGCCTCACACAGATTTGGTTAGATAAGCAGGGCAGATGTTTTTTAGCTCCACTGGAGAGACATAAACATTTTTGAAAAGGTAGAAAGAAAGGAAGGAAAGGAGGAAGATAGGAGGAGGGGCAGGAAAGAGAAGGAAGACCTGTAAGGTGGCCACGGCACTCAATTAATGGGCGGACGCAGACGGGGTGACGTTTATTTTCCCACAGTTCCAAAGCCGGGGAGTCTGAGCTCCAGGTGCCACTGGCGTGGGGGGGCTGCCTTGCTGTGTCCTCATCTAGTGGAGAGGGCGCCGCGGGGTGTCTTTCTCGTACAAGGACAGCAGCCCTGTCGGACTGACACCCCACTCTCAGGGTCTCATTGAACTTGAATTACCTCCTTAAAGGCCCATCTCCAGAGACAGTCACATCTCAGGTTAGGGCTTCAACTCATGAACGTGGTGGGGCGTACAAGTGAGTCCACACAAAGATGTTCTCTGACACGGGGCCAGAGGGTTAGCAGGACGAGCAGGGAGGAACAGTTGGTTGGACGGGAGGTCAGCAAAGGGATGGGCAGCCTTTAAAATGAGGCCTACTGGAGGCTTGCCCGGAAGGCCACCTTTATTTGGTAAATCAACTTCTATTGGTGCGTGGCCACGTCCACCACGGACCCACGGCCCAGGCTTCTGCTAGGAGGCAGAGCCGAGCGGCTGCCACAGAGTCTGGCTCACCAAGCCCCCAGTAGTTACTCTTCAGCCCTTCGCGGAAGTGTGCCGACTTCCGGGTTACGCCAAAAGAGGACAGCTTGTTTCATCCGCCATTCGACTCCCTCGGTCGCATTCTTGCCACTTCACCCATGAGGCAGTGGAGGCTCTGCAACGAGAAGTGACTGCCACATTCAGAGCTGGCAAGCCTGGAGAAGATCTCGAACATTCGGAAGGCTGCCCTTTCCAGGCTTTTCTCCCAGACCTTGGTCCCGCCAGCACCATGACTTTCCCTCTCAGCCGCACAGACGGTTGTCACTCAGGCCCGAAGGTCCCGCTGTCTCCACTCACACCTGACCAGTTTTTGCGTATAGCTATTTTAGGTCCTCGGCTTCTTGAAATTTTATTTTCTTTCACTTTGTTTTGTGCCAGGGCATGTGTTTTGTATGATTAGCATTTACATAGAAAGCAGATCACTCGCATTAAGGGAGCCTTGCAAATAATTATGTAGACCTTAAGGGGTTTCCAGGGATAATTTTGGGACTGTTAGTCTTAAATGCAATTGCTGGTCCTTTTCATTATTTGCCAGTACGTTCCCTTTCCAGAATCCGACATTGAACTCAGGGTGCTTTCCTTATTGTATCTATTACAACTCGGGTTCCTGTTTATGGAGGCATTTGTCAATGGGAAACAGTTCTTAGATCCTCTTTGAATTAGTGGAGACGTTCCTCAAATGTGAATCCAGAGCCTTTTCATTAGGCCTATGGTGGAATTTAAGGAAGGAAAACGGCAACTGGGATTACTTTTCCTACTGGCTAAAGGATCTCTTCCTAGGACTCGGCTTCTTGATCTTCCTGTGCACACAGAGCAGCGATCTGCGGAGTGTTGCTGCTTTTGTGTATCCCCATCATTTCCTGTGAGCAGTGGCCTCGTTCCCACTTCATGGGGTCCTAGGTGGGTTGCTGGACCCCTGCAAATCCATACATTCCAGACCCCCGCAAATCACATCATCCCATTCTACCCTGAGACACAGCAGCTGACGCAAGGGAAACTATGTGACCCGATAGGAGTCAAGTCCCCAGAATGTGAAACAAGGTGGGAGAGAGGCCATCAAACAAAGGGACGCTGTGCTGAGGGAGGGAGCCAGAGCCCCCCAGATCCAGCCCTTCTTGAAGTTTTACCCACCCCTGGCCTTCCTAGGCATGTGAACCAACACATTCCTTTGTCTGCTTAACTAATCCAAGTCAGACTTCTCACTCAAAACCCAAAAGGTCCTCACCAATATAACATACTTCCAGATTTTCCTAGTGTCCTCAGAAATCTGCATCGGCAACTCCCAGAGGGCACAGGGCACTGGAACTGGGATCCACGGGGGTCACCTTTCTAGCTGCAATCTTAGAACTCCCAGGCCATCCCTCTGCCAGGCCAGAGGGTCTTAGAAATGGACAGCCTGTGGGACACGGAATGTAACATCATTTCTTGGATATGCGTAGGCCTTCTGTGATGCACATAGTGCGTGTTGGACTTGCTTTCCTGAGTTCTACATCTCCCTGTCCTTTGGCCCATCTTGGAGTAGAAGCAAGACAAAAACCTTACACTGGGACACTGATGGTATCGATCTGGGGAAAAGAAGAAGACCGAGTAGGATTAATGGCTGGGCCCACAACATTGACAATGCTTGCCAGAGTGAGCTAGGCGCAGTCTCGTGCCAAGACCCCAAACCTACCAAGCACAGGGCCCAAGCACGGCCGACATAATGAGGGAGGAGAATTACAGCCCCAAGTGGCTGCAAAATTACCCCTCCGGCAAAGATCCATTGTTTCTCCTCCTTTGTTTTCCAGAAGATACCTCTCTGAACCTGTCTAAACTCTGCCTTGCTGGATTCTACAACTGTCACCCGAAGTGTTAGCTATGACTCAGAGTTTCCTGCGAGAAACCCTGTGCCTCCCCCCTCTGCAGGGGAAAGGACCTGACTGAGGCCTGCCCACACCAGCCAGAACTCTGAGCCGGGTGGCTGGGAGAGGCCTTAAGGCCGTGTGAACTGCGCGCTTCCGTGTGTTTGCAGGTACGGATAAACAAGCGCGCTTCTTTGCTGTCTCAGGTCTCCGCAGTTTAACTTGGCTTCCTCTGTTTCACGCTGATGGGAACTGCAGTCAGTTCTTACGACCCACAAGGAAGGAAGGCTCTTTGCGTTAAAGGCGGTCCGCCAAGGTGCTAATTCCGTCTTTGGTAGGTTTTTCCCAGGACTGCGCTCCTCGTCCAGGAATTTCCCTGAGCTTGGTGGTTCGCACGTCCAAATTCCAGCTTTGAATAAATAAACCAGCTGAAGTGCTCAGTTGCCTTGGGGAATAGCAGGGCGGTTGCTGAACCTCCATCGCCCCCCAGTGGCAAAATTTTTGGGGGGCAGGGATATTCTTACTTCAAAAGGCTTAGGATTCTTCCCTATAAAAATGTTTAAAAAAAAAATTTTTTTTTTAAATTCTCACACTGAAGATTATGAAAAGTTTGTGTGGGGGTGTGTTAGTAATGTCAAACTAATAGCTTCTGGGTCACAGGGTCACAGATTCATGCGATGGACAAGAAATATGCAATTGGACGGATGTCACCAATTGGGGTGCCCCTTAAAAAAAAATTCCTACCTACCACAGCTGCAAAGTCCAGTATGAAAGCGATTACCTCAAATAAGTTGTTGTTTTTTTTTTTTATTTAGAGGATCCAGACCTGGGTTTCCATTTTTTCTGGTCCAATTAAAGCACTACTAATAACTATAAGTTTTGGGGACTTGTGCTATCCCTTTTGTAAACTTTTCCACCATAAAATGTCTTGTAACATTGTCCAAGGAGGTGAGAAAATATTCAAACCAATAAAAGTGAAGGTTTATAAACCATATATGCATAACTTTGCAAAAGCCAACATCAAACCCACACAAAGCACACAGAAATATCACTGACAGGTTGGCAAAACTTTCAGCAGATTATACATGAAGAGGCAGAACGAAATGAATAAGACTTTCAGTGATTTCAAACTGCAAGCAGATGAGGCCCAAAAATAGGTGACAGAGGTGCCCTGAGTCCTCAAACATAGATACTTTAATGGCATTAAGCAGTCTCAACGGTCAGTAGGGACTGACGTACGAGATTTAATTCATCACCCACCCATCCACCCACCTACTATCCCACCCGATCCTCATCCACTCGCCCAGCCACCAATCAGCCCATCCTCCCACCTAGCCACTTAGGTTGAGAAAGGCACCCTACGGAAAACAAAGGAGGAGTGGGTCTTCAGTGCAGGGATGACTTTGCAGGCTACTTAGCAGTGTGCTGTGGGCTCTGTTTCTCTTCCCTGATGACCTGCCTCCGCCCATTCCTACATCAGGCAGGTGCCAGAAACTGTGTGAGGTGCCAAGGAGAAGAGATAGGTAAGATGCAGTACTTGCTTTCATGGTTCCAGAAGCAAAAGAGAGTGATCAGACTTTTCGATCTGGTCTCTACTCCAAGGCTTCATTCTCAGAGAAGGTGGAAATAACCAGTACCAAATCACTAAATCCAGAAAAGACCTAACTGGCCTTGATTGCATAGAGTAGAGGCGAGAACTCATCTAGCTAGAGCCACTGAATGTTTTCTCTGAAAAACAAACGGTGGGCTCTTTGGGATTCCAAAAATATAAACTATTTTGTGGGAGAGAACATACATTACACGTGAAACAGCCAAGGAACACTTTTATAGCATAAGAAGCTCACAAATTTGCATTAAATACAGTCAGTGCTTTTTATGGCTGGTATAAAGTATTTCACCTCGTTTTCTAGAAAAGGAAGAACTAGAATTGAGGAAAGCAAGTCCAGACTAAAGAGGCTTACCTTCAGCTCAGAAAAGGGAAGGCTCTTGCCTCCCTGCCCACAATGGAGGTCATATTTCAACATAGTTTTCAGATCACAGTGAATTCTTTTGGCTTACCACCTGCTAGGCTTCGCCCCAATGCCCCTTTCAGCTTGGAGGCCAGGCTCATAGTCCTGTAAATAATACTAACCTGGTGCTAACCTCCTACACGCCAAGCATTCCTGCCACTCCGAAATCCTGAACGGAAGTGCATGTCCCTCAGCTTCCTTTACTCAGATCTTATTTCCTTTCCAGTCAGAACATTCTCCTCCTCTGGCCATCCCTCCTTTGAAGGATAAACTTTATCGAATCTCATTTTAAATCCCAGTGGTCTGGGGGCCTCATTATTAGTGCAAAGTGCATCTTCTTGTGCTCACCTAGCATAATATCTTGCACATAGTAGGTCCTCAATAATTTGTTAAAAGCAGTGGAGGGATGCGTGAGTCGCTCGGTCAGTTAAGTGTCTGCCTTTGGCTCAGGTCACAATCCCAGGGTCCTGGGATCGAGCCCCGCATCGGGCTCCTTGCTCAGCAGCAAACCTGCTTCTTCCTCTGTCTGCCTCTCCCCCTGGTTGTGCTCACTCTCTCTTTCTGACAAATAAATAAATAAAATTTTTTAAAAAATAAAAGCAAGGGAAAGGGGGATGGTGGGGAGAGAAAGATGGAAGGAAGAAGGAAGGATGGAAGGAAGGGAGAGAGTGAGGGAAAAGAGAAAATAATATAGAAAGAAAGGAAAGGTAGAGAAAATAATTATTTTATAAGGACCCAATGTTCCCACTAATTAATAAACACCACCCAACAATGAAATACTCCCTTGTCCTCCTTAGCAAATGATCTAAGCATGCTGCTGAGGTTTCTTTTCAGGGACATAAGTTTCATGAAACAGATTAATCTATTGGAGCTAATGGTTCAAAGTGATGGTTCTCAGTGTTTTCTCATACTTTGGGAGCGAGACTGACCTGGTCACTGTTACAATAAAATAATAGCCACGTGCAAACACACACACGTTAATTGTCAGGAAATCTTTAAATGAACAGATAGAACGTTCTTAATTTTCACCCTTTCTCCGGCATACGTGGGGGTGGAATTCTCACACATGTTGTGAGAACGAAGCAGATGAATATACAGCAATGATAACAAAAAAGTCAAGCCAAGTTCCCAGAAATGGAATTTCTTGTAAATATTGAACAAAACCAATTGTTTCTATTTCACCTGATGCAGTAAATACGTATTGCGTGATGTTCACAGGGAGTAGCAGTGTCTTCCCATTTTAGCGGCCGTTCCTCGATGTGAGGAATTCCAACCCCACGGCAGGCTCACCTGGGGATAAATGGGTTTGCACAGGGGAGCTCTCGCAGGTGGGCCTCAAACCACATCGGCGCACACGCTCCTCTCTCACCTCGGGTGGCTCAGTGCTCAGCACGGCAGTACTGCAAAAAGCAATGAGTTAAAGAGTAAGACCACTTGGAGCAATCATAAAGCAATTTTTAAAAATAAACCAAGTATATTATTATTATCATCAAAACTGTTATGTAAATAAAGGTAGTGGGGAATTATATTATTATTGTAAATACTGGAATAGTCACACTCACCTCTGCTACTTGCTAAATATATTATAAAGCTGAATTCGTTTGGGGTAACTGAAAACTTCAGAGAAATGCTCTTGCTTCCACATGAGAGAAGAGAAAGTTTTCTCTCACTATGGGCTAGTTTAAAGTAGGGCTTCTTGAACTATCTGCACTGAAAGACTAGGTGTTTTTAAAATTTCTAATCACAGACTGGTATTTTTGTAAAACAACCAGAAAATCAAAAAATTGCTAATGAAATAAAAAGCAAACATACAAAACGCCAGCCTAAGTTCGGATTCACCAGATATAAAATCACTTACACTGCTGGAAAAGTTTCCAAATACATGCTCTGGATCTCTGTATATTTTTGTATGAAAAACACACAGGGTGCTCCAAACCCTTGCCATCCAAAGTATGGTCCTTGGACCAGCAGCACTCGCATCACCTGGGCACTAGTAAGGACACAGACTCTCATCCTCCACCTAGACTCACCGAATCAGATTCTACATTTTAACATGACCCTGGAGGGATCTGTGTGCACATTCAAGTATGAGAAGCATCGGTCTGAACTACAAAATCAAAAGCAACTGTACAGGCATGCAGACGTACGCATATAACTTTAAGACCATAGAATGTTTTATGATCAACTCACCATACTTTATACAATAGGTATTTAATAAATTCACCCTTAAGCAAAGCTTAAGCCATTGTCAGCTAGGCCTGGCCTCCCTATCCCCTGGAGTTCAAGATCTGATTTACTTGAGTCTCCAGATCCATGGAAGATCAGGTTTCCCTAAGTTATATGATACTTCCCAAGGACTCATGTTCCCATGTCACCTCTGCCTGTGGACTCCTCTTTCTGCCTGTGCTGGCTCAGTTTATGGTAACTTAGATAGCAAACAACCCCTTTATCATCTTCTATGGAAGTCCATTCACCAAAGTGTGTGTTGATTTTGTTAACAACTCATAATAAAAGAGACACACATGGAGACTTTGTGAACAAGATTTAAGAAAACCGTATCTAAGCCAATCTAAAAGTTCACACAACGTTTCATGGATAAATAACACCAGGAACATTCCCACAAAATTTTGAAATGCCCACCAACACTTCTATTATTTAGCATTTTGCTGGAAGTCCCTAGCCCATGCAATTAGCAATGCAAAGAAATTCTAGGCATCAGAATGGGAAATGAGGAAGTAAAGTTATTATTAGTTGAGATGATATGAAAGAATCCCTGGAAAACCCAATATAAACAAAAAATAAGACCAAAGACAATAAGAAAATTCAAAACACTGTAGAACACATGGTGAATGTAGCCAACAGCTTTCATAAATATGCCAACACTAAGTTTGAAGACATAGGGAAAGAAAGGATTTCCCTTCCATTGCAACGACAAAGTTTAAATACCAAGAAATAAGCTCATCAAAAAATATTTAAGATTTGAAGAAACACTTAAAAATGATATTGAGGGACACAAAAGAAGAACTGAACATTTGGGAGGGTCCCGCATATTGTTGTATAGGATAACTCATTTTTCTAAATAGTTCTAGTCTTCTTAAATTAACATATAAATTTAACATAATCCCAATGAAATTGCCATTCAGGTTAAAAAAAAAAAAAATTGACCAGCCAACTACAATTTTCATTCAGAAATATAAATAAGCAAAAGTATCAAGAAAAATTCTGAAAAAGAAGTGTAATGAGAGGTTAGTGATTTGCCAGATGGTCCCAATACTTCAATGAAAGTGGTATTGGTGTGTTCATAGATATGACAGTGGCGCAGAGTAAAAAATCCAAAAATAGGCCCAAGAACACATGGGGATTTAATGTCTTAATGATGAGGAGACATCTCAAATCTAAGTATGGGTGAAGGGGTGTCTGGGGGGACAATTTCATTTATTGTGGCTAATTTATAAAGTTACTGTGGGAATATAAGGAAAATAAATTTATAAGGAAAAAATATATATAAGGAAAATATATTTAGCCATGGCCTTTACTCTGGAGGAGATGGACCTCTGAATTGACTCCCCCCCCCCCACTTTATTTTTAAATGTACGATTCAGTGGCATTAAGCACATTTACAGTGTTGGGCAACCGTCACCCTGAATTGACTTTTAAAGGCTAAGTAGGGGTTATTCCAGTGTAGCTGACACTGTCACATGTTATAGAAGAGCGCTTCTCTCCCCATCTCCATTCTTTTTACACAAATGGTGTCATACTTCACAGAGAGTTTTCACCCTTGTTTTTCTTTATCTAAAATATCTTGGAGGTTTTCCATTTAGTTACATAAAACATTCCTTTTGCTTTTTAATAGTTGTATACTATTGAACTATCTGGATTCATATAATTTATGCAACTGATCTTTCACTTATTATATAAATTTGGATAGTTTCTAAGACTTTTCCTATTACAAACAATAACTCAATGAGTAATAATGTACTTACATCATTTTTCACATCTTTAAGCATATCTGTGGCATATGAAAGAAAACGGAATTGTGGGGGGCCAGAGGCATTGTGGGAAAGAACAGAGATCTGTGGGAAACAAGGAGAATTGTGGGAGAGAACAGGAAATTACAGGGGACAAGAGAAATTTTGGGAGAGAACAGGGAATTGCGGGGGACAAGAAGAATTTTGGGAGAAAACAGGGAATTGTGGGGTACCAGACAAATTTTGGGAGAGAACAGAATAGTGGGGGAACAGAAAACTTGTGGGAGAGACTAGAGAATGGTGAGGAACAAGGGGAATTGTGGAAGAGAAACAGAATTGTTGGAAACAAGGATAAGTGTGGGACAGAAGAGAGAATTGTGGGAGAGAATAGGGGAATTATGGGAGAGAAAAGAGAATTGTGGGCAACAAAGGAATTGTGGGAAAGAACAGAGACCTGTGGGTGAGTAGAGGAATTGTGGGAAAGAACAGAGAATTATGGGAATAAGGGGAATGGTAAAAGAAAACAGAACTGTGGGGGATGAGAGGAATTGTGGAACGCAAGGGGAATTATGGGGAAAAAAGTTGTGTAGGGTAGCTAAGGAATTATGGGAGAGAAACGATTTGAGGGGGAGCAGGAGAATTTTCAGAGAGAACAGAATTATGGGGGACCAGTGGAATTGTGGGAAACTTTAGGAATTGTGGGAAAACATGGAGAATCACGGGAGACAAGGGAATTGTGGGAGAGAACAAAGAATTCTGGGAAAAAACTGGAATGGTGGGAAAGCATAAAGACTTGTGGGAGATAAAAGGGATTGTGGGAGAAAACAGAGAATGATGGGAAAGAAGGGAATTATGGTAATGAACAGCAAATTATGGGAGACAATGGGAATTATGGGAAACCATGGAGAATTGTGGGAGACAAAGAGAACTGTAGAAAATTGTGAAGGAAATCAGAAGTGTTTTCTGGAGGACCAGAGAAACTGTCAGAGAGAATAGATAATGGTATGAGAGCAAAGGAATCATGGGAGAAAACAGAATTGGTGGACCATAGGAAATGTGGGAGGGAATAAAGAATGTTGGGAAACAAGGGAACTTGTGGGAAAGAATTGTGGGAGAAAAGAGAATTATGAGAGAGAACAGGGAACTGTGGGAAACAATAGGAATTGTGGGAAACCATGGAGAATTGTGGGAGACAAAGGGAACTGTGGGATATCTTATGGAATTGTGGGAAACAAAGTGAATTGTGGGAGAGAGCAGGGTATTGTGGTGGACCGGAAAAATTGTAGGAGAGAATAGAATTGTGGGAGAGGTCAAGGAATTCTGGGAAATAACAGGAACTGTGGGAAAGCACGGAGGATTGTGGGAGACGAAGGGAATTCTGGGCAATAAGAGGTATTGTGAAAGAAAAGAGAATTGTGTGGGACCAGAGAGAACGAGGGGGAGGATAGCTAATGGTAGGGGAGCACAGATATTGTGGGAGACAACCAGGAATTGTGAGAAACAATAGGAATTATGGGAGAGAATAGAGAAGTGCAGGGGAGCTAAGGAATTATGGGAGAGAACAGAATTGCGGGGGAACAGAGGTATTTTAGGAGAGAACATGATTGTGGGAGAGAACAGGGAATTGTGGGAAACAACAGGTATTGTGGGAGAGCATGGAGAATCATGGGAGACAAAAGGAATTGTGGGAGAAAATAGGGAATTGTGGGAAATAAGGGGACTTGTGAGAGAGAACAAGGAATTGTGGGGGACCAGAGGAATTGTGGGGGACCAAAGGAATTGTGGGGAGATCAGATAAATTTTAGGAGAAAACAGAATTATGGGGGAGAACAGAGTACTGTGGGAAAGCATGGAGACTTATGGGAGACAAAGCAAATTGTGGGAGATGATAGAAAAGTGTGGGAAGCAAGTGAGCCTGTGGGAGAGAGCAAGGAATTGTGGGAGAACAGAGGAATTGTGGGAGAGAATAGAATGGTGGGGCACCAGAGGTGTTGTCAGAGAACATAGAGAATTGTGAGAAACAAGGGGAATTGTGGGAGGGAACAGAACAGTGTGGGGGAGCAGAGGAATTGTGGGAGAGAATAGAGTGGTGGGGGTCCAGAGTGAGTTTGGGAGAGAATAGAGAGTGGTGGGAAAACAATAGATTGTGGGAATGAACAGAATTGTGGAGACTAGGAAATTGTGGAAAAAGGGAAGAATTGTGGGAGACAGGGAGTTGCAGGAGAAAACAGAAAATTGTAAGAAGGAAAAAAGACAATTGTGAGATAAAACAAGAATTGTGGGAGAAAAGAGTATTATGGGAGAGAATTGTGAGAGCTAATGGTGTACTGGGTGAGAGAATAAAAAATTGTTATAAACAGAGGGAATTGTGAGAAAAACAATTGTGGGAGATAAGGGGAAAGACTGTGGGAAAGAAGAGACAATTGTGGGAGTGAACAGAGAATTGTGCTTGAGAGGGAATTGTGGGAGATGTGGAATTGTGGAAGAGGCCAGAAAATGATGGGAGAGAATAAAGAATTGTTGGAGATAACAGAGAATTGTACTTGAGAGAGAAAACTCTGGGAAAGAACAGGGAATGTGGGGCAAAAGGGAATTGTTGAAGTGACAAGGAATTGTGGGAGTCATAGGGAAGTGAGAAAGAGAAGGGAGAATTGTGGCAGCAAGTAGAGAATTGTGGGGAAAACAGAATTGTGGGAGAAAAGAGGAATTCTGAGGAACAAAGAGAATTGTTGGAAAGAATAGAGAATTATAAGGGACAAGAAGAATTCTGGGAAAGAATGGGGAATTCTGAAAAGCAACAGAGAATTGTGGGTGTGATAGAAAATTTTGGGAGACGTGGAATTATGAGAGGGAGCGGAGAATTGTGGGAGAGATGGAGAATTGTGGGAGAGAATATCATTGTGGAGAAAAAACAAACGTGGAAGACAAGGGGAATTTTGGGAAATAAGAGAATAGTTGGAGCGATGTGGAATTGTAGGAGAACAGGAAATCATGGAAAAAAATAGAGAACTGTGCTTGAGACAGGAAATTGTGGGAAATCAGCTGCATTCCCATACACTAATAATGAACTATCAGTAAGAGAAAGTAAGAAAATAATCCCATTTATAATTGCATCAAAAAGAACAAAATACCTAGGAATCAATTCCAGCAAAAAGGTGTAACACCTGCATATTGAAAACTGTAAGATGTTAATGAAAGACGTAGAAGAGGACACAAATAAATGGAAAGACATTCCATACTTGTGGATTGGAAGAATCCATATTGTTGAAAGGTCCATACTACCCAAAGCATTCTACAGACTCAGTGCAATCCCTACCAAAATTCTAAAGGCATTTTTCACAGAAATAGAGCAATCCTAAAATTTGTATGGATCCACAAAAGAACTTGAAAAGCCAAAGCAATCTTGAGAAAGAATAAAGCTGGAGGCACTTCACTTCCTGATTTCAAACTACGTTGCAAAACTTTAGCACTAAAAACAGTATGGTACTGGCATAAATACAGACATATAGAAAAATAGAAAAGAATGGAGAATCCCTTAATAAACCTTTGCATATATGGCCGACCGACTTACAACAAAAGACCTAAGACTATATAATGGGGAAAAGACAATCTCTTGAATAAATGGTGTTGGTAAAACTGGACAGCCACATGTAAAAGAATGAAATTGGACCACTATCTTATACCAGACACAAAAATTAACTCAAAATGGATGAAAGACATGAACATGAGACCTGAAACTATGAAACTCCTAGGAGAAAACACAGTTGGTGAGCTTCTTGACATCAGTCTCGGAGATAATTTTTTTTGGATTTCACACCATGAGCAAAGGCAATAAAAGCAAAAATAAACAAGTAAACAAGTAAAAATGAACATCAACCTAAATGGCTTCTGCACGACAAAGGAAAGCATCAACAAAATACAAAGGCAACCTACCAATGGGCAAAAGTATTTGCAAATCATATATCTGATAAGGCATTAACAGCCACAATCTATAAAGAACTCATACAACTCAATAGCAAAAAAAAAAAAAAAAGTCCAATGAAAAACTGGGCAGAGGAACTGAGTAGACATTTTCCCAAAAAAGACATAAAGATGGCAAATATGTACACAAAAAGGTGCTGAACAGGGATCCATGGGTGGCTCGGTCAGTTGAGCTTTGACTCTTGGTTTCAACTCAGGTCATGATCTCGGGGTCCCAGGATCCAGCCCCGCATCAGGCTCTGCACTCAGCAGGAAGTCTGCTAGAGGATATTTTCCCTTTCCCTCTACCCCCCGCCCGCCCCCCCCCCCCCGCTCATGTGCACTTGTGCACGCACGCTCTCTCTCAAAGCAATCAATAAATCCTTTTTAAAAAGGTGCTGAGCATCACTCATCACCAGGGAAATGCAAGTCAACCCAACTGAGATTTCACTTCACATGTGTTAGAATGATTACTCTCAAAAAGACAAGAAATAACAAGTTGGATATGGAGAAAAAGGAACCCTTGTGAACTATGGGTTTGAATGTAAATTGACGTAGCCAGTAGGGAAAAATTATGGAGGTGCCTCAAAAAATTAAAAATAGGGGCGCCTGGGTGGCTCAGTTAAGCGGCTGTCTTTGGCTCAGGTCATGATCCCAGGGTTCTGGGATCGAGCCCCGTGTCAGGCTCCAGCAGGGAGACTGCTTCTCCCTCTCCCTCTGCCTGCCACTCTGCCTACCTGTGCTCTCTATCTCTCTGTCAAATAAATAAAATCTTTTTTAAAAATTCCAAAAAAAAATTAAAAATAGAACTTGCCTATGATCCAGCAATTCCATTGGGTATTTATCCAAAGGAAATGGCTAACTCAAAAAGATACATGCACCCCTGTGTTCACTGCAGCATTATTTACAATAGCCAAAACATGGAAGTAAACTAAATGTCCATTGATGGACAAATGGATAAAAAAAGGTAATACATACAATGTAATATTATTCAGCCATATAAAAGAAGGCAATTCTGTCCTTTGTGATATGGATAGACCTTGAGGGCGTTTTGCTAAGTGAAATAAGTCAGACAGAGAAAGACAAACACTGTATGATCTCACTTATATGTGGAATCTAAAAACCAAAAAAAAAACAAAAAAAACAAACTCATAGATAGAACATACCCGTAGTTGCCAGAGGCTGGAGGTGGAGATGGGGTAAAATGGATGGACGTGGTCAAAAGGTACAAACTTCCAGTTGTAAAATAAATTAAGTCCTGGGGATATAATGTACAGCATGGTGACGATTGTTAACAATACTGTCTTAGACATTTGAAGTTGCTAAGACAGCAGATTTTAAAAGTTCTCATCAGAAGAAAAAAATTATATAACTGTGTGGTGATGGATGTTAACTAGATTTATTGGGGGTGATCATTTCACAATATTTACATATATCCAATCATTATGTTGTACACCGAAAACTAATCGAAAAGTATATGTCAATCAAAACTCAATTTAAAAAAATGTTTTTAAAACCCAGCCACAAAAATTGTGGGAAAAGACAGGGAGTTATGGAAGAAACAGACAATCACAGGAAATAACAGAGAATTGTGTGAGACGGGGAACTGTGGGAGATCATAAAAAATTGTGGGAGACATGGGGAATTCTGGGAAAGGACAGAGAATTGGAAGGGGAATTGTGGGACAAACTGGGGAACTGTAAAGGGAGGAATATTATGAGAGAGCAGAGAATTGTGAAAGAGAGTGGAGAATTGGGGAGAGACAGGGAATTATAAAAGAAACAGGGACTTATGGGAGGAAAAAGAGAGTTATGCACAAGACATGGAATTGTGGGAGCTCTAAGAAGTACAAAAGCAGCACTTTGTAAACATAAGCAACCGTAGGTTTGGAGACTTATTTTATAAGAACCAGTCATAAATTCAGTTTGTAATTACAAAAGAGCTTCAATTTTTCCTCTCTGCTAAACCCTTGGGTCTGACAGCAGGAATTGATATCACATTACCAAAGATTGGCAAACCCAAACGCACTGCCTTCTCTAGGCAGATATACATATACATAAACATACTTACACACATATACTCACACGCACACACACAAATACATATGCACACGTATCTCGGAAATTTCAAACATGATAACAGAAATAAACTAATAAAATGGTTGGGGAATTTTTTAAATCTTATAAAAAATAAAATAAGATGAAAAAGTGATAGAATGATATAAGAAAATTAGAGTGTCAGTCTAGGAATCCAACATATGAGGAAGAGAGGTTCCTTAAAAGAGAAAATGAAGAAAGAGGGACTGGAGCAAGTTACCAAGAAAACTAATAATACAAGAAAATATCCCCAATGTGAAGGTTATGGGTTTCCAGAATGAATGGTCCCATCAGGTGCCAAGCCAATGAAAGCAAAGAGGTCTATATCAGGGCACATCTTTCCAGGCTAGGAAAAGGTTGAAAGGAAGTCCCAGAAGATGACAAGCAGAAGTGACTTCCAAACAGTTTAGAATTGGGCAGTGGCCGAAGTGAGGTGCTTATCAGTGAGTGAGGTCTCAAGGGAAAAAAGGGAAACATACACATTAGCTGACATATTTAAATGCACTGGGAGGAGACTTACAATGCAGGAAGCTTAGGGATAACCTAAAAATCTAGACAGACAAAGGGGGAAAAGGCAAGTATTAAATTCTATTGAAAAAGTTGTACAGGAAAAAAACCCATCTTTGATCATAACAAATATTTTCATAGTCACAATAATATAAATACTAAATAATATAAATACTAAAGTGCAACGTATGCAAAACCGTGTAGCTATTGGCACAGGGGAGGGACACGCGTGTTTGTGTTAGCATGTTGTTTGGAACATGGAAGGAAAAGTAGAAGAAATAGTTAAGGAGCAGTAAGTCTTTGTCTGGGGAGAGTGGGAATTGAGGGTGAAAGTGTCCCCCCAGTTTCCCTAGCCACCTACAGCTCTCCTTTAACACCCCGTTTGGTAGCTTCTTTATAAAGCATCCTTGTTAACTTCTTTCCTTCCTATCCACTTTTGGCACACGACCCTCGAAAACAGTCACTTCTTCCCTTTTGCCTCCAAGAGTCTGCACATACATACACTGAGATGTAAATATGGTTATTTGTTTGCATGCCTGCCTCTCCCATTACCAGAGGTTTCGGGGCCTTTCTGTGCCATATGCCCCTGTGGACTGTGGTGAAGTCTCTGAGTATCTTCTCAGAATAATATTTTTACATGCGTAAAACAAAATACAAGAAATCACTACAGAAATTGAAATAGATCGACAAGAAGTTATCCACATATTTTAGAAAAACAGATTTTGATCATGAAAGGTCAGATTCCCCGGGAAATACACACTGATATAACACAGATTTTAAAATGCTGTCTTGATCCGGTTTGGAGGCCTCGGCTAGTGGCTGGTCAGTTCCCTTTTTTGAGCAGCTAAGTCCACACTCGCCAACCACCTCTCTTGTTGGGCCCTCATACTCTGAGTCACTATACGCTGTACGCCTGCCTCGCCGGTTTCTTCCCCCCCGCCCCCCGGCTCCCGAAGGACTCCAGTGCTACTGCGTGTGGCAACCCACCGTGTGACGTATACCCCCTCTCTTGGGATCCGTGAGTATAATAAACTGTTTATTCAAAGGCAGTTGTTTCCTGATCCATTGACCTCACCAAATCTAAATAATAATTAATAACTAAACTTATTAAAATGGCTGAGACTCCAAGAAATGTGCATCGGAGTGCTCTCGTGCGCAGCAATGAGAGAGTGAAGGGAGGTCTAGGTAAAGGGAGAAGTCGAACTGTGATGCAGTCACACTGGAAGTCTCAGCCACTGACACTGGGATGGCCCTTCCGAGGTGACCTCCTTGAGGCGAGGGCCTGGGGCTTATGTACCCTTGCAGAGGCCACTTGGAGGCAGCAGCCTGTCCCCAGGGAGGGGATGTGATTTTGCCTGATGCAGTTCTCTTTGGCAGAGGACAATTTTGGGGGAGAGACTCAGCCCAGAGGTGTCAGCTGCTAACAGCCCCCAGCGCCCTGGAGATGGCCTGCCGGGCCCTGAAGGGCCATCTGGGCTTGCTTCACAGTTCCATCACAGTGATACAGAAAGGCATATGCTTCTTAGTAACACTTTTAAGTAAAAAGATAAACTTATCTTAAGACAGAAACAACCATCATTTGTGACAATTTCTCTGTGATTTCTATTAGTGCCACATGTTGCTAAACACTACTAGGATTTGTTGCCTGCATTCCTGGTGGAAAAAATACTAAATTTCTGTTAGAGGTAAGTGAAAATACAGACCTTCAAGTCCACACACCCAGTTAAGAAGGCCTTGGGAGCCGGAACCTTGATTTGTTCATTTTGGGATCTCCAGAGTCAGCCACAGTTCTGGACACCTACTGATAGTACTTGAGTCATTGCTATAATTAAAACTGAAGGGATACAATTTAAAAAATAAAAACTTTAAAACTAACACCTCCAAAGCAACCCTTCTACGGCTTAAAGGAGCTAGAGGGCAGAGCCTCGTTCTCTGGAAGCTTCTGGCTCAGCCCAAACTCTCCCTGCCCGCGCTGGCTTGGAGGGGCGGGGCCAGGGACCCGCGCTGGCTCGGAGGGGCGGGGCCAGGGACCCGCGCTCGCACTTATAGGTCGAGGAGGGAGGGGGCGGGCCCGCTTCTTCGGGCTCGACGGAAGCCCTTCCTCTTCAGTTCGCGCCCCGCCTCCTGCGCGCCCGGAAGTCCCGCCTTCGGAAAAGGAAGTAGCGGTGCGCTAGGGCGCCAGCGGTGACCGCGACGATAGCGGTGACCGAGAGAGGAGAAGGCGGCCGCGGTTGGCGGTTAGAGGCGGGGCCTGCTCCTCGGAGCGGGTCGGGACAGGAGTCAGGTGCGGAGGAGCAGGCTGGCTGAGGCCGGTGGGTTTCGGGGTCCCGGGATTGGAACAGGTGGGACGCGGAGGAACCGTATGAAAACAACTTTGGCCGCGTTCCCCCCTCAGAGGTCCTTTCCTTCCTTCCTCGAATTCCTTTTTGCGCTGTACCCTGCCCTGATTCCCAATTCTTTTCTAAGCCCGGGTCTGGGAGTTTAGTCTGGACTCCCCTCTGGGTCACCACGTTTAGGGCTCCCTGTTCCCCAGACCTACGCTCTCTATCCGTGACGTAGTTTCTCAGGGACCCCCTTCACCTCACCCCCAAAATCCGTACATCTTAGAAACGTGCCCCTAAAGAGTGGTGTGGTTTAGATTTCACACTAGTATTTCCCACAGGGGTTAATACATTAAAGCTATCCCTCGAAGTGGATACCCTGCCTGTAGATTTACATCAGAATGACAAAGAGGCAGAACTGAGGGTTGGCAGATTAAGAGGACCGAGGGAATGGTCGGAGCCCAGGCATCAGCATTAATCTGTCTTTTTGCTTTGGCACGTTTGAGTTCAGAATTATTTGGATTCAGCGCGTTGGTTCCCACCATGGGTTTGTCTGCATCTACCCCTGCTGTTGCAGTTCAGACCGCAAATGCTTCAGATCATCAGACGGCATCCCCGCCTTCAGGATGTCCCATGCATGAAGGGAAAATGAAAGGTAATCAACCCTTTGTCTAGTGAATAAAAACAAAAGAGAATTCTCAACAGGGTTTTAAGGAAGAGGCAGCACAGCCCGCTAGTGGGGCAAAGTGAGTTCTGTCCTTATGGTGCTACTTACAAGGTGTGTGACTGTAGACAAGTTACTTTTCTAAGTCGCAACCTGTCATCCGAAAGATGAGGATATACTAATATTTCACAGGGCTGTTGTGACAGTTAGTTAAGATAATGCATGAGAGTGGAGTGATGGCTTCATATATTAGCCCTTACCCCTCAAAGTCTGCAATCAGAGGTTCTTAACCTGGGTGGCCACCCCCATTCCCCCCGGGGGGGCATTTGGCAATGTCTGGAAACGTTTTTGTTGGTCAAAACTGAGAGGAGGTGCTTCATCCAGTGAGCAGAAGCCAGGAGTTCTGGTAAACATCCTACAGTGCACAGTGTATCTCCGCAAAAGGATCTCCTGGTCCCAAATGTCAAGAGTGCTAAGGTTGAGAAACCTTGGTCTAGATCTGTCTTTATCTGTTAAGGCAACTTTACACCCGTTGCATTATTCATCTTTGTAAAAGTAAGTCATCGCTTACGGCGTTGCTGTTCTTTCCTTAGCTGCAGAGGTGAGAATGGAAAAGCTGTCTTTTATTCCTCACTGGTCCACATTTGCTTTAGATGGTTTATATGAAAGTAAGACCTGGAAAACACTTCCTTGCATTGTAGTCTTTGATTCCCTTGGTCATTCAGCAAGAATTTACTCACCGCCCGCTCCGTGCCAAGCACTGGTTGGTTTTGTTTTTGCACTGAGAGAAGAGCAATGTATAGAACACAAATATCCTTTGCCTAACGGAGTATACATTCTCATCCTCATTATCCTGTGTGGTTAGGTTTTCTCTCTATTTTATAGCCAGGAAACTTAAAAGCTACACAGCTAATAAGTGGCAAAGCCAGCAAAAACTCTGTGACCTTGGACAAGGCCAGACCCAGCGCTCTTCAGGGTTTCTCTGTCCAGGAAGAATGGAGACAGGGTTGGGCAGAGCCGTTGTGTACCTGCTCTGAGTGTCCCCGCGTGGATCAGAGAGCCCCGAATGTGGTTTGATGTCATTTACTGTGTATCCAGAAGAGCTGTCAGTCAGATTTGTTTGCAGAAGTAAAGAATATGGGTATTTGTAGGCGACTAAAGGGGCTCCTGGTTATATGGGAAACGTAACAGTATTTTCTCACACCCAGCTGGGATCAGTGACCCAGGAGAGACTGGCACTTTGAATAGTGGAGTGGAAAGGTGGTAGAGCAAGTCTCCCTTTATCCCTCAAGCAGACAGCTGTACAGGGTCCTAGGGAATGAGGGTCTGCGAGGAGAAACAGGAAGGGAAGTGAAAAGGAATTTGTCTTTGGTGTGTAGGGCATCCAGCATATTCTTGGTGTTACTGCCGCTGCCTACCGCGAGGATCCCTTACTTGGGCAGCTGTCTTCCCGGGTTATGGCTCTCCCGGTGCCTGCCCCCTCTCCTCAGTGGAAGACCAGCTTCTCGGTCTCACGCTCGCTTCCAGTAGCAGCCTGGATTCTTCGGTATCCGCTGCCCCTCTGCTGCTGCTCTTGTAGGTTCACACCTTCCCTCTTAAGTGGCATTTGGGTCCTATGTGGACTATGGAACATTTTCTTTAATATGTGCCTTTTCTTGCTAAATGGTTGCTAGTCACTGACAGGGAACAGAACGCCATCAAGGGGTAGTTTTCTGTGCCTTGTTTCTGTCCTGGAGCAAAGCACAAGCAGGGTGGCCTTCAGACTTTTCTCCGGGAGCCTTTTTGAAGGCTCCTCTGCTCATCTCCATCTCCTGTCTCCAGTCCCCGAGAGAAGGTGTCAGTAAGCCTGGCGTCCTGTGTCCTGATCAGGGCTGGGCCTTGTCTGGAGTCTGTGAAATGAAAGTCAGGGAGACCTGGTAAAACATGGCTGGGTCTCTGCTTAGGTTGCTCTGCGACAGCTCGCTGCTGGGGACCCACGCATGTGCCTTCCAGCCCATCGCTAAAACCGTGGAATCAACAGTACATTTCTTTTGCAAATGTTGAGGGTTTTTTTGTTTTTTTTTTTGTTTGTTTTTGCTGGGATCGCGACACAATAAGGGAATGGGTACCCATTTCTCTTTCAAGGGGAAAGCAAATTTATAGAACCTTCCCCTGGTCTACAGGATATTAGAATGTTAGCTAGTTTAGCCCTTGGCAGCTCGGAACAGTAGAAAGCTGGCTTTGCCTTTGATGGTGATCACTGGTCAGAAATCCAGCTCGTCAGGGCCGGGACTGAGAGAGCCAGAGGTCCTGCCTTTGTGGTGACACTGTTTTTTGACTTGATTTATTTCAGGCTGTCCGGTGAGTGCAGAGCCATGTAACCCAGCTTGTGAGAACAAAGTGAACGCTGTGCCTGCCCACCAGGATCGTGCATATGAATATGTGGAATGTCCCGTTACGGGTGCTGCGGCTGAGAATAAGGAGAACCTAGATCCTTCTAATCTGGTAATTCACACTCAGTCCCTCTTCCTGGAACTTTTTCTGCAGAGATGCTTTTTTGGACTCCCAAGACAGACTGCTGACTGCTAGGATTCTTTCTTCTTTCCTTTTAAAATAAAGAAGTCTGATATTCTGTCCCCATTGAAAATCCTGAATGCATCACTAATTGTAGTTTCAGAGAGTGCCTCACAAAGGAAACACTGATCACGAGGTGCCAGAGTAGGTTGACTGGAAAGAAGCCACACCAAGGGAATATTTCCTTTAGGGATAGTGGGAGGCGGGAAATGCCGTTAGGAGTGCAGCTACAAATGGTAAAGGTATTTCTGGTCCTGGGAAACCTCATAGGCACGATGCCTAATTAGGGCTCTGTTTTCCGGCACAGCCGGGTGCCAGCCTGTGTGAGAGTCACTGGTGTGGCACAGCATCACGTGGCAGCCACCAGTGGAATGCCACTGAGAAAGCAAGGATGAGACAAGCATGGCCTCACCACATTTTGTGATAGTGTAGGGAATGGAGGTTTCCTGTTTGAAATCACATTTTTTAAACTTTTTTTTTTTTTAAGATTTTTTTTTAATTTATTTGACAGAGAGAGGGGGAAGCAGGCTCCCCGCTGAGCAGAGAGCCCGATGCGGGGCTCGATCCCAGGACCTCGAGATCATGACCTGAGCCTAAGGCAGAGGCTTTAACCCACTGAGCCACCCAGGCGCCCCTGAAGTCACATTTTAATAGAGAGACAGACAGATTCAGGTCTGTACTCTGGAAGGCCAGGACAGGGTCCTTAGAAGGCCAGAGTTGGGGTGCCTGGGGGGCTCAGTCATGAAGTGTCTGCCTTCGGTCAGGTCATGATCCCAGGGTCCTGGGATTGAGCCCCAGTCAGGCTCCCTGCTCGGTGGGAAGCCTCCTTCTCCCTCTCCCACTCCCCCTGCTTGTGTTCCCTCCCTCCCTGTGTGTCTCTCTGTCAAATAAATAAAGAAAATCTTTAAAAAAAAAAAAAAAAAAGGCCAGGGTTATCAGAAGTATTTAGAAATCTTGGCTAACATTTGAAGGAACTAGAAATACTTAGTCTGGAAGAGAAGGGCTGTGGGATTGTGTGTGTGTGTGTGTGTTATAACATATATGTTATACACAGACACAGACACAGACATATATATATATATATAATAGCACCATCAACTGGGTGGTTTGTAAACAACAGACGTGTCATTCTCCAAGTTCCAGAGGCTGAGCAGTCCTATTGGAAGGTGGTGGCAGTTTCAGTTGGAGGGACACAAATGTTCAGCCTCAACACTCAGTAAAGACCTCGCCAAGCTCTAAGGAAACTGCCGTGTTGAGGAAGAAGGCAGACAAGATCAGGGTGTCCCCTCCCCTAGCACTGCTGACATCTGAGGCTGGCCGGCTCCTTGAGGGAGGGCGCTGTCCTGTGCTCCGTAGGATATTAGCAGCGTCCCTGATATTCACCCACCAGATGCCATGAGTACCCTCTTTTCTCAGTCACAACAACCTAACGTGTCTCCAGACATTTCTAAAAGTGCCCCCGTAAGACTACTATTCTAGATCATCTCTAATAGCCTAGTGGGTCAGAACATGGGCCTTTTGGAATCCCATAGACCACGACTCTTATGCATGGGATTGTAACCTGCAGCAAGAATGTTAGTAACAGGCAGCACTGCTTCTGGGGACATCTGCAGCCCTTGCACTGAGCACCACACACTCCCTCCAGTAACCCTCATCCCCGTCTGCAGCCAGGGGTGGTAATGTCCCCATCCTTAGAGCTGAAGCCACGGAGAATGAGCGAGGGTGCAGTTTGCCCCGCATCACTCACCGGGGAAGCGGCAGGTCCCCCACTGAATCCCGCTGCCTCTGACCTGTGTCCTTCCGCCCCCTGTGGTGACGATGCAGGTAAAATGCTCGCTGTGGCGCCCGGCAGTTGTCCCGCTGCTGTCGTTCGAGCCGGGGGCCATAGCGTGACTTACTAATACACGGGCATCTGCCAGAAGATCTGCATCCTGGCAACACAGACGTTCTACTCTGGGGGTTCTCAGCCAGGGCTGACTTTGCCCTTGGGAGAACATGGGTTGAAACAGCTTGGGAGGAGGGACACTATTGGGTAGAGACCTAGGGAGGTTGCTAAAAATCCTACAGTGCTCAGAACAGACCCCCGTCACTGAAAGTTGTCCTGCCCCAAATGGCAGTGGGGCCTGGGGTGAGAACCCTTGTCCAGGGAAGGTGTTTGCACAACAGTGTCGCTGCCCCTTGTGTCTGGGAGGAAGGATTCTTGCCCTCCTTCCAGCCCGCCGGTGTGGCGGTGTCGCCGCTCGTCTATCATGTGTTCAGCCCGGAGACTGAAAACATCGGCAAGATTCTTAAAGTAAAGAATATTTCGCAAGAAAGTGGTGGCGTACCTGTATTTTATGATACTGTCCCTCGGGAGAGTAAACAGGCATATCTGAAAAGCTCGTTATAGAAAGGTCGGTAGAAACGTCTGCAGTCATGGTATTAATTTTTACTTCTTAATCCTTGGGGAGAAAGAGAGAAAACATAACCACAGTGTGTATTTACCATTTGTGAGAACTTCAACAAGAAGGAGAAACTTTGGAACTCTGACTCTTCAAAACAGCCAGATTATCTGGGAGAGCTGAACTTTTGCCGTCACTGGCATCATCGGGACCCTGTACCTTGTGTGTGATGCATTGCTTTCCAGAAAGTTGTTGATTAGTATTGTTTGTTTCTACTTTATGTCCTGTTTCCAACGTTTAAAAAAATCCGCTTAATTTATGTAGATGCCACCGCCTAATCAGATGCCGGCCCCCGATCAGCCGTTTGCACTGTCTACCGTGAGAGAGGAGTCATCCATTCCGAGAGCAGATTCGGAGAAAAAGTGGGTGTACCCTTCTGAACAGATGTTCTGGAATGCGATGTTACGGAAAGGGTGAGTGAGCATCTTACCGAGAGTATAAATTTGCTCATCAAATTCATCTAAGAATTAAATGTTAAAGGGGTTTTCATCCCCAAACGCTCATCAGTATATAATATTCAACTGACTTTTCAGACTTAAAAGAACTTAAATGCAAGGCCAGTGTATCAGTTGGGATTCTCCAGAGAAACAGAACTAAGAGGATGTGTGTGTCTTTATACATAGAAAGAGATTTATTTTAAGGAATTGACTCACATGATTATGAAGGCTGAGAAATCCCACGGTCTGTGGTCAGAGGCTGGAGACCCAGGAAGAACTAATGTTTTCATTCAGTCCAAAGGCAGGAAAAAACCAGTGTCCCAGTTCGAAGGCAGTCAGGCAGGAAGAGTTCCCTCTTACCTGCAGGAGGTTTATTCTTGTTTTATTTAGACCTTCAACTGATCAGACGAGGCCCACCCACGTTAAGGGAGAGCCCTCTGTTTTACCCATTTAAATGTTATTCTCATCCAAAACACCCTCGCAGACACTCCCAGAATAATGTTTGACTTAATATCTGCCCCCTCCCCCATGGCCTAGTCAGGTTGACACATAAGATTAACCCATCATAGTAGTAGTTTTTAAGAATACTATTACATAAAATACTTAGAAAAAGTTGGGGAATCATTAATCAGTGGTACTGACTGAAGAAGTGTCACCTTATGGTTCCTTGATACGTGTGTGAGTGGTTTTTGGTCACTCGGTGGAATGGGTATGGGGATCGATTTTATGGCATTCTCAGTAAGGTTTATCAAGTT
Source organism: Potos flavus (assembly GCA_028534135.1). NCBI lineage: Eukaryota > Metazoa > Chordata > Mammalia > Carnivora > Procyonidae > Potos > Potos flavus. The sequence goes on along the minus strand of CM052901.1, from coordinate 97,366,262 downwards.
TTACCAGACGTTCTTTCCTAGGTGGAAGTGGAAGGATGATGATATTAGTCAGAAAGATATGTATAACATCATCAGAATTCACAATCAGAATAACGAGCAAGCCTGGAGGGAAATTTTGAAGTGGGAAGCCCTTCATGCTGCGTAAGTATGTTCGGGATCTGAAAACCCATCCTTCCAGCATCTTCCTTACTTCATCTCTGCTTTCTAGACTTTACACCTTTTATTCAAACAACGCGTTCCTCTAAGACACTTCAGGCGGCAGGCCTGCTTCAGGGACCGTTGTGGGATAGGCCGCTCCCGCGCAGCCGTGCGAAAGGCAAGCGTTTCATTGTGCTCGTGGCTTCGGTGGGTCCCAAGCCCAGAAGCGACAGAGCAGGGATGGCTCGTCTGGGCTTCCAACGTCTAGGGCCTCGTCCAGGTTCTGAGCAGGGATGGCTCGACAGCCGTGGGCGGGACTTCTCTGAAGGCTGGACCGTTTACTTGTCTGGCGGTTGGTGCTGTCAGCCAGGACACCTACCCACAGCCTCTCACCGTGGCTGCTTCGGCTTCCTCACACCGTGGTGGCTGGGTCCTCAGAGCTAGAATTCCAGAAAGCTCCAGGGAAGCTGCATCTCCCTTGATGACCTGGCTTCAGCCGTCCTGCAAGCCTGCCGAGGTTCAAGGGAGGGACCGTGGACCCCACCCCTCAATGGGAGGCATGCCACAGCGCACTGAAGGCACAGCACACGGGACGGGACACGGCACAATGCTCTCTGCCCCAAGGCTGATGAGAAAAACGGCTCTTTCCCTTAGCAGGACTGACTCCCCATTAGGACTAAACATCCAGGGTAGTCTTAGCCCGTGGGCCTCCTCCTCGGAGAGACTAGGTGAACGCAGTCGAGTGTGTCGGCAGTGATGGGCCGTCAGTCTGTCCGAGCAGCTGCATCGGCCTCGCCTGCAGCTTTACTGAGACACTGAGTGCTGGGCCCCCACCCCTGGGTTTCTGATTCGGTAGATCTGGGCTGAGGCCCAGACTCGGCATTTCCAGAACAACACCCATGCTCCTGGTTTGAGGAGTCCACTTTGAGAAGGGGATGGGTGGGGAATGTCAGCACAAAAAGGCAGATTGTATTATCATGGGCGGATTACGTTTTAAATTCCTGATAGGGGCGCCTGGGTGGCTCAGTCGGTTAAACGTCTGCCTTCGGCTCAGGTCGTGATCGTGGAGTCCTAGGATCGAGTCCCACATCAGGCTCCCTGCTCGGCGGGGAGCCTGCTTCTCTCTCTCCCACTCCCCTTGCTTGTGTTCCCTCTCCCGCTGTGTCTCTCTCTGTCAAATAAATAAAATCTTCAAAAAAAAATAAAGTAAAAATAAATTCATGATAAAACGTGATTAACTTCTTGGCTAAAGTCCACCGAATGATTTGGTTTAGATGTCCCGTGTTTTTTTTTTAACACTTGGACTCTGAGTTTCATTAGTGGCACTCTCTGGGTGTTGGTGGCCGGGCAGCAAGCCCGGGAGGGGTCCCTGTAAGGAGGGACTGGCGCAGCAACCAGGATTCCCTTCTGGGTAACCCGAGACCAGCAGGACTCAGATCTGTCCTACCCCCTGCTCGCTAGCGAAGTGAGCCGCCTTTTAAAGACACGCGCCTCGGACTCCAGGGTTTTTACCTCTTTGCGTGTTTACTTAAAGAGCTGGTCCAGCACGAATTTCATTTGTTTTTAGGGATTCTTCCCAGCATTTTTCTTTATGAAGTCTTGTTCACTGGTTTCAAATGAAAGAGTAGAAGATTTTTGTTTATTCGTTTAAAAAAACTCCAGCTGCAGAGCGTGAAAGTCAAGTGTAATGCCCAGTACTTAACATTTCTTTTTCTTTTCCCTGAGAAGATGCCTCTACCCCCCCGGCAAACAGGAAGTCCACTTCTGACTGCTGGAACGACAGTGCAGATACTCGGAATGCACTGGAGGGGGTGGAACACACTCGATCCAGAAGCAAAGAGCGATATGTTTACCAAATAGGGATGTTTCTTTGAGTTGTTTTGAAAGTTCCCGCACTCTGTCAACGTGAAATTATGTAAGATGCATACAGAAAGCGGTGTGTCGTTGAGAAACTGCAGCGTCGCATTTCTCAACGGAGGGAAAATATCTTAGTAGGCTTTTCTTGTTTGGGTATTTCCAGGGAGTGTCCTTGTGGTCCATCACTGATCCGGTTCGGAGGTAAAGCGAGAGAGTATTCACCGAGGGCAAGAATTCGTTCCTGGATGGGGTGAGTGGCGCTGCAGAAACGTTCCTGTCCGTTCCTGAGCTCAGGGTCCGCTTTCCCTTGGCACCCAGGCCGAGCAGTCTCAGAACTGCACTGGCACCTTCCAGAACGTTACCAGCGCTCAGCCGGAGAGTCCTTCCTCTCCCTCAGGTTTGCCTGTTGGTGGGTGGACTTCGGGTTTCGTGCATCATTCCCTGTCTGATTATCGTGGCCCTGAGTCGAGTTGCCTTCTATGTTCTCGGAACTGTCCTCTTCCTCCTCTCGCAGTCTCTCTGCGTCCGGGTACTTAGCGGCCCCCTCTTTTCTTCCAGCCCAGGCCCATCCTTAGCTCGCCCTTGGAGCTCTGCAGTATCTCAGCCGACCTCCCTGGCCTGGCTCTCTTCCCTGCTGACCGTGTTGCCTTGCAGACAGACGAGCCGTCGCCTGACCTGAGCTCGTCACGGTTCCGCGGCACCGTCTTCCTTCAGCACAGTGGACGGGTCCTCCGAGCCTCCCCTCCCGGGTTGGATGTTTGACCCGCGAGAGCAGGCGTTTTCATGCTCGCAAACATGCTTTCATTGCAGGTACGAGCTGCCTTTCGACAGGCACGATTGGATCATCAACCGCTGCGGGACGGAAGTCAGATACATCATCGACTACTACGACGGCGGGGAGGTCAGCCAAGACTACCAGTTCACCATCCTGGACGTCCGGCCTGCCCTGGATTCGCTGTCGGCCGTGTGGGACAGGATGAAGGTGGCGTGGTGGCGCTGGACTTCCTAGCTGCTGCTTTGCCAGAGATGGGGAAATAGAAACTATTTTTTTTTCCCGAGCAATACATTAAACTATTTTCCCCAAACTGAATCGCTCTCATGATGTAATGGGAATGGCAAGTGGGCGAGGATGCCTTCCGCGTCCCGCAGCGAGGGTGCCCCACGCCGTGTTCTTTGGTTTTTACCTTGCGTAGTTTTAGCGGGTCGTTGCAGGTTTCCTTCCTAGTTGGCCTAAGTGGGAAGCAGTCTCTTGGTTTTTCCTTCGGCTGCAGTATTGCCTGTGTATGTATTTAATCTAGAAAAGTGAACAACGTCTGAAAAAGACTGTTTCTTGTCATGTGAAGAGAGCTGCTTTTTTCCTTCCTGTTTCTCAGGGATACTCGAGACGTAGACCTGAAAGCCTGTGTTTGCTGAGGAGCTTTTAGCTGGCCAGGTATTTGAACTAATACTATGCATTACAAGTAAGTAGTTCTGCTTCTGGAAAAGTTACCAGCGTCTTGCTGTTCCTACAAGAGTAGCGCGCCCTAAAGAAAACGCAGAGCTACCCGCTGGCAGTGGACTCGGCAAAATGGAGGCTCATCTTGGCTCTAAATTCTCAGCGGTGTGAAGTTTTCAGGCTGGGCCTTGTTCTAGAATGCTTTCAGCTCCCCCACGGTTTGATGATGCACGAGCATTGGAATCTATGTTTTCACTTTTTAAAGACTTGAATTCCCACTATCCTGCTATGAACCCCTGCTCCCAACAAGCACGCCTCGTTGCCTGCGGCGTCTGACCGTTTCCCCCATGTCTGAGTCCCGTTTCTCCTGCTGCCTGAAACCCTCTCCCCGGCCGGCCTCACCAGAACCTTGAAGGCTTGGCACACATCGCAGCACCGGGATGGTCCCTCTCGAAAATGGGATTCTGTTTTGTTGAGTGTTAGGATTCAGAAGAGAAGAGTATTTTTCCCAGATACAGAGTGTTTGCATCAGCTCACTCTCGGTGCAGATTTTCTTCTAAGTTTGCCGTTGAAATTCTTTCTACCAGTGATTCATAAACTGGTTGTTCTCCTTACAGCAGCATGTTACTAATGACTTGGGGTTTTTCTTAAGTGTTGATGATATTCTTTCGATTTCCTTGGAGTCTAGCGTTAGGTTAGTAGAAGGAACTGGCAGTCTGGACTGATTCAGTTGATACCGATTTCTTTGTTGTGTCAGTTTTGTGTGCTGGTTTCAAAATCCAGCGACTTGAAACTCTTGTACATGTCAAAATATTTGTATATTTTAAAATAAAGCTGATAGTTCACAGGTTTGGATTTTAAGAGTCACTTCGCGCGTCGCAGTCGTTTCTGCAGAGAGAATCTTTACAGGAGTGATGCTGTAATCTCCTTACTGGTGGCCATTCTCTCCTTTCCTAACGACGTTTAAACTGCTGAGAAAAAGAATTACTGTTGGCATATTTTTTTTGGTCCTCAGTGCTACTGAGTAAGTGCAGGATGAGGCATCATTATGGGAAACGAAGTGGTGTAACTGGAAACTGAAAATTGAGCCACAGGCAGGGGTCCCCCCGCTTCTAAAGTGCTGTACTAGTTAGTTCTTGAGAAAAACCAGCCCTGCGGTAAACTGTCAAGCAAAGCTGAGGACAAGGGCCGCAGTCATCCACCCTCCACCGCTCCCGGAGAAGACAACAGCCTACTGGGCTCCAGAGCTCTTCTGGGGCTAGATCATGCTTGCTCATGTCCAGAGGGCAATACCTCCCTGCTCCGACAGGAGGTTTCATTTAGAACTTGGAATTCATTTGGGATGTTCTCCGGGGTTTTAGGCTAAGTCTTCTCTCTGCGGTGTTGGCCCCATTCAGAGTCAGAACAAACTCCTGTCACGAGTCCACCTGGTCCACTGATAAGGTGGGGTTGGAACTGGGCTCATATATTAAACTGGAACATTCCTAGCAGTCCCCGGTGTCTAGGGAGCTGTGCCCTCTCCATCATCCCGGGAATATGAAATGCAAAAGGGGCAGCCCTGACCAGCGAGGCACTCAGTCTTTGGAGGGATAGTCTGTAAATGAAATGGTGGTAAGTTCTAGAATTCCAGTTTAAAGACAGCCTGTGGTAATCCAGGGGGTGCAAGTTCACTTAAGTTCATGTGGTTAGTTCCCGTGGAATACTATCCGCATGCTTTTGGCCACAAGCAGCAGAGCCCTTGCTGGGACTCCTCACCACAAGTGCAAGGTTGGGTGTGCACCTGGTCGGTTCCGGCTCTCTCATGCTGTTCCCTTCATGCCTGATTTCAGCTTTGTCCTGATAGGGTGGATTCCTTCCATCATCCTCAGACGGCTCCTACTTGCTGCCTGAGCTTTACAATCCTTGTTTATGGCCGGTAGGTCTGATGTGGGGCAGGAGGGGGGTGTCTCCCACAACCCTGGAAAATAAGGTTCCTCCTCTTCAAGCTCACTGGGCCAACTCAGCATTAGGTCTGTGTCCTGCCACCTCCTACCCTTGTACGTTCCCAGGAGAGAGTCTCGTGCTTAGCCTAACTCAGATGAATCATTTAGAGTAAACCGCAGCGCCCGCCAGAGGATTATTTCACCGTGAATTTTTAAATCCCACACTTAACCATCATTTCATTAAGGTATTTTCCCTTCACTTGGGCTCCTTTCTGATGCCAGGATTTCAAATCTGGAGCGAGTGGCTAGTGTGACAGCGGGAGGCAGAATGGAGAATCTTCGTTGTGTGCTGCTTCTCTGCATTTGCGGGGTGGGTTATGGGGACAATGGCTTTGGATCTGGAAAACACCTTCCTCAGACTATCTTCCACGTTCCTTCCACACCAGATTTCTAGGTTTCATGCATTCAGACAAGACCGGGTTGTGCCCTGTTTGGGGCTGAGGATGTACAAGCGAAGGGAAAATAATGTTCAAAAGCCCGCTTTGAACTAGTTTTCACAGAAAGAATGTCCGTAGACTCGCTCGGCCTACACTTCGGCTAATTCCTAGCCAGCCATTGCTTTCCTTTCCTTCTATAAAATGTGCTGGCTTAGCCATACAGTGGAGTATTACCCGCCCATAAAGGGAAGACGCACTGAGGCCCGCCACAACCCGGAGGAATCTTGAGAACATTATGCTAAGTGAAGGAAGCCGAAGTCGAAGGGCCGCGTGCTGTGCGAATCCATTTATAGAAATGCCCGGAATAGGCAAAGCTACAGAGGCAGAAAGTAGGTTAGCGGCTGCCACTGCTGGGGCGAGGGGGGAACGGGGAGCGACCGCCAGTGGGGGCAGGGCTTTCTCTCAGGGGCGACGAAATGAAATTGCTGCTTGCACCCCTCGGTGACTCTGCTGGCAAACTGCAAATGGGCGACCTGTGTGGTATGTAATTACAGCCCCCTAAAGCTATTTCTAAGAAAGAAAAACTCGTGCCGCCTGATCCCTGCAGCTAGCCGAGCCCCGCGCTGCTAGTAAGCCAGTGCGCAGCTTACCAAGAGCCAGAAACTTAATTTGAATGAAGCAAAAGACAAGACAACGGCATGTAAATGCATAAACCAAGTCTACACATGCCAATACATGGCTAAGAAGGGTTTGAAGGAGAACCTGGAAAGGGTTGGGAAAATATTTATAAAACTCCAGAACATTCTCTGTTCACGGCCTCACAGCAGTCTCTCCAAGTCGCCCTCAAGAAACCAGAAGGGGACTGGTAGATGGATGAGGTTCACCTAAGAAGGACGAAGGGGTGCCGCTGGCACCCCCCACCCCCACCCCATGCGCGGAGAGGCGGCTGTGGCTGTGGACGATGACCAAACGATGTATGTTTCCGTGTTTTCAGTTAAAATGTAACAGGTCATCATTTTATGATTTCCTGTTTCAGCTGACTGTAAAAAAAACATATATGATCCAATATCGGTCGGGCAAAGTGTTGCATTAGAGCCGCATTTTGGGTCTTGCTGCCTGTCCTGCCCCCTCCACCTCTCTCCCTTTCGTGGTTTCCCCAGCTTGAGGCTTCTCAAATTTTAGTATAGAGCAGAACACCCTGGAAGGCTTGTTAAAACACAGATGGAGGGGGGCACCCCCAGGGCCCCCGACTGGGCAGGTCAGGGAGGACCTGCATTCCTAACAGAGCTCCCAGGAGAGGCGGCCCTGCTCAGGGGCTGTGATGTGAGCGGCACCTTCCTTGCGCGTCCTTGAACCTGCGCGCATCTTTGAGCCTGCTCCCTGTATCAGTTCGCTAGAGCACAATGAAGCGCCCCCAGCGGAGCGGTTTAAGCAACAGAAAGTTATTCTCGCGCAGTTCTGGAAGCTACGAGTAAGATCAGAGTGTACGCCGAGCCAGGCCACTGAAGGTGCTAGGGGAAATCTGTGCCAGGCCTCCCTCCTAGCTTCTGGTAGTTCCTTGGCTTGGGGTAGCCGAACTCCAGTCCTCACATGAATGCGTGTCTGCGTCTACATCCCAATTTCCCCTTTTTATTAGAACACCAGCCACATGGGATTAGCGCCCGCCCTAATGACCTCATCTGAAGCCCACCGTTCGCAAAGAACCTATTTCCAAATAAGATCACATCCACAAGTACTGTGACTTCAACATCTTTTCGGCGGACACAATTCCATGCAAAACATGGCCGTTTCTAATCCCTTCTCTCCCTCATTTTACCCTTGTGGAGACCCATGCAGAACCCCAGAGCTGGCATCAAGACGACCTTAAGCTGAACACATTTGAGGTTCAACTGTTGTTGATAAAACCCTTCTCAGAGCTTCCCGTATCTAAGAGCAGCAACTTCTTGGGAAATGAAGCCACCACAAATCCCTTCTCCGGAGGGGTTTTATGGTCCTGAAGGAGATGGGAAAATCACTCCTACCTGTACAAACATTATCACAAACAACCTTTTCTCCCCTCTGTTCTCCTAAAAACCCATTTGTTTTTCTCATAGAAGCTGTATCTCCTAAGACGAAGCCAGAGAGGGAGACAAACCGTAAAAGACACTTAATCATAGGAAGCAAAGCGGGGGTTGCTGGAGGGGAGAGAGGTGGGGGGATGGGGTAACGGGGGGATGGACATTGGGGAGGGTGTGCGTTGTAATGCGCACTGGGTGTTATATAAGACTGATGAATCATAGACCTGTACCCCTGAAACTAATAATACATTATACGATAATTGATCTTAAATTAAAAAAAAATAAAAGGCTTATCGACCAAATATATATATAAAAAAAAAGCTGTTTCTCCCAGCTCCCTTTTCTCTCCTGAGTTAGATATCCAAATCTTTAACTTGAACCATTTAAGGAACCAGCAACTCTTTTGTTGGCTCCCATTATGTGTATGAAACAAACCCTTTCCTCCTGTTAAGCTGTCTTTTGCTCGTTTAATTCACAGGCCCTGGTAAAGACACTTAAAAGGGTAGGAGGAAAGGGTTTGGGTTTTTTTCCCCTTCCTCTACAGCCTCCGAGCAAATGTGGGCATCTTATTTGTATGGAAACAATTAACAGCCTCTTCCCAGCACCCCCAGGGGACATCGGAAGGTCTGTCTTCCTTTTGGCTCAGTTGTCATCCCAGAGGCAGGAGCTCCTCCCCCGGGGTTCCGGCTGAGCCCCTCTCCTTCCTGAAAGAGACCCAGGGCTCCGGCAACCACAGAGCTTTGTTCACGCCACTCTGAATTACCCAGATGGCAGGTTGGCCCCCCTGGACGGCTTGCCACGGAATCCTGCTTCTGCCACCCTGTAGTTGTGTGACCTCGGGCAACCCATTTGATGTCACTCTGAATCCTCACCGCCCTCTGGCAAGAGAGGATGGTTGGGGCTCCTGTCTATTGCTTGTGGGGGTTAAATGAGTGTCAAAGTAAAACACGGGTTCAAGCAGATGCTGTTAGTAAGTATTAGTTAACAGTACTGGCCTTTGGCAGCAGATGGTCCCAGTTTGTTTCTTTGAAAGTGATGTCACGTGGAACACCGATTCGCTGCTATTTATTGACTCTCATTCAGCGCTGCTCCAGCTTCTTTCTGCCTTAACCCTCAGGACAATCCCGAGGGCGAGGTGTTGTTATGCCCTGACCACCCGGAGCAAATGGAGAGTCAGCGAGGTGACCGGGGCTGGCCCGAGGTCACCCAGCTCATGAATGACAAAGCCAGGACTCAAACTCCCGTCCTCTTTGACCCTGAAGCCCACACTTGCAAAGGTCACTGTTCTTTCAATCACAAAGTGAGCACCAACTGGGAAGCATGCGAATGTACATTTACTTGCCAGGTTTACTGGTAAATTTTTCCTCTTAAGAACGGGAAGGTTCCACATCCAAGCCGCCCGCCCTCTCTCCCAGATATTACAGAGTCTTTGTGGGGCCTGGCTGGTTAGGAGACAGGGTCTCCGCGCTTGTTTTCAGCTTCTCCTCAGACTGTGTCCCCATTTCCTCAAAAGGCTTTTTATTTGGCAAACATATCTCTAGCTCTGCATTTGCCGGGAGGTCAACGGACTTGGATTTTTTTTTCTCCAGTGCATGGGAAACCGCCCGATCATATTCATATGCATACGTTCGGCCAACATTTATCAAAGGCCAACCGTATGCTGTGTCTCTGCCCAGTCCCGAGCACACAGTCCCTGCCATCGACGACAGAGTGGGAATGACCTCGAGATAAGACACGCAGCCGTCCCGATAACGCACAGCAACGCTCGTTAACACAGCCACGTGAGCCAAGGGCCTGAGTAAGTTATGAACCAGCGCGTTTATGGGAGGGGAAGAGTCAAGCTAACTGTACAAGGAAAATAGCCCTTGCATGACTAGGAAAAGCAGGGAGGAGCACTCAAAGCCCTTGGAACAGAAGTGCGAAAGCGCATCCCGCGTGTGGGAAGGGGGTGTTTCCCGGACGAGGCCAGAGTAGGGGGTACGTGCTGGGGAGGCGACGGGCGGAAGGTCGGTGGAGGCTGGATTGTGGAGCGTTCTGATGTTACCACGAGGAGTGTGCATTTCGTCTTGTGGGCCGGCGGGGAGGAGGGCATCAGTGGCTTGGCCGCAGGGGCGTGCCTGGGATGAGGTGTGTGTCTGCCGTCTAAGGGACGGTGGTGTGGAGGAGCGGGGAGGAAGAAGACAGAAGGGAACCCGAGAACTGGAGGCTAAGAGGATGAGGGCAGACACACGGGAGAGAGGCGGCAAGGCTGGGACCCCAGGGAGGCTGGGGTACGATGCCTTGGGGGGGGCAGGTGGCTGAAGGCTGCAGGGAACGTGGCTCCACATGGAAGTTGAGGCGTGCCTTTGGTCCTTCAGGACTGGTGGGGCTCTGTGCGACACTCAGTGAAGCTCTCAAGCCACTGGGGACCGAGTGGGCTATCAAGGCTGGAGATTCGGGTTGTCAGACTTAGCCAATGACACTAGCTAAACAGTGAATGACTTTTAAATACTTTTGACGGTAAGCATGTCCCGTGCCATATCTGGGGCAAGAAAAAATTTTTTTAATAGAATTACACCCAAAAACCAAATAATCAAGTCAAAAAATGGGCAGAAGACATGAACAGACACTTCTCCAAGGAAGACACACGAATGGCTAACAGACCCATGAAAAAATATTCATCGTCATTAGCCATCAGGGAGATTCAAATCAAAACCACATTGAGATACCACCTCACACCAGTTAGAATGGCAAAAATGGACAAGGCAAGAAACAACAAGTGTTGGAAAAGTTGTGGAGAAGGGAACCCTCCTACACTGTTGGTGGGAATGCAAGTTGGTGTAGCCACTTTGGAAAACAGTGTAGAGGTTCCTCAAAAAATTAATAATAGAGCTACCCTATGACCCAGCAATTGCACTACTAGGTATTTACTCCAAAGATACAGATGTGGTGAAAAGAAGGGGCACATGTACCCCAATGTGCATAGCAGCAATGGCCACAATCGCCAAACAATGGAAAGAGCCAGGATGCCCTTCAACAGACAAATGGATAAAGAAGATGTGGTCCATATATACAATGGAATATTACTCAGCCATCAGAAAGGATGAATACCCAATTTCTGCATCAACATGGATGGGACTGGAGGAGATTATACTAAGTGAAGTAAGTCACACAGAGAAAGTCAATTATCATATGGTTTAACTTATTTGTGGGACATAAGGAATAGCATGGAGGACATGAGGAGAAGGAAGGGAAAAATGCAGGGGGAGAAATCGGAGAGGTAGACGAACCATGAGAGACTATGGACTCCGGGAAACAAACTAAAGGTTTTGGCAGGGGGGGGGCCGGGTGAGCCCGGTGATGGGTATCAAGGAGGACACGGATTGCATGGAGCACTGGGTGTGATACGCAAACAATAAATCACAGAACACTGCATCAAAAACTAATCATGTACTGTATGGTGACTAACATAACATAACAAAAAAAATAGAATTACATGTCAGATATGGCACGGGACATACTCATACTAAAACACGGTCATTCACTAATCTGACTGTTGGACTGGGTGTCCTCTGTCTGATCTGGTGACCCTACCTGAGAGGGGCCAAGGTAGAGGGCTCCGCACCCCCGACCCACCTGGGCCCCCGGACATGGGTTTTTGATTACTAAACCTGGGATGTCGCCAGCAAACTGGGGAGACTGGGTCGCTCTGGGCTGAACAGATGTCGCCTGAACTGAACCGCATTTTGGGAATCTTCTGATCCTTCGGCCACCTCCGGGGGGGGGGGGGGCTCGATTGCGGCTGGATGCATTGGGGGCCTCAGCGGGCCAGGGGTGCCCACCCCAGCTACCCCTCTCAGCAGCCTCCCAACCACACCACGCTGTCTGCTGCCTCCGGTGTGCCAAAGATTCTCAACCCTTACTGGAATTTTCCTTTGCTTTGCATTCGTTTTTTGTTTTTTTTTTTGTTTTTCTTGAACATTTGCTGCTGATTTAGTCCGGTTTTAAAGTTCGGTGCGGTCGAGCTGTGGTCCTGTCTTCATCTCCATGTGGCCTTCTCCTGTCGCTGCCTTTCCTTCCTCTCTGCTCTGTGGAGTCGACCCCCGCCCCCGGCCTGCTTATCAGCCGCGCGCCACGGGCCTGGACTTGGTCCCGCGACTCCTGACATTGACCCCCCGCGCCGTTCCTCGGCGCCTCTGCAGAGCCCAGGGCTGCTAATGCGCCCGAGGAAAGAAGCAAGCTGGCCTTTCAATTTAGAGGCTTCCTTCGTTTGCACCAAGTCCACTGTACAGCGTGCGATCTCCCCTCGCCCCGAGGAGCTCTCCGCCCACAGGAACCACGGCTGGAACAGCCTGCCAAATGGTTCTGTCCAACTTGAGAGAGCTTGGATTTCATTTTTCTTCTTGTCAGCTATTGTATCATTGACAAGGTGTCATAAATTACTTCCATTTCCACTCAGGTCTGTGGGTCTCGTGTGTGTTTTATTTTATTTTATTTGAAGATTTTATTTATTTATTTGACAGAGAGAGACACAGCGAGAGAGGGGAACACAAGTAGGGGGAGTGGGAGAAGGAGAAGCAGGCTTCCCGCTGAGCAGGGAGCCCGATGCGGGGCTCAATCCCAGGACCCCGGAATCATGACCCGAGCCGAAGGCAACGCTTAACGACTGAGCCACCCAGGCGCCCCGTGTGTGTGTTTTAAAACCGCTTCTTTTCAATGTGATAAGGGCATCTAAATACCTAGCTTTCACTCAGTAAGCTAAAACATACGGCCACTGGGCTTAAGCCACACAAAGAGAAATGGAGAGTGAATAGTGTGAATATCGTTCATCACACACACACACACACACACACACACACGCACACAGAGTTTAATTATTGAAAACACACCCCGATCCCTGGTTTTTGGACTGGCTATTCCAGACCTGACTGTCGACAGACGGACGGACCTTTGTGTCACAGACATCAACCTCAGAGCCATTTGGTCTAGCAGTTTTATAAAACAGAACTGTTAGGGCAGGAGCCGGGTGGGCAGAGGGTTCCAGACATGGGGTGGGTCAGTCCAGAAGGGACGGAAAGAACCGGCCAGCTCATGATCGGACTCAAAGCCTGGAGAACACACAGTGAGCAGGAATAGGAGGAGGAGGGGTGACCCAGAAGAGCAACTCGCGATCCACAGTCACATAGCGTTTGCTCAGAGTCTTGGGTACAACTTTAGGCCGCGTGTGGGCAGACAGGAAGACCCAGAGATCGGTGGGCAAATCCTTCCCGTGTCCCAGCGGAAGAGCCTGAAGACAGCCCGATCCTTTGCCCAGTACAAAACATTAGACACCACGTCTAGACGCCATTATTTTGGCCCTGAAACAAAGGAAGCATCTAAGGCTTTTAGGACAGATGTAATGCACAGGAATTGTGTTACACAAAACCCTTCCTCGCCGACAACCGAGTTTCAACTGAGTGACCATCAGCCTTCACTTGCAACACATAATTAGTACGACTTTCTAAGTGTGTCAGTGTCCCCGAACCACCTGATAGCTTTTACTAGCTCTTTAGCTGTGTATGCATAGTATCGCTGCTATTTATGACACGCGGACTCGGGGCGAGCGAAGCGGATGTTTGGAACCGGAGTGGCGAGTTCATTCATTAAACTGAATGCCAGGGAGCAAAGCCTTTGTTTAACTTTTTATTCATCATGGCACAAGATAGAACTTTACGAAACACCACGGAAAATGTCATTGCCGACATGAAAATTAAGAGTAGCATGTTTCATAAAAAATTCTTTTTCTGTAATACACATTCCCTTATGAAGTGAAAAAAAAAAAAGAATCTCATAAAATACTGAAGCGAATCGCCACCTGCTGGTCAAAAGTGGTTTTGCGGTTGAAAAACTTGAAACTACTGGTGTACGGTAGGAGTATTTTACGATACACACAAAATTACCGAAGAAAACATTTCCTCAGCGTTTGGCACGATGTAAATACAAAGCTGGGTTTTTTGTCCAAACATGACTTACTTTACGAAGCTTTTGCTTCTAATTGGGTTAATACTGATTAGGGGGCAAAAGGAAAAACTTTGTTCTGTAATTTGGACACTCTGTTTGGGTGCTTAAACGCTTTATAGTTGGATTCCAGTTTGTAGTTTTGAAAAATACATAAAAAGTATACATTATAAATATATATTATATACGGTCTATATAAAACTGAATTTGATCTGAAATGGGAAGGACAACTTCTTAATTATTCTTTGTTAGGCACGGCCTTTCTCTTGTTTGAGTAACTGAATCCTTTCTAAACAGATTCTAAAAATATATTCCATAATGTATCAAATTTAATATCTTCCTTAAAACATATTCAATACGAAAAAGCATTCAGTGACTACGTTTTCTTTTGTATCTCACTACTATATAAAAATATGGCTTGGCATAATCTGTTTTGTTTGTTTTGTTAGTGTTTCTCCTAGGCATTGAAGGAAGGGCTGTCCCCAGCTAAAAAGCTATGGCAAAAGCACAGAAACCTGCTTGTGCATATTCTAGAACATTCTACAGAATCTCCTTACTCAGTATAAGTGAAGTGATTTTTAAAAATTGTTCTGTTTCTGTGAATATATCATATATGATTATCATACATAATCTGTTACAGAATATACAACAGTCAAAACTGAAGTCACATAAATACAATTAAGCTATGTCAAAGCAAGGGTTTTATCTTATACAAAGCCAACGGGAGTAGTTTTTAGGTTGGGTATCATCATCCATTTTTGCTTTTGTTTTCTCCTAAGGCTGGCTATGCAACAGAAGTTTATTATAGATGGCAAGGGTACTAGTGCTCTATATCTTTAAGTGAACTGGGTTTCTCTCGTGTTATTTATTTATTTTTTTAAAGTGTTAAAGAAGAAAAATCAGTCAGTGTCCAATTGTCCAACACCAACTTTTTTCCCTATGGAGTGAAAGAAGGCCGTTTGGGCCGTGGGGGCGCGAGCTTGGGCGGGCTCATACCAGCGTTTCCGGGAGGGCGTCGGGGTTGTCGGTTGATAAGAGCTCCCAGATCTGCCACCGCTCTCTCTGCCAATCGAGCCAGTTGGGTTCCCCCAAAGTCTTACTGTTCTGATCGCTGGCGGTAGTGGTGTAGGCGCTGCTCAGTTTTTGCTCAGCGGCTTGCTGCTCTCGTTCTTGCTCAGTTGTTTGGCCTCCCTCTTCCAAAGCTGTTCTGGAATCTTCTGGCCTCTGAGGCCTCCACAGCAGTGGCTCTGCCGGCTGGTGCGATGACGCTCCGGCTTGCTTGCCTGCACCAGGGTAAGGAGGAGGAGGCCTCTTGTCATGCTTCTCGCTCTCTCGAGGTCTCTGGTGCAAAGGCTTGGCTCTTCTGCCCTGCAGCCAGGCCGCATCGGGCTCGCGCTCAGTGAGGTCTTCGGCGCTGTTCAGAGTCAAATACTGCTCTGACTTCACTGTGGCCTGCTCAGACCTTCTGCCGCCGCCCTGGATGTGGGGCGTGCTGCAGACACGGGACACGGGAGGGCAGGCCCTGCACTCCACGATGGTGGCCGCGGTCTGAGTCCTCCGAATGACCTGTGGGCCACTTTCCAGTTCTGTGGGGCTCCCCTGCCATCGGGGCCAATTTGGGGACAGGTTCCCTTGAGAAAGGGAGCAGGGCCCCGGTCGTAAGGAGCTGCTTTCAAAAATGTCTCCATAGGAACCTGGAAGCCGGAGAGAAGGGCGAGAAATGGAGTTAGTTTGCAGAGTCCCTGTTGGGATGTGTCCTGCTATTTCCTTCCCACAGCCGACTTCAAAAATTGAGAAAGCACAGGGCACTCCTCCCACTGCCTAAAGTAAGACGTGTCCTGGGAAAGGAAATGACAAATAACGCTTTGGTTATTGGCACAATTTAGGGAGCAGCTCCAGCTACCGATGTCACACTAGATTCCGTGGTCCTTGTCGCTGATTTGTTTCCGGAAAGCCCCCTTCCACATGGCTTCTGAACCTGGAAGGTAAAGAAAGTGTTCTCTTCTCGTTCGGTGCAATTTGCAGTCCTGAGGAGAAACCAGTGATTTGCAGTCCTGAGGAGAAACCAGCTGATGTTTCCACCGTGTCAGTAAAAGGTTTTGGAATAAATGACTCGAACCTAAATGCCCCATCCCGGGCCAGAAGGTAATGAAGACAGCAGCTGCTGCGTGGACACGACCACCATTGTGGGAAAGACTGGCCCAGTCCTCTCACTTATTAAAAAGCAGGCAGGGAGAGAGAAGGAGATCATTTTTGGGCAAGAGGCACGAGCATTTGCACAGGGACTGATCAGAGTTGAAAGAGCAGAAGGAAACGGAGCAGAACATCTTGGAAGAGTTTATCCTTGGGGGAAAAGGTAGTAAAGCACTTCATAGGGTACAATGCGATGTGGGTAGATAATGGATCAGTACTAAACTCCGCTGGCTTAGAGGCCACTAGATTAAAGATGCACTGAGCTTTAAAAATGGAATATGGGAGGGGGCACCTGGGTGGTTCAGTCAGTTAAGCTGCCGACCCCTGATTTCGGCTCAGGTCATGATCCCAGGGCTGTGAGATCGAGCCCCGCATCAGGTTCCGAGCTTGGCGTAGAGTCCGCTTGGGATTCTCTCTCTCTCCCTTTCCCTCTGCCCCTCCCCCTGCTTGCTCTCTTTCCCCCCTCTCTAAATATAAATAAATAAAATCTTTAAAAAAATAAAAATTAAAAGTTAAAAAATCCAAAACACCAGCTTGGGGAAGTTTAGCTGATTAAGAGAAAAACTGGAAAATAATGGTGAGGAGAAAATGCAAATAGAAATGATAAATACAATTTTGTTTTCTTTTTTTAAAAGATTTTATTTATTTATTTGAGAGAGAGAGCATGAGCAGGGGGAGGGGCAGAGGGACAAGGAGAAGCAGGCTCCCCGCTGAGCAGGGAGAGCCCGACGCAGGACTCGATCCCAGAACCCCGGGATCATGACCTGAGCCGAATGCAGATGCTTAACCAACTGATCCCCCCAGGTGCCCCCAGTCTGGTTTTCAAATTAGCAAAAATGCAAACCCAATGATGTGCAACGCTGACAGGACCGCTTGGAAAGGTGCGTAATTTCCACTGCCCTATTCTGGATGTGTAATTTGCTTTCCAGAATTTTATGAATCTATTAATCATTGAAAATACAAAACAAAAAGTACATGAAAGAGTTTCCTGACAGCATAACTTACTACAACAATGACAAAAAAAAAAAAAAAAAGTGGGTTGTAAACTATGACTATGTCCTCTGGGATACTATGTGGCCCTTAACAATAAAAATGACAAGTAAGTGGGAAATGAAAGTTAAACAGATAATATCAAATTGCATGGATAGAATGATGGTAGCTATGTTTAAAAACTCTTGCAAAGGAAGTGAGACGAAATATAGTGAAAGATTGATGTATTTTGGCGGAAAGGCTAAGTACAGCTTGATCTGATTTCCCCCCTATTTTCAGCATTTTCCAAATAATGCTTGACAAGTATGTAATACGAGAGTAAGGTAAAAATTAAAGAAAATTAATTTAAAAAGTAAATGCAATAAACGGTCTTTAAAAGATAATATGTCACCTGTCATTCCTGGGTCTTTGGAACCACTTTTTAATGTTGAATGCCAAGTTCCCCAGATATTGAAAGGCTCCTCTGACATATCTAGGAAAAAGTGTATAGAGAAAGGTATGTCACTCACAATGAAAAGTGAAGGGCAAAAACCAAGAAACAAATAATCTGGTAACATAGCGCCACATTCAAGATTGTGGTGGATACAAGACAGAATATGATGGATGCCTGCCTTTCGGGGGGCTTATCCCATTTGGGACTTATGAAAAGGTTCTCTCTATGATGGCTGTGGTACCCAGAATCAGGCCGCCAAAGATGTCTGCGCCATGATCCTCGGACCCTGTAAAAGTGTTATATACCAAAGCAACTTTACAGGTGTGATGAAACGACAGGTGTTGAGATGAGAAGATGACCCTGGCTTATCTGGGGGGGCCCGAGCCAATCACAAGCATCCTTACAAGGGGGAGGCGGACGAGAAGATGGTACATTGCTGGCTTTAAAGGAGGAGGAAGGGCCATGAGCTGAAGAACACAGGCGGCCTCTAGAAGCTGGAAAAGGCAAGGAAAGAGATTGTTCCTTAGAGCCTCCTGAAGGAACGCAGCCCTGTGGACCCATTTTGGATTTCTGAAGTCCCAAACTGTAAGGTAATAAGTGCATGTGTTGTTTTATCTTTTTTAGAATTTTATTTATCTATTTGAGAGAGAGAGAGAGAGCGAGCGAGCCTGGGATGTGATCATAATGAGTATTCCTGGAAGCAAACGTCTACCGGGTTTTTCAAATGCACTCTCTCCTTTAATTCCCAGGAGCTGCCCTGAGTCCGCTTGAGAGGTGAGGCTGGCAGCTGGAGGAGCGTCTAACGGCTCGTGGTTTCGGGGCGAGGACTGTCGAGTGCTTCCTACATGCCAAGGTCTGTGTTGAGGACTTTACAGGGATTAGCTGGTTAAGCTGTATGAATGAACACGGCTGTCTTTCTTAGTTCTCATGCGAGGAAGAACAGGGACTCCAAAGAACTCAATCTTTCACACGAGGTCGCGCAGATCGGAAGCAGCAGCACGGTCACTGACTCCAGATGGAGTGCTCTTGTTATGGGGTACTAACACGACTGCTTTCTTTTTTTTTTTTTTTTAAGATTTATTTATTTATTTGAGAGAGAGAGAGCACAAGCAGAGGCCAGGGGGAGGAAGAGGGAGAGGAAGAAGCAGGCTCGCCACCGAGCGGGGATCCTAGGACCCTGAGATCATGACCTGAGCCAAAGGCAGATGCTTCACCGACTGAGACACCCAGGCGCCCGCAACTTGTTTCTAGTTCCCTCAGGGTGTGGTCATTTCTAGGGAGAAAGTTGCAGTTAGGTAGGATGGCTAAGCCCCCGCACCAGTGATATTTGGGGCCGGCTCCTTCTCTGTGTGGGGCCGTCCTGTGTAGCGTGGGATGCTGAGCAGCAGCCCTGGGCTTCACCGTCTACACAGCAGTAGCTCCCCCTCCTAGGCTGTGTCAACCCCAAACGCCTCCAGACATCGTTGGATGTCTCCTGGGACACAGAATCGAGGACGGCAGTGTTAGAGCTGGCCAAGAGCGAATGCACAGAAAGCACGGGCACGCGCTTTAGTCCGCCTGCTAATCGGAGCGAATGTGTATCTTAGCCTACCTGCTAAGAAACTATGAAGCAAACACACTGATCCTGGGAAAGAAAGAGTCAAGCTTTCTTAGTGGTAAGCTGTCTACTAATCTCTCTTTGAATTTGTATTTAGAAACCCAAATATGCCATGCCTCTCATAACAGCAAAAATCTCTTCAGATTGCTTTTTGTTGCTGTTGTTGCAGAGAATACCGCATATAGAAAATTTGTCACTAATTTAAAAGAGCAAAAATGAGAGCTCATCTGCATGCCTTAGAAAGGGAATAGTTATAAATCTACGATACACCGATTTAATGGGAATATATAGTGGGCATGAAGAATGTTAGCAAAATGGAAAATGTTAATGATACGATTTTAAGTAGAATAAGCTTAATTCAAAAGTAGCTATGCTGTGAAAACAAATGTGTCAAATTAGGGACGCATCTGGACAAGGACTAGAAAAAATAAAGTTTCACATTTTAAAAATAAATGTTACACTTGAAGGGGACCCGGGTTACTGTTTTCATTACAATTTTTAAAAATTATTTTTTGACATGACTATTTGTAAAATAAAAATAAACGTGCTATGATTTAAAACACCAAAAAACAGAGCCAGGACTCAGCAGCCCCGAGGCTTAATCTCCCACAGAGACCTCTGTGGAACATGATGTCTCCTTATACAGTGGGTTCAGCTTATTCTCTTTATAAAAGTAGCAGCAATAATTGGGTGACATGTTAGGCTAGCAAATACACACCCAAACTCACTGGCCGGGACATACCACGTTCCTCAGATGCTCAGGGGAAGGGTCAGCTGGGAATATCAGTGGCCCTGTGGGCACGAGACTGCTTCCCAGATGCCCGGGTCAGCAGAGAGCCTCCAAGACCATGGCTGGGCTCACCCGCCACACATTTCCTCTTCCTAGAGTAGGAACTCAGTAAATGTCACAGAATTACGCAACATGAAACAAGGAAGAGACGACGAGAAGGTCCGAGGGCCTGTACCATGCCACCTGTAATGAGAGTCATGGATCTGGCCAGCGCCAGCCAGGTTCCAGTTACCTTTGCCAAGCCTTGGTCCAGGAGAACTCTCCCTTGATTTCAACGACGGCAAGTGGCTCACCAGCACATACTGCTCCAGCCCTTTGTGAAGCTTCTCCGAGCCCCCCGGGGCCACGTCCTCTTGCATAGCCAGCAAGGAGCGCTCAGACAGCACTGGGGAGTTGTTGTCGTAAGGGGAGAGGTCTCCGCTGGAGGCCTTGTTGGAGTCGGTGGACGAGTGTCTTCCTCCCATAGAAAAGGAAACTTCCGATCGCAACATGTCAGGGCTTCTGGTGCAAGGAGACAATGGCAAGTGCGTGAGCGTGTTAACACTTAGTGACCAGAGGCAAACAATACGACCGTTACACAAATGACAGGCGGAGAACACATGGGCACAGGGGCTGAAACGAAAAGACCTTCGGAGCAAGGTTCCAAGACTTGTACAGCAGGACTGTGAAAGCGTTTCCACGACATGGCCGGCAGAGGGCAGTGAAACCCCACAGTTGGTGGGGGAACTGTCCCGGCGGGGTGGGGTGGCGGGAGGATGAAACACATGGATCCCTGCATTCTCCACTGTGTATCGCTGAAATGCCCCATGCCTTACGCCCGTTGCCGCTGGAAAATTACAGTCTGACGCTCCCTATCTGTTAAGGAAGGCAAAGCTGGTAGGTAAGGTAACTCTTTTACGTTCCTCCATAGCCTGAATTTAAAAATAATTCACATAAAAACTACGATTGAAACTTCACAAGAAGTTCATGATGGCTTTACGGATAACGTCTCCTCCCCTGCCCAAATACTTCATGTGCGTCAATTCATCTTTCCTGCGATGACGACAATGGCCACGATGATGATGGTGATGGTGGTGATGACGCTTCTGGTGGGGATAATAGTTTCACGTATAGGCCAATGAGATAAACATATGACCATCACTAGAGTTCACTGTATTTTAATATTCCTGAAATGATTCTACCAGGCACTAGTGCTTTCCCAAACTGATACAAAGCAGGCTAATTAGCATATCCATGATGTTTTCTATGTGCATGAGTTGTCACAGCAACAGAAACAACAGTGAAAATGCGAGAGGAACAGGAACACGAGAACGTCAGGAATGTGAAACTCTTACCTGGGAACATCTGTATTTTCTACCTTCCTCAAAACAGTGGCCCTGACATCTTAAAGGGAAATGATCACAGAGTGATTAAAAGTTCCAGAACCTCCTTCTGTCTCTCCCCGCCAACCCTGCTTCACTTCTCTTTACTAGTCTTTGCTTTCTTCTGGTTTAATTCTTCAAAACAAATCCTCTGGGATCTTAAAGAAGGTAAACACATGCCTGAGTAATCTTTTCCTAACGAGCTGGCTGTGCGCACACAACACGGAGGACGGAGGACCCGCACTCACGGTGGGCCTAGCTTAGTCTCGGGTTTCCAGGGGGGGTGGCGTCCAGGAGAAAAGCATTTCAGCATCTGTGACATGCCTCGCCTGTCACTGACGCAGCCAGGGGCTCGCGCACTTTTTGGTGAGGCAATTTCTTACCCACATGGAATAAATAAGTCCTTTCCTTGCCTCCTCTTTAAACTGACGACAGACAATCTTATGGGAAAGAGCCAGAGAACCACCATGAGGATGCTTTTCCAGAAACTAGTTAGGCCTCCAGCGAATGAAGGAGAACTCTAAAGAGCTTACTATTTCTGCTGGAAAGGGGTGTGGGGGGAGGAACTATTTAACCTCCACATCTAATTCAAGGGCGGGGTGGATTCTCCCGAATTCTAGCAGGGGAAACACGAAGCAAAACAAATGGACACTTGTCTGTCATGAATTTGACTCTGGTTGAGGAAACTTTACTATGAAAATAAGAAAAACTGAATGTGTTGACCAGGTTGCTCGGCTTAGAATCAGGGTTCGGACCAGGGCTAGAAATTCTATAACTGGGCCCATTTCCGTTGTTCTCCCCATTTGGATGATGGGTTTTCCCCAGTCGTTAATGAAAAGCCTTCCTTTATGGGATGTTTTAAAGAGAGCCAAGCCAATTCATTAGCCAAAACAGAATAGTTCAGGGCTACGAAGGCTTTCTTGGTCCCTCCCACTGGGAGGAAAATGTCAGAAAGGTGGTATTTTCCCTCACGGAGACCCCAATTATTCTGTCTCGTGTCTTGTTCATCTGTCTTAAAAAACACAGAGAATAGAGTCAGCAAAATGTGACAAGGTGCAGATTCTGCCAACAGTTACGTGCATAAAGAAAGGTCCCCTACGGGAGAGCTGTATCGAGGCTCAGTACCAGGAACATCTATCTGGGTTTCTGCCGAGCAAGGAGGTGACGTCCCCCGCCCCCCCGGGAAGCGTGCATCGCATCATAAATCACGTACGTCTCTCTGCACAGGCTGCGAAGGGCTCCCAGGCGCCGGGCTCCGCTCGGGTCTCAGGGCACAGGAAGCCTGTGGGTGCCGCGGGGCGCTCCCGCCCCAACCTCATATTCCCTTATCGCTCGCTCTTTCCCCCGATTTCCTTTCCCTCGCCTCTCAAATTATTCAGTACGACATTGTTCCACTTACATATTTCTGCAAGCTGCTTCCACAAACTCTTTTTGGACTGGTGTACAGACACGGAAATCACACGCACATGAATTATTGGGAGTATTGAAAAGGCTTCATGAGAACATTGAGCGTGCTTAACCCAAACAGAATAAAACAAAGAACAATCACAACAGTAACAAAAATAACCGAAGCTGCCACATGATTTTCCTTCCATTCTCATGGCGGCGATTGGCTCTGGTGGAGGAGAGGTGGGAGAGGACGAGGAGGAGGGCCACTGTCCCTCTCCTGTGTTCTTTGGGGAACATCACCTGGGAACTTGCTGGAAAAGCCAATTCTCCAGCTCCGTTCTGGGCCTACTGAAGGGACTGGCTGTAACAGCTGGGGCCCCCAGGGGAAAAACTATTAAGAATTTCAAGGCGGTGACACAGATCATCAAGCTAAACCGGGCTTCTTGTCCGTGGAGGGTCCTGTGCACCTGCACGGGTCACAGACCACGACGCTGGCTTGGCCGTTGAAAGGGCATCTGGGAGCCAGGCTGGCAAACTGTGTTTCAAAAAGCCCTCCAGGGCAATGTGCTGCATGGGCAAGTTTGAGAACCTCCATGCGGAACCTGCTTTCCCTCCCTCATCCACAGATAGGACAGTGGGCTAAGGCTCCGCCGAGTCAGATCGGGAAGGAAACTGCAGATAGTGGCCCAAACCTCAGCACCGGCTGACAGTGGGGGTGAATGGAGGGTGTGCCCATCCTAGCCAGCTCCAGTCCGCCAGACCCGGATAACTGAACGCAGCTTGGTTGTGGGTCAGAGGCGGGGGCGTGTCTCCCAGTGGACGCAGGCCACGCCCCTCCTCGAGGAGGCTGGGCTCGCAGCCAGGGACACCGGCAGCCTGGACTGTCCGGGGAGGGGGGTGCCTTCCTCTCCCAGCCACCCGGCACAGCTCCGTGACCGACGAGGCTATGGTTTGCGAGCACATGGCAAGCGGCTCGTGAAATGCACGGATGTGAGACAACCCCGTGGCCTGTGAGAAGGGTGAGGGCTGGTGCGGACTCTGAGCTCAGGCAGCGTGGCGGGCGCTGTGCTAAGCTACGGCCAGCAACTCTCCTGGCCCTTGATCACGGTGCAGAGGTGAGCGGAAGACACCAGGAGATCGTGTGTCTTTCTAGCACCCGGGGCAGTAGGGCTTGGGACCCTTCTCAAACTTATTTGAAAAATGGCAGTCAATCTTAGAGCCCACGTCCCAGAACCGCCTTTCCATAGGGGAGCCTGCTAGTCAGTCAACGAAACCAAACTATTTTATTCACTTCTCAGGACTCTCACTGACACAATGTAGGCAGTTCCGAAGTTAAAAAAAAATGGGTGGCATTCCATGGCTTTATCATTAAACCTACTAGAAACGGGGCGCCTGGGTGGCTCAGTGGGTTAAGCCTCTGCCTTTGGTTCAGGTCATGATCTCAGGGTCCTGGGATCGAGCCCCCCATCGGGCTCTCTGCTCAGCAGGGAGCCTGCTTCCCTCTCTGCCTGCCTCTCTGCCTACTTGTGATCTCTCCCTCTCTGTCAAATAAATAAATAAAAAATCTTTGAAAAAAAATAAATCTACTAGAAACAAAACCAGAACCCCTATTTTGGGAATCGCTGAAAGACGGGACAAGCGGCAACCACTGCCTTCATTAACATTCGCCTCGAGGATGTTAATCTCGAATTGAGGGTGATTCAACTCTATGAAGACAATTTGCAGTTCAGTGTTGCAAGTCAAGGTAATAAAAGATCTGTATTTCCCTACAGAAAATATTGAGCCAGTGACTCACTAGATGAGGAATAGTCTGCAGGCAGGTAGCGGGCTGTGTGTGTCTTGGGGTTTAGCGGAGGGGTTGGGAATGGTGAGTGGTTAGGTAACCTGTCGGCACGGGTTTGCCTCCGCGAATGGAGGGCTTTTCTCCACGAGGCCCGAAAAGCCCAGGACCATCCACGGCAGGCATGGCCGATCTCAGCTAACCAGACAAGCATGAGATGGACATGGAGAGCGGATCACTTTCTCACCCTTCGCTGGTCCCTCCAGGTCAGGGGGTTAAGACGCCGCTGGCAGGGTACTGCGGGCAGGCCTGCCCTGCCGCTGGAGGCACAGAACTTGTTCTGTGGATAAATGGAAAACTCTGGTTCAATCAAGGATGTGGCAGCCCAGCCCCTTGCTGAGCTACCCCAGTGAGAAACATCCTTGGAGACGTCAAGCTTGTGTTGGCTTCACCCTTGGCTTAATCGTTCAACTGATAAACCTCAGTCTGTTGGAACTCAGGCACATAACCATCTCAGACACTATTCAGTGTGCGGGGAAAGGAACCCACGGCCACGCCAGCTCTGGATTTATGGAGGATTTGCACATGAGTCATGCTCAGCTCTGCAAAGCAGCCCTCATGCAGACAGAGGCACCCCCCTCCAAAGAGAAGCTGACAATGGAGCCAAACTGCCCACCAGGAGATGAGGCCGGCACCCTGGAGACTAGGACTTAGCCAGGGCTTTGGTGAAACGCCTCCCTTCCCTTTTAGCTCTTAGGGATTCCCTCCTAATAGCCGTGGCCCGTGAAGGCATTTAGGACGGGGGGAGAGAAAACGATGCTGACCTCATTCTCTTTTTTTACAGTATGCCTGATAAAACATCTTCAAGTTAATGTTTTCCAAGTTTATAAAGAAGTTGTGAACCATAAAGGCGTTGGAAGAAAGAGGTGACGTGATAAATAAATTCTCCCTCCATTTTGAACTGGCTTTTCCTAGAAGGCGCACTCAAGACTTTTTGGAATTTTTCGTTATGGAATTCCTTATTCCGCCTACATTTTTCCTAAAATTGTCTGGCTGAAAAAAGTCTTTCTTGAACAGCGGGGGGGTGGGGGGCGCGGGTGTTAATGCTTCGTTAATTTCTAAAATGCCGGAAAGGAACGACAGTTGAGGCCACAGTTACTGCCAGTCAATAGGACTCACCGATGAAGTCTGATTTCTTCTCTCTGAAAATTTCCTGAGAACTTTTTGACTTTACAAATCCTCGTGCAGTTAAATTTATTTTGATCGTACTTCCAGAATATGGGAAGGAAAATGCTCTATACACGGGCATACCATGTAGGTACACATGGCTTTATGTCATTTGTAATGGTTAGGTTTCCCCCCAGAACACTAAAGCACTTGAAAACTACTGAAAAATCGAAAAGCTGGCACATTAGAACTTACAACAGTTATATTAGGTTTAAATGCTTCATTCGTGCCGGAACAGAACTGTATCATTTAGTTCAGGTTAACTTAGTTAAAACTTATTTCGGGTTGTTACTTGGTCAGGAGAAATTGTCAGACACGGCAGTTCTCTTGGTTGAAAAATAAGATAAGCAAAGGAGTACATTTGCAAAGCATCACTGATGGGTTTGTTTCCGTGGAGGGCAGAGTATACATTTTGCCTCAGGACAGGGGGAGACATACAGGACATACAGGAAGGCTCTAGGATGGCTGCGCATGGTACTAGTCTTCTAAAGTTTTTAAAATATTTTGTTCAGCATAGATTTTTGGTGCTAACTTTGATTTTTAATAATACGACATGTCGACATTGTTCATTTTAATGCCGAGTGTTTAGCATACCCTTCCCTTTGGCACCTACATGAGCGCCTCACTCTCCTCGCCCTACTCCCCGCCCTGCCACGGGGCCTTGCTTCTGTTGCAAATACCTGCGCTCAACATGCCTTGTTCTTTTTGATTTGCCTTGCGCTCTCATCCCCCATCTCCTTCCATCCCTAAATCAAGGGAGGGGGATCTATTTTGAGTGTGTGTGAAGAAAAGAGCATATAACTCTAATAAATATTCCAGACAAGCAATGAAAAAACTGGAAGTCTTGCACTGTTAGAAATATAAATCTCTTCTAATCTCCCTTTGGTATTCCGTTTTGGTTGAAGCCAAAAATGTCAGTGAACAAGCACAAGAAAAAATAACGAATCCTCCTTTCACCACTGCCCTGATTCTTTTGTCGCACAAGAGAAAAACTCAAATGAAAACAAAACATTAAATTCCCAAATATCACAAAATGTTGCTCTTTCAAGACAGAAATTATCATCAATATGTTCTCGTTCTTGGTTCTACACCCTTTTGAAAACTCACATTTCCACTCCCAATTCAGTCTTGTGTCGTTGCCACGCGCAACACAGGAATCAAACGCTTTATCTAGGTATGTAAACCGACGGCAAAGAACAGAAGCTTCAGGAAAAAACCCAAAGGGTCGGAGGAGAATCACAACGAAAACCAACCGTGCATCACTGCACTCAGGTAGACGTTTTAGGGGCTCGTGCTGCTTCCCGCTCGGCAGTTGTCCTGCCAATCCCCGTAGTCCTACTTCTCTTAGCCCTACTCTCCACCCTGTAGCTGAGTCTTCACTCACTCAACACTTCAAAACAAGAACTCTATCCATGCCCGCTGTGCCACGGCTCGTCCAGGGCTCTCCCTCACTTCCTGCAAACACGCAATCACCTCCCATCCTCCCCGGTTCTCCCTGGCCTCACGAGACCACAGCTCGAAAAGCAGTGGAAAAGGAATTCCAACTCAGGAGATCTGGCTCTGGATCCGAACGTCATAACCGGTGCGCTTCGCTCTGCAGGAGCGCGCTATTGATGGGCAATTGACATAGCGATGTAGCCGGCACCATCCGGCAGTTGTAATTTGTCATCCCTGTAATCTGTCAGGACCAGTGGCCACTGCTTCCTAATACAAGTGCCACTCCGAAGCCTGCCATTTAAGGGCTTCTGCCCTCTGTGTTGGCTGACCCCCTCATCGTGCCCACAGCCAGCCGACACAGTTATTACTGTGTCCAGGCCCTGCTTCACGGGGGGAGATTTAAAAACTCCTAATGCCCAGACTGTACCCTAAAATGAATGAATCACAATCTCTAGGGGTGGCACTCAGGCACAGTCATTCTTCAAACTCCCCAGGGGATTCACGTCTGAGAACCAATGGCCCAGCACAAACCACTCTGCCCTCTGCGACACACTTAATAACAAGCTTCGTATTATTTTTATCCTCGAAGGCCTCCTTCGACAAGTCTGCAAGCTCTGGGAGTCGAGAACATGCCTTGAGATTTTAAACTTTCGCTACTCAAAGTGTGGATCACGGACCAGCAGCATCACAGCAATACCTAGGAGCTTGCTAGAAATGCAGATTTTCAAACTCTCTCCCGCAGACCTCCTGATTCGGAGAGGGTTTTTTAACAAGATCTCCTGGTGATCTGCAGACACAGTAAGCTTTGAGAAGCATGGGCGTAAGGTAGGAAGGCACTATCTACAGCTGCAGGGGTAGGACTCTCAAGCCTCAAAAGACAACTCAAATTGTATAAGTATTTATTTATGTAGTTTTACTTCATGGCATCATTAGCAACCCTTCTGGGCTGCTCCTTGGCCTGTACCTAGAGGAAAACAAACGCTCCCTTCTCCTCCTTACTAAGAAAGTCTCCTCCAAGTGTCTTCTGTCCACTGATGCTAGTCTCTGACATCCACAGGGGACCTGGGAGCTCATCTCCCTTCCCCTGAGGCCCTGACACTCGCCTATGACCCTGGTCTAGGGCGAGCTTGCCTTGACCTTACAATTCTTATTCTTACAGGGGTAGGGAACGGGAGAGGCTAGACAGCTGTACAGCTTGGGATGATCTTAATACAGAAGCTCCTTCCTTTTCCTAAGAGTAGCGAAAGAAAGGCTCCCTTCTTGGCATTTATATGGAAAGAGCATACCTGAAAACCATGTAAAATTAACTTCTATCAACTATTCTTCAAAGTACAATATTTCTATATTGTAACATGCCATATAAAAGCAGAAATTTGGCAAGTCAACGCCAGTGGTTTTTTTTAGGTGTGTGTTTTCCAGCTTTTCCACAGAGTACCCGTGAAATGTCATAAATGCAGCTTAACGAGGAATTCACAAACAGAAATGTCACCGTGTCTGTTTTCTTGCACGGGGAGGGAAAGAAGCGAGTTCATTAAAATTCTGGTGATACAAGGTCTGCTGTGAAGAGAAGCCATTTGCATTAGTTTAAATTAGAATTTACACCTTGATGACAGTTAGAAACCTCGGAAAAATTTAAGGGAGCCCAATTATCTGCAATGAAAAGCGAGACCATGAAATGTCAGCCCATTTAGACAATTTGAGCATATTCTTATTCACGCGCGGCTCTCGGGGCCGGAATCCAGGCGAAACGCCTTACTTGAACCAGAATCTGGCCTGATGATAATTGGCACAAAGATGAACTTTAAAAAAGTGCATTTGAAAAGATGAACCACTTAAAAATTCTTCCTTGCTCTGCAGGAAATGGACTGAAGCTGGATCTCGCGGTGCTACTCATGTAATGATGCAAGAAAGAAGGAGGTCTGAGCAACGTGGAATTCTTTTCACTACATTTCTCTAAAGAATATAAGTTTTTATATCTGAAATAGTTTCAAATGAAAATCCATCTCTCAAATTCCACGTCAATATAAGGGAACAATTCAACATGCATCAATATTTCTAAGACACCGTGGAGAAAGACATACCATTATTCTACATACAGCTAAGAAAGACAAAAAAATGTTGCAATTTATATTAGGACATGTCATTGATTATTAAGATGACTCTCAATTTCAGAGATGATAAAACATGGGGCAAAACGCGTCTTAGAGCTGTTGACATTCAGTAAATTAAAAGCATGACATAAACGATGCTTTCACGAGAGGATGACCACAAATTTAAGGTTTGGCGTCATGGTGGCAAACGTCGCTCCTGGTTAATGACACAATAATACCCTCGTTGCTGGCTTTGCCAAGTGCTCAGCACCTCCATACATGCTGCCTGTGTACCAAATGTTTGAGATTAAGCCTAAAATCTGGCTAAAGCCCAATCCAGTGGTCTTCCTTTGGGGGCCAAAACGGCAGCAGAGCACAGCCTACAACACGGCTTGCATTTGACTCATTGCAAACATGGCTGCGTGCAGAGCCCAACGTGCATTTTTACCAAAAGGATGCTAATTATAAAGAGCGCAAGAGTCAGGAGGGCGCACCCCTCTAATTTCAAATGGGCACCGAGGCTTTTGTAGAGGCTCGTCTCGTGGTTTTGGTAATGTGTCACTTGGGCCGGTAAGTTACACAAGTAAGATGCACCCAGGTGCAGCCTAAGGGACCCGGAAGTACAGCTAATCAGGATTCTAGGGGCAGAATCACTGATGTGCATCAGAGTCCTTTGAGCTGCTTGCCAGGGATTTAGTTCTTTTTTTTCCCCCCAGTAAACACAGTCAAAGGCACCTCGAGGGGCTAGAAAAACCCAAAAATGAAACAGCAAACCCCCATAAAGCACTTTCTAATTCAATAAGTGGATTAGGAAACGTGAAGTATTTTCCGGGTAGGTGGACTGACAAGATTTGCCAGAAAGTTGCCACATCTCCACTTCCAGTCACCCTGCGTGGAATTATGTAAACTTCTCTAATTCTTTAGAAACGAAAAGAGGAATCCCCACGGCAGCTCTAGAAGACGAGCAACTGGTCTACTCACGAGGACTGGGAGGCCTTTCTTCTGAGCAAATAGTCCACCACATCGGGATCGGTCTCCAACAGGCTGATCAGGACTTCGTTCTGGAGATCTGGCGGAACCTGGAGGGACCGAATGTCGAGGCATAAATCAAACCATTCCAGGAGGAGGGAAACTATGGTCATTGGTAACTCGACAATAACATAAAACGGAGCCTTGAAAGTCGCAACGGGACAGAGTGATTTGCCAGTTAAAAGCAAACCTACACCGACTCATACAGCCAGTTTAATTCTTAGGACAAAGAGGATGATGACCAAAACGTCATATTCAGTCCAAACTGTCACCCCTCTTATGACTAGAGAGGTAGCCCAATCACTTGATACCTCTATTGCTCAGACGACGTTTTCTTGGCTGTGAATAAGCAAAATATCATGGTTAGGAGGGGCAGCGTTCATAATTTTTTGTCCGAATGGGGACACTTTCTAGAGTTCCTATTTATAATTATGCCAAGACAACAGGCATAAATTATAACTATCTTGGGCAGTTCTGGAACATATGATCAGTTTATGAAGAGGAAGGGCCTTTGGGGCGTCTGGGTGGCTCAGTCGGTTAAGCGTCCGACTCTTAATTTTGGCTCAGGTCATGATCTCAGGGTCGTGAGATCGAGGCCCTTGTTGGGCTCTGCATTGGGAGTGGAACCTGCTTAAGATTCTCTCTCCCCCTCCCCCTCTGCACCCCATCCATCCCCCTCTCTCTCTGTCTCTTAGAAAAGAAAAGAAAAAAAAGAGAACAGGCCCTTGAGCCAGACTGTGTATGAGTCCTAGTTCCACTTATTAGCGGTGGGACCCTCAGCAAGGCACGTGACTTTTCTAGGTCTCAGTTTCCTCATCTGTAAAGTGGAGAGAATTAGGCCTCGCCACAAAGGGTTGCTGTGGTGATCGAATTCAGAATTTGACAAGGCATTCGCTCGAGTTCTGGAGCTGAGCATCACGTTTCCCTAGGCTCACCCACAGCGCATTAGAAGGTGGCCTCGTAATCCTAAGCCACAATATCGTGTGAAAATGTTCTATGAGAAAAGACTGAACTCAGCTCCAACGGGCTTTCTACTCTACAGATGCTGGTAGCTCAAGTAAAGGAAATTCAAATTATTGAGAGGAAACATTTCCATCTGATTCTCTCACAGGAGGGCTCGGAGACCAGGCTCTTAAAACCTGCAGGGACAAGTCTTGGGAGAATAAGTGGCAGGTGGCAGAGTTTGCCTCCTGCCTCTTGCAGAACTCAATTCTTCTGGAGCTCCGAGAAGCGGGAAACAATTTTATTAATAAAAACAGGGATGAGAAAGCAACAACAAAACGCTTTCCTTCCCTCATAAATCTGTTCCTCCCACTTCATCCTGTGTCTTCATTAATGACGTTGCCAAACCCTACTCACACAAACTCAAAATCTGGGGTGCATTCAAGCTTCTCTGTGTCCTCTCCCCTCCCTGTTCAGAACCAGGAGACCGACTTGACTTCAGCTCTGTGAGCTTGTTCCTTCTTTCCTCGATCTTCCATTCCGACCGCACTGATCCAAGTTCAAGCCCTCGTTACCCCTTTGTAGTGGCATCTGTTGGCCATTACCAGCTCCCATTTCCCTCTTGTTATAGTAGTTCTGCCCCGAGTTCCCTCTGAAGAATCAACTGCTCCCCAACCCCTAGCGCAAGTGTGATGTGTAAGCTGGTGGAAGGCCGCCATCATGCCCCTCCCGGATTCCCGGGGCTGCCTGTGCCACGGGCATGTGACTGCTTTCAAGGTCATGAAAAGCCGGGGGAGTGTCCCCAAGGCATCTGAGAAGAGACAATACAGGGCCAGAAGCCACATGGGGCCTGAGGATTGTGTTGAAGCTGGAAGAAACCACAGCAAGAAAAGGAAAGAAAGGATCTCTCGATATCATGGGTCCTAGGTAAACCTATGCCCGAGGCCATATTCGTCTGTGGACCTCAGATTCCTTAAACTACTTTGAGATTTTGGTTGAAAAGAAAGATACATCCTTCATGGGCCTTTGATGCAACTGCTTGCTAACCTACACACTGGCTATTTCCTTCACCACCGGTGTCTAATTTCTTCTCTGCTCGGTTGTCTGAGTGCCCTGGTCAAGACGTTTGCTCAGAAACCTTTTTATCCCTATAGGGGAAGCCCTCCACTCCCTAGCTCGTGTTTGCCATCTTGTCCCCTGGCGGCCACCCTCCCCCGCTCTCCAGCAACCACTGTGCTTCTCCCTCTGGCCTTTTCCCACCTCATTCCTTTCATTCATTACATAAATATTTGGTGACTGCTTATCGAGTGCCAGGCACTGGATGCAGGGATAAACAAAGCAAACATAGCATGGATCACACGGAGATGAACGAAACGGAGAAGGAGAAGGGGCAATGGACTGGGGGGGGGGGACGGGAAGTGCCATTTAAGTAGGACGGCAGGTCACAAAGAAACTGCCACTTGAACAGAGAACTGAAGTTGATGAAGGCACTGGAGAAAATCATTCCAAGCAGAAGGAGACAAAAATCAGCAAGCTCGTGAGCCAGGAGCAGAGAGGCCAGTGAGGCCGGAAGGAATGAGGAAGGAGGCGAGCAGTAGGAGGTGGGTCAGGCAGCCAAGGCCAGGTGTTGTGGAGTCTTACGGGCCAGGATAAGGACATCTGCTCTCAATCTAGGCGGCTGGGGAGCCACTGGGGGTTTTGAGCAGAGGACTAACATGAATTGGCATCGCTGGCTGCTGCGTGGACAGCAGATTGCAGGGAAGCAAGGGGAGACGCAGGAAGTGCCGAGAGGGGCCGTTGCTGTATCCAGAAGAGAGACGGCGGAGGGCTGAGCCAGGATGGGGAGCCCATGAGTTATCTGTGGGTCCTGGAGACAGTGAAGATAGCCATGACAGCGTTAGCTAATTTGCTGGCTAGAGAGAGAAAGAAGGAGGGAGAGGGAGAAGGAGAAGAAGAAAGACACTTTCACTATTTGGAGCTGCCCCTGACCTGACCGGTGTAGACAGGTTGTAGGCAGAGGAGGCTGGAGGTCACGGCTAGGAGGGTGGCTTCCCTAGGGTAAGGGGGGGAGGCCTGTGGGACATCCAAATGAGAGAGAGATGTAGGAGGCAACTGGGAATAAGGCTCTGAGGTTCAGGAGAGAGGATTGGGCTGCACAGAGAAATTGGGAAGACTCATACAGATGGCATTTGAAGCTCTGTGCCCAAACCCAGTGGCCCCGGGACTGAGAATGGAAGGAGAAGAGGAGGGGCAGGCTTTTTAGGTCAAGGCTGAGGGGTTCGATTCTCTTACTCTATTGACTACATTAAACAAATAAAAAGAGCGATAATTTTTACTGCAATTTTCTCGAGCAACACGACCCAACGGATACACGCTATTATATCAATTTGTCAAAAAAAAAAAAAAAGCAATGCCTGAAGGGTAAAAATGAGGAGAGAACTCATTTGTGAAAAATGAGCAGAAAGCAAAAAAATAATATAAGCCAAAAATGTATATCCTGAATACTTCGTAAAAGAAACTTCCATGAGCAAATGAGGAAAAATATTTGTTTTTCATCCAGTTAGTTTAATTTAAAATTTTCTATGCTTAGACACGTAATAAAAAATTTTACTCCAAGCACAAATCCATTCCCACTGAAGAATAAACAACCCTCATGCGTATCCTTTGGAGTGCGGTAAGTATCACGATATTAATTCTGTGAGAGTAGACAGTGTGTCTAATGATAAATTATTAACTTGGGTACACTATTAGAATAGGTTACAGGAAGTATCATTATTTAAAACATAACTTTCCGTAACGTTCTGTTAAATTATTCCGTAATTCAGAGTTTTTACTCTTTCAGCTTGGCTCGGTTCCCAACCAATTATAATCATTGAGGTTTATTTTCCGTAGCATACATGACTTTTACTTGCTAACAAATGCAAATAGGAAGAGTCAGTGCTATAAATGTATCTATAGTTTCTTTTTAAAAGACCCATGATGCCATTTTGGCTTGGAGATGCTCTTTACAAATAAGTAAAAAGCTATAGCTTCAAAATGTGGATTCGTGCATTGCAGGAAGGGTAGGTAATATTTTCCTCTGTATTAGCTAAGACTGACTCCAGTGTACATAATCCATTATTAGTTTATTTATATCCCATCTTGTGACAAAATGACTTAAAGCAGCTTTAAAAATTCATATGATAAAACCACATTTGTTTGTTTGTTGTTAAGGAATGGTACAGAAAGTTGGGGCCAGTGGGAAAATGAGGGTAGAGAATTTGAAACGATGCCTAGAACTGACTTGTAATGTTCATGTAACGGCCTCCAGTGCTGTTTTCCCAATAATCCCTCCAATCTTTGTCCCTATTTGCATGTTTCATTTCCTATTACTTAATACAAATTTCAAACTACTGGCTCAGTTCAACTGGATGAGCATTCATTTCCTGTGAAGTTAGATACTTAACAGAGAAAACACAAGTCAAGGGAATGAACTGATAGGAAACAGGAGCTTACGGTAAGTCAGAAATATCCAGACAGACCATTCCTATATGTGCTCCTCTGCGGGAATCAGGATGCTGTCAAAAGAATTTCTGATTAAGAGTCCATAGCCCCTGAGGTCCAGGTTTTATCAGCTTTGCTGCTTATAATTACTCAATGTAAACTCGGATACATCAACCATCTTCTTTAGGGTTCTGTTCCTGCATCTGAAAATTCAGGCATATCCTATCTGTCCCATTTACCTTTATGCAAGCGCGATGAGGATCGAAAGGACCAACAGATTTGAAAGTACCTTGCCGATTGCAAAGAGGTTCAGCATAAAAGATTTTGTTAGAAATAGACAATTAATAAATCAAACACTTAAAAGAACCAAATAAAAGCAGATAACATGGAGATGGCCAATATTTATTCTGTGACTTTTTTCTTGACTAACAGACATCAGTCTCTGCCTCTTCTCTTGTGCGCTCCCAGAGAAGCATCACTCTCTTCTCCTTTGCTTAACACTTTGGGTGGGTAACTAAGCTGTGGGATGTCCTCTTGATATGTCTCTGCCTCTGACCTCCGCCTGAATTTCTAGAGTTGAAGTTTGCGATCTCTTGGCCCCTCAGCTGCAACGGTCTTGAAGCCAACTCCACGTAGCTTCCTCCTTCTGGTTCCTTCTTTTCCGCCAGACCCCAAGTGTTCCGTTGGTCACGTTGGTAGAAGGTAAATTGGCCGAAGGCAGGGATGATCTGACTTGTGTGCCCAGAAGTGATACGGGCTCCTAAGGTTGTAGCTCTCCGTCAGCTAGCCTCTTTCACAGCGAGGGCAAGCTCAGGTGCGCCAATCCTGGCCGGCGTACCCCACGCGGGGGTCTTGAAACATCTCTTCTCATCACCGGAGGTGATGGTGGCCGCAAGAGATGCTGGAGATAACTGGAGTGTTTTGTAGCTGAAGACCGCAGAGCAGAGGGAGCAGAAGCGCAGGTGAGCCGCTAAAGCCCCGCCCCTTCAGCTGCCTCTGTGACATAATAATCCTGCTGCTTGCAGCCACTGGCAGCTGAGTTTTCACCTCCTAGCAGTCAGTCAAATGCTTTCTCAATTATGTCTCTTCTTCTTCCTTTTTGCTCCCTGCTCTTTTCTCTCTGGAAGCTCCTACCTCCACATCCATGACCCTTCACCCACTTACTCTCGCATGTCAATACTGTACTCTTCTAGAACACAAGCTAGGTGGCCTTTCCTACCCAAAGGGTGCTCAAAAAATGTCAGAATGGCGACCAATAATAATCAAAAAGAACCCAGAATTACTGGTCTTCATGGCATATGTACACTGTTTCTGTTACCCTTGTGTAGATGCTTCTCTCTGCTTATAAATAGTACCAGTGTCATGCTCTAGCAAAATCTCCTTCCTATTCATTTTTAGAGTTGGAAAATAAATTTCCTTTCCCAACTAAGGATCATCAGAAATTTTCTGACATGTTCATAAACTATTATTCCCATTAATAGAAAAATGAAAAATGAGAGGCACCTGGGTGGCTCAGTGGGTTAAGCACCTCGTGGTTTCAGCTCAGGTCATGATCTCAGGGTCATGAGATCGAGCCCTGCATTCGGCTCCAGGCTCAGTGTGGAATCTGCTTGAAATTTTTTCCCCGACCTCTGCCCTCCCTTCCCTCTCCCTCTGCCCCACCCCTCACAACTTGCATGTGCATTCTCTCTCTGTCAAATAAGTAAATAAAATCTTCTTTAAAAAATGAGATATGAGGGGAGCCTGGCTGGCTCAGTTGGTGGAGCATGCGACTCTTGATCTCAGGGTCATGAGTTTGAGCCCCACATTGGGCATAGAGATCACTTAAAAAAAAAAAAAAAAGGAAAAACGAAAAGTATGACTCCATAAGCAAACACGTTTTATCTTTTTTCTTCTGGGATTCTGTACATAGCAAAACGGAAACTAAGGAGGACTGTGAAAAATACACTAGTTTAAAAAAATCAACCAATTCTGCACATCGCAGTGAAGAAACAAAACCCAGCCCCAACAGCTTCTTCACTTACAATTTATTGTTTCACATCAAAATCTCCACTGGGTTTTAGTCAACTATTTAGTAAGTTTAGAGATTTTCCAAGGGTACCATTTATGGCTGTGTTTATCTGGAGACTCAACTCCTTAGATTTTCATGTGTTCCTTCAAAGCAGAATGCTATTTCAAAAATCAAAAGAACTTTGGACACTCCTGCTTCAGAGAAAAAATGTAAACACTGCACATACAAAGGAATAAAACTGTCACAATGAAAATCCACCCTATCAAATTAAAAATGAAACCTTGAACGGTTGCCTAGGGTATAACACTTAATGGTGTAGTTTATTCTATAAACCACAGAGAGGGCAAAATGGCTCAAGTTTTCTCCATTTACTAAGTCACTGTAACAAACCTTAGTTACTCTGAACGTTCCATGCCAATCCATCCCTTTGCACTGGACCAAGAAGGATGCTTCAGCATAGCAAACTCTACCACTTTCCAGCAAAAGCAAGTAGCACTGGAAGTCATGAGGACATTTCTGCAAATCAACACAGGCACTGAAAGAAATCACTCATCTCTTGGGCTGTTTATGGGAGCAAAAGCTCAAACACGGGCAGGCCTGGCCTAGAACCTTCTGTGCGACTGTTGCCGAGGGTGGCTTCACATCATGGGAAGGGGCTCTGGGTGTATGTGGAGGGTCAGAATGCATGAAGTTCAATGCATTTTTCTCAAAGGCCTGATACACGCCAGGTAGCGTGTTCGGCAACCGGGGCACGTGAGGGAACGGATAGAGTCAAGGAGCCCAGGACTCGCGGAGCTATGGTTGGAGGAAAACAGGAGGAAGTAAGATGAAGAAAAAATGAGCAGTCCTCACTCCACCGCCTCAGGCTAAAGGCGGTGGAAACTGAGCAGGCGCGTGCTTCTGCCCCTCTCCGCCTGTGTCACCAGCACCCCTGTGTTCGGTCGCTGCGGGCAGGGACACGTACCCGCTCCTGCAGCCACGCGCCGGCCTGAACATCAAGCGGGTCGGTGTTAGGGTTAGTCCAGAGAGAGAAATGTTGGTTAACGTCTTCTTTGCTCCCCATTTTCAAACTGGCTAACATGGTCTTTCTCCCCCGCAAACGGACTCCGTATCCGAGACACCACATTAAAGCACCTTGTCCTTCGGGAGGGGAGGCGTCATGCTGTAGAAATAATTCACTTAGTTGCTGCATCACTTGGGCAAACTACCTTGGCTTGCTCCTCACGACACGGTGGTGACATTTAGATGAGCTGGTGATGTACATCCTGACCGGCCCGATCCCTGGTCCGTAAGCAGCGGTGCTTTAAAAAACGGCGATTGTATAAGCAAAGGAAATGGACATGATGCATAATGATCTGGCTATATCGGTAGCGGCTGGCTCCTTGTTCCAGGGCCTGGATCACAGCTTGACTCCCTTTGATTTGGCATGCAAAAGCCGTTTTAAGAACCTGCAGTTTGTGTTGGGGAATGAAGGGAACACGGAGCGAAGCTTGGCTTCCGAGCTTGGAATCCTCACGTCGGCCTCTGACCCTTGCTCCCAGTGGTTCTCATGAAAATTCCCATGTGCGCGGTGCTGCTCCCCAGCTCAGGCTGACGACCCGGCGGGCCAGGAGCTCGCCGGCATTCCCACGTCTCCACTGCACCCCGGGCTGCTCGTCAGCCTGCAAGGGTAGCGCCTTCTCCTCTTTCCCTCTCTCCAAAAAAGGAGCCCTGGTAGGAATCATTTAGTATCGGCCCTCACAACGAGCTGACAGTTTTCCCCGCTCTGCCCTGAAGCTCTTATTAATTCCAGGAGCAACGATGAGCTTTCTCTGGGATTGCCAACATCAGTTATGGAAGCAACGGCTTGCGGGACAATGCGCGCGCTAACGATTTTGTTGGGGAATGTTTTCTACTTTACAATGATACCAGTGAGTGTTTCTAGATAGACATGAGCCTTCTCTTTTATTTCCAGCATTTCCAGCACATATCATTTTATGTTATCCGGTTTTGAAACTGTTGATAGCAGAAATACAGGGTCAGGATTTAAAGGTGAGGGAGTTGAAGGGATATGGGCACGGAACCAAACACAAACAAATCACAGAAATGCATTTCAACAAATCATTACTGGGCACCCGTTTGCTTTTTGGGACATCAGTGAACTGTAAACCAGGCGAAATTGCCTGTCTTCAGGAAGTTTACATTCTATTAGGTTTCAATATGCATCATAAATAAGTATATTTATTATATAGTGAGCTAAAAGGTGAGAGGTGCTATGGAAAAAAGAAAACGAAGAGCCAGGTAAGGGAGGAGGAGTGCAGGTGTGTGGGACAGAGCGGGCACGGCGGGTGTCCCCACACAGGTGACACCTTCGGAAGTGCTGTGAGAGGGGAGCTTTTTAGCAATTTCACGCAGTAATAGCAGCGATCTTTTGTTTTCTGTGTGCCAGTTCTTGTCCCAAGGACATTAAAATGTCACTTCTCATTCTCAAAATAATCCTAAAGAGGAGGTAACTTCATCTCATTTTGGTACAATAGGAAACCGAAGGCTCATGGAAGTTGATGGGTCCAAGATCACACATTGCAAATACGCAGCCCAGCAAGGACATTCCAAAGCTCACGGTCTTTCCTGCACCTTGGGGGTTTCCCAAGATGTGGTTTCCCAGGGCGTGGTTCGGAAAGGACCAGAGTGCCCAGGAAGAGGTCATTAGCAAGTGCGGATTCCCGGGCCCCATCCCAGTGCTACTCTGTCTGAGTCTCTGGAGGGCGGCCCAGGAATCGGAATGTCCGGCAAATGTCCTTGCCGCTCTGCTGCAAGCTCAAGTTTGAGAGCGACTCTTACAATCTGCTGCCTCGGTTTTCCATAGAGGGATCACGAGGGCTGTTATCGGGACCTCCCTCCAGCTCTAGGATTTCCAACCAAGTGGCTGAAAAGCAAACGACCGGTGGGAAAGCCTGTCCTAGCCAGCCTCCCAAAGCCTGCGCCAGCCTCTGAATGTAGGCCCCTCTCCTGCCGCTGGGACAAAGTCAGGCTCTTGTCGGCCCTCTCTCACTAACTCAGATGCCTCCCCTGCGTGGGGGAGGCGGTCTCGACATCAGGACACGAAGGACATTACTACCACTCAGAACAAACATCTGGGCGGTCGCCAGGCCTCTGGGGGTTTGTATGACCATTCCATCCATTCTGCCACCTTCCTGACAAAACTTCCTTTCTAATGCCAATGGGGAGCAAGGCCTCCCTTTCTGAGCTCATCAACCCTCCCCCGAATCCATGAAACGGCACAATGGCTAACAACCTTTCACCATCGGGCTTTGGCTGTCCTTGTTTGGAATTCCGGCGCTCACTCTGAAAGCTTCTTTAAGAAACAAAACGCAACAGTGACATACATGACTGAATTTTTGTCCACCCCTGCAGACCAGCTTTGCCAACCAGCCAGCAGCTTTAGGATAACCAACTAGATTCTGAAATGCCAAATATGCCAAGAGGGCCTGCCGGCGACGAGGTTCGTTTTCTTTCGTGCTTTCTAGAAATAAGAGAGGTAAAGTCAGGGCAAGGGAACAGGACCGCGTAGACTTTAGAACTAGAAGGGATCTTGGTTTTCATTCATTCTAACCTCGTCCTCTGGTAACTAAAGAAGCAGACATCTCAGAAGGTGAGGTCACAAAGCTGATGTGGAGCAAAGAAGGGACTAGAGCAAAGCTTTCTGATTCCAGAGCCGGTTTGCTTTTTACTGACCTCGGCTTGGGATCTTCGTCTCACCTCTCCTCCCTTTTTTTTCTCCTCAATACATAATTCCCATCATCTGTCTAGGAAATCAAGAATGCTTATATTTAAAAAAACAAGAATGCTTATATTAATTTTAACTTACTCTGGAAAGGTATCCTTAATTCCTCTACGTCTAAACCTTTTCATATGTTTACAGAGGAAAGATTAAAAATACGGAAATCACATGTTCCAGAACTAGCACCGAGTCATTCATTAATTCTACCAATATTTCTTGTGTTTCTACCATGTGCCAGGCACAGGGGGGATGCAGTAAAGAAAGCAGGTGGAAACGGATGCAAATTCATCCTGTCGCGGAGCTCGCGTTCCAGTGGGGAAACACACAACGAACAAGAGAGCTCAGTAAAACCCTATATTCGTAGTGATGAGTGCCACGGAGAAAAAGCAGGGAGAGGGGACAGGAAGTGAGGGGGTGTGCACATGGGGTGGGGGTGGGGCTGTATTTTAGACCAGGTGGCCAGGAAAGGCCTCACTGAGAAGTAAAGACCACAACCGGGGAGCACAAATATGAGCGACTACCCCAGAGACCCTGGACATCAACGTCTCCTGGGAACAGCAAGCGAAGAGCATGTCTGGAAAATGCTGGAAAAGGTGGGACCGATGGACTGACTTTCTTCTGCTGTTTTCCGCAGTCCGGGCAGCAGGAAATGGGGGCCAGGAAGGGCTGTGTTGGTATCCGAGTGGAAAAGAAATGCCTGATGATTTGTGGTTTCGTCTAAAGAACTTTGCTTAGAATATGGAATTTGGAGAGCAGAATTAAGATTGGTGAGAGGTATTATTTTGTTAAAAAAAAAAAATCCAGAGAGCATGAAGTCATGCCAAGACTACTTGGCAAGATGACACCGGACTTAAAACTTGAAGAAAAAGGTGAAAAGCTCAGTTATTTGATTCATCCTAATATGTAATTAATTATGAGGGTTTGGGCTGAAGCGTGAAACCTACACGCAGGCAATGACTAATTCCGTATCTTTGGAGGGCTTGTAGTTTGCAAACAGGGCAGTGCTTCAGAGACTCAGAGGAGAAAGATACCGTTCTACCTCAGTGAACTTTTCCACTGTGTGTTAATCCATTTTCTCTTCTTCCTGGGCATCCAGCAGGAATCCATTTCCCAGCTTCCCTTGTGGTTAAGCATGGCTTGTGGAATGGGATTTGAGTGGACGTGATGGATGGCCCTTCTAGGTACGGCCCAGAAAATCCTAGGGGATTGCAGAGTCTCAAGACGCCAGGAGCTCAAGGCCCTAAGCCGTTAGTTGCAAAGCTGTCTGACACACATCTGATTACACTTCACATCAACAAGATATTTATGTCTGTTGAGCCGAAGTACTGAGATTTGGACCAGCTCCTGTTGCCCAACTAATGAGATTATTAATTAACATTTACATAGACTCTTAGAGCCTGCAGAATGCTTTCACGTATCAAATGATTCTGGGGACCACCCTGGGCAATAGGGCGTACTTTTAACCTTCCCATTTCACAGCAGCCCAAATCGATGCTTGTTGAGCGCTGAAGTCCTTGGTCACGATCGCGCAGGTAAGACGCAGAGGGCAGAGTGTAAAGCGCCGGCTCTCAAATGGACAAAAATACCATCGGTGAGAGACAAGCGTGGAAGTAAATCTCACGCAAGGCATTTGATAGATGTAGACAAAATACTAAGGAGATGCAAAAGAGGGAACTGACACGCTCGGCTGAAGTAGCCACAAGAGGCTCTAGCGGAATAGGGGAAGATTTATGGTGAGCGCTTGCAAATTGCCAGGAGAAATGGGAGAGGAAACACGGAGAAAGTTCCTGTAAATTCTGACATGCAATATGAGGGGCGAACAGAAATAGAAGAGACTTGGCATGTGTTCTAATGTTTCAAGGGAAGCTGGAGCAAGCGGTGCAGTTTTTTGAAGGAAAACAGGAACTGGTAATTCAATACAAAGACAAAAAATATTT
Source organism: Potos flavus (assembly GCA_028534135.1). Classification (NCBI taxonomy): domain Eukaryota; kingdom Metazoa; phylum Chordata; class Mammalia; order Carnivora; family Procyonidae; genus Potos; species Potos flavus. The sequence goes on along the minus strand of CM052901.1, from coordinate 97,323,991 downwards.
ATTGAGTGCCTGCCAGATGAAGGGCCTTCCAAAAGTGTACAGAGGATACAGGGAGAAGATAACAAGGGCACAGCCCGCGTTTCAGATGCATTTAGAAACTACTAAGGGAACTAGTCATAAATGACTGTAACGCAATGTTGAGTAAGATAAACATCAGTAAGAACAGTGATGGGGTTCGAGGGACAGAGAAGTGACATGAGAAGGACAAGGGAGAGAGAGGTGAAGCTTCATGGAGGAGGTAAGACGTCGACATTGACCTTGGAGGAGGTGCCATCGATGGGGGTGGTTATGGATTACATGAAGTCAGGAGGGCCCCAGATAATTCCCAAAACAAAGGCATTATCAATATTTTGAGCAGGGACCTCGCTATCTGAATAATTAAATGACTCCAAAATGTGGCCATGGTTTAGGGGACAACAAAATGCAATTCACACCTTGGGTATGTTTGTTCAGACATGGGATCACAAACTTCCAGTGACACCACAGCTCTGTACGTTTCTAGTTCTATTGAAACTGCCCGGCTCCCCGTGAGTGGGGGCAACGAGCGGCGCCCTGGCCCAGAGACAGCGTGCTGAGTTTCGGTCCGCAGCCCAGCAGCCCCGTGAGGCAGCTTACCCAGGTGTCCTGCCGAAGGAGAGACGCTTACCATGAACAGGGCTTCGTAATTCTCAATCATCTTCTGCACCACAGCGATGATGGCCGTGCTCTCCTCAGCCCGGGCTGAGCTCTGCACGGAGAATTCTTTGTCCGATGATTTCTGCTTGTGCAGCAGGTTGGGTCCAAATATGGTGGCCAAGTTTAGAGAGGTCATTTTGTTCCCAGTGACCTGTAAGAGCGGACGACACAAGGATTGGTGTTACTTTTGCTTTTCAAACTGCTGCGTGGGTCGGTAATCAAAGGGACCTTTTTCCTTTTTTTTTTTTTATTTTCTCCCTGTAAGGACTAGATCACCTTCAGCAGAATCCGTGAGAAGCATTGGTGCAGTGGTCATTTCGATAGCATATTAAGTACAATTTTACATCTGTAAGTTATTCATTGTGAAACTGGTACTATGTAAAATGTCTTCGCTGTCTGCTTTTAAAAAATACTGATGTCCATCCATCCATCCATCCATCCATCCATCCATCTAACCAACCACTCGTCTATACATCCAAGCCAGCCAGCCTTCCACCTGTCCCTGCATCTATCAGCCCATCGCCCCTCTATTAAATCACCCACTCAGGGCCTACCACAGGCTACACCATTTTCGTGAATTCGAATTATTTAAAATTTTTCCAACAATGACTACAGTGCAGTCCTTACTTTAAAGAGTTCACTTTCTAGAGGGGAAATAAACACATCAGTTACAGGGAGTGGGTATGAAGTATGAAGCTATCAACTCTGGCGGCCCCAGGGACACTTCAAAGACATGGCGACATTTGCACAAAACCATGAAAGAGGAATGGAGTTGGTTAGGCCAAAAAGCAGGGGAGCTGAGGCAAGGGACAATTTCACAGTAGGAAGAACACCCTATGCAAAAACAGAAACATGTAAACTACATCCAGGCACCCCTCCCACCCCCAGTGACACAGAGGGTTCTGCAGGAAAGGCAGGCAAGGGCCATTGCCATGTGTCCCCTGCAGGCAAAACTGCCCCTGGTTGAGAACCACCGGGCTAGGCCAATTTTTGTTTCTCCTGTCGATATTAGTTGCAAATCTAGGAACATAGGGATACGTATGGGGACTGTGGCTGCTCGGTGGGGCTCCTTGGTCTGGGAAGATGTGCAGAGCCTTTGAGAGGCACCTGGCTGCCCAGCATAGAATTCAAGAGTCCTGGTTCACAGCTGCAAGAAAGACTCCTGGTCCCCCCCTTGTCCTGGGGAGCCCTGAGCCGGTGGCCGCCCAGCCCTGCGATCCCGGCATGGCACACGGCGGGTGCTATTTTTAGAAGGTGAGCCTGTTTTTCAGGCCTCCTGCCAAGTGAAATGCTTTCACATGGTAAACACTGGGCATTTTCACGGAAGTACTCTTTATACGTAGGACCGTTCGATTATTTTTTTCTGGTTTTACTTCATGGATATAAAACTTGCCATTTTTTCATTTGCTTTTTCCTTTCTCTTCCTGGAAATTTACGGCTGAGGATAAAATCAACTATGTGTCATTTTCAAATTCATCCCTTTGGAACTCAGGCATTTGGAGCACTTCCCTTTACCCCCTTAAAGTCATAACAGGGTTTTCCCATTTTTTTTTAAACATTAACAAATAGGAGATTATGTTTTCTTTTTTAAAAGAATGTTTAGCACAAGGACACTCCAGAACTCTGTTTCCGTTCCCTCCTTCTCCTGCTGCTATTCTGGGATCGCAATCCAATCCGTCCGTAAAATGGCACAGGGGCCCCAGCTGTAGACCAAGCTGCTGTGGTTTGTTAGCGCTTTTTTTGTTGTGCTGTGATTTGTTTTTGTTTTACTGTGTTTGAGACTGGAAAGGGGACTCGCTCAAAGACAGCCTCCTGCCCTGCAGCCCGTGGTCCAGCATCTACCTCTACGTGGGTCTAGGTAATAACATGTGCCCTTGGGGGCAGCTCATGAGCTAATTATTAGCCAGCCAATTAAAGGATCGATTTTATCTTCAGTAAATAAGCATCCCAGAGCCTTTCCAAACCTAACAGGAATCGCTCACATTGATTACCGGTCTAGCATGCACGGTCACTGGACTAGGAACTTTCCACAGGCTGTTTCAGTTCTTTTGCGCGATAAGCTCGGGAAGCAGCTGGGCTCTGGTCCTTTTTTTTACACCCAGGGAAGTGATGCCCAGAGCCTGAAGCGGGAGGGGGGGGTGGAGCGCAGGAGCCAGGCTCCATCTTCCCCGCGACCCCGCACCTCCCCTAGTCCCGGCACGGGGCAATGGGAAAGCTAAACTTTAAAGCAGGGGCTGGGATCGGGGTGAGGAGGGTGAGACGCTGGCCCTGCCCCAGTGCCAAAGCCAACCGCCCGCTCCCTGAAGGTCTACACCTCCTCGGAGGTCAGTAATCCCGGCTTTATGCCGGTGCCTCGTAAGGTCTTTTCTGCCTTGTAGACTTTTTGAAGAACTGAAGGCCGGCTACGGACTCTCCCACCAAAAAAGTGCATATCCACACCACATTTTCCGTGCAATACCAGAGTGTTCTTGGACAACCCGAAAAACCACTAGGTTTTTTTTTTTTTTTCCCTAGGCTCAAGAGGTTTCAATGATGTTCCTGCAGTATTCTTTCTCGAAGAAAGGAAATCGTTCTTCCCTTTGGGAATTTCTCTTTTCCCCAAGGAGCAAAGCAAATAAAATGGAATAAAACAAAGCGAACACAGATAGCGGAACACCGTTATTATTTTTTCCCCCAGAAAAGCACTGATGGACCAGCCAACAAATGTTCTCATGTCCTTCTTGTCAAAATCGTTAAGATCCTGTTAGTTAATGATGCAGCACACTGTAAGTGCCAGTTAGAAAGGAAATATTATGCTCATCTCATAGAGGAGGAAGCTCAGACCTTCCCCCCGCCCAACTCTGTTCTCTTCCCTCTTCCTCTATGTCACAGAAACAAGGTCGGGCGGCGAGGCGCTGCTGGAGCGCGGGCGAGCCTCCGAGCTCCTCCGTGCTCCCTGGCTGCAGCTGTCCACGCGGCAACTACCCGGCAGAGAGAACATGTCTAACCCAAGCACCAGACAGGCCAGAGGAAAAGATGAAAGTTGCTGTTTCTGGAGCCTATTTGACAGCTGGGTTTCTGCCTCGCTGCAGCGCACCCATCCCGTGGCCTCTGTGTGCTCGTGCCAAACCACCACCACCAACATATCCGGCAAACGACCGCCAGTTCCTGTCCCTCCACTCTGAAGCCCGACCAGAGGGGCTTTCGGCTGAGCCCCTTCCCGCACCGCGCTTCCGGGGTCCGCTCACGGGCGCTTT
>CM052901.1:97181513-97319980 GCA_028534135.1 Potos flavus | reverse complement strand
CCCTCAGCCCCTCCGCCCGCTGCAGGCCGCGGCAGCCCAGGAGCAGTAACCCTCAGCCCCTCCGCCCGCTGCAGGCCGCGGCAGCCCAGGAGCAGTAACCCTCAGCCCCTCCGCCCGCTGCAGGCCGCGGCAGCCCAGGAGCAGTAAGCGGACAACTGAGCGACACTCACACAGGGGCTCAGGATGTCCGTGCTTCAAATACCACGGCCGCCGCGGCTCGGTGGAGACGGTGACGACGCGAGCTGCTGTTCTGCACGTCGCTAGTCACCCAGAAGCTTCCCAGCGCTCTCTCTCCCCGCCTCTAACCAACCTACAGCCTGGGGATACAGCTTTAGTGGAATCCTTCCAAACGTTCGGGGCTTAAAGGAGCACAGCAGCTACCCCCTTACAAAGGCATTTGGCACTCCACGAATACAGCCCAATTCCCCCTCATGCGTCCTCGGACCTTCCCACTCCAGAGCCTCTACTCCAAGCCGAGACGGCTGCGCGGGCCTGGGACGGCGGACCCTTTCATGGAAGCAACTCTCCTCTTTCCCCGGCCGCTTTAACGCTCGGTTACTAGCCCTTCACTTGACTCGGGGTTTAGGTCGGGGGTGTCCAGAAGCGCTTGCAAACCCGTGCTTCCCCGTACAACTGTGCTGTTCGCAGGACACCGTCACATTCCGCAGAGTAAACTAGTCTTCTCTGGCACCATGCCGTGCTGGGTGAAGAACCTGTATCCCCCAAGTTCAGATAAGGAGACTGAGCTTTAGGGAGGTTACTAGATTTCCCCAAGAACACGTGGTCAGTTAGTGATAAAGCTACCCAGTGCTCTCAACCGGGGGTGACTCTGCTCCCCCTCCTTCCCTCACAGGGTACCCGGCAATGTCTAGAGACGCTTTTGGTTGTCACAACTGGGGCGCGGTGGGGAGCCGCTAGCTCAAGCATTTAGGAAAGTCCTGGGATGCTGCTACAATATCCCAGAATGCACAGGGCAGCCCCTACAATTACTTGGTCCCAAATATCAATCACACTGAGGCTGGAAAACCCCCAACTAGACCCATGGGGTTTTTTTCCCTAATTCCTAGTCTAGATTCCTACTCTTACTAAGCTAGACCAGTTTGGGTTTGAGCCACAGCTGTGACTTTACTGGTCACTGGATGGCCCCGACGACTATTCCATGTGACAAAGTTGTGTGAATGAGAACAAGGAGCCCCTCCCTCAACATTTTCTCCTGCCATCTTCTGAGGTCCTGTCCTGCTCGTTCTGCAAATCTACAGTGCCTATGGGGTCCAGGGCGCCTCTGCCAGAGTTGTGTCCCTGTGGGACCCTGGGGGAGTTACTTAATCCCTCTAGGCCTCAGTTTCCACCTCTGAAACATGGGGGCAGCGACAGCGGCCTTGTGCAGTGGAGGACTGACCGTAACGTATAAAGCCCCCAGCATGCAGCCAGCACGAGGTGGGAGAGAGGGAGATGACAGCTAGAGTGCCAACAGGCCACGGGGCGTCGGTACCCAGCCCGGAATCTTTTCTTCCTTTGCGCCTAGGTGATGGAGTCTCGTTCAGCATTTGGACTGAAAGAGTGTCTGCGAAGGATTCTAAAAAAGCCAGAGTGGCTTCGATCAGACTTTCCGCTTTCCTCAATGCCTTCTCGTTCGTCACCTAAGACCTGACCGTCTGCTCCCATGTTTCTGCAGGAGCGTCAGGAGGAGGGGTTGGCACGCGTGGGAACACAGACAGGGCTCGGCCTCCATCCCGCGGTTAGGCAGATGATGCCAGAGCTCGTGCTGTATCTGCAGCTGATAAGGGATGACACCCAGACGGGGAGTCCAACTGCCACTTAACGATTATGAGAACTGCGGTAGATCCCGGGGAGAGTTGTGTCTGCTAAAAGAAGGTGTGGGTGCCATATGATGAAGCCTGAAGCCAGCAGAGGGTTCACTAATTATAACTACGACAGAGAGACATGGCTAACTCAGGAAAGTTCCATTCTCGCACCAACAGCGAGGATGATGACAAGAAATGCAGAACTGCCTTTCCGGATTAAAGTGGGAGAAAAAGTATATGACCAGGATTTTTAGGAGAGAAATTTGATGACTATAGAACCAAATCCACCACAGGGCTGAGTTCTGCTTCCCAAGGATTGAAAAGAAAAGGTTCTGCGGTGAACTAAGTTTGGAATGCCTTCGGCCTCTTTGTTTTTGATTTGTAATGAGTGTTAGCACAGGAAAGGGTCTGAGATCACCTCGGGAATCCAAGGTCAAGGAGAAGTATGACTGCATTGTATCAAAAAGGGAAACAGATCTCTTGTTATGGTGAAGATTGAATAGGTTGCTTGTTAACTGGCCACCTAAAATTGAAGCCAGCATCTCCTTTGTCCAAGGGCAAAACCAAAAACCACCTTGAAGCATATGGGTGTGACCGAAGAGAACCGGAGCCCAGGACCTCAGATGGCCAGGGGGCGGGGTCTCCCTAGGGCCCGAGGGGGACCAGGTTCAATGAGAATATCCCAGGAGGGCCCATGGGATTGTGCAGAATCTGTCCAGTAGCTGACGTGCTGTGGCATCAAGATGCACGGTGATGGCAGATCAGACCTTCTAGTTCCTTCTAGTTCCTTCTCCACCTGGTTTGGAAGCAGGACTGACTCTCCATGGCTTTAAGCCAGTCGATTTTGGGGGAAGCGTTTAAGGAGAGAAAGAACCTCTTAAAAGGAGGCTAGTACCCCTTTAGCCATAGGGCAGATGGGAGCTTGAGGGACAAAGTGGAAGAATAACAAGGTGACATCATATTTGGGCTCCAAGTTAAGGAGGCGGATCAAATTAATGACAAGGACAGCAATCTCCCCCCGCCCCCATTACTCCATTTTTTTCATGATTGTAAACACCACCATAGCTCATTGCTCGTCTTCTTCACACAAATGGAAATTCAAGGTCTTGTGCAAAGCATCATCAGGGAAAATGGCAGCCTCGTTTAGAAGCCTTCTGGAAACACAGGACGTCAGTGGCCTATGTGCTCTTAGGCACTGTCCCTCCCGAGAAAAGCCTGCTCTAGTTCTCCTTCTACATCAACAGCTGGGTCAGGAAAGGGCAGGTGGCATTTCCTCCCGGTGAAACAGATCATCAAATCGATGGCCCCCTCTTCTACAACTGGAACAAGGAGGAGTCACAGCATCTAGGACCACTGGGGGCACGTCATACCTCTTGTCCATCTTTGCTGACGTTGTCATTGGCATGCCTGGCCACCATGGAGAGGAACTGGAGGAGGCGGTGGAGGGTGTCGCAGTTACAGGGAGGTAGAAGGTAGACGAGGAGCTGCAAGGTGCCCAGCTGTTCCTCTGGCTCCAACACTAAGCAAGGCAAAAGGAGGCATTCTGAGCAGGTTAAAGGGGGCGCTCCCACCACTCGGGTCCCGAGAAGAGGCCCCTCTCAACCCCTTTCAGAAAGGGATGAGCCAGGCCAGTCACGTTCCACTCCACCCATTCTCCCGTTGGCTTAGTGATTTAGCACAAGGTCCTATGAAGGACGGAAAGATGAAGTAGACCTGGGAATATGAGACATCTAGAGCGAGCATTATCATCCCGGGGAAGAAAGGTAGCTTCAGTTCCCTTACTTTCTTCTCCCTCCCTTCCCTGGCATTACTCATCATTTACTTTGTGGATTGCAGCCTTTCATTTTCAGTAAATATTTACTAACAGTGACTGGGAGTTGGTGAACATTCTAAAAGTCGAGTTTATAGCAGATCTGAGGCCCTTTTCTGTTGAGCGATCCACAAGGAATTGTCTTTTTGTTGGCAATAACCAAAGACAGGGCACAATGACAGTGTCTGCAGTCTCTTCCATGATCCTGTTCTAACTGTGGCCTTGGAGGAAGAAAAGTGTGGAGGCTTCCACGGCTCTGGCCTCTTCCTCCTCCCCCTCGTCCTCCTTTTCTCCTCCATGCGATCGATCGGGGTCGATAGCCCTGCAGCAGCCATATTGAAAGCCCTGCCACTGGGCTATGCGTCATCCTGCTTTCCCCGGAATGTTGCCTGCCCCCTTTTCACCCTCTGGGTTCCTGTGGCTCCCTCCTTCCTCGTACCAGAAATGCAAACTCATTTTTTAGGCACAGACTCAATGTGAACTCTTGCTGTTCCTCTAAAGCATCAATTTATAGCACTTTCTACTGGGCTGGGGTCATCTGAAAGCATCCCAAATTCCTCTCTGTTTTATGGCAACTTTCTTCTTGCTAATTCTCCCCAGGGCAAATCTCAGAAAATTCCCCAAACAGCCCACTCATTAGAGACCAATAAATAAGAAGCAAAAAAAGTCATTGGGAAACACATGCAACAAGGTCTGATGAGTGAGTTGGAAACATCCCAGTAAATCCCTGGACACGTTCCTGCGAATGGCCGTATTACGCACAGAGAGTATTGATGAAGGCTGTGTACAGCTCCCTGGTGAGAAGAGGGTCCGGCATGTCCCTCAGGAACTCCTTCAGCAAGGCAGCCACATCGTGAACGCTGTGCTCTTCCTCCAGAGAGACATCGACCCCACGGTCAAATTCCTCACGTAACTGGAAAAATAATGGTTCAAATGGCAGTCTTATGACACCATACCTCAACGCTCAGGGCCCAGCAAACAAAGTGTAGGGATGTGCAGTATCTGGTCTTAAGCTTACACAGACACCAGAAAGGAGAATAAAACAACATGTTGCCTTGATCTACAGGGTCTAGGCAATCTAACCATGAATATATTTTCATATGCATATATATATGCATTATTAAATGCATTATTAAATAAATGCATTATTAAATAAACATATCTGTAGGTTTACTGTTAATGATGCAAGCAGAAGGGCTGGAGAATGACATCCAAAAGGTTGGGAGGAAAAGAGCTGTGGGGGTTAGGTCAAGGGTGAGTGTGGGAGGGAGGAATTCATCTATCATACAGCAGTTTTGCATGTCAGTGACCCTACCAGGTGGGAATTTTGACATTTTACAGAAATACTCAACAAGAGAGCAAGGTTTTTTGCTGCACACGATGAAATTAAAAACCCTGATAAGCCATTTGTGACTAAGGCTCGAAAGATGACAATTACTAAATAAAAACTGCCTTAGATTTGTCAAAGTAGCCTTATTAACAATTCGCAAAGGGATTCCCTGCCTTATTCGTTATCCTAGGTTTGTTAGCGTTTATGGCAACATGAAAACACAAGAGCAAGAGGAAGAGAGTCATAACTCTACACCCAACTTCCAGGACCAACAGCTCAACTTCTCCTACGTATTGTTTTCTGCTGTAGAAATAATTCCGTGACTTCCTGAATCTCCTCTCTGCAATAAGCTTCTGTAAGAGCTTATTGGTTCAATTACTCATTCATCCATTCATTCAATTTCCTGTGTACCGGGCCGAGGTCTAGGCTCTCCAAGCACGCTACAGAACCAAGAGGCAACGTCCCCATCCTTCCCCAGCTCTCAGGCTGCCGGAGAGACCGGTGAGCAACTGGTAATCCCACAGACGATTAACTAGCTGTTAATATTGTGACAAGTGTTCCGAATAAGAAATGTAGGGAGCTAAGAAGTGACGTTCCAGATTAAAATGGTGAATTAGGCGATATTTCACCCCAGGAATCGAAGTCTCCATAAGCACAAATTATATTTTGATCGGATAATCCTTAAATAAATCTCTATGCAAAAGCTTTCCCTTTGATGGGTCCAGATATTAGTGAGGAATAATTTCTGACACTAGCTGCCTCTCCACCTGGTGAGAGTGCCCGTCACTGACTCCAGGCGACTCGTCATGGGTGTGCAGCAGGCAGCCGGAACAAAAGTCTCCCCCTTGGCACCACTCCTTCCCGTGATCATTCAAACTCGCCACGTTTCTCTCCCGAGCGCACGCACACACAGAAAGAATGGACCGTGGAAAGAGGCTTAATCTAAATTGTGGGATCTTGAGTTTAACACTGATCTTGAACCAATCCTGGGGCAAATTGTGTGATCTTGAATTAAGTTTCTTAATTTCTCTAAGCCTTAAAAGAAGTGGGCGAAGGGGCCCCTCTCACAGCTGGTGGGTGCAGTCAGTAAGATAATGTTTTGAAAATATTCTGCTGCTCTGCTCAGGCCAGAGGGCCCCAGAATGTTATCTCGCTATCTTCCTTCTTGCAAGCCCTGTGGCGAAATGTTAAATGTTCTGTAGTCCCTTGTGTGACTATTGAAAATAAAGGCAACCCCCCAAATAAACTCCTTTTGGAAGCCCCTTTTATCTTGGCAAAAAAAGAAGTATCAGGGGGCATTGATTTCAGTTAGTTTCAATACTATGAACAACTTAATAAGAATGATTTCTTTTTAAGAAAGTAAAACTATAAACACAGCATCTTATATGAAGGGAATGTTAAGGGCATCCTTTTGTTGCATTTTAGTAAAAACAAGTGTGAGACAATTGTCTTCTATTTATTATCCCTTCCAGATTAGGTGCTCTCTGAATCTCCTGCTTTTATAGTTTCAATAAGATGTTTATAAATTAGTTTCGTTTGGCTGGACATGCCATGAATACATCCAAACCTTTTGATTTCAAAGGTTTGATCCTAACTCCATCACAACCTTTCTGAGCTTCTGAGTTGTTGCCTTTTACCTCTTGGGAGTCAATTATACTGTAATTGGTGGGAGGATACAGAAGAGCTACTCTGAAATGAATTTGCAGAAGCTGGAGCTTTGCGTGAGGTTAATTCAATTGAAAGTCAAGTGAAACGTACAAGATAGTCTTCGCTTTTCACTTACTTGTCTCACTCTCTTTTTTGAGCTTCCAACTCGGAATATCCCCACTGTCTGGAGGCCTGCAAAGAAGCAAACAAAATCAACAGTCCTGTTTTATGGCTTGAAATTGGAGGAAATCACCGTGGACATAGAATAGAATGCCAGCAACATGCAGAACAGTAACAGCACAACGGCGTGCACGAATGCTTGCTTAGTTATCCCCTGTTAGCCTCTTGCAGGTACCTGAAGCTTAGCCCTATAAGCACCAGGGGCACATCACATTAAATGTTTTTGATGAAAAACTTTTCATGTGATACGATGTATTTCCAAATCTTTTCCATATGAAAAAAGTATCATTTTCTTCATCATTCAGAACAATTAAACATGCATTTTATATGAAGTCTTAGTTCTTTATTTTTTTTTAACGATTTTGTTTATTTATTTGACACAGAGAGAGAGAGAGATCACAAGTAGGCAGAGAGGCAGGCATAGAGAGAGAGGGGGAAGCAGGCTCCCCGCTGAGCAGAGAGCCCGATGCGGGGCTCGATCCCAGGACCCTGAGATCATGACCTGAGCTGAAGGCAGAGGCTTTAACCCACTGCGCCACCCAGGCACCCCAAAGTCTTAGTTCTTTATCGATGTTAAAAATAGGTATTTCTTGTTTCACTGGTTATAATTAAAACAAGTACTTATTAAAATCTATAAAATGCAGAAAAATGTAAAAGATAATGTTTTTTAAAAATACCTGATGCAGAAATAACCACTCTTAATATTTTGTTTTCTTTCTTTCTTTCTTTTTTTTAAGATTCTATTTATTTATTTGACAGAGAGAGAGAGATCACAAGTAGGCAGAGAGAGAGGGGGAAGCAGGCTCCCCGCTGAGCAGAGAGCCCGATGCGGGGCTCGATCCCAGGACCCTGAGATCATGACCTGAGCTGAAGGCAGAGGCTTTAACCTGCTGAGCCACCCAGGCGCCCTATTTTGTTTTATTTCTATCCAGTCTTTTCTCCATGTATGTTTGTGTATTTTCTCTTTTTACATGGTTGAGCCAAGTTTTCTCTGATTCAGGTTTGATTTTGGGGGGAGGCAGAATACTTCCTAAGAAGTATTATGTACTTCCTTCCTTCAGGGGGGCACGGAATGTCTGAATGGCTCTCCTTTTCCTATGCAAGCCATTAATCATCACCACCGATGATCATCATCTACATTTATTTTTTCACTGGTGGCTCATTTTCTCTTCATTTGGGATAATCAGTTATGAGGGCGATGCTGGTTTGGAGCTGCCAATGGACATTCTGTAGCCACGTGAAGAGAGCTGGCCTGAGAGTAAAGCCAGATAGATAGACTCATGCTCTCCTAGCATCGTTTGACTCCTGGCTCCAGCTGTGCTTCAATCTGGATATAATACCGAGACTTCCAGTATGTAAATAGGATCCTTGTGGGGGAGGGGGGGGCTTGGCTTAATCTAATTTTATCTGGGTTCCTCTCTCTTGCCACTGGAAGAGTTCAGACTAGTACGACATATCATTAAATTGGAAAGAATTACAATCTTTATAACATTATTTCTTTTCATCCAGAACCAAAGTCGACATCTTAATTTGTTTAAATCATGTTTTAGATCTCTTGGTAGAACTTTGCAGTTTTCTTTATAGAAGTTCCTTGCTTCTTCTTACAGATATTCTGGGTATATTTTTGATATTAACATGAATGAATTATTTTATTGTTAGAGTATATAACTGATTATTGTTCTTACATAGGAAATAGATATCTTTTTGTATATTTATTTTATGGTCTTGCCACCTTACGTATTAAGTATAATCCCTTTTTGGTTGGATTTCCAGAGCTTTTGAGTTAGAAAAGATAGCATCTATAATTACAAACTCATTTATAAATATAATTATAAATCCATAAACCCTATTTATCAGTTGTAGACCTTATAAATGGTATCCTGAACTTCCGGAATAATTTGAGAGGCTAATTCGTGCTTATTTGCATAATCACATGTTGGTGCTTGCCCTCAGGTAGGACTTTGCTCTGCCTCTATTTTCAAAAGACCCTCGTACCTTCCTTGTTGCTGCTCTCAGTTTGTCTTCCTCACAAGTGAGGCCAACCCCTAGCCTAATCTATTGCTTCTACCTCGCTGGGAGCTTGTGAACAGGATAATCGAGCTATTTAGAGTCACTCCAGAATTATACTTTTTCACCTGCAAAGGGAGCATAATGAGTACTGAATAGTTATGCAATCAATGATTCAATTAATTAATGCATATAGAGTTCTTCGAATCATATCTGGCATCTATTATATAGAGAGAAACAGACCCTGATTGAACTGAATGAGTCTCCTTTGCACAAGAGAGAAAACTTAAATATAATAGCAGGTGTTAGCAATTTTAATTTTGGCTGCATTTTTTTTCTTAGTTTTTTGATGGTTTCTAAAGAGTTGAATTTTCTACAGAAGTGAAATAGCATAAGGGCATTTTCTACACAGGCGGGACTATTCACTCGGCTGAATCCCTCCAGCCTCTTCAGAAATGCCCATTTCGATGATATTATTTTCCTCAACTGGAGTACTTTTTCCTCTCAGCAAAAAGGACTGTAATTGAAAAAATAACGAGTTAGTGATCAAGTACTATAATTCCTATGTATTTCAGTTGGTTAGAATCTGTTTCAAGTTTTTAAAATATGTCTTGTTTGCTTGTTTGTTTCTAGGGCGAGCAACTGACAGCCTTCAGAAGGCCAATGCCATTCTCTCCCATGAGCTATATGGTGATTTTCCTCAAAGAGAAGATACAGTCTAGGCATTTAGTAGCCTTGACTTAAGACAGTCACTGACAAAAACAGGCGTACATCCAAAAAGGCATTGACCTGGCAAAGGAATGTGACTTTGCCGTGGCCTGTCCCAGAAATCAACGCGATCACCTTTCTCTCCTTTTCAGCAGAGACTGGAATGGAAACGTGACCTCAGAGCACCTGGATCTCAGGCTTAGGGAATTCAAGTAAAGACGGCAGGCTGAATAGGCAGGACGCCCCACCCTAAAATCAGCCCAAATCCCAGAAGTGTAATAGGGCTTGAGTCTCCATTGCATTGTCTGGTTTTGGTGGTGGTGGTGTGCTTTTGTTTTTTGTTTTTAATTTGTGCTTCTGGGAAACTGAGGATGCTTAAGGAATTTTGAGTTAATAGTACAGAAAGCATCTGGGTGAAATGTAAGTGGGGAAGGGTGCTTTACACAGACACAGACGGGGTCAAGATAAGACCAATTGTGGAGGGAACGAAAAGACCTTTGACAAATGTTTATAAGGATACAGTGATTCAGACTCTCTCCTACCCATTTCCCAAACGGGCAAATAAAGTCTTACGAAAGAACTGTTTTTGAGGCTTGCTCTTTTTTCATCGGTTTCAAGTGACCAGGATGAATATCCGCTTGCATTTGAATATGTCTCGTATCTTTCTGGAACTAAACACCATAGAAACCGGGAGCAGAATCAGGTCCTTGAAAGGATCATCTTCTTTCTATTAGGCCCTACACTGCATATTAACCATGTCAAAATAAGAAAGAACTGTCCAGTTTTTTAGTAAGCTCCAAGGAAACACTATTTTACAAATTATAATTCATGAATATTCATTTGGAAAAAGAAAATAGAAAGACATACCAAGTTTTCTTTCACGTAAAGAGTTACTCAGCCTGGCAATGGATTTTTGCAGGATTGGAGTAGAATTTTCTCACTTAGGACTCTTCAAACTGCTTACAGTTCACTCTCTACATTCTTTATAGGGAAAAACTATAATTATAAAAGTATGAGTCTCTCTTTCTACCTCACAGTGAAATTTAGGCTGAATTTACATATTCACAGTACTGAACACTTTCGTTGCTATTTTAAAAAATAATTCTGTGCAAGTAATATTTATTGAATACCTACATTGTGTTAATCATGATACTAAGTGTTGGGAATTCGAAATGACTAAGGCATTTTCCTTGACGCCCAGTGTGTTTTCCCAGGAGAAGAGACAGATAGATACACACATACACACAGGTACATATAAAAATTTTGTACAGAGGGGCACCCAAGTATCACAGTCGGTTGAGCATCTGACTCTTGGTTTTGGATCAGGTCGTGATCTCAGGGTCATAAGATCGAGCCCCGCATCGGGCTCCAGGCTCAGCAGGGAGTCTGCTGGGCTTTCTCTCCCTCTCCCTCTCCCCTTTCCCCCACTTGTGCTCTCTCTCTTTCTCAAATAAACCTTTAAAAAAATTTTGTATAGACAAATCAGGCTTCAACACGTATTCATTTTGTTAAGTCACCCACATGTTATCTAGGGATTAAGATATTTGGATATCTCCTTAATCATTTTTTACAAAGTCCCACTTATACTAGAAAAAATGAGATGAGAATATTAACAGTAGTTATGTCTCCATGATAGCTGCAGAATTTGCTTTGCTTTTCTGTTTCTTTTTCTCTTTATTACAGTGAGTGTATTATTTTATAGTAAAAAAGCAATTAACTTTTCTCGTGTCCATAAAATGCATGCTAACACTACAGGAAACACATTCAGGTTATGGAAATGGCAGTTTGATGAGCCAAAAGTCTACATTTCAGAAAAATTTTTTAAAGAAGTATGTTTTTAAGTCGGCATGTTAATTGGAATAGAGTTGCTAAAGGGTCATTGTGAAGAAGTTTGGAGTGGACATCTTTCCACAAAAATGCAAATAGGAATATAGAAAGTTGTTGTCCAAAGCCATGTATTTTCTACTCAAACAATGGTTTGCAAATCTTTTTTTTTTTTTAAGTAGCCAGACTCTTATTTTTTTAAAGGAAGCCTTGCTAGTAACATCAATGCATTAAAAAGATATAAGTGGCGGGGCTCTGTCTGACAGGAGGCTTGGCGACAGACCCAGCCCAACACATCTTGGCATCCAGGCTCACGTCTGGGGACCCTTGGGTGCTGGGTGGCCTGAACACCATCAAGTTGATTTTTGTTCCCCACAATCTTGTTTTAGCCCAGTACTCTCTAAAGCAAACACTCAGATCTATAAACTTCCCTCACAAAGGAAATTTCAGCCCAGAGTCCGAGCAGATGAACAAAGCATTGAACTTGGGTGCTTAAATCCACGAAGCTTGAATAAACGAGAGTCTCTCATACTCGATCACCGACAGACAAGTCTGCTTACCATGTTTTTCTAGATGCTGACAGCAGCTGTCCACCAGCCTGGGAACCTGTCTGTAAATGGGATTCAGACTGAGTTTCTTATCTCTGGCTTTTTCTTTTTTACTCTGAGCCTCCGCAGGCAGGGACAGTTGTAAAGCTTCTAGCAGTCGCGACTGATTGTCATCAAGATCTGTGATAGAATCCACTGACATCGCGCCCTGCAAATCATACACAGGCGTGAATGAAGAGCGCGGATGGAGAGAACAAGAACACGTTCCCTCACGCGCTAGCCAATAACGCTTTTGCCCAGGACTGTGCGTCACCCATGAAACAACGCTGCTTCATTGAATCGCGTTGCTCATACAGTAAAAGGAAAATGGCAAATGCCTCTCGAAGAAGTTAAGAAACTACCACGACAGAGTAAGGGAATGGCAGGTATAATTTCTGCAAACAACATCCGTCAAATGGAAGACGGGAGAGGGCGGCCATAGCGTTGTCGTATTTTGACCCAACCGCTTAATTTCTTGAAACAAGAAAAAAATCACATGCTCGATGAATGAGGTAAAGTCAGAGAAGCCTCGTGAATAAAAATCGAACATCTCCACTGTGACTCGAGGAAGCAGATTTTTAACATTGCACTCCATGGAACAGTCCTAGCTGGGCTTCCGCCCAGAACTGGCACGAAGAACTTTATCAGGGACGTGGTCCTGGGAGACAGCGGTACGGGATGGGGGGGCGAGAAAGGGGAGGGAGGGCAGCGGAAGAAGAGCGTCACCCAGCCTCTGACAAGCCCGTGCGTGGCTCGTGCCCAAGCCCCTGGGCACCTCTGGGAGACAGTGTGGGCCAAGCACCTCAGAGCCAACGGTGCTCAGGAGCAAGGGTGCTGGGCGACTTAAACCTCAAGAGTCGTCGATTAAGGGCAACTTCTGGTAGGGGCCGGGAGGTGACGGTCAATGTCTCGGCCCTTGCGGCCTGGACGGAGGGGAGGGCATCTGGGAGGCCCGCTGCCTGGGCCCCAGATTCCCAGAAGGCTCACACGTGGAGTCTGGGGGTTACAGCCCTTATGACACGCAGTCTGAGAGACGATGATAGGACTGCAAGGACAGTTCCGTCACGCCCATTTAAATATCCCGGAAAGTCGGCATTTCTCCGCTTTTAAACATAGCCAACGCCTTGAAAATCAGCGGTGGCTCAGGTACCCCGTTATCTTGGAGAGGTCTCGAGTGCGGATTTTAAGTGGGGAGCGTTTGGGGTTTTGACTAGGACAGTAGTGAGTGGCTGGAGGCAGCAAAGATTTGGGGGTCTCCAGGCAAGAGGAAAAGGAGAGAAGATCTCCCAGTGACCTAGGAAATTTTAGAGATGCTTCTCAACTGACTCAGCCCATCACCAGCCAGTTTGCCTGAGAACTCAGCTTTCCTGGATTGAAACAGGAAACCTGAAACAAGAAATTGATTCTGTTACAAAATTGATTTGAAAGAGGACATATGTGCCCCTTTTCTCTCTCTCTCTCTCTATATATATATATATGTGTGTGATATGTGATATATCAGATATATGACAGGTGATATACGATATATATGTAGGTTTCTTGTGGGAAAAAAAAGTTCCATTGATAAAAAAAAAAATCTCATCGCTTATGAAGACTGGAAGCCGGTCACTGGGGGGCCAGGTGTGGTTCTTGGACTGGAGACGGAGACAGTAACGAATCCACCTGGCCCCGCCCCCAGGCCTCAGAGTCTCGAGGGCAAGTGTGTAGAAGGACAGATTATTACGCTAGAGCACGATCCACAGTGACGCTCTAGAATGTTCAGGACATCATGGGGCACACACATGGGGAACCAAGGAGGGGCACCCAGCAATTCTGAGAGTGGTCAGGGAAAGGCTTTGAGGCTGTGTCACGTGCCACGCGGCCCGGGGCACGCTGTCCCTGAATGGGGTCGTGGACAGATCCCTGGGCTCCATTTCCGGTTTTCACAAGAGCAGAGAGACCCAGAGAATAAGCTCGTAATGCTTCGGCTGTTTCGGCAGTAGCGTCAGAGAAAGTCCTGGCCAACTCACCCTCCTCCTGGCCCGAGGAGCCGGTTCGGGGGTGTTCGGGGACGTTGACTCATTCGGTGTTTCCGAGGTGGAGCTGAGAGATGAGTTACTGCTTGAGAGTTCTTTGTTTTGTCTTTTATTTCCAAACGGGAGGAGGGAAGCCACAAAATCAGACGCATCCTTCTGCTCGTCCCTCTGCGAGTCCTGCTTGAGTTTATAGGCCCGGTCGTTTGCAATGACTTGGGATAAGGGCATTCCAAAAGCCTGGGGGATGAATTCTGGAATCAAAAAACAAAACACTTTTCAGACCCGGCTGGGCCAGTGAAGGCTCTCACCCACGCATCAGACCCAAGGGCAGCCGCATTCAAATGACTGTTTCCTGAAGAACCGATTCTTCAGTCAAAACACAGGGAGACTTTTCGCGTGTATCAGAGTGGCCAAGGTTCTATTACTATCAAGGAGGCCAGTATGAATAAAGAACACGGGTTTTTAGAAATCTAGGCCTCTAGTCTCCCCCCCACATATCTCAAGTATGTTTTAAAGGAAAGAACTATATGGAGAAATGTAACATTTTTGATAGATTGTACACGATGCTTTATCCTCACAAGGATACCATTTTACAAACTGTTAGCCTTTGATTTATGTGTCTCAAGAGCCCCCAGAACTTCGAAGGCGTGAGAGGGCTGCGTGCACCCGTTTATTCCCCAGGGACTCACGGAACGGCTACCACGATGGGAGTAAAGCTTGCGGAAGGCGTAGTTCTTACCCCTGCAGGGTCCAGGGCAAGGGGCGGGTGGGGGAGCGGGAGTCAGATAAGTAAATAATTACACAGGCGTCTGTCAGGGGCCACAGTGGAGAGCTGCAGGGAGCAGACTGAAGTTCGGTGACGTGGATACGCTTTGGGGTTCCCAGTAAAAGAGCCAGACAGGCGAGTGAGGACCCGAGAGGCAGGGGAGCAGCTCGCGGGGGGTCTGCTTTTTCCCTCCGTGTCCCTTGTCCCCGCTGGCTGCCTCCAGTCGCTGGGCTGACGCTGTTACTCGCCTGACGTGTGTACTCAGGCCATTCTGCAGGGTCCCGGGCAGTAGACTCCCACCACTAAGTAACCAGTGAAGGGCTCAAGACACAACGCGTTGAAGTCTCTAGTAAGGACAATCCGGGGGAAGGAGCATAACGCAGAAATCTACTGCTTCATTTGGAGATGCACAAACTGTTGCTTTCTTTCCACATGCATACACATACGTTGTAAGCACACTGATCCTCAGGGCCAGCCATCTCTTGGGCGCTATTTTAGATTTATGCCGAAAAGCATTCATAATGAAATTCAATGCATTATTTCTTTTAGACTCAAAATTACATCTCCTAGCAGCAGAATATGGGAGTTTAGCTTCTCTCTTGTTTTTATAACCCTATGAATAAAACCAGAATGATCAAGGGAAAACAATTCTAAGGGTTGTTTGTTCTTTGAAAGAAAAAGCTAACTTCGAATCAGGTGGAAAGAGATTTTAAAAGGCCTTCCTCCTTGGTCCATGGCAACGTGGTACCATCACTGGGCTAATGGCCAAGTCTATGTTAAAAGCGAAAATGGCACTTAGGAAGTCTGAACCTCTGATTCCATCAAAACATGCAGTCTGTTTTGAAGTGAAAAATCAAAATGTCAGCATTTGGGGATTTTCGGAAGACGCTTATTACCATTCTCGGTCGACAAACTGGGTGGCATACGATAATAATGCAAACAAAAATTTCGGCATGTTTTTGAGTGATTGGTGTAGACGTCGTCGCAAGATCTGATACTCACTACCGATAAAAGGCCATCTCCTCTACTAGCACAATTAGAATAGCAGACCACGAGCTGTGCACCCGGGATGTATGGTGTAAATCAGTGCTCTCTTGTCTATTGGAATAAGCAGAGTCTTGCTTCAGAAAACCCGGGGACAGTCTAGAAACATGTGGGGCCAAGGCTGACAGCTACAGGGACTACACAAAAACTGTGGGGGGCGGGTGACAACAGCAGAAGGAAAACGATAAATGTATCGAGTGACACGTGTCTGCTCACGTAGGCACGCTTTCTGCAGGGATTTCGTAGGAGATGGGGACTACTGACTCTTCTCTTAGCCAGTTTTGCCACATGACGAAAACCAACTGAACTCATTTAGAGTTTCTAATATCCCTAGAAAAAAGAAAAAAACTGGTTTCCTTGGGTATCTGTCATTTTCAGTGTCCCAAAGTCTGCTACTCTCCTTGCAAATTGGAATAAATGAACACAAATTAAACAGATGGGATACACGAAGTCATTCTTCTCGATTTTTCTTTCTCTTTGATTCTCACTCAAGAGATGATCTGCTAGCAGATTTTTATTTTTCCCTAATAGGCTTTCTTTCCCGGCTGAGTTTATTTATTCTCTCAGGGATAGAGTTTTGATGTGGTCTCTTGTTTCTTGTTACTTTCTCTCGAGAATCCTTACAAGCTTCAGAAAGGAGGCCTCTTTATGCCCTAAACTTGTGTTGCAGTGTCTAGACTCTGGAAAATTCTAGGCAGGATTCCTTGAATGCGATTGCTTCTCAAAATGTGGCTATTGTGAAATTGAGGACTCATCGCAAGTCTATTTAGCAAAACCCTCCTCATGTGTAAATAAAACGTTGGGGACACATGCTTATCTGTGGGTTCAAAGCCCTTCTCTCAGGGGGAAAAACCCTGGAGACTGTGTTGATAGTGGCTAATGCAGTTGATAATAGGTTTTTAAAACCAGATGGACATTTCCCAAGACTCCGTGTTCTGGGGCCGGGGACAGTGTGTATCGTGTTCTAATCTACAGTATGTGTTCACTGAGGAGATCGCTTCCCCTGCTGTGCTCATTAGCAGCAACTGTGCACTCTCCCAGCCCGGGAACGGCGGGGTCAGGAGGTGGCATGCCATCCTCCGCTCCCTACTACCATTTCCAGATCTGCACCTTCCCACCGTGTGGCAGAAACCCGCTATCACAAGGCTTCTTTGTCTCCTGCCCATTGCTCTCTTCTCTTGGCACTGACTGACCCGCAGTCAGACCCCCAAGCTACCATCACCCTTGGCGGCCTGGATGGCTACCTAAATGGCCCATCTAATTCTCCATCCTCCCATCTCCTTGACTGTCTCCTCTCCCCTTACTTTTCTCCTGCATGCCACCTTTTCCACTCACTCCCTTCGTCCCATCCTGGCCCTTGTCCTCCCCAGAAGAGATTTACCTTGAGAATCAGGCTTCCTCCCTCCACTCTTGTCTTACCCCCCCTCCCCCCAGGTTCATGTTCCACGCTGTGGGGTGGCCATCTCTTGAAACACACCATTAGGAGGCGCCCTCCTTAACGCACTTTGATGGCGTCTCAATGTTCTCAGCATGCAGACCAAACACTGTGCAGGGGCTCACACAGTCCTGCGTGAGGCGGCCCCTTCCTTTTCTCTCCTGGGATCGCACTCCCCGGGGTTCTCTCGTCTCCAGTAACAGCACTCAAAGACAACATTCGATACATTCTCTTTGAGAATTTCTACATAGTGATAACTGATACTTGATTTGTTTCCTGCTATTTAATGTGATGCAAAATAAAGTTGTATCAACTATTCCTATCAAGCGCTACGCCATAGCTGGTGTGTAGTAACATACTTGGACGCCGAGGAACAATAAAACATGGCATGATACTATTTCTGCCTAAAGAAAGGTGCCGGACCTGAATTATCCCCAGGTTTCATGTCGATAAATAGATGGCAGATATATTAGTCTGAAATGTCCTGTGAAGCGGGGACTTATCTCCCAGACGTACGCCACAGTAAAAACTATTCCCCCTGTGCTCCGACTAGGAACCACATGAACTGAAACGAAGTGGCTATTGTAAAATCGTGTCCCCAAAAGTGATTTCTTTTGGACCCACGAAAGAAATTTGCTGAAGTTCTGGAAGTTTAAAAAGTGCTTTTTGGTTGCCAAGTAATTTAACTAAGAGAAATTAAGGGCTTGGAACTCTTCTGGATGAAAATATGTTTTCCCACCCAGCATCCATCTTGAATTTGTTTCCATACGGAATTCAAGAGTCATACGGGTACTGGCTTAAGTGGCAGGAGGGACACGGGAGTGTCACGTGATCTACCGTGTTTGATGTCAAGGCAATTAAATAAAATACAGGACATGATTCATTCTGATTGAATCAATTAATCCAGCATCATATCAAACACTTAATGAATCATTCTTTATTGGGAAAGCAACTGGATTCTAAAAAGCTGCTCCTATTTATTTTTAGATGACCTAAACCAAGAGGTCACTGAGAGCTTCCTGTTTTCCTTCTTTTACTTTTGGACTCCAATGATTATCATTTTCCACATGTGCAGCTGTTAGGAACCCCAGTGTTAATATTCAAGTGCGAGAAAATAATGTGAACCATTACAGCTCGGCAAGACGGGCACGCTGACCCCTCCCGCCCTGCTTCCCAGGGCGGCGGTGGAATAGATGTGAGCGCACAGACAGGACTTTCTGTTCAGAAGAGATGCCCGGTGATTAAGCTTCACTTAACCCCAGGACATCTTTTTAAATATTAGAGCTACTTTAAAAGAGAGAGAAAAAAAAAAAAACCTCTTTTGCCATGAAGCCTGATCTTTTCCCTAATTTAGTTGGATGGGCGATGTGTCTTTTCTTTAGATCACCAGAACCTGCCTTCCTTTTTCCCAGCTAGCAACCTGCACAGCCTTCCAGAACACTGCCAAGTTTTCCCTGAGCTCATGTAATATGTAAATATAATACGGTCGGAAAAATGTATAATGGCCCAGTACACATTGGTCAATTACTTCCCCTGGCCCGCCCTTCTCTGCTCATTCACATCCTCGCTTCCTGTTGTTTTGTAACCTAAGCAAGCACACATGCATCTCTCGCTGCTGGGGGAACTCCATCGTCTCCCGCAAAAAACGCTCATTCTGTCTAGTCTAGCCTGAATGGGAAGTTGGGAAGAATCGCTGAAAGTCTCCATTATGAGGATTCAGTCCTCGGATCAGTATCATCATCCTAGAGTAAACCAACTGAAAAGATACACATTACTAATGCCAGTCTGAGTGGCCCCTTTAATACTCTCAAGAAACACTAAGAATTTCTCTAATCTAGAGACGTAAAGGTGATGGATGGCAGGAATAGGATGAGTAAGACTCTCATGTAAAAAAGCTACCCTGGTTACTAATATTTATTTAAAAAGAAGGGTAAAACACACGGACCAATTAACTAGTATACAATCAATCAGACAGCGATAGATAGCTGGACGAGAGCTAATGCCCTTTGCCTCAATCATTCCAGCAGTGGATTCGGCAGTGAGAGGCAGAGATCAGTCACATTTTCAACTCCCTTTCTCCAGTCTGGTTGGGTGCGGTGCTACTGGCATCCAGTGGTAGAGGCCAGAGATGCCCTAACCATTTCACACGGTGAACGGCACAGCCTCCGCAACAAAGAATTACCCAGTCTGGGGGCGCCTGGGTGGCTCAGTAGGTTAAGCGGCCGACTCTTGATTTCGGCTCAGGTCGTGATCTCGGGGTCCTGGGATGGAGCCCCGTGTGGGGCTCCATGCTCGGAGGGGAATCTGCTTGAGGATTTCCTTTCCCTCTCCTCTGCCCCTCTTCCCACTCATTCTCTCTCTCGCTCTCTCTCTAATGAATACATATTTTTTTTTAAAAAGAAGAATTATCCAGTCTAAAATGCCAATAGACCCAGGTTGAGAAATCATGCTTTAAGGAAAGTAAAACGTTGGCTCCCCATTCTTTGAATTCTTTACCTCCTTTTACTGCAAAGAACCAAATGTCATGACACTTTAGGCACAGTTCATGACATGGGTATAGAGTCTGGGATCAATGGTGTGGACTAGGTCTTGTCCAGTACTGACCGTAGTGCATTTATTTTTATACCTTTGGTTTTTCTGCCTTCCATTATTTTTCAAGCAGAAATTCAGTCATTATAGAAAAGAACTCCAAGGTGAGACATATGGCTCGGCTCAGTCAACGCTCATTCATTATGTCACATAAAATGGAAATACATTCATACAACCACACCATTCAGCAGTCATTTCATATGGGGCCATACAAACAAGCCACAGAGAGTTGTGCTGAGCTAATGGGGCCCAGGTGCCCATTATGCACGCTCAATGAATATTAGTTAAAAATGACCATAAAGACCTCTGAAAGAGTGGCTAATGTGTCAGTTCCCTAAATAGACATAGAAGGGGACACAAACCAGTATGGAGAGAGTCAATAATTCCCAAAACATGTAGGGCAAAAAATGAGCATGTTGTGATCGGACATAAAAATGCTGAGAATGGCCCATCTCCAGTAGCCCATGAGGATGAGACTGTTTCTTTCCAGTAGTCATGGTAGGCGAATCCAAACTTTTTCTCATTCAACTAGCCCTGCCTAACGATCTGGACTTGCCAGACAGCTGGTTAGCGTTAGAGATGCTGTCCATGGCTACTCAACCCAGGTTCTTCTTCTGCGCTGCTGATTGGCCAGCATCATAATTGGAACCATAAACTTGGCCGAAGTCACACTTTGCTCAAACCAGTTGAATTCATCTATTCAGTACAGGGCCACTCAAACACAAAAGAGTAGACCAAAACAGGCTTTGATGACATTCCATCGTAGAAATCCAGTTTGCATAATAGAGTTGAACCGCATAAATCTATGCAATTCAAAAACTCCACCAAATTCAACCATTATGCTTCATGGAAGATGCATCCGCTCTAGTTCACTCTGTCCCTTACCTCTGTCTTTGTTTTTCTCCTTTCCTAGTGAATCCAGTTTCTTTCGCAAAGATTTCTTCCTCTTCTGTCCATCTGTAAGTATTAAAAGAACAAAAAGTTGTAAACAGAAGCATACATGTGATATCTGATACCATCAATACCTACACTTGAGCAAAAGCATGACTTCTCACTTACCTCACTCATAATTTGGCATTTTAGGCAGAATAATGGCTCTGAAAATACACGGAAATCCCTGACTTGGATAGTACACGCAACGCGAATCTTGACATATGCTCTTAAATTTTGTTTCAATCATGAAAAGTACAGGAAACTTACCGCCTTCAGAATTAATTTAGTGCTGACACTTAGATATGTTTGCTGTTGCTATTACATGAGTCTCTTCCTATTTTTCGTGTTTATGCAAACCAATGTCATCTTGACTCAAATCTCCACGAGAGGAAAGTCAATGGTACATATGATTTTGACATTTATAAGCCAGTAGAGTGTAACTGGATAAGGAAATGAGTTTGGGGGTCTAGAGAAGTCAGATCTATTTATTGCTACCCCATTTACTAACTGTGTGACTTGGGACAAGTCTCAGTGTCCTCATCTATAAAATGGGAATCTCATGGGATTATTGTGAGATTTAATGAAACAGTGCACATCAAATGCCTCATGGGGACCCCTGACACGTAGGCATGAATTCAGATCTACTTTCTCTGTAGATCTCTGTGGCTGCACCATAATTTAATTAACCATTCCTCCACTAAATGGACATTTGGGTCATTTCGAAGTTCTCACTATAGTAAGTAAGGCATATACCCTTTCAGCGTCTTGTACTTGCAACAAACGTACTTAGCACGTCTGGCTAACTCTTCAAATAATAAAGATACCACTCATATCAGTAGGCAGCTGCAATCGAATTCCTGGGATGTCATCAGAAAACATTGCCAGTCATCATGGCAAGAATGCGTTTCAAGATTACGCAACCGTCAACAACGTGTGGGAGGTGCGCCTCGGGAACCCGCACCATGATCAAGTAGAGGAAATGCAGCCCGTGCCGCAAGGAAGCTTAGGTTTAGAAGAACGATTTAGCATTTTTTTTTTTTTTTACAGGATACACTCAAAAATGTAGTCCAGAAAGAGACTCAGCCCAATAAAATTTAAAAGCCAGATGCTGATATCAGGAAAAGACAGCATGCACATTCTTAACCAGAAATGAGCATTCCTGGGATCCTCGTGGGGCTGCAGATGTTCCCAACTCCTTCTCTCTGGATTTTTGGAGGCAAAAGCCATCACAGTATAATCAACACACACATTCAATTCCTCCTCTTGCAAAAAGCAAAGAAATACTGCAAGAATGACTCTCCTCCCGCAAAATGGACATAGTTCGCAAGAGTCTGCACCCTTGCAGTCGTGAGGTTTGTATGGGGGACATTAAGTAAATCATTTGTAATGTGGTGATGAGCCAGCCACCTCTGTCATTATGGGTCTGTTCTTATCTCCAGTGTCTAGAAGATGATTAATCATATGGCATACCATAACTTAGTATAAAATGTAGGACAATAAACATACTAACAACACAAGACTCAAATCCACTCTCCGAATAGGGCAGGCCTTTTACTATGTGACACTTTGTTCATCACTTCACACCCCCACGTGTATCTGACTGTAACAAGGGTACATTTCTTTAACAACATTCTATCATTCCTTCCTTTTAATCATTGACTCAGAAGAATAAGTAAACTATATAGTAAAGCTTAAGAGACTCAGTTTCCATAACCAGTGGGCAGAACCTAAAATTCAAGCAAGTTGTCAAAGAATCAGAACACAGATAGGATAGGGGACATTTTCTTTAAAGATAGAAGGTGTTTTTTTTTTTTAACTTCTTTTTAATTGGAAGATGTAACATATATAAAGATGTGTATAACTACAAATGTGCAGTTTAAATAAATAATAGGAGGCCAACTCCCACACCACCAACAGCCAAGTTCAGAGGTAGACTACTGCTTGTACCCAAGCCCCCCGTGTGACTTGGGACAAGTCTCCTTCCCCCCCTCCCCCAGGTAATCACTGGTCTGGTTTTTGCAATAATCAACCATTTGCTTTTCTTTGTAGTTTTACCATCTATAGAGGCATTTATAAAGAATATGGTTTGTTTTTCCCACTTTTGGGTTCCCATGGATGGATTCACACTGTAGGGATTTTCTCCTGCCTCACTGATGCCATTCATCAACACTCCGAAAACTCACCCTGTTGAGGCAGGTAGCTGTAGGTCGCTCGTTCTGATGGCTGTATGCTGCTTTCTGGTACAAATATACCATGGCTCACTGGAAATTTGAGCTGTCTCTAGCTTGAGACTATCAGGAGCAATGTTTTTGAAAAACGTTGCATATGTCTTGCTACAGGCATGTCCAAGACCCTCTCTCTCACACAGTGGTTCTTGGAATGTGGTTCTGGGACCACTGGCATCGGTAGTGCCTGGAAACTCGTCAGCTGCAAATTCTATGGTCCCACCCCAAAACTACTGACTCAGGAACTCTGGGGTGGGGCCCCACAACGTGTGCTTTCACCAACCCTCCAGGGGATTCCAGCTCCCGCTGAAACCTAAGAACCACTGTTCTAGGGGAGGTCGGTACAAGCCGTGTCGTCGGGCCAGCACGTACTACGCCATCCTGGGCTCTACTAGGGAACATCAAACACTTTCCAAGTAGGTTCGCTCATTTGCATTCCCACCAGCATGAGAGTTCACATAGTCCCACTAGGATAGCATGTACTTCAGACTATTTACAACAAACACAAACATTCTCTCCTTCACTTAATGAGACAGTCCTCACACTCACCCCAGGCCAGCAGGGACACCCGAGCCCGGGCCGCTGCACACCTGGCCAGTCTTGGAGTTTGCACTCCACCCTAGCCTCAAAGGAAGGTTCTAGCTTGTTTCCAATCTCCCGAAAATTCCTGCTGAGGGAAGTCTGAAGGAATGCCTTTCGGCACCACCTCCCTTACTTTTCCCAACCATGGCTGCCTCACTGTTGACTCGGACCAGAAGCCTAGACTCTCAGGGAACGCAAACCGAAGGAATTCATAGGCAGTGAGAGGAGCTCAGTTAAAAAGGGAAGCGAAAATGGTGTAAAAGAGACACTTGGTGGCGGAATGGAAGTGGCCCTTTAGAGACGCATCTAACCGCTAGACTTGGGTCTAGCGACACTGGGGGCTGGGTAAGTCTTTGCTGGGAGGAACTGTCCTGTGCACAGGACATCTAGCAGCATCCCTGGGCTCGATTTCCTAGATGCCGGAGAGCCCACCCAGCCCCCGTGGTGACAACCAATAATGTCTCTGGACATCGCCAAATGTCCCGCGGGGACAAGAGCACTCTGGTTGAGAAGCCCCAGTCTGTGCATAACTCTACCTAGGGGACAGCTATGGGCTCAAGCCATGTGACGCTCAACTCCAGAAGAGTCGCATTTTCCCACCTGTCACAATGCTCGATCCATGCCCAATCTCAGTTTCTATCTTAGGCAGAACAATATAAAAATGTTTATAAATTGTTGAGCTTCTACATATCCAGTTGAATAACAATTTCTTTCAATTTAGAAAGAAGTGCGAGTCTGCCTATGGCTATCTTTCTACCAGATTCCTGTCTACGGGTAGGGGAATAGAGCAGGTTCTTTGAAGAAACAGCCTTCCATTTCTCTGTATGGAGCATCTCGCCCTTGTTTAGATCAGGTGCGGAACAGCATTTGACAGTGGACGGTTGTGTGAGTGGATGTATGAATGTGTCTTTAGCAGGCGGGGAAGACTCAGGGGACACTAGTTCTTGTTTCTTTTTTTTCTTTCTTTTGAGGACTAAACATGGCGGATGGAGAGACTTCCTGGCCAGCCCTCCACTGGCCAGAGCAAGGATCCGGGAGGAAATTATAGGAAGACCGTTTTCTCAGCAAATGGGGCTGTTCAGCAATGGAATGAGCTGCCTCACCAATAATAATAATAATAATAATAATAATAATATTATTATTATTATTTTTAAAAAGCACCCTCACAGCGGTTTCCATCTCAGCTGCTCTTTCCGTCTCGCATCCCTCACTGTGGGGGAACCCAGGTCATGAGCAGCACTATGCAAAGGGCTCTGTGGTGGGGAACTGGGGTGTCCAGCCAGCAGCCCCCCGAGTGGGCCGGGCCACCGATTCTCCTGCCCCAGTCAAGCCTTCAGAGGACCGTGGCCCCAGCTGAACTTGATGGCAAACCTCACGGACCAGAACCTAAACCAGAACAGCCAGGCTGTGATAGTCCCAGAAACTGTGTGAGATCAGAAATGTTTTAGTTTCAAAAAAGAGAGAAAAGAAAAGAAAAACACAAAAGATGCTCGGCCAAATGCATGGGGTATCCTAGATGGGACGTTGGGTGAGAGAAAGGATATTTTGTGGGCAAACTGGTAAAATCGGATCAAAGTCTGTAGTTCGGCTGATAGCAACAGATTCGACCAGATTTGTTGTTATGGCCCTGGTGACATCTTCATAGGTGGCTGATCAGACTGTCCCATGACACCTCCTATTTCTTAGGAATCCCTTTTCTGTGTGAGTCATCCAGACTCGGTGCTGATTTTTGCCTCCAAGAACACTGATACGTATATAAATCTGTTTCCTTTTCAAGTTCTCATGCCTGTCCTGATAAACCAAAATCCAGTTTTTAAGTTATATGGACAAATGTGGATAAGGTGAGCTATACAATCTGTGGATGTCTTATCAAAATGTTTACTAAAACTATATTTTATCCCTCACTAAAACTCAAACTCATCCTTTAGTCTCATCCACCTCCCCTCTTGAGGGCTCTCAAGCCACGGACTCCTAAAACTAAAGCAAGAAAAAGACTAAATCAGATACTTTCTTTCCAATTTGGGACAGGAAGGTTTGTCAAAGAAGTTATGATATTATTAGTGGTCCTGGCACCTGAGGGCCATTCCTTGTGCCCGTACCCCACGTCTAGTGTTTTCCAGTGATTCATCTCAGTGGTGTGAGTTCATCTGGCGTGTGTAAGTCACCATCGAAAACCTGGCAGGACTGATGACAAAACGCCAGGCAAAAAGACCCATCCCAAGAAAAGGCGGCTGGGTGCTGGGGACGATTGTTATTGCCATCGCCATCCTCGGTGGAATGGACTCGAAAATGCTCCTACTGCTTTGAGTTGCCTTTTCAAAGTCCATCTGGAGAAATGGAAGGGAGGGCAGTCCTGACAAAAAGCGGGAGGTAGTTAGCAGGAAAGTGGACACCTCTACTTCTTGGCAGGAAACATGGCAGCGAGCCCAGGGTAGGGGACCCGATGGGACCAGTGCGATGCTCCAGTCGGAGAGCTGAACTGGGATTCGCCGCAGAGGTTTAGGAGAGGAGCTGACACAGCGCTCTGGCCTCGGTGTGCAAACAATATTCTCTGTCTCTGGATATTGCGCCGCAGAACGTGATGAATCTCCTTGGCATGGGAATACTGCTTACACTATACTAGTTATCTGTTTAAGCGGCGTCTTCCCCCCCAGAAAGCGGGCTCGTCCCCCTACACTGATCCATCCCTGCTCCATCCATCCCTCCATCCAGCACTGATACAGCCCACGCTGTAGGTGAGACGGAGCTAGGAGCTATGAACCCGGGTGAATGGACACTATCTCTGCCTTGAGAAACTCAGGGTTTAGTGCCAAAGACAGATACATGGAAAACTCACTAAAGCGAAATGAAGAAACATTTCAGGGGAGGCATCTAGCAAGTGGGAGGTCAGAAGCGAGAAGGTTGTCTCCAACTCTGCCTGGGAAGGCTGACGTTCGCATTCAGTCTTAAAGACGAGGTGAGGCTTCTCAGGGGCCTTTGAATTTCGGTAGGGGCTTCCCCCACTAAATCACATGGTGACTATTTAGTCTAGGAGGTCCTTTCTTAGCCTAAGCCTCTTACTCCTGGTAATCCAACCCTTTATCAAGCAAGCATTCTATTGGGGAAAAAAGATGAGAAGATTGTTAACTCACGACAGTTTCTTTAGTGGGATCTAGGGCTTAAGAGAGTGACGAGTTAGAATTCTGGAAGAAAACAGTCTACGTGGAAAATGTGGCAAACAATGTATTCAAGCCCAAACTTGTCCCACTGTTTGGTCACCTTTGGATCTCACTATATATTTTTTCATGTTTTAAGAAATCTTCCATGCTATAGACTGTTGGTCATTTAATCAAGTTCAAAGGTCAAAGTTTCCATTTATTTATCACCTTCTCCTTAGCAGTTCTTCCATTAACCTTGATTGCAATAGGAGGCAAGTAGAAACACGGCGATTGAGTCATTTTTCTTGGTGTGAACCCCAATGAATTAAACATTGTTTCTTTAGCCTGCTAGCGCCCTGTGGGTTAGATTTTTTAAAATCTGTTTCCAAAGTGTCTATTTTCTCAGGGAAGAAAATATTTATGGCATTCTTAAGCAATACAGATGCCTCTCCTTAGAGCAGAGGCTCTGCAAAGTACTTCTGAAATGTACTAATCCTCGCAGTTTACAAGTTGAAGTGGCCGTGAAATTAGCAAAGCTGCGGTCAGAAAAGAAGAACATTCTGTCAGTCTCTCTCACTGTTGTAAAGGGAGTCAGCTCTTGGAGGTCACCTTGCTTCCCATTAAATTAAATGCTAAGAAACCTTTTCTATTTTGTGTAAATTATTTTGGCAAAGTAATCAGTTCTGAAGTTTTTCCTTAAGAGGAAAAAACAAAACAAAACAAAACAACCTTGTAGATTTTTGAGCCTCGAAGCAAGTGTTTTTCTGTTACAGAAAATCATTGAGATACTTGATTTTTTGACCATGTCTTGTTATTCTATCAAAACGCAAGTTAGGGAAGCTAATCACATGGCTTGGAGGCCATGGGTTTGAAAAGCTCAACGATGGTTTTTCCTTAACCAGGCGTTCTTTATAATCACTGCCTGCTGTAATAACCAGTCATGATCAAATTATGCCCTAGAAGGATCTTGTACTTGCTGTCATTTTTTCCATATTCAAATGCTGTGAGTAAAGAAAAAAAACAAAAAAGCTATAAGCTCATGTTCCAAAGGAGCAGCCCTGCTGTTCTTTTGTCTTTCCAGGCATCCGAACTTGCATTTCTTATAGCACATTCCTTAAATCAAAAACAATGTTTTTAACTTAGCCTAGGTAGGCATTATATTTGCAGAGACAGAAGTTTCCAAATATCAGAGCAAGAGAAATGGCTTTTGGCAGGTCTTTTCCTTAAGCCATATTTCTTTCCTGGAGCATAAGGGAAAGAAAGCAGGTAGGAAAACAAAAAGACAAAGATCACTTATGCCAAAGAAATGCCCTGGATTGTTAAGGAAATTAAGCTCCAAATTAAAGAAGTTTCATCATTATTTGTTTTAAAGCCAAAGCTTATAGTTCAAGTTGAAAAGGTAGAGAGACAAGGGTCTACACATGGTCTGATTTTTGATCTGTGTAAGGGGCCAATGCTATATACTTTGTTTTCACAGCTATTGTTTTATAGTGAACAAGTAAGAAGGGAATCAAATATCTTTAAGTCATAAACTTTAAGCCTTGGGAACGCTTCCAAATTTCTGCCAGTTGCTCCCATGAGAACAGCTCTCACAGAGTCAGTAACTGGACCAATGACATAATTAGATGAAAAGTATTAGGGTCTTCATCCTTTCCTTTTCCATCCTTGCTTCTGATTATTCTTTGAGACATAGGAAACAATTCTTTACAACACAGAAAACACGGGATAAATAAATGTGCTCTGATTGAATTCTAAATCCATTCCCTTCAATTTCTCACATATTTCCTGAGCCACAGATCTATGCCAAGGCCCATGCTAGACACTAAAGCAAATAAACGTGATCGAAGAGCGGTTTCCTCCCTATTGCTTCTTTGCAATGACGGATGACATTGCCATTGCGTACGCCGATAGTTTCTAATCTAAATCCATCTTTACCCTACTATGTCCCCCACCAATTTTTTCTTTCCCTGATTTGCTAGGTGCTCACCCTCCCGGTGGTCACGCACGCAGCCTGGGGTGAGTACTCACCCCAGGCTCAGGGAAGGAATCTGAGGTCAAGCCAATTCCGGTGATTTCTTTCTGCTTGCCACTGTGGATTTGGGCACTGGCAGACATTGCCGTTCTGGGGATGGAGAAGGGAGGGACGTCTACTGGGAAGCGGTGGGGAAAATACTCCTCTATTATTAAAAAGATACCTGATGAAGAGTCCCTGCTTCTCTGCTTCTTTGTGCTGCTATAGAGCCTGTGATGTCGGTGGCTGCTGCAGTCATTTTGTGACAACAAGGGAAGCCAGCCAAAGAACAGAGTGACCCACTCATTCTGGCCAAGAAGAAATTCCTGAGTCCTAAAACTGGCCTATCTGTGGGCTCCTTGTAAAGTAATATAATCAATCTCCTTATTATTTAAGCCACTTTGGGTTTGGTTTCCATAATTTGCAGCCAAAGCATCTTAACAGTGGATAATCCAAAACTCTGCTGTGGGATGTGTTTTCCTACTTATATTTGCACCAGCCTTGTCAGATATTGCCAGGCATCCCTACAAAAGACATCCCTGGAAAGTCTGAATCTGCATACATTGGGTGGGATCTATGATAAGGAGGGTAATTGAATTATAATTGAATTATAAGTGAATATAATTGAATTATATTGTACAATATAATATGGAATTATATTATATCTAAGTGTTTATAATAGAAATAAAATATAAGTATAATATAACACTTAAGGGCACCTGGGTGGCTCAGTCGGTTAAGCGTCTGTCTTCGGCTCAGGTCAGGATCTCAGGGTCCTGGGATCAAGTCCCGCATCAGACTCCCTGCTTAGTGGGGAGCCTGCTTCTCCTGCTCCCTCTGCCCCTCTCCCCTGCTCATGCTCTCCCTCACTCTCTCTTTCTTTCAAATAAATAAATAAAATCTTTAAAAAAATAGATATAAACACAAATATAATATAATCACTTAAAACATCGAGAGTTGCAAAGGCCTAATCGTTAAAAAACACTTTTATTGCAAAATAAAGATAGTGAAGACATTGAAATGAAGAGAACGGTATGCCTGATCAACTGCATGGACAATAACTATAAATTACTATATCAAATTAATATTAATCTCTTAACTCAGAGGCCAACAAGCCGTTTCTGTAAAGGTCTAGACTGTAAATATTTTCAGGTTTGTGGGCCATATGGTCTCTGCCAAAACTATTCCACTCTTCTGCAGTAGCACTGAAACAACCTTAAACAATATAGCAACAAATGAGTGTGGCTGTGTTTTAATAAAACTTTATTTATAAAAATAGACAGTGGACTAGATCTGGCCTTTGGGCTGTAGTCTGTTCACTCCTATCTTAAGTGAAGACCCCTTCAACTACTTTTTCAGAGCTTTGCATGTGTAACAATTTTATAAATACCCACTAATTCAATTCGGAAATCATCTTGAGGACTTCATTTCAAATGATCTGGAAAGCCTGATTGGTTTAAAGGCACTTAATATTTAATTTCAGTTAATACTCACTTGCCTTTGCTTCCCCAATGGGAAACAAAGAAAAAGAGCAAAAATGGGAGCTCCTATTCATATTTCAGGGATGAGACATTCTTTGTAATTATCAAGTTGACTTTCGGGCCATGATCCCAACAGAGAGAATAGTGTAGTCTTCAAACCCTTGAAAGATGCCAGAATATTTCAGAAACTGCAGTGACAAAAGTTTGGTTCAAGATGCCAAGGCCTTGTGTAATAATAGTTGACGCATCAACAAAGATATATAAATATGTGTACAAGTGACTAGTAGGGACAAGACCTGGGATGGAAAACTGGTCTGAGAACGTAAAGGAAGCCACTTATGACTACAAAGGCACAGAGCCTACGGCTTGAAGAACCCCGTGCTACCATGCAGGCTGCCCGCTCGGCGGCAGAACAGAATCGTACGGCAGCCTACTTGGGAGAACTTGACCCATGGTCAAAGCCCGGGGCTGCGGAGGAGAGCGTCCAAGAAGAAAATTACAGAGGAGCCTGCAGAGAAACCGCTCTGCCATTCTCGGCTCCTGCCGGGCTAGGTAGGCGAGACAGCTCGCATCTGTAAGCGTCACCAATGGTAACGTGGATAAATGCCCTCCAGGTCTCAGTTTCATTTTTAGTTACACAGAAGGCTTTGACAAATAGTTCTAGCACATCACCGCTCCCCCTGGACTCCGCCGGCAAGAACAACGTGGAAAGAAGGCAGTGAGATCTTTCGTCCAGGGCTGCTACGTGAACACCCAAGCTCCGTTTCCTTGCCCATCAGGTTGCCCCTATTTTTTTAAGTCGACACCTAAATCACAAACCACACTGAAATCACGAAGGCACCTTGAGTGTTACCCTACCAAAAATACCATTTTCTTGGTTTTCACCGAGTTGTTTACTTGGGTTTTACACCGGTGACAATGGTGAGGGACCATGTTATAAGGAATCCATATGACAGCAATTTTGAGGCATCAGGGGACTCTTTTATTAGACTATTGTCCACCTTTTCCGAGACTAGCAGCAATTCCTCAGCCCATGACACCGTTTCAAAATACATAAACTGGGCCTTTCTCAAATGTGCTATCAGAAATTGGCTGAATGATGAGGGGGAAAAGGAGCACTACGGAAAACATGCATATGCATTTCTATCTTGTGGAACAACCATTCGGCTTTAAATATTTCGTTTACGACAGAACAAGGGGATGCCACAGCGCCCGCAGTAACATGCTTTCCTGACTGGGGCAGAAATCAGTCATTTCCTTTCGTCTTACCTTAGACAGCAAAGTTTCCCTGTTCGGGCCCAGAGAGTAAGCACTTGAGCCCGTGAGACATAGGGGATGCCACTGCTCAAGTCTGCCTTTGCTGCCTGAAAGCACCAGACACAATACGTCCACGAAACAGTATGGCGGCGCTCCCGAAAGACTTTCGTTCCAGAAACAGACGGGGAGCCGGGTGTGACCAGCAGGCCGGTGACTAACCCCCACCTTTGACCATTTGTATTAAAAAGCTACCAAATTCACGTTAACTGAGCCTAACCCACGATCTGATAGATAAGTAGTACTCTGTTGATGTGTTGCGAATAAATGAAAA
This sequence comes from Potos flavus, assembly GCA_028534135.1. NCBI lineage: Eukaryota > Metazoa > Chordata > Mammalia > Carnivora > Procyonidae > Potos > Potos flavus. Next base: position 97,288,276 of record CM052901.1, on the reverse strand, counting down.
GTTCACACAGGCCTGAGGTGTTGTTGACTTTCTTGACCCCGCTCCCCTCATTTGTCTTCCTGGTTCTGCTGTTCAGGATTGGGCCACGTACAGACCAGGAAGTGTGATTCCAAAGCCTATGCCGAGAGCAGCCTTTGACCAAGAGGAAAAACATTCCATGGTTGTCTCCATGGGGCAAGCTCAGGCTCCCAGGGAAAAGTCACAGATAGGATCCCTCCCACCTAAAGGCTTCCTGATCTCTACCGCCGAAGATTTCTCTAGGTTCTGCAGAGTATCTTCAAAAGTCCCGTAAACCATTTCTAGACATATGACTAGTTCTAGAAATTCAGTAGTGGAGTTTTTATTTAGTGAATTTAAATGAAACTAACTTTACAGATATTAAAACTACAATCAGAAAAAAAAAAAAAAGCCCGTTTTTGAAACAGCTTAAGTTTAGAAGGGATAGCAAATTAAGCTCATCAGTCATTTTATAAGGTTTACGTAAATATTATCAGTTTTTAGTTCGTGTTGTCTCCTGGCTGAATGGATCTCGAGGAGGGAGCAGTCACAAGATGCGAGAAGGTTAGGGCTCCGAATAATTGCATGCAGTTCGGTCCCTCTCCCGGCCCCCACCGCCACCCTGCCTGGGATACATGTCTGAGTAAGAAACTTCTGTCGTGTTAAGGTGCAAAGGGGTTAGCCTACCTCAGCTAACACAAGTGTGTATCTGTAAGATACATTCTTAAAAGTAAGAATGCTGAACGATTTAAAAGTTAGATGTTGCCCATTTGCCTTGTAAGTTACTGCAAGAGCTAAACTCCTACAATAGTATGAGAGTGTCTGTTTTCCCATCAAGTGTATTGCCCAACTTTTGGAGACAATCCAATATAAGTGGGGAAAAAAACCTCCTTGGTGTTTAGCTTGCATTTCTTCCATACATAGGAGGGTGAGCACCTTTTTCAGTATTTCTCAGGCATTTGTATTGCTTTTTCTGTGTGCTGCCTGTAATTTGCCTATATTTTAATTATTTGTGTTTTCCAGATCAATTTGTAATAAAGCTTTATATAGTACAGAAGTTAGCCTTTAGTTGGTCAGATGTGCTGTAAATTTCTATTTATTTATTTGTTTGCCACACAGATGATTCTTTTGCTCTTCAACACAGTGAAATGTGTCATTCTCTTTCTTTATGTTTTCTGGGTAATGCTTTCCCTGATGTAAAAATATATAAATATCCAGCTATGGTTTGTTTTGGTACACTTACAGTTTCATTAAAAACATCCTCAGATATTTCTTCCATATCAACTTATTTTGATGTAAGGACTAGGGTTAGAGTCCAACCTTTTCTCCTCAATGGTTGTCTCAATGTCACTAATACTTAATAATAATCCATCATTTTCCCCTTGACCAAAAAAAAAGCAGTATTTATCACGTCATAAGTTCCTGTATTTATTTTTATTCATTTCTGAACTCTGCTGTCTTCTATTGATCTGCCATTGTGAAGCAGCATAATACTCTTAATTGCTTTAGTTGTATGACATTTTAATAAATGGATAGGGATCCTCTCCACTTGACCTCTTTCTCAGATTTCCCCTGCCTACTCATACAGTTATTTGTGTAGATGTTTAGAACAATTTAGTGATGATACAAAACCAAATTGCTCTGGTGTGGTTTTTGGAATCACATTCAGTTTATAGCTCATTAATGACATAATTGACATCTTTATTTTACTGATTCTTCTTATTCAAGAAAAATAGAGATTTCTGTATTTATTCCTAACTCCTCTTCTTATGCAACTGAGATCCTATGGTCTGGGATTCTCATCACTCCCGTGGACACTGTATTAATTAGTCTCCTACCACTTCTGTAACAAATGACCATCAACTTAGTGGCTTAAACAACTTAATTTTATCATCTGACATTTCTGGAGGTCAGAAGTCTGGAACAGGTCTCGCTGGGCTAAAATCAAGGTGCCAGCAGGCTTGTATCCTTTCCAGGGCTCTCGGGAGAATCCATTTCCTCGCTCTGACTGTTCCTCCAACAGTCCAGGCTCTCTCAGACTCAGCCGTAGCTGGGAAAGTTTCTCTGCTTTTCAGTAACCCTGTGCTGCTTAGCTTCGGCCATCCCAGATAAACCAGGATCCTCTCGCTATCTCAAGGACCCGGACTGATCACATCTGCAAAGATTTGGGGGCCTATGAGGAAACACTGGCAGGCTCCAGGGAGGAGGACGTGGCCATCTTTGGGAGTGAATTATTCTGCCTACCACTGATGTCCTCTCAATGGCCTTGTCCCTCTCCAGCGTCACTGAACTCGACTAGAAAATCTTAACTCTGGGGAGAGGAGATGGGATTCACCAGGGCTGGGAAATTCAAAGCGCAAAGTGGTATGTTCCGCTTTAGCCATGTTTAGCTGCCAGGATGTTTATTTTGCAGTTTAAATTCCCAGCTACTAGCCTCGAATGGACCTCTCGGGTTGCCTCGCAATCCTGCAACACTGCTGGGCCATCGGCTGCCCTCTTCCGCTCCTCTCCTCTTTCCTCGAGCCTCCAGGACCTAGCTCCTCGCCGCCCTCACTCCTAGCAGTGACACCGCTTCCTCCTTCGCTGACGGCGTCTTCTAATCGGCCTGCCTCTGCGCCCCTATCGCCGCCGTCCACCTATCATCAGAGCTCGAGAGGTCCGACTCTGCTGGTGCTCTGGACCCCATCCCTGCAGTCGCTCTCGGGAGGCGCCTCAGTCACTTCCCCACCATCCACTCCTCGAGTCTTCCCTTTCTGTGCGGAACCCCAGCAGCTGATGAATATGCCAGGCTTCATTCATCAGAAGTCTGGAAGCGCCAGTCTCCCGGAGGAAGAGGAGTCTCCAAACAGAGACCCATAAACAAATCCCTACAATCCTTCTAGAGCGACAAAGAACAGAAGCGTGAGCTTGAGTATGTTTTCATTTGCATCATACCCACTGTCTCGTTAGGCTTGTTATCATTTCTTCAGGTTCTAGGCCATAGCCACTGTATTGCTTTTTCCTGAATAAGTTATTCACGCAGTGATCCTGACCCTGTTTCAGGCCTCTACTTGGGGGTTCACACGGAACCAAGTGGCCGCCCTCGGACCAGAGCTGCCATCATAGAACTCGGCGCTGGCCCTGGATTTGAAGGACCTCGGCTGAAATCTACAATCATCTGTCCCAAACAAGAGCTTCCGAACTCTTGGGAGGATTGACGTCTGTTTCTCTCTACCCAGCCACACGATTCCTTCTCTCCTCCGTAAGTAAGGCATTATTTGTAAGTCATTAGTTCCTATTTTGATAGAAAGTATCAAAATAACTCCTATAGCCCAAACATCTCCGAACATCTCGATAGAGCAAATATTTCCCTGAATACGCTGGGAACCACATAGTCTCGGAAACAAGTCATGGAGACAGAGCTTCCAGCAGACAATTTTTATAAAACTGTCTGGTAAAGATTATTTATTTAGCGGACTCTTTAAAAAGCAGGAACAAAGAGAAACATCAAATTAACCGGATTGAAAAACAAAGCTACAAAGAATGTTTGTTCCCTGGTATCTTATCTGATGTGCATCCAATCTGGGTTTCATAGAACTTTTTAGAGTCCTCATTCCCTTCACTACAAATTGGGTTTGCCAACAACATTTCTGTTTTGTTGAGAAACTAAAAGAACAAGTCACCTTTGTGCTACACGCTTCCACAAAGCATAAAGGACCCTTATAGAAGATGGTAAATATTCAAAAACACAATTTCATAGATTACAAGATTTCAAATACACGCGTCTTATCTTTACCAGAATCAGGAGCTGTATTTGTGAAAACCTCAGATGGTCAGACCTGAATGGCCCCGGGGCCATGGTGCTGAGCCTCAGCATGGACACGCCAGATGATAAAGACGAGTTAACATGAGTATAATCCCTGATTCTGGGTTAGCATAAGGTCAAATGACATGTTTAATAGATTGCAAAAACATTCTTTTCAACGGATTATTTTGAAATCCTGTTGAAATAGACACCGTTTTAGTTTGAGCCCTTGAAGTCGACCTTTCGGAAAGTTCTTTTTAATTGATTGTTCTGAAGTTATGCAGACTAGTGAGATACACATGGCTTTCCCTTTTAATACCTCAAGCTGACCTTCCCTTTAAATAAACATATTGGTCGACATGTCAATTGTCCCCCTGGAATATGTCTTTCAAAGTGGACATTAATGCCAGCCAACAACCGAGAAGCTGTCACTTCCTTCCTGTGTTAATGTCAGGTGTGAGATGAGTCTGCAGCTTGTGGCTTTGGCAAAACAGACGTCTGACTCACAGCGTTCCCTGGCGGAGCGGCGCACACGGCCTTACCTTTGGGAATGGTGATGGGACAGCTCAGGTCACAGTCCTGCTGCAACTGATAAAAAGCCACTTCCTGCAGCCGGGCTCGCTCCAGCTCTGAGAGACTCTGGATGGGGACGGGTCTCAGCCGCACGCTGCGGCCCGACATGCTGTTCCACGTGAAATCACCCTGCAGAGCAAGGAGAACACATCGGGAGTTACAAAGCTTGTCTATGGCTCACAAAGCTCATCCTTCCTCTTAGTCAGTCACAGAGTCAAGCAAACTTCCTCTCTGGGTTCCAAAATTGTCTCTCCATCCCTCCAATCAAATCTACTCTCAGTTAACCGTGAATTTTCTCAGTCCGTCACAAACATCCAAATCTCTAGTAGCTGCTGGATCACATGACCCCACATAACGATTCACACAGCGGCCAAAGAGAGCTTTGGGAAAGACACTTTGAGGGTGCTACTGCCTCTCTTGTCTGGGAACGCGCGGGAACTCTGTGGGTATGTATCTCAGGAATAGGAGCAATTGCTGCCAGTTGCCTTCGCGTGCGCTAGAGCCACGAGGGCAAACGTGTACGGACCGCCTACCAACAACCCTACGGGACGGTTACCATTTTTGACTCTATGTTATATGATTTACCCTTGAATGACACAGGTTTGAACTATCCAAGTCCACTCACTTATACTCGGATATTTTTGGATAAATACTGTATGGCACTATCAATGTACTTGTTCTTCCTTATGTCTTTCTTTTTTAAAAAAGATTTTATGTATTGATTTCAGAGACAGAGAGAGACAGAGTATAAGCATGAGCGGAGGGGGGGAAGGGGCAGAGGGAGAAGCAGACTCCCCGCTGAGCAGAGAGCCCGATGCGGGGCTCGATCCCAGGACCTGATCGTGACCTGAGCTGAAGGCAGACGCCCAACTGACTGAGCCACCAAGGCGCTCCCTTATGATTTTCTTAATCACATCTTTTCTCTAGCTTATTCTATTGTAAGAATGTAGTCTATAATACATATAACATACAAAATATGTGTTAATGGACTTTGTTATTGGTAAGACTTCCAGTCAAGTAGTTGTCTATTAGTAGTTAAGTTGTGGGGGAGTCAAAAATTAAACACAGATTTTCGACTGCATGGGGGTGTTGGTGCCCCAACTCCCACAACGTTCAAGGGTAAACTGCATAGTATCTAATAATACGGTATGCTATATAATAATACAACCTAGTATATTTATAATATATAACATGTTTTTAGATACAAATATATACTTATGACACATGATTATAATGTGTATGATACATTATAGTAACATTATAGTAATATTCAATATATGTAAATATATTATAGTGCAGATGAAACTGAGGCTTGCAGAAGTTAAGTACTTTTCCCCAAATTGTAAAACTTAACAAGATTGGGAACCAATCAGAACTCAGGCTAAAAACATGTGCCCTCAAACTCTGCTAAATTGTAATCGCTAAGTTTCTATTTCCAGCACTCTGAGCTGCTTTGATCACGAGAGGTACAGAGATATGATCTATAAGAACTACGTATAGTTACAGAGACATCTGATGTTAAAAGCCTCCACATCAAAGAATGCAAGGCAAGACTCCCCTAGTAGTGAGTATGTTCGCGCGCACGCGTACATCCACAGAGAGTGAATCGCTCCGCCCTCCCGGCAGAGAGTGAGAATGTGATGCCCCAAGAAATAAGACCTCATGATCCTCTGAAGCCCGACGTCCCCTTACTGAGGAGGACTTCCTGTGACCCACAGAAATCAGCCACCACCCAAGAGTTTGGAAGACCTGCTAGTGCCTTGACCATCAAAAAAGGTTCCAGGAGGAAGGAACAGTGCTGGCCCCAAGGGGCAGTCCTGGGGAGCTGTTGGGGACCTGAGGAACCCTTAAGAAATCCCCTAAGACCTCGCCAGTCTCGCCGCTCACCTCACAGAAGAGAGACAAGGCTGGCGGGCCCCAGCAGCTATTAAAACACCTGCATTCCCTCGTGGTAGCAAATTCCCGCCTAGAATGTTCATTCCGAGAGTAAATGGCACTCTGTTCGTTTTTTGGTATTTCCCCCCTCTTACGTGGGGGTGCACGCATTTAACAGATGGAGATGTTATACTCTAGTAGGGGCAGACGATCAACAGGGTAAGTGAAGGGTATAGTGTGTGAAATATGGTAGCAGCCAGCGATGGGCCAAAAAGCAGGGAAGGGGCCGGCAGCGTGAGGAGAGGACACGATTTACGTTTCGGAGAGAGCGGCCAGAAAAGGCCTCACAGGGAACACCGTGACCGGGAAGGAGTTAAAGGAAGTGAGGCCCAGTATGTTTCGCATTTTTTCTTTCTTTTTTCTGTTTTTGGTATAATCAGAGGAAGCCCAAGTTTAGACAAGAGTTGGGGACTCACACCGTGGGTGAACCTCTCACTCACACCCTTTAGGCTCAGGGTACCACAAGGTACAGTATCAGTGAATTGCATTTTTTCCTCCCAAACGAAAGTTCCAGATGAGTCGGTGACTTTTAAACATGAAGTTTAGGTATCCAGGAAAGCCCACTGCTATTTGAAGTGCCAAAATGGAATTACATGCCTATTCGTTTAAAAAGCATTTAAGAATGTGACCTCCAATTGGCTCAATTATCTCTAGCAGGGGTTGACTATCTTTTTCTGTAAAAGGCAAGACAGTAAATATTTCAGGCTTTGCAGGCCATGTGGTCTCTGTCAAAACTACTCAAATCTGCCTTTGTGGCAGAAAGTGGCCATAGACAATTCATAAATGAATGAGTGTGGCTGTGTTCCAATAAAACTTCATTTATAAGAACAGGCAGAAGGCTGGATTTGTCCAGTGGGCTGTAGTTGGCCAACCTCTGAACCATAGCCTATGACGGAAATAAACCAACTCCTATAAGATATATTTTATTTTACTTACTATGTCCCCTTGGTTAATTATTTTAAAAAAATTTAATGAGCATCTATTATATGCTGAGAACAGTACTACGCTTGGGGTTATCAAAGTGACAGCACAGTCCTTGTCTCTAAGGAGTTAAACTTAAATAAAGAAAAGTGCATACGGTCCATCAAACATAGAGATTGTGATACTGTCACAGTCAGCACCAGATGCGATGGGGTGCCTAGGAGAAGAGGCTCAGACATCTGTCTGGGGGATCGTGGAAAGCTTTCTAGAGAAGGTGGTGTTTCAATGAAGACTGGAAGGTTGGGTAAGAGGAGTGAGTGAGGGTTTACCTAGTAGAAATGCAACATGGGAAAAAACAGTGGGTGCCGAGGCCAATGAATGGGAGAGAATGAGCACTTTTGGGGAAATTACAAAGTTGGAGGGAGGGAAATAGTGGGAGGCGAAGCCATGGGGAAGTCAAGGCCAGATCCTGGAGGGCTTTTTCTGTGGGCATTGCAAAGTAGATTGGACTTTACTCAGTAGGTGATGGCTAGACATTAAGGATCCCTGAGTGCAAGCGGAGCCTGATCAGATCTACATACAGGAAAGACGACTGGAAACAGATTTTGAAAGAAACTGAGGGAGGGAGCACGGCACACACGTAGAGATCAGCAAAGATGCCGGGTTAAGCATGCCGCTGAGTCAAATTTGAACACATAGAGAGTGACACTCTCTAAGCCTCTAAGAGGTGACACCTAGAACCACATATTACTCTTTTTGTGATTTTTTTTCAACCATTTAAAAATGTAAAAACCGTTCTTGGCTCAGTGGTGCAAAGACAGCCAGCAAGCTGGACTTGGCCCACTGGTTAGAGTTTGCCGACCCCTGATACAAAGAGATTAGGATCTTTTTGGTTTTTCATGGCATCTTTTCTGTTTTCACATGGTCTTCTCTTAGTACATGTCTGTGTCCTAACTCCTCTGCTTTTTTTTTTTTTAAGATTTTATTTATTTATTTGAGAAAGAGAGAGAGCATGGGCGGGGGGTGGGGGTGGAGCAGGGAGAAGCAGGCTCCCCACTGAGCAGGGACCCTGACGCTGGGCTTGATCCCAGGACTCCAGGATCATGACCTGAGCTGAAGGCAGACGCTCAACCAAGAAACTCGCCTGATTTACTCACCTTGATGTTCCCGGTATCCAAGACAGTACCTGGCACTTAACTGCCACTGAATAAATATTTGTTAATCTATGGACTAAATGAATCAGGTACATCACGAGTTCAGTACGAAATTGGAAACTAACTACCCAGGTAATGTTTTATCTATGTGGGAGATGTCTTGTGAATTTGAATAAACGCTAAGAAACAGTCTTTTGGCTCCATGCTGGGCGCGTGGAGCCTGCTTAAGATTCTCCCTCTCTCTCTCTCTCTCTCTCTTTTATTTAAATTCAATCAATTAACACATAATGTACTCTCTCTCTCTTAAAAAAAAAAAGAGAAAGAAACAGTCTTTTGAAACAGAGCCTGTTGATGAGCCGAAAAATGGCAGTATATGAGGGCAGAAAATAAACATTATAATATCAGAACTGAAGAATAATGAATCCATAACGCTCACGCTCACCCATCAGACCTCTCACGAGCAGGAAGACATGAACACAAAGGTCGATATTGCCCTGTGATCCTCATGACAAGCAGCCAGAAGAGTGCCAAAGCCCACCAGCCCAGCCTAGGATGTGCTTCTGGCTTTTCCTCAACCCTCAAATTGTGTTCCAGGCTGGCATGTTTCTTTGGTGACCATTCATCTCCTAAATGGATGACTCATTTCAAGGCTCTCTGGCTCTAGTCTTTCAAGTGGTTGCCACAGGATTTTTCTTTCAAGGTTGAGAGTGGATGATTTCAAATTTGTTTCAATATCATAAGTGTAAGTGAAGTTGAAACTGACCCCATGTTTCTGGACAGACTAAAGGCCGTGACAGTTGTAAAAATATCCTTTAAATCTGGAGTAGGATTGGATAGCATTAACAGAGGGTAACAATATGATACAAAAAGATATAGCACAGTGGTCTCTGAGGGTGATTTTTTTCCCCCTCAGGGGACTGTTGGCAATGTCTGGAAACATTTTTGGCTGTCATAAGTCTGGGGAGGGCTTTGCTACTGGCATCTAGTAGGTAAAGGTCAGGGATCTGTTCAACATCTTACAACACACAGGACAGCCCCCTACAATAAGGAAATGTCTGGTCCAAAATGTTCACAGTCCAGAGGCTGAGAAACCCTGGCATGGCATACGTCAGGTCTGCTGTTAGCCCAGATTACATAGAATCTCCTTAAAATGATGGTGTCAGGAGCTATTAACAATCATTGATGAGTTTGGTTTAACATTAAATGCATGCACTATGTATTCTTAAGTATATGATGTATTATTCTTTATATTATACACGTATTATTCTGTGTATTATGTAAATAAACAGAATTACGGAAGTTATTTAAAACTAGCATTAAGAAGCACAAACAGCACAAACCAATTTAAGAGAAACAAACAAAGCAAAGAAAGGTCTCCACACAACAGGATCTTCATCAACTGGAGAACAACTCACCAAAAGCATCAACTAAAGAGACTTCCTTCCCACCAGAAGCGTATGTTTCCACGTTTCGACAAAAAGAAGCAAAAGACAAACTAAAAAACCAACAATCTAATATCTGTGATTTATTCAGAAAGGTCATTCTTTTGAGCTAAATTGCATCTTTACAAACAGACTTCATTTTCCCATGAACTAAAATTGATTGAAATAACTTTCGTTTTGGTCTATACCACATTGTTTTCTTATGTCCTCGAGACTAGTCTCTAATTGTGGCATTTCTTTAACCTCATCCAACTGTAAACTTCCCAAGGCCAAGGGAGCCAGCAAGGAGTGATGCGGGGCTGCTCAAAATATGGCCCGCAGACCTAGGGCCGTGGAATTACCTGGGCAGATGATTCTTGTTAAACATGCAGTGTTCTGGGCTGTAAGGCAGATGTAGGGAGTTAGGGTTACAAGGAATGGGGCTCGAGCACCTTCGTCATAAACCAGCATCCCCAGATGATTCTTATTTTTGCACAATGAAGGTTGAGACCCACTGGTATGGTGGTGAAGACTTGGGTTATGATGGAGAGGAGCTTTTTGGCAAGAGGCAGAACATTCCTGAGCCTCAGTGCCTTCATCAATAAGATGGAGCAAAGAACAAGACGACTCGTAGTGATCATATGAGACAATGCAAGGGAATTTCTTGAAGAGGGCTTATTAGCTCCCTGCACGCCCTGAATACGTGGTAATTAAAGTTATAATATTAATCATCATGACTCTACATTTGGATCCCCTTTTTAAACCTGACAGGTTTAGGGACACCAAAAACTCTTAAGAAATGTGCACTGAATTCAGGAATAAATGCTTCCGCTGTGTGTTAGATGCCTTCTCTAGGTGTTTACAAGCTAGCCAGCTGGCTTGTGACTCCCCATGGGTGAGGAGCAGAAGAAAAGACCAGATCGGTTGTTAAGGCCCGAAAAATGGCACGCCATTTAGAGAAACCATACCGGGGGCTAAATTTCTTTTTAACTGTTTTCTGCTGTGGCCAGCTGTCATCTGCACAGCCAAGCTTCCCAGATAATCACAGCGTGTTGCTGAAGCATGGCGTAAGTTTAAATACCAGGCTTGCAACCAACATTTCTGAAAAGGGCTGCCTGGTTCTTTATAACTCCAAAATAAACACATCACCAATGACAAGGAACTCCCTTCTTCATGAGCTTCTGGGCAAGGCCAACCGTATCTGTGTAGCTGTCACACCCCTGTTCGGACTCTTAAAAGAAGTTCTTCCTTGAGGAACTCAGTAGAATAACATTGGCTAATTCTTCTTCTCTCGATGTGTCGGCCACTCCTTCTGCAAAGATCTTTAAGAAAATTTAACACTTCTGCTACATCAGGCATAATATTTATGCTTTATTAATCTAGTCTAGTCTTCTTTTTTTTAAAGAAGGAATTTTAGAAAATTCTGAACAGTTGGTAGGTATGGCAGTCCATTTTTACCTTTGCTTTGGGGTAGTAGCTCTTTATTGCTACACAAAGAGTATCAAAAAAATGTCACTATAGCGTAATGGAAATGTGCGCTTCACTCATTCAGCGAGTATTTAATGAGCACCTTCTATGGGCCAGGAACTGTTCTAGGTTCTGTGGATTCAACGGTGAACAAAACAAAGCACCTTGCATTCAAGAAGCTTCCTGTTTAGTGAAGGAAACTGATAAGAAACGAACATAATACATGAGTAAATTACATAGTAAGTTACAAGGTGCTAAACCCTAGGAGAAAAAAGGTAGAGCAGGGTGAGAGGAATCAGGCATGCTGGGGTAGTGGGGTTCAGGGCAACCTTACCGAGATGATATTTGAGTCAACCCTTATGTATGGAGGTGAGGTGATGAGCCAGGCAGATTCCAGGAGATGAGAATGAGAATCTCAGGCAGAGATAAACTGATGCAGGGGCAGTTGGGATAGTGGCTAAAAGCAAGGGCTGGCAAGCTAGGCTGCCGGGGCTTAAATTCCACTTCTGCCACCTTCCAGCCTTGTGGCTTTTAGGAAGCTATTTTCCCTCCTATGTTTTGTTTTCCTAAACTATGACATGGGAATGGTGACTAGCCAGGGTTTGGCAAGCAAGTGCCTGTGAACCGAACCCCACCTACTGATTGCTTTTGTAAATAAAGTTTTATTGGAACACAGCCACACTCATTCACTTACGTATTGTCTACTGCTGCTTTCATTGGCCTGCAAAGCTGAAAATATTTACTATCTGACCCTTCACAGAGAAAGTTTGCTGATCCCTGCACCCAACTAAAAGCAAAGGCACATCTATGATTTGGATTTGTCTTTGGGATCAACATTTTCCTCCTCTCCTAAGATTTTCTCTGGGCAACATCCCAAAGAGCCTACAAAGAAATCACACAACATAGTAAGAATTGGGGATATTGGAAAGGATGTAAAAGTCAGGGTGATATAAAAGTGGTTATCTGCAAATGGCCTGTTCATCTAGATTACTGATAAACCAAAGAAGTAGAAATGAACATTGTTGAGCCAGGACTGGGCTAACAGCATTAAAAAAAACCAAAATGTCACTCACATCTCATTTCCGGCAGAAAGAACCTTTCTAACGGTTAGTATAGAGGGGATACAGCGACACACTGGGAGTCCCCAAAGGCAAAAACATCAGAACAAAAGGCCAATTCCATTTCTGTATATCCTTAGTTGGATCGTGGACTGGTCTACCCACCACCAGTTTAATTCTGAGTTTTAAGTTTCACTTGAATCTTGGACGGAGAGGAGGTAACACAGCCTGCACCGATCCCAGAGTGTGGACAATGGAAACGTTTGCACGAATTAGAAATTCTCAATGACAGGACCAGCAGCTGATGGTTTTGCTTATCTTTCTATAGTTTGATTTAGTTCACGGACAGTAGAAATGGCCGACCTCCGGGCACGGATTAGACCTTGATGATACCGCTAACACTCATGGACGGCTCACTCGCTGCTAGTGACTGCTCTAAGTCCTTTATTGTGGTAGCTCGTTTCTTTCTTACAGCAACCCTAAGGACTATATTACCATCATCATTCCCATACTACAGATAAGGAAACATAGGCACGAGTCTTAAGTAACTTATCAAGATCGCACGCCTAGTAAGTGGCAGAGTTGGGGTCCAAAGGCGGGCTGTGGTCTCCAAAATCTAGACCCAAACCCACTCTATGCATTTCACCACTTCTCATGATAAATCGACCCATGCCCCTCTGTTCACAAAAGAAGAAAGCAAGGTCCAAAGAGATTAGATGGCTCCTACAATGGCAGAGTGGGATCTGGGACATAAAGGTCCCATTCTGCCTCTTTCTCCCATCGGGTCTTTTCATTGCGGGACATGGCCTTTATAGTAGGGCAAGCCAGACAGTGTTTGAAAATCCAGGAGCTTAAGATTTTCCTCTTTGGTAAAATAGAGCACATTAGATTTTTTTTTATTAGCTTTATCTAATACCCACGTTGTTCTCCAAAGCCCTTATTTATCATATGCACAGCAACGAAAATGTTGCTCCGAGTTCAAGAAGTCCAGGAGATAAGCCACTCTATTCTTTCAGAACTCAAAACAGCCTGTGCCGAAGCTTTCGCAGAAAGCAGCCCAGTTAATGCTGTTCCATGTCATCACGGCAGGCTCCTCTCCGCGCCGCTTTGCTCAGTTCAAGCTGCTCTAACATTATCAACCGATCTAAAAATAACACGCTCATAAATCTCTCCTGGCACAGACAGTACTTGGGCTGTCGCACAGCTCAGACACTGATCAATCCACTTTTCTTCCCAAATCACAAGATAGATGTGTAAGAAGCACAACATTTTAGCACAGTAATCTTCTCGCGAAGAAGTATAAGCAGAGATATTGACATTGCTTACCCATGAATTCTATTCGGCCGGGGCTTTGCTGTCCTAATTTAACCGAGCTAAGCTTGGAGTAGGAACTTGAGTCTGTTTTAAAAAAAAAAAAAATATTCTTTTGGTGAAACATGCAGCCTGCAATGGCAGATTACAACGAGTGTCTGAGAAATGGCCCACCTGGCAGAGCAGTGACTCTCCCACGGTACCTTTTGGTGCCAGAGACCGCTGTTACCGTGAATCTTGGGACCAAAAAAAAAACAAATGCAATCTTGTCATTGGACCATTGAGAAGTTCCTGTCCCTTCAGAACGGAGGCAGGCTGTGTCACTGAGTGAGCGTGTGAGTGAGTCAGTGTGTGTGTGTGTGTGTGTGTGTGTGTGTATGTGTGTGAAAGAGAATGGGGGAGGGGGAGGAGGGTGGGATGAAAAGAATGCAGAGAAATTGAAACTGGATTTCTTGATTTTTATTTGAATAAGACTATTTTGAAGAGATATTCTGGAGTTAGGAAAAGATTCCTCTTAAAAAAAAATCCCCTTTTCCAGAGAGATCTACAAATGGTAATTGGATTGTAACTGTGCAAGCTGTCCTTATTAGGAATCAACCAAAGAATGTTGGAAGCCTCGGGTAAAACCCCTGAGGGCATGATGAAGCACATAGGACGCTTTCCTTGTGTTGGGCCAATTCTCAACTCCTAAATTATATTTTAAAACCGCAGGCGTCTTCATTTTTCTAACACTAGGAAAAAAACATTGAAAAAGGAAAAGATTTCATTCTCTCGTATACTGAAGCAGAACACACGCTCTGAATTTTATGCTCTTTGCGGAACAATAGTCCTTGAGAAGTTGTTCATTTCCTGAACAGAGGGTGTGGAGGACAGCGTGGATGTTAGTCACATGGCTGTGTTGAAGAGGGTGCAGGGGGGAGTTGGGGGTGGTGAGGAGAAATCCAGAAAGAGCAGAAAGGAAAGGAAAGATTCAAAACATATCCCGATCCCTAATTACCTTGAGCTCCACGTATGCCGCATGGCACCGTGGCCAAAAAAAAAAAAAAAAAAAAAACAATTCAGAAAGACATTTTTGTTTTCCAGTCGATACGAAGTTCTAGTTCTTTTGTGGTCTCAAGTGAATTTCAACTCTCACTGCGATGATAACTGACAAACTGAGAAATGATTTCATGGAACATCTTACTCCAAACTTAGAGATTCTGGTATGTTTTTTACTAGGATTCCGTGAGGTTAATCATCACTTGATATAAGACATACACAGCTTCTGTTGCTGCTGGCATTTATTTAGCAAGAGAAAGGAATTCAGAAACAATAAAATGCTTCAGATGCTTTTCTTTACTAGAACAGTTACACTTAAAGAGAAATTCCGAGTCAAAATCTACCTGTCACTGTATATAACTTCACCTCCATCCACTACCCCAAAAACTCAGATGTTGAAAATAGTCATCATTCCAGCAGAGTGGTTCATGCAATCTGGATACTCGCTAATGGAATTTAGACCCTCGTTTAAATGTATTTCATATACTACTTCACATGAAATTGATAAATATGCAATTCATTTGTCATTGCTAGACGAGTGATCTCTTAGATTATGAATACATGAAAACAACATGTAGTTCTCATCGTGAGCTTTCTAAGCGCTCCCAATGCTTTCTCTAAGCATTTTATGGGTGTTGATTCATTAACTGCTAAAGAATTATAACTAGTGGGTTACATTATATCCCAGGTTTACAGATGAGGAAGCAGAAGTTCAGAGAGGTTAAGTAACTTGCCCAAAGATTCACAGTTTGTAAGTACTGTGGCTGTGATCCCAACCACTATGCGGCTTACAAATTAACTGGACGACAAAGCCACAGTCTTCAGCCCACACCAGTCAGGGCCATGTCATAAACGTCTAATGAGAACTAGACACAGCAATTTAATGAGAATGATTACCTAAGACTGGAGCGGCCCGTGAAATCAATTATTTAAGGGTCAGGACAACAAATGTTTCATAAGAAAGTGACTATTTCTTTAAGTGAACAATCTCAAATAATCTCAAAAGACAATGTCTTGGGAAATTCCTAGTCTGTTTTAAGAGTGGAACCAAGTCTGACCTGGAGAGGAAATGCAGAAATAACGGAGAAGTCACGTATCTCTGGCATTCTTCGGAAAAATGCGGTCAAGCCAGAAAAACAAAGGGTGAAGATAAAGAATCTTCTCTTAATTAAATATCAGCTCTTTAAGTAGAACCCACAAGAGGCCAAAAAAGCACCCAATCGGCCTTAGAAATAAATATCGGGAAGCAATGAAAAGGTCCAATCCGCGAAAGAGCTTGCTAACTGGAAATGTCTAGAACACAACAGCGATCCTTTATCCATTTGACTCTTCACTAGACAAGGGCACCGCGCAACAGCCTATATAGCTTCAGAATCTACACCCTTAAGTATTCACTCCACCTTCTTCTTTGGCTCATCTTCTGGATTATTCCTGCATAGGCCACTGGGGACATTTTGCACATTCAGGGCAAAAATATTACAGAACCACTCTGTCAAACTCTTGTGGTGAGTACATTTCCAATGACAACACTCTTTTGCTTAAAACCCTTGGACGTCTCCTCTTAGGTCCAGGACAAAGCCCACATTCCTTAGCATGGCCTCCACTGCCATCCATATGTGCTGATTTCAATGGAGTAAAATCAAGTGGTCACTGCATAATAACAAATAATAACAATAATGACCATAACAGAAACGGGCTGAAGCACGTATTAAGTACTAAGCA
Source organism: Potos flavus (assembly GCA_028534135.1). NCBI lineage: Eukaryota > Metazoa > Chordata > Mammalia > Carnivora > Procyonidae > Potos > Potos flavus. The sequence continues at coordinate 97,271,895 of CM052901.1, read as the reverse complement.
GAGTACACGGGTCATGCGTTCACTCCCTTCCACAAGTCTATGATACAGAGGAGGGGATGGAGGCACAGAAACAGAGGAAAAGACCGATGGGCTGCTCACAGACTCTCATTCTCTCCTAGCCCCCCCACCCCTCCCCCCCAGATAGTAGCAGCTACTGTACTGGAGAGGCCATGGGGAGAGAGAGTGTAAAGCTCAGCCGTCCCAGCGTCTCAGCGAAATCCAGCCTCCTGCCAACCTCCCGGCTCAATAAAGCCTCCTGAGCGACCAGTGTCAAGGTCAGCAGAAAGGCAGAGCTGAGCCCAGCTCGGACCGCAGAACTGCGAGCAAATAAAATGGTCGTCGTTTTAAGCACCAAGGTCTGGGGTAGTGTGTGATGCAGCCACGGATAAGCAAATCAACATCTTCCTGTGGGGAGGAGAGCAGAGCCCGGGTCCTTGAACCTGTGCTTGGGGCGTAGCCAACACCGGACGACAGGAGGGAGGAATACGCTTGCATGGTGGGATTTGGGGATGTATGTGACGTAGCAGCTAACCTCTCCCTTGCTTAACCTAAACCATCAGACTCTGGAGTCCTAGCCCCTGGAACCTCTCCGTACGTCTCCCCACTGAATCGCCTAACAGCTCGTTCCTTGACTTTCTACACGTTCACATGGAAAGAAAGTGGCTGGTCAACCGGATGATAAAATAAAAACTAATCTTAAGAAATAAAAAAAATAAAAATAAAAACTAATCTTTATAAATCATTTTGCAGACAAATGCAGGAAATCTTTTATGTGCAAAAAGATAAATGTATGTCTAATGGCATCCTTCAGTTTTTAAATAATATATAGTCGATATTTAGAAACAGCTGATGCTTTTATGTTTCAGAATTATGACTCCATCTGATAAAATGGCAGAGTGAAATTTCATTTAGATCACATTCATTACTGATAAATTGGTCCAATTAACCTCTTTTGGCTAATGCCACAGACTTGGCACATAAGGTCTTAATGTTTTCTGATTATACATTAAAAATGCAAATTGTGAAGGATATTTTAGTCCTCCCGCTACCTTAAAGCGTGCAAGGAACATGTGGTATCTTTTAGTTTAATTATCTATCGGACCCTACCTTTGGATTGATCAGAACTGCATTCTCTTGCTCCCGTCATTTGCTTCTTTAACCGTAGCTCTCTCTGTCCTCTCCCTGCCCCCCGGCACTTGCCCTTGGTCTAATCTCTAGCATCCTCCTGCTACCACTGCGACCCATTTGCAGGGAGAGTGAATTTTAGATCCTTGAGATCTAAAAACTTACCATCAAAGCAAAGTATTAGGTAACTGGAAAGTTACTTAAGGCCACAGATCCGAAATAGTCAAAACCATAATAAAGAACGTCTAACAGTGCTCATTGCCTCCATGGATATTTGCTACGGTCTAGGAGGCAGATACTAGGATTATCCCCGTTTTGCAGCCGAGAAAATGGAGACAAAGGGAACTTAACTAACTCGCAGGACTAGGGAGTAAGGAGTTCAAACCTAGGTGGTCTGTTTCCAAGTGCAATGGGTTTAACCCTTAGGGTACATCCCAGCCGAGCCAGTGACCTTTTTTTCAATGAATCCCTTATGGACTGAGTGCCCCAAGCCAAAAAAACAAAGAAAAGCTGTTGAGGCACCTGCCTCCAGGAGCAAGGGGAGGGACTGGGGTTTGTTTTCAGGAAAGAGGAGTAGGCATTTTAGAAAACTTCCAGAGTGTCATAGCGTTTGCCAGTAGGAATATGCACCCTACGTTTTTGGGTAGAGATGTAACACAAGGTAAGGGGCGTATGAGGCAAGGTGAGTGAGGCAGAGTGGTGCAGAACGGATAGGAAGGGGACAGTGAGGGCGAGCAGACCTCGAGGTCTACGGCGTGAACAGTAAATGGAGGCCACACGCACGACATCGACGGACGAAACGAGGCTTTCGGCAGCCATAACCGCGGCCCCCCCCTTAGGGATGCTTTCTTTAGGACAGTCCCTCAATTCTTCCAAGAAATGTGGATCCCCAGGGAGGCAGGCCCAGTATGCTACTCGGAGAAATGCCCTCGGTGGTGGCGGGGTGTGTGTGTGTGTGTGTGTGTGTGTGTGTGTGTGAGAAATCCGCCTGTCATTTTGTGGGTCAGGGAGGGTGGGCCTCTTCCGGTTCTCACACAGGCACACGGACGTGACGTCACCGGCTTTCACACACGGCAAGGAGCGGCCTTCCTTTCTCGGGCTGCTCCTTCTACCCACACTGCGAGGAAAGCTGAGTTCTAAAGAAGAATGAAGGCTGCAGGTTTCACCCAAAAAGGACAGTCAGAGGAGAGGGCGCTGGTTCTGGGGAAGAGGTCACGGGGCGGCTCTGCAGAACAGGTCGTTCATTCAGACCCGGGCGGATCCGCTGCTCACTAAAACACTTGGGATGCTGAAGTAACGCTATCCCAAACTGGAGAACTCAGCCCCTCATCAGATATTTCTAAATGAGCAGGAAGTAAAGCAAGCCTTAAGGAGAGATGACTGTCATATTCAGGAGAGGGAAAGGTCCGTACTGGAAACTCAGGACAAAATCGGCAATGACAGCAAATAGCAGAGTGAATTCTGTTCTCGTTGCTCATTGCGACGCCACACTTGACGACGTTTTGTTTCATCGGTTGCACCTACCACTCCGCGAAGTCTCCTCTCACTGAGGTTTTTCTCCAACAGAAAAGAAAAACAACTTCCTACGGATTATGTTAGACTTAATAAACTCATTACCCGAATGAATTAGTTTCGAGTATCACCAAAAGTATGAACATCGGTCACCTTTAATCTGGGCCCAAAATGTGAGCTGCGGATGGTCAGCCTGTCGGTTTCAGCTTAAGAGAACTTATCTTCTTAAACTCCCTCAAGAAGTAGTTCCAAATCAGCACGAATTGCTGTAATTCTTCAACCTCAACGGGAAAAAGCGACTGATACATTTCAGCCGAAGGCTGGTAGTTAACTCATCTAACTAAACCTTAAGTTGCTGAGCAAACGAGCAAGCAAGCTATTCGGAATGCAAATATATGCATCTGCATTGCTAGACTGCACAGAGTCCAGCTTTAATAATATTCTTGGAGTATTTGCTTCAAAAGCAAAATGAGTTCAGGTGCAAGAGGCAATAAATGTTAGAATAAACTATAAGGACCAACAGTTCTCTAACCTGGTTACGCATTAGAATTACTGGGTACATACCTCAATTAAAAAAAAAACCAGAAAAACAAAAGAATTACTAGGTGCGGTTTTCAAAAAATACCCATGCCCACATGCCCCTCCAGACCAGTGAGGTCCAACAGACCTTTCTATGATGATGGAAAATTCTCGTTTATACTGTCTAATATGGCGGCCACCATCAACCCGCGGCTGAGTACTTGAGATGTGGCTAGTGGAATGGAATCTAATTTTTGGTTTTCCTAAGTCTTCATTGATTTAAATGTAAATAGCCACAGTGGCTAGTGGCTACTGTATTGGACCGCGCAGGTATACAGTAGAAGAGCTAGACTCTTTAGGGCTGGAGCTCGGGCTTCGGTAGGTCTACAGAGCCCTCTGGGGGTTCTAGTGAGCAGTCCAAGATGAGAACCACAGCCACGGCCCGGGATTAAGGAAATCAGCGGGGTGGCAAATTCCTTGCTCTTTTTCCTTTTTCTCCAAATTCCACGAAGCATTTGCCACACACCTTTGCCTCTCTCCCTCCTGCTTCCACGCCTCCCCTCTCGAAGGCACCCCTCCATACTCCCCTGTGATAGGTGCGCTCTGTATTCCTTCATCCACTGGCCCTGCCAGATTTCTCTGACACCAAGGGCAGATTCTTACCCTTTCCCCTTCTTTTTCGCTGGCAGCAGAAATAAAAACCTAATAATACTACCAATTGGGAATTAAATCCCCAAACTTGGGCACCCATAATTTAAAACTGTTTTTCCTTTGTTCAGGCCTGATCCAGATGCCACTCTCTATGCTTTCCGCCACGGATGCCATGGGGAATAGTTCTAATGGTCGTGCGGTTTGGGGGCAGTGTGATAAGCAGGGCTCACGTGCTCATCTGCAGCTGTTTCCTTCCAAGGGGACACAATGTGACAGCACCACGGCCGCATGGAGGGCTCCGTGGTCTGACTGCCTTGAAAGCGCAGCTCAGCCCACAACTAGTCACGTGGCTGTCTAACCATTCTCAGCCTCAGTAACCTGCTCCGGCAAGGGGAGATAAAGAGGGTCCTGTGGGGAAGGCGGAGCGATGCACGTCACCTGCATGATGAATGAGACACGGGCGACACACCCACTGTCCTAGAGCCAGATTTTGATCCCCCTCCCCCCTGCCACCCATACACACAGTTTTGTGGTGAGTGAAACAAAAAGCAGGGCAAACTTTTCCGGAGGAAGTTGCGGAATTCATAAAAGCATCCTCTAAGCACATGATTAATTAACGTGGCAATAGGAAGGCCATTTGGAAAGTGGCTAATGAGGAAAGAAGTAATATGCTAATGTGATTTTTTTTTTCTAATGTGATTTTTAAAAAATATTCAACTTAGTTATTTTAGCGAGTCTTCATTTTTATTGACTCATTACCAGTTAATATTAATGGAACAAGGAAGGGTGTGCTAATACACATCACCTTATTCCTAAAACTGGTAAGACTCAGAATTCCAGGGTTCGGTGATAGCAACAGAAAGAGCATACCGCACGATTTTCAGGCACATAACACTGTCGACCTTTCCGTAAATCTCAACGGCCATAGCCTGACACGGTGCAATGTTGCTTTCACTCACCAGCACTGTTGATTTATGTTCACATTTTCTACACTGCGTTTTGCTGCCTTCTTCCTTATTAAATATCCATCTATAGGTAGAGCAACTTTTTAATGTAAGAAAACACAAAATTACAGCCCATTAGCACCGTAAGAGTTTGGAGTCAACGAAACTATTAATGGGAAGTCTTGCTCATCGGTGACTCACAGCACACATAACCTAAGCTGGGAGCTGTGCTCCAGCCCCAGGAGATTTAGATACGCGAGGAATAACTAACATTTCTTGTGGATGTACATGCGTACCCATCATTACTCCTAGCCCAAATTATGTACTCCCTGCTTTAATTGTTAATTAACTTCAGGACGCAAGGTCTATTGATATGCGCCCATCTCACAGATGAAGAAATCAAGGGCCAGGAGGCTAAGTAACTCGCCCAAAGCAATAGAATGCAAGTGACAGAAGTTCAAAGTCATAGGCCTTAACCGCAGGGTTTGGGGTCTTATCCATCACCCCATGCTACCTCCCTCTGAGTACCATACCTTTCCTCAAGGAGTGGCGAGGTATGACTCGAGAAAGTACATCAGAATGAAATCCATTCTCATTTCGTTTCGCTACAAAGTACAATTCTGAAGTCTGTAAATGGTCTACTACGAGTGATATTCCTCCTAACACATTGATTGAGGCATGAGCTGACCTGGAGGCGCCAACTGTTGATCTACAGCAGGGATGGACAAAGCCCAGCCCCAGCCATATCCAGCCCTCGCCTGTTTTATAGACCAGAGCCCAGGCAGGCCCCTTCGTTTCCATTTTGCGTGGGGCTGCGTCCCGGTACAGCAGCAGAGTTGAGCGGTTACACTAGAGACGATGACTCCCGGTGCCTCTAATATCTACGCTCTGGCCCTTCACAGAAAACGTTTGCTGACCTCATTCTCGACCCGCTGAAAATCACCGGACAAGTAGTACCGGAAATGATGGCGTTTCCTAGGGCGTTTCACTGAGTCAAACAACAAGGGAACTGCCTTTTTTTTTTACAACCATCATTACAACATATACATATGTACGGATGAGCCAATGGGGCCATAGAGATCACTCGACAGCTTATTTTTCCTACATGTTTCTTTTAAGGATCCAAATGACCTAGATGCTTAAGATGTGTAGGGAATCTCCGTGTGATGTCTCATGGGGAGAAGCAAGAGGAAGACTGGGAATGTTTAAATGTCACTTATTTTTCCAGAAAACTCTAACTTCCTAAGATACCTCCCTCCTATCTAATCATCACACTCACCTCCCCCTCAACACACACACACACACACAATTTCGGCTATTTTCTTGACTCTGATTTAAACATCAATTCTCTGCATTTGTGCCTTTTCTCCCTCGCTGGACTATACACTCTGGAAGGATAGATGCAGCACTCAGAAGAAACAGCACTTGAGGTTTGTGCTTTTGCGTATCTGTTTGTTGAAAGAAAGCTCTTGGGAAAGACCACTACAGCATCTATACAGAAAACTATTTGTGTCTATTAGCATGGAAACAAGACCAGCGGGTAATATTTATATCTAGGACGTTTGTTCTAAAGTAGCTAAAATCACTTCCAGTAAAAATGAAAAAAAAAAAATTTGCTTCCTGGCTTTTACTATCAAGTGTCAAAACATGTAAGAGGGACACGTGAACAGAGAGAAATCAATTCGCAGAATGACACAAAATGCCAGGTATGACATAAAAACAAACCATCTGAACTTACTGGAACAGATCTGAGTTTTTAGTTGCCATGTTTCAGACTTTTTTTTCCAGAACTGTTTTCTTCTAAATATACTACTTCTAAAATGATAAATTAAAAAGCGTTTCACAGACCGGGCTAAATGTTTTTTGCATGAGGAAAATAATGCTTCCTTTGAGCAATGAAATGTACAGGAACTGAAGTTTTTCCAAACTAAATACAGTAATATATTATGGGGGCTTGGAGAGTTATAATTAATGGGTGAATTTTTAATAAGACTATTTTTTAGGGCAGTTTCAGTTTCACAGCAAACTTGAGTAGAAGATAAAGGTATTTCCTGAATATCCCTTGCCCCACACCTGCACGGCCTCCCCCACTATCGACATCCTCCCGCGAGGGGATATTTGTTACAACTGATGAACCCACACTGACACATCATCACCCAGAGTCCACAGTTTACATTAGGGTTCACGCTTGGTGTTGTATGTTCTATCGGTCTGGAGATATGTATGATGCCATGTATTTATAATCATAGTATCATACAGAGTATTTTCACTGCCCTAAAAATCCTCTGTGCTCTACTCATTCATCCCTCTCTCCCTTCTAACACCTGGCAACCACTGATCTTTTTATGGTCTCCCTAGTTTTGCCTTTTCCAGAATGTCAGATAGTTGGAATCGTACAGTATGCAGCCTTTTCAGATTCCCTTAGTGATATGCATTGAAGGTTCTCCCATTTTTTTCACGGCTTGATAGCTCATTACTTTTTCGTGCCAAATAATAGTCTATTGTCTGGATGCGCCACAGTTTATTTATCCATTCACCTACTGAAGGACATGTCGGTTGCTTCCAGGTTTGGGCCACGGTGAATAAACATCCACATGCAGGTTTTTGTGTGGACATAAGTTTTCAGTTCTTTTGGGTAAATACCTAGGAGTGTAACTGCTGGATGGTATGATAAGAGTATACTTAGTTTTGTAGAAACTGCCCAACTGTCCTGCAAAGCGGCTGTGCCACTTTGATGCTCACCAGCAATGTACCAGAGAACTTGTGGCTCCATATCCTTCTGGCACTTGATGTCATCGGTGTTCCAGGATTTGGGCCATTATACTAAGTATGTATTGGTACCTCATTGTTTTAACTTGCATTTCCATGATCACATATTACTTTTCATGTGCTTATTTGGCATCTGTATATCTTCTTTGGTAAGATGTCTGTTAAAATATTGGCCCATATTTTATCTTGTTGTTTGTTTTCTTACTGAGAGTTTTAAGAGTTCTTTGTATATTTTGGACAATAGTGCTTTATCAGATGTGTATTTTGTGAATAATTTCTCCCTGTCTGTGACTTGGCTTCTTATTCTTTTGACATTGTCTTTCAATGAGCAGAAGATTTTAGTTTTAGTAAAGTCCAGCTTATCGATTATTTATTACATGGACTGTTCCTTTGGTACTGTATCTAGAAAGTTATCACCATACCCAAGGTCATCTGGGGTTTTTCCTGTCTTATATTCCAGGAGTTTTATAGCTTTTCATTTTACATTGTGATCCAGTTTAAGTTAATTTTTGTGAAGGGTACAAGTTTATGTCGAGATCCTTTTTTTGTATATGGATATCCAGTTGTTCCAGCACCACTTGTTGGAAAGACTATCTTTACTCCATTGTATTGCCTTTGTTCCTTTGTCAAAGATCAGTGACTTTATTTATGTGGGTCTATTTCTGGGCTTTCTATTCTGTTCCATTGATCTACTTGTCTATTCTCCTGCCAATACCACATTGTCTTGATGCCTGCCATTTTATACTAAGTCTTGAAGTCAGGCAGTGTCAGTTCTCCAACTCTATTTTTCTCCTAGAATATTGTGCTGGCTATTTTGGGTCTTTTGCCTCCTCATATAAACTTTAGAATCAGTTTGCCAATATCCACAAAATAGCTTGCAGGGATTTTGATTGGAATTGCCTTGAATCTATAGACATCTTGACAATATTGAATCTTTCTATCCACGAACATGGAATATCTCTCCATTAATTTAGCTCTTTGTTTTTATTCATCAGAGTTTTGTGGTTTTCCTCATATAGATGTTGTACATATTTTATTAAATTTTTGCCAAAGTGTTTCATTTTCAGGGGTGCCAGTGTAAATGGTATCATAGTTTTCATTTCAAATTCTACTTGTTCATTGCTGGTACGTAGGAAAGCGATTGGCTTTTGTATACTAACTTTGTATCCCACAACCATGCTATCATTACTTATCAGCTCCAGGAGGTGTTTTTGCTGATTTTTTTCATATTTTTTACATAGCTAATCACATCATCTGTGAACCTGGTGGAGATCCAGGAGTTAAAACCCACAAAATTGTAAGGGCCTCCTGATGACTGAGTCTCCCTGGAGTTTTTAACTCTCAGAGTTGTCCACACTGAACCTCCAGCAATTCATCAATTACAGTTCAGGTTTCCCTACCCTGGCACTGGTTCCCTTGGAGATTGCTGCTCTAATAAGTTTGATTCTCTATATTCATCTGTCGGTCTCTCCAATTTTTAGAGGCAGCTGTTTGCCCTATGACCTCACTTCTCCTATGGATCTAAGGAGAGTTGTTGATTTTTCAGTTTGTTCAGACTCGAAGTGCTGGCTTCTAAGCTTCTTATGTTCCAGACTAAATATCCAAAGTTCTGATGCAATTATTTTTAGATAAAATTTTAAAGTATATGATTCAATGTTTTTTTAGTATATTCACAGATATATGCAAATGTTACCATTATCTAATTCCAGAATATTTTCATCACCCCTAAAAGAAACCCTAAATGCATTGGCAGTCACTCTCCATTCTCTTGTCATCCCAGGCCCTGACCACTGCTAATCTAGTCTATGTCTCTACGGACTTGCCTATTTTTACTTTTAATATAAGTGGAATTATACAATACGTGGCCTTTTGTTTCCAGTTTCTTTCTCCTTAGCATGTTTTCAGGGTTCATCCACGTTGTAGCATGTATCAGTACTTCGTTCCTTTTTATGGTCGAATAATATTCATTGTATGGATATACCAAATTTTGTTTTATCGTTTATTAGTTGATGGATATTTGGATTGCTTCCACATTTTGGCCATTATGAATAAAGCAGCTGTGAATATTCATGTATAAATTTTCATGTGAACATATGTTTTCCATTCTCTTGGGTATATGCCTAGGGATGGAATTGCTGGGTCATAAGATAACTCAAATAGCCCAACAAAAAGAACAACAAAAACTTAAACAACATGGGTTGAAACACCAAGATCTAAAAATATTTTTTAGTGTAAAACTCATTTTCCACTCATGCCTTTCATGAGAGATAAAATATCAACAAACTCCAGCAAACCCATACAGTGTTTCCAATACATACAGATTGGCCATCAGAGGTTTTACCCAGCAGTGAGAAGAAACACAAGCCTTCAGTTTCTTTTCTTTTCACAAGCTGATGATCATGAGTAGCTTGAACAAGTTAAACATTGTGGTAGCATTCATTTTTTAAGCTTTTATTTAAGGCATTCCTTTTTTTTAAGAAATTAACCAGGTAATGGCTATACCAAAAAAAGCAAATAAAGTCTTTAATCCCTTTATGTTCATATTTCAACTTCAAAGACTGTTAATATCTAGTCTGGTAATTTCACATAAAACAAAGTACAGTTCAGAGCCTAGTTCATTTCAAGGAAATATTCTTGTCTACATCAGGAGAGAAGCTAAAAATAAAATGTTGCACTGATTAGCTCAATAGCTTTGTTTTAATTGCTCTTATGTTCTTTGATTTTATTGCTCCTGGTAGGGGGAGCCAGAAGAACTTACTACCTCTTGCAAGACGGTCATTCTGTGCCATAAGAGTTGCTAGGAAGCACATAAATGAGGAGGATAATCACCTGAGCTTCTTCCTGGCTCTACAGAACACTACACCTTACCCTCCACGGTTGAGAAATAGAGAAGCCATTGAAACAGATAAAGTGGTCGGCAGAATAACGGACCCCCAAAGATGTTCACGCTCTAATTTCTGGAACCTGGAAATGTGTTGCCTCACATGGAAAAAGGGACTTTGCTGATATAGTTAAGTTAATGACTTTGAGATGGAGAGTCTCCTGGATTATCCAGGTGGACCCAATGTAAACACATGGGTCCTTAAAATAGAAGACCCTTTTCTAGTAGAGTTCAGAGTGAGAGGGAGATGACTATAGCAAAGTGGTCAGAGAGATGCAACATTTCTGGCTTTGAAGATGGAGATGGGGTGCCATGAGCCAAGGAATGTAAGTGGCTTCCAAAAGCAAGAAAAGGCAAAGAAATGGATTTTCCCCTAGAGCCTCCAGAAGGAATGCAGTGCCATTGTCACCTTGATTTTACTCCAGTGAGACCTGCGTCAGATCTCTAACCTAGAGCTGTAAGATCATAGGTATGTGGTATTCTAAGCCACTAAGTTTATGGTACTTTGTCATAGCAGTGATAGAAAATGAATACAGAAGGAATCAGGAAATTTCTATGTCTACAAGGGACTCATAAATCATTTATTATTATTTTTAAAGATTTTATTTATTTATTTATTTGAGAGAGAGAGAGCACAAGCAGAGGGAGAAGCAGGCTCCCCGCTGAGCTAGGAGCCCGATGAGGGACTCAATCCCAGGACCCCAGGATCATGACCTGAGCAGAAGACAGACGCTTAACCGACTGAGCCACCCAGGCATCCCTGGACTCATAAATCGTTTAAGGCAAAACTTCCTAAATTGCTCCATGATCAAGTTAGTTTGAGAAAGTTGCTCATGTTAGTCCCATCTTAAATAGTCATGTTAAGTAATAACTAAAGAAAAATTGTCCTGCAGAGGGAGAATTGTGACTCAGAGTATCTTCTGAATACATCTGCTATAATCTCACCTCCGTTTCCTTTTTTTTTTTTTTCTTTTCAGACATCTCTTCACATCCCTCAGAGTTCTCGGAACATAGCTGGGAACCACTGAACTAATCCCACCTGTTCAACTGAGAAGCTGAGACCAAAAGGGAAGAAATGACTCACCAAGGCGGCACTTTGGCAACACAAAGACACAACCTTAGCCTCTCGCCCTCCTCATCCGGAAACCTATCTAGGCTGCCACTCTGTCCCACTGAGAGAAGGACACCGTTTTCTGGCACTCGAGTTTATCCAAGTTAGACCTCTGGTGGGAGGAAAGGATATCAGGTGAAAAGCAGCCCAACGAAGCTCATAACAGATCAAATTCTCTACTCAATAATAACAAAAACAACATGACTGCTTTAGCACTCAACATATCTTATTATTTAAAATCAAAGCGCTCAATATACTATTGAAAATTTACTAATTTCATATTTATGAGAAGAATGCAATAAAACATTTCCCCACAGTGATTTTGCTTGTTCCTAAAAATGCCTAATTCTGCTGCCAAAGTCCATTTCCCACAAATTCTGGTTTCCATAATGCTACTTTGAGAAGGAACAGAGGTACAACCAAATGCCGTTGTTTTCCTTTGTAGCTCTTAAATAATGCTTTCTCCACATTTCCCACTGCCTGTTCCAAGGGCTGTGAACCCACTGTCCTTTGATGTTTTTCAAATACACATTATCCACATCCTTTTCCAGAAAGTGAATATTTTTTTCCCACCACCTCAGCTTTTAGATAATAATAATAATACAAATAAAAATAAAGATTTCGACTATTAGAGCTAACAACGTCAAATGCTTATTTTATGCCAAATCCTGTACTACATGCATCACACGAGGACTCTTATTTAATTTTTATTAAGAAACAATTAAGGAAAGTATCACTATTAACATCTGTACTGTATATATGCGCCAACTGAGGTACAGAGAATTTAGGTACCTCGCCCAAGGTCATGTGGCAAAAAGCAATGGAGCCAGAACCTGAATGTAATCTGATTTAGAGCCAGTCTCCCGTAAGCAGCAGCCCAGCAGGTCCTCAGCTAGGGGTTGATTCTACCTCCCAGGGGACACTGGCAAAGCCCGGAGGCTTCTTCTATCATCACAAATGAGAGGTGGAGCCCCACTGGTATCTAGAGGGAGGAGGCTGAGGGGGCCGCCGAGCATCCTACAGTGCACACAACAGACCCCCACAGCAGATAGTGATCTCACACTGTAAAGAGTTCCAAGGTTAGGAAACACTACCTTAGCCTAACACCTCCCAAAGGCCAGGCATTTTGAACGGGCCATTTGTGGGTAAGATACGTGATTCTCATTTCCAGGTTAGAAACCTCTGTCTCCACCTGGGACATGAGGCCCTCTCACCCTGGGGTGGAGGGCACATAGAACCATGGCGTCCATTTGGTGCATCTTCTCGCGGCATCAGTTTATTCAGTCGTTTCAGCCAGCAGTTGCACACTATGCCTTGACATCCTGGGACATTATGTCACTTTATTTTCTGTCTTTCACTGGACACACGAGAGAGGCCCTAGCCCACTAGGGAGTGCCTGAAAGGGGCCAGAAAGAAGATTCTGGTTTTCATTAGCTTTGCCTTGTAGTCCAGAAGACACAACAGCAGCATCTGCGTCACAGATAATGGCAACAGCAAAGGGATACAGCCACAATGGGTTGCTTGGGGTGGAGACCAAGCTTAAAAGTCAAAATATTTTCAGAGAACAGATCTGCCGTATTGACTCAGAATGTGATTGTTCATATCATTTGACTCAGCAATTCTATTTCTAAGAATGCATTTTACCGAAATATTTACAAAATGTGCAAGATACAGCCACAGATGTTCATTTCAACACCATCTCTGATAGCAAAGAAAAACAATAGAAATCTATGCATATGTTCACCAAAAGACGTGTGCTAGAACGTTCACAATAGCATTATTTGCAACAGCCAAAATCTGTCAACCACCCAAACGTCCACCAAAAGAGAATGGATACATTGTGGTATATCCACACAATGGGATACTACACAGCAATGAGAAAGAATAACCAAACCAACCACCTACGATAATATGAATGCATCCTACAGATATCCCTTTAAGCAAAAGAAGTCTGACACAAAAGAGAATATACTGTGGGAAACCATTAATACAAAGTATAAAATTAGGCAAAACCAATCTGTGCTAGGAAAAGCAGATAAGAAGTTACTCATGGGGAGAAGTGACTGGAAGGGACTCAAGGGGGCCTCTTGGGTGCTGGTCATGTTGCTTCCTCCTCTGCTATAGGTGTGTTTGCTTTGTGGAAACTGATTAAATTGTAAGCTTGTGTATCTTTCCATATGTGTATTATAAATATATACACACACACACATATATATTCACACACACACCATATATATATATATATATATATATATATATATATGACTATATAAACATCAATAACCCAAATGTCCATCAGTGGGTGACAAGCTATATATATTACAAAGTGGGATATCTACTCAATAGAATCTTGTGCTGCCATTAAGAAAAATGAAGTAGCTCACTCTGTATAAACCTGGAAAGACGTCCACTATATATAAACTTAAACAAGAAAGTTGCAGAACAGCATGATAATGTGTCTACTATAATATCTACCGGAAATACATGTTAGCATAAGCACAGAAAGTCCAGAAATTATACCCTCAAATGGTTAATAGTACCCGTCACTTTAGGATGGGATTCTTAGGGACTTTGGCATCCTGCCTAATATCTATATTGTTGAATTTATTTACAAATATGTATTATGTTTGTACTCAGAAAAAGGATCTACAGGAAGTTAAGATGAACAAAATATGCCTTAAGTTTGAGAATGTTATTATTTCATCATTCAGTAAGATGAGGGTTTCTGATGGATGAAGGAAATGATAATGAAATAAACCTAGTTCCCTGCCTGCAGGGTTGCTAATTGAACCCAGTGGCGGAGGTCACGTTGGTTTGTTGCTGGCAATCTGAACAATTGATTCAAATTAGCACTTGTTTGCTGGGTTGCTCCACATTCAAATCTAGTTATGGTGTGGCCACCGCAAATAGGATTCTTGGCCACACAAAGAATGTGTCTGCAAAACGGCACAACTAGATTTGTTTGATTAAATGAACAAAAAACATATATTCGGAGGAAGGAAAAACCAAAACAGCTGCACCCAAAGTAACCCACTCGGATGGGTGGTGGTTCATGAAATGTACCCATTCATTGAATCAACATTTTAGCAGCCTCATGCGGACTCTGTGAAAGGTCCAGTTTGAAATGAAATACTCACGAATAAACCAAGAGACCATAAGAAACACTTCATTTATTTATATTTGCCCGTCATCAGCAAACGTTTGTTGAGTGCTCACTCTGGGTCTGCCATCATGATAAAAGGGTGGGTCTGAGTCTACTACTTTATAATCAGTTGCCAATGTCACCGTGTTGAGTTCTTAATTCCACTGATGGCACAGAATGGAAGTTCCCTTAAAAGGAAAAAAAGCCCCACTGATTTGGGCAAAGTTGATAAAACCAAAACTTTTCAAATACAGTAAAGGTCTAAGAGCCATATATGACGGGTGGATAGATTGTGTCCCGTGCATCTCAACGCTGGCTGCACCTTAAATTCAACTGAAACAGAATATCTGGAGATGTTCCTGGCCGTCGATGATATTTTCGAAAGCTCCCCGGGTGATTCAAAAACACACTGAGAGCTGGAGCCATGGCTCCGACCAACTGAATCCGCAGCCAGGTGGAATGGGACCCAGACAGGAGTATTATTTAAAAGCTACACGAGTGGTTTTAAAGTACAGTCTGCATTGAGTCCAATTTCCTCTAAATTCAGATTATTAAAGAAGTCAGTGGTGGCCTTTCAAGAAGCATTTTTGTAAAGAGACCCCACATGACTCGGTCTCAGACCGTGCAGGGCCCCAGAAAAATGATCGCCGGGTGAAACTGTACCACGTTCCGGTGTCAGATATTTTGGCTAATACATATGGAAGCACGCTCCCGGTCTGTGAAGTGCTCCCTCTGGTTAAACACTGTTCCGTGGGCTTGATTTCGATCATTCCGTTTGGTCCCCACCGTGAAGAATTCTATAAAGAATGGAGTGGGAACGGGTCTTCCCAGATGAACCACCACACAGATAGGTTTTTCCAGAAGTTTTGCTCTCACCCAATTTTCTAGCCGATCGGGTAGACCCAGGCTCCTTCGGAGACTCTTACCTATTCTATCACCTAACTGACAGAGTGGGAGAAGAGGTTAAGGAAAATAATCGTATAAATATGCACACGGAAAATCTTGAAAACATCTTCAGAACATGGCTTTTGAAATAAATTTAAGTCAGCATGACTTTAAGGCACTCGATAATATCCCTGAGAGAAACAAAAGCTAAGAGGAACATTCTGTAACTGTGTTTACAGGGAAGCCACCTACTCATAAACACACTTCGAGTTTACTAACTGGTGTGAAAGCGCTGCCACACACGGGCTATCGAGTCCGAGATGGTCAAGGTCACACAGACCAAGGCAGACCGACAAAACACTTCCTTCAAATTGAGAGCAGAAAGCATGCCAGTTATTACCTCAGTGGCTGGAAGGTCCCCAGCCTGAGCAGGGCACAGCTTGAGAAAGGGAATGGACCACAGGCACGATCTCCTTTAGCCCATCCATCTATAAATGAGTTAGCGGAGGATGAGGGCCTCCTCCACTCGTGCATTTCTGAACACAAAAGAGGTCACGCTTATGAACTGATTTTTCCTGAAATTTACGTATTTCTAAAGCCCACACACTTCCTCTCTCCTCCATTCCTGAGACTAAGTTAGATTACTAAGATACGGCTCAACTGTGATTCCCCACTTGTTTTCGTTAGCCACGGCATAAATCAAATCTCATGCTTCTTTTTGCTTGCTCATGGGGTCAATTTTAACGCTGAGTTAAACAAAACTCCTTGGGAACCATTAATACACCTCTACGGTTCTAACACAGAACATGCCAAATTTAAATTTTTCTGCTTTTTGAATTATTGGCACCAATAATTTTATAATGAAGGTAAACGGCCATTGGCATATTCTGCTTTATTTTCTTTTTTAAAATAACAATTTCAACCTTTTTGAAATAATCTGAGAAATGGGTGATTTTTCCTGCCGGGTATTTTTTGAATGATAATTTCATCCAAATAACTATGGTGCTTCTTTCCCCTATTCATCTCTCCACCGTCTTCTAAAAGGAATCACAGAACTTTAGAACTTGGGATTCAATGTTTGGCCCTTCAAGGACCCTGTAACAGTGGTCTTTCCACAACAGCGCGCTGGGTCCAGGTACGGACCCCACATCCTCTGCCTCTACACCCAGCTCAAGTCTCTGGTAACCGTGGATCTGTGGTACTCTACTGGGAGCAATTTTGTCCCCCTTCCCCCCCTCGGGAACATGTGGCCATGTCTGGAGACACTACCGGCTGTCACAACTGCGGGAGGGGGAGCATGTTGACAAAACCTCCAGTAGAGGTTCTCAGAGACCCATTTTCCAAACACATAAACTATATGATTCCATTGATATAAAATGTCCAGAATAGGCCAATCCACAGAGATAGAAAATAGATTGGTGGTGGTCTCGGGCTTGGAGAAAGGGAAAAGCAAAATGACTGCTAATGAGGATGGGATTTTTTCAGGTGATGAAAATGTTCTGGAATTAAATTGAGGTGAAGGTGGCAAACTTTGTAAAGACACAAAAAACATATACTAAATCTCACTCAATTAGACATTCCAAATGGGAACTTCAAGGTATGTAAATTCCACATCGATAAAGTTATTAAAATTTTTTGAGAGATCTTTCATTCAATAATTTCTATTCTTACTGTGCAAGAACTAATATTGGAGAGCATTTCTGAGCAGCTTTAGTTTTGACTGGAGAATATTCTCTGGCAACACTTTTTAAATGCAACCCTGTATCTTATAGGAGAGACTTTTAAGATTTTCTGTATTGCCAAAATAGCTTAATTGTCAATTGCTCCCATAATGTTATTGTTCGACCTGGGGCCCTGAGACATAGTTCATTCATCTGTGAGCAAATAGGTCAGGAGGGGCTGGGACAGGGCAGAAACCCAGGGCTCTAGCCTCTGCTCTGGTTCTCACCAGATGTGAAGATGGCCAAGCCATCGGACCACTTCGTGCCTCAACTTCCTCATTCCCGACACAAGTCTAAGCTTCCTGATGAACTTTTTTGTTAGAAACCCAAGAAGGCAAGGATGGGGAGAGCAGATGCTCACAGCTTCACCACTGCCTGTTGTAAACGACTCGCTCCTTGCCCGCCATTCGGGCCCTCTCTCTTCCGGGCCCTCTGTATTGCTCTTTTTCCATCTAAAACTTCGGCTCCCACCCAGCTGGTCTCTTTTGGCACACCCGAACATGCTCTGCATTTTTCCATTTTGGATCTTTCCAATGACAAAGCCCCGTGATGGAACTGCCTCTACTCTATCCAAATCCTTGCTATCCCCGAAGCCCAGACATTGTTCCACCTTTCCCCAGAGCCTCTGGTTCATGATGACCGACAGCAGTTATTGTAGGTAAGAAATTCTACATTTGATTGCTAAGCACGTGGAAGCATGACAAGATGTCACCTCTTGGACCTCATCTCGCACTACGCACGCCCTCAACCTCATCGCATGCCAGCAGCACCAGCTTCCGGCCGGTTCTCCCACATACCAAGTGCCCCTCCATATTGATGCCTTCATACCGGCCCGAACTTACCCTAGAGATGCCCAGGTGATGCTTCATCTCCTCCAAGGGTTTGTTGACAAATAACTGCCCTATTGAAACCTGCCACTCAGCACTTCAAATCCCCCTTAGCCGGCTCGACTTTTTCCTTTTCCTTAGCCCGTCCCACCTTCTAACACACCATTATTTATTTTATCTATTGTTCATCATTGCTCTCTGCAGGAATGTGAGCGAGGATCTCTGTCTTTTCCTCCCTGATGTAGTAGATGAATTTAGAACATGGCTAGCACGGGGAGCACAATCAATAACTATTTAAACATGTACAGTGCTGGGACACTGGCTGGCACTTAATAAATGATAGCTTCACCACCACGGTCATCATCATCAACAAGCGTACCATGATGTGGCAACTCTTGTACTATTACTCTTCACTGTTGCACTGTGTTTAGCATTTCATGTTTCTTTATTTGAATTTTTTTTTTAAGTAGGCTCCACGCCCAGCACAGAGACCAACGCAGGGCCCAAACTCACAACCCTGAGATCAAGACCCGAGCTGAAAATCAAGAGTCAGTCCTTTGTGTCTGGCTTCTTTCACTCAGCACGTTGTTAAGATTTATCCACGTTGTGACGTGTATCAGTGCTTCATTTCTTTGTATGGCTATCAGGCCATATATCTCTATGCAACTATGCCTTGGACATTACAGATACTCAATAACTATTTTATACTAATGATTTAAAAAGTAGGGAGATGCATGAAATGCTATTGAGAAAAAAACTTAGCACATAACGATTCTCCTAAAAGCATGACGATGATAAAGATGATGCACTAGGTAAGACCCCCAAAATGGCCATTTTATTATTACTATTATAAAGCTACGTTAGCATTATACTGGGGGAAACGTTGCCTACAATTAGAACGACCTTGAGCTCACTCCACAGATTTCTGTGATGGACAATTACATCTGTCTAATTTCATTTCAAGTAAAAATTCCCTTTAATAAAATGTATGTGCGTAGAATTAAATTAATTGCTGGTCTTCTTCCTGATTCATTTCATTCCTCAGGATTGTATCAGCTTCAAATCTAGTTAATACTCCAAGCAGACATACCACTCGTGATGTGATTTTGTAACAGAGGTTTGGAAATGATTCTCAACTGCTATCACCGGATCTTACATAAATTAGGTATATGAAGAAGAGGCTACTAGCTGGAAAGCTGCTCAGGGTTCTGTGCACGTTCGAAGGGCCATTAGCTAAAACAATAACCGGATGGATACCAGGAGTGACAACACAGCGCTGATACTTAGGTCTTGTCGCATATTTCCTGTCCCCTGTAGAATAAGCAGATCATAGGAAAATCGTATTCTGACACTTTATATTTGTCTCCCTGCGGGGAGTTCCTTAAGAGATGAAGATGAAAAGTCTGCCCCGAAACTGTAACAATATAAGAATGTTCTGTCCAAGAACAATAGAAGAAACTCCGGGGAGGAAATATGTGAGAAGGATCATTTCCAACCTCTTCGGTGGTAAACTATTTCCTTTGTTTCCTTCAATTTGCTCCCTCTGCCCCTCGAGCAATGACTAAAAATGTCACTCTTGATATTGGAAATCATGATTGCGAAGAGTCAAATGTGTATTGAAGGACATCTAGCTTTCCCTTGCTGAGTCTTCCCATTCTCCAGGCAGTAAGGTAAGTGTACAAAAGAATCGAGAACATTGGTGAAGGTCAGGCATGGTGGGTCAGGGGCCCAGCCACTGTTCTGACCGAGGCTGTCCTGCCAAAGTCAAGTTCTCTCCACCATCGCACGCTGCTTTTGTTCAGAAAATACCAGCCTGTGCATGTGTACGCTGAACCCCAGGAGGTAAGTAGAGCTTACTTTGGTGTACTTTGACCAACAAGCAGAAGTAGAAATGCTTGTTTTTACATTACTGTGGCATCTCTGTTAACACATATGTAACATTTTCACTCCCGACAGTGACCGGTTAATTATAACCCAAACAACACACCATCCATCTGCATATAATTTCCCTTATTGAAAATCGCTCCACCAGATATTTAGCAAATGCTTACAGATCTTTCAAATTACAAGCTTGTATGAACTCTTCCTGTGAATGCTTATATTATTAGGATATTTTCTACTACTGATCTAAAAGGGAGCCTATCGCTTTAAAAACAATCTTTTTTTTTTTTGTCTTTGATTTTCTGTTCAGCTTTTCCCCCCTGAGAACTAATATTGTATAAACCCAGGGCCTATGGGAGACACAGCACTGTCACTTACTGAACATGATTGAGAAATTATGCCCCTCACTTCTTGTATCTCCCCTGCATTCGTCCCATTCATGGATTATTTAGAAAAAAGAAAATAAAGTCTTGCCTTCCCAGAGACTTTCAGAAGTGAGTCCCTTAGATAACGACTGTTAATATTTTGGTGACTCTCTCCTCAAATGGAGAGAAAGGGTGAGAGCCGGGGAGGGAGGGAAAAGAAGGAAAAGGAGGAGGAAGGATTGTTTTAGAGAAAGAGAACTTTAAGCATCTATTTTTTCCACCGGACTATGTGTCACAGACATTTTTCTCTGTCAGCCAATACACATTAACACCCTCACTTTGAATATTACATGTGCCATAGGTGATCTGAACCAGCCCCCTACTGGCAGACATTTTGTTTTCGGTGTTAGTTCATAATGGAAATAGCAGGCGCTGGCTATAATTAACCCTTCCCCCATTGGCTCAGTGTGTGTTTATCAGTTAATGCACAGTCATGCAGAAGCAGAAAGTAAAAGACTTCAGGCTGAAAGACAGAAGTGGTCCTATTATAATTAATATGCCCCTTCCCAATCCAGCCAAAGAACAATTGGAATACTCCAGAAGGCCTGCCTTCACCACAGCCCCTGGTGCCTTTTGGTGTCACTACTCTCGCTCTGCTCCCTCCTCACCCCTTTCTCATCCACAAACACAGACAGAGACACAGAGTGTGTTAGCTTCCTGAAGGCGAGAAGGATGATTTGTTCCAACAGCCCCGCCCAGTATTCTCCCCTCCAACTCAGAGAATTCTTCTAGAGGCCGTGAGTAGTTTGAGAATTGGACCACTGTCCCCTTCACATTTAAGCCCCAAGGCTGACGGCTGCGTTAGGCATGTACCATGTGCTCCATCATGGCCGCCGAAGTCATATCACGATTTTGGCCTCTGAGGAATAAGTTCAGAGCTTGTGACCAAGGGCCCTCTCCCTTTCCCGCGTAGCTGTTTTATTTCCTACTGCTTCATTAATAAGTTGCATCTTTTCTTTTCAGGACACTGGTGGCTTGCTTTAATAAGCCTGTCCCCACTTTGATCTTTGATCACCACTTTGAAATATCACTACCATACATTTCCCTCTTCTTACTTATGCCTTTTTTCTGTTTCCTTACTTCTGTTACTGCTTTTCTTATGCTCCCTGTCCCAAGTCTACTCACTTATTAAATGCTGTTAGCCAGTAGACGATCCCTCCTTTTTTTCAGAGCTTCAAACAACTAGCCCTAAAACATGGTTAATTCCAGGGTATTCTGGAATAGATGCTGATGGGCTGAAGTGATTCTGGAAGCCTAAGAAAATAATAATAATAATAATAATGATAAAGCTTTATGATCTTAAGCAAACAAACTCAGTCACAAATAAGAAAAGATCAAGTGGATCTATCATAGTATATTTGCTCATAGTAAATTATAGTTTAACAGATCAGAGCCAAATATCATAAGGATGTTAGGATAATGGATTGGAAACCTTTTACAGTATCTCCCTTTGAAGGTTCTTATTAGAAGCCACTTGCCCGAAAGTCCATGGGAAGACTTGACAGTGATGCTGAGTCATCTGTCTTAGCTGTCAAAAAGGCCCATCAAAATCATTGAATCAAGATTTCTTTGTCTATGGAGAAGCCACATAGATCAAGGACTTTTTTTTAATGTATTTTCATAATGTCACGGATAACTTCTCTACATTCTCTTCAATGAATCAACTAGCACCTAGTTTGTAAAAGAGATTTTTCTAGATAACAAAGAGCTCCCAAGGAAGTATAAGATACAATATCTGACTTCCATGGGTTGCAAAGGGAAGTCACCGTATTGACTGGAATCACTTAGTGGCGGTGTACCTGAGTTCTGAAGAGGGTACAACTCCACTCCTGCAAAACACCAAACCAAACCAAACAAAAACAGCAGTCTAGAGAATAATATTTTCTTGTAAATAAATGTCCCCAGAAGAAACATTTAAAAGCTGACTTTGGCTCCAGTTATTTAAGAATACTCACTCTCAAAATTATTCCAGAATATTGGACAATCTTGGACCTGCTTTAAAAGAAGATTTGAGTGTTGAGCTCCCCTAGATGATAAGAAAGGCTTCTCGAACTCCTAACACCTGATTTATCTGAAGATCCTCCACATGCCTTAATCACTGCTCAAACCCAGGAAGGTAAGCAAAGGGGGCAAACCTCCAAAACCAAACCAAACCTCCTCCCAGCAGTCAAAAAGCAAGGCCACAAGCCTGAAACGTTTGAGCTTTTCTCACAAGTGAGCCTCCAGAGCCAATACCGCTTAGGGCATCTCTTTACTTGCAGTCCGCACACAATTCTAACAAGCTTGGCCATCAGATTTTCCCAGCACGCTGTAAATTAGAAGCAGCAAACTAGGAGGGGAGAAGCTGTTAGCATCAGCAACATGGACACAGCAGAATGTGATGAGTTGCGAGTCAAGGAAAAGAATAACCATAAAATCTGTTGTTGTTGTTGAGTGCTTACTATTTGAAGCCAGGCGTTGCGTGCGGTGAAGACATTTAAGACATGCTTCCTCTCAGAGCTCCAGACTGCTTCGGCTTTTGACTGCCATGGCCTTCTTCCATTAATCGTATCGGATGAGGCCCACGTGAGGAGACATAATGGCGGTGGGTCGGATTCCCGCTGCCCGGGATTAACCCATGCGTTCCCTCAACTCTGACCACCTGCAGGAACCATCTCGGTTTTGATTTGTGCCAAAAACAGTAGAAGGCTTCCCAGCCTGAGGTCCTTCAACACGAGCTGCATGTTTTGCAGCCCTGCTGGATCCTACAGTCCTCAGGAAGGACTTGAGAGCAGATGTTTCTGGGCCAAAAGGTGTCCCAAGTGTGGTGTTTTTTTTTTTTTTTAATAACCCTTTCTTGGACGCTCTTTCCTTTTTTTTTAAAAAAAAGATTTCATTTATTTATTTGACAGAGAGAGATCACAAGTAGGCAGAGAGGCAGGCAGAGAGAGAGGAGGAAGCAGGCTCCCCGCTGAGCAGAGAGCCCGATGCGGGGCTCGATCCCAGGACCCTGAGATCATGACCTGAGCTGAAGGCAGAGGCTTAACCCACTGAGCCACTCAGGCACCCTTGGACGCTCTTTCTTTCCACTAAGCAAGAATGGGAACCTGTAATCCATAGGGTGTTTATTCACTCATCAATTTGGAGAAAAGCTTTTAGAAATGATAATCAATTCATGCGTGCATTTGTCTGGTACAGCAATACGAATGGTCTCAGGTTCTTAGGTATTCGGCATCTGTATTTGGAATGAATGCCTAAGTGAATGAAGACACCTTCTCAGGTCATCTTGTCACAGCTGTTTCAGGGATAATGCCAGAGAGAAAAATGTTTTACACTTAGGATCCATTTTTTAAAATAGCAATTCTTTTTAGAAAGAGAACACAATATCTGACATCAAAGAGCCAGAAAAACAAGAACACAAATACTTTGGAAATGTTACAGCCTGTACAGAACAAAATAAGCAGTCAATCTAGTAAATTCTGTTTTCTTTTATAAACTCAACATATTCATAAATGAAATAAATTGCCTACAGAAAAAGATTTTCAATTGAAATTTTGTTTTTTTTCCCCAAACATTAACTTTTAAACTGCATATGTGGGACCTAAATTAGCGGAAGACATTTCAGCAGAGAGATCCATATTTTAATACCCTATGACTCAGAATACACAGTGGGAGAAAATAAACAGAAAGAACCACATCATTTCTATTGTATTTGCCATCAAAGCCTAAACAACTGTCCATGGTGAATTGGCAATAACTCACTAGCCAGTGGGCCGGAGAAATTAATGCCACAAGACGGGGTCTTTCTGTTGATCCTTATGGACAAATACATGAGTCTCTCGTTCTTGAAATGGGACACAAACTAATGAGGTAAGTATTGTAACACTACAAGACCACTAATAGTTCACCAATGACTTCATTAGTAGAGATGAACCACAACTGTGCAGGAAAAATTATGTCCTGAGTCTTTTCAGACACCATCATACGTAATTAAATAAAACAGAAAAAGAGATCAAAAAAGATTATGATGTGATCTACACTGCCCCTCCTCTCCCTCCTTTCCCGCGCCACTCTGCTGCACACCCCCTACCCCCTCCACCTCTAAGTAAGCTGATGCCAATTCTCTTAAAATCCATTTCACAATTTCCTTCAAAGGGAAGGAATCCTTCTTGCCTCTGATATACAACACACCACTAACATATTCAGAAATAAAGGCAAACCTTGGACATAATTGGCTTTTAGAACTATAGTCTACATTCACTTTCACTCATACCTTTTGCTTGTTATAATCTTCCACTTTCCTCTCTGTGATCTCTCTCTCGATCTCTGATTGAGAGATCTACCTTTCTTCACCATGGTTATTTGTTCCCTACTAATTCATCCACAAAGATCAACTTATAATCTTATTTATTAGCATTTTTTAAACCTTTACTGCGTGCCAAGTGATGGGGCTGGGAGGAGGATAACTTTCCATTTCCCCCAGAGATGCCTCTCATTTAGTTTTCACACTAATCCTTTTAGGTAGATTCTATAATTATCCCCATTTTACTGATGAGGAAACTGAGGCTCAGATAGGCTAAGGATCTTGTCAATGGTCCCTTCACCCCCGGTGAAGCTGGGGTCAGGAACCACATAAGTCTAAACTCTAGTTCTTAATAGTACTACATTGCCTTTCATGGGTATTTTCTCCTTGAATTTAATTCAGCCAGTGCAGAGCATGCATATAAAAATATAGGCACCTGTACAAACTCTAAAAATATTACTTAAGTTGGGGCACCTGGGTGGCTCAGTTGGTTAAGCATCTGCCTTCAGCTCAGGTCACGATCCCGGGATTCTGGGATCGAGTCCCGCATTGGGCTCCCTGCTCAGCGGGGAGCCTGCCTCTTCCTCTCCCTCTCCCTCTGCCTGCTGCTCTCCTCTTGTGCTCTCTCTCTCTCAAATAAATAAAATCTTTTAAAAAATTAAAAAATATATTACTTAAGTAGTAAAAGAGATCTGGGTATACCGCCAATAGTGTCTGAGTATATATATTCAGTATTCCCTTTACTGATCTAATATTGATAGCTCAGCAGCTGCCTCTCATCAGCAGTTATAGATTTGCTTTTTAACTGATCAGATGCTAGAACAACAGGGAAAAAAAAATCCATATGCTTTACTGAGGTAGAAGTGTAAAAGACATACGGATTGAGTAGCTAGATCAGAGGTCCTCTCAGTGAGGGAAGAGCTTTGGTTGCTGTCCTTCAGGCAAAGGAGAGGCTGCTAAGAACATGGGGACAATGTGCCTAACAGGGAAATTCAGAGGCTCTGAGACAGAAAGAGAGGAATTTGGATTTGTTCATAGGAGAAAGTGGGATCGGGCCAGAAGGATGTGGGCAAAGGACGACCATCATACAGAGAGAGGCTGAGCTCTTCTGTGGGATAGGGGAGCCAGGGCGATGTCCCACACACAGTGTTGAAGCGTGCGGTCTGGTGTGTGACATCCTTTCTTGCCTTGTCCCTCAGATCATCAGCACAAGTTCTGCTACTGTCGTCATCTTGGGTTCATGGTTGCTTGGATGGCAGATGGGTGGTAGGATAGGGCCCAGGTGAAAGGGACTTTGTCCCCTCTTTCAGGGGACACCAGATTGGTGATAAAGGAATGGCCACAGGGAACAGAGAAAATACTTCCAACGAAAGTAGAAAACAGACCAGTGGTGATCCCGAACTTAAATGCCTCAGAGAAATACTGGGGAGAACCTTGGGGGTTTACCAGATGGGGGTTTGAATCAACTTCTCCTGATCTGAAAGAGCTGGGGAACCCTAGGGGGCACGTTGACTATACTAGAGAAATTCAACAATCCAGCTTTTTTGGGTAAAGAACAATGTTGTGTTTGCTAGAACCAGGGAACAGACAATGACACAGCTACTTCTAAAAAGTAACTTTGAACGTATCAGCATGTGCAGTCCACTTATTTGCTGACTTAAAAGTTGACTTAAAAACAGTCTGATGAAATTTTTTGCCTGTTAAACCTATTATTGCCCATAATGAAAGACTCTATATGCACTAATCACAACATGCAGCCTTCTGTTTGATCACAGTTTTTAAAACTTCATGATACAGGGGTTTTTAGTTATACTCAACACATTTTCCTTCAGAAATCTGATTGGTTGCTCTAGATGCTGTGAATGATATAAATTGAGCTCTTAGGTGGAAGAAATCTAAAGGATCAAGCATCCCTGAGTTTCAAACAGAAACTTCCTCTGAATACGCATATTCAAAGGTATGTAGGTTTTATTCATTTGGTACCCTTTCTATTGTGCTTATTTCTTTTTCTGCATTTCATGTACAAAAGATGCAAATGTATTCTGCATTTCTAAAACTTTCTGCTGTCATATTCGGTTACTTCTTCAGCTGAACCATAATTAAATTAGACTCTGATTACTTAGATGAATTATTTTACTTTCTAATGCAGCAAAGTGTTTGTCTATATATATATATATTTTTTTTAAATTTTACTTCCAGCATCCCAAAGCACTTTTCAGGGCCAAATCTCACAGCAAAATATTTATTTTAATTACTTATCAATTAAGATGAAAACGATCTTGTTCACAGGCTGTCATCTACTACTTTAAAATCCATTTTGTTTAATTACATCAAATAGAACCATCAACGAAATGTGGTGTTTTCTCATTAATTCAAACTTAAACAGATTTGGGAGGTAGAAAACATCGGTGCACTTTTTATAGCCAACATTATTACACATGCTACTCACTTTCTCTGCAAAATTTAAGATCCTTCTGACAGCTTTCATAGTCAACAATTCCTACCACAGAGCAATGTGCGTATTTTAGGATGGCCTGTTTTGCTTCGTGTCCCAAGGGTCATAAAGTGTATAATTACAGTGCCGGGCCAAACAAAAAGGAAGATGTCATTGACTAAATATGGCAAATTTCAAGGAGCTGTCATTCACAATTCATGGAATAATCACAAAGTATCGACACTGTCCTGTCCCTTCCATTCAACCGCACCTGGAACTTCACTCCATTCCTTCCTTAGTCTATTTTGGTAGATTATTTTAATGCCTTTTCTCAGATGATTAGACTTTGTTTTTAACAGTAGCGACGTTCAGGTGGACTGTACGAAAAAAACCAACAACGCCACCATTTTTGTGCGCTCCTCGTTCTAAAAGTATCAAATACTGTGCGCCTTGAAGATCTGTGCAGCTTTTAGAGCCCACTCCGTTCTTGGGATCATTAATTATAAGCTATAGCTAGCTTCTAGGACTCCCCAGGCTGCAGAGGTACAGGAAAATAGCACACCAGATCATGTAATGATAGCTTCACATCGCTACGGTTTGTTCTGCTCTCGGACGAAATGAGAAGCATCCTTATCACTATCAGGATTCCAAAAGCAATGGAATGAGCTCAGAACTGGAAATCACATGTGAATGAAGTAACCTCACAAAACGTGCTCCCATCCTTTTTTACTGGCAACGGACTGATATGGGCTATGTGGGTTTTATGGAGCATTAATTATGTCCATATTTGCAAAAAGAATTTTTTTTTCAAGTGTCAACTTCTATTTCAGGGCCATCAAGACATGGGGACCTGGATTTTGTTTGCCTGCCTCTTGGGAGCAGCCTTTGCTATGCCCGTGAGTAAAACACCCCTGCCGAGGTCAATATCCAATTTCACAAGCTTGGAAATAAAAATCTGCCCACAGTTGGTAAACTTGAGGGTTTAAGACAGTACAAGATCAGATGTCCTCAAATGTCTCTGCGTTTAACAAGCACTTGGAAGAGCTTGTTAGCAAAAAGCATTCTCAGAGGCCTCCACCCAAGCCTCTCTCTGATTGAGGACAGCCGGGTGGGGGTAGTGCCCAGGACTGTGCATTTTAACAAGCACCTCAGGAGAGTCTGTGCAAACAAGTCGCTCGTAAATATCATTGCCCATCTCTAGATGGAGGAAACTTGTGGAAGGGACCCTCGAAAGGCCTCCAGAGACAGTGCTCCATCAGCCTTAGGCAAACACTACGGAGATGCCAGTTGTCTCTAACACCCAATTTCTCACGAGTGTCGAGCTCTCTTCCTGCCCTCCAAACTCTACCGCCTGTTATCCTTCAGAGGGTAAGGGTTCTATGTTAGGGATTTCCTTCTTGAACCATGTCCTTGTCAGAGGCCGCACGGCTTTGGGCGCACGTGCGCGGCGCATGGGGGCTTCCGTGCGGTTGCCCAGAATCCCCCCCCCATGCCCCTTGCGTGTGGATGCTTCCTCCATTCGGATGTACCCAGGACCGGGGAGTCCGACCCATTCTCTTTAGACACAGGTACATGAGGTCAGAGAGCTCAGATCCCACGCAGGCAAAGCAGGACCCAGCTGCTTTTCGGTGGCACAGAGAGCAGTTGATAAAACCAGAAGCCAGCAAACTTGTGTATCTGCCTCCTCTCTTCCTCTCTCGCCCACAAGACCAAGATTCTGTGCTCTGCCTTCCTGAAATCCTGCATTGGGGCAATTTCTAGTCCCCGGAGGGGCCTCTGCATTGCAAATTGAGCCTTTTTTCCACTCCTCAATTGAATAACCCTACTCCCTGAGGGCTTAAAACAAGAAGGTATAGGAAAGGCAGTTACCCGACTAAAAGAATTCACATTCAGATGAGAGCAAATAAACCCTCTTATAAAATACGAGCATTTAAAAATAATAGAGCCTTAATCAGCTCGATGTCTGAGGGAGGGGCTCTGCACGGTCCCCTCTTGTCTCCCTCTCCCCGTGGCCTCCTTTTTGACGGGACAGACAGTCCTGGTGTAGATAATGGTTCGGGCGGTTTTTTATTTTGAACTTAAAATTTTCTTTTCTGCCATAAAAACTTTGACGGAATCATAAAAAGAATCGGTCCAACTTTCATAAGTCAACTCTTGCCCTTCCCATGGTACTCGTGACGCTTCCCCTTGAGCGCGCCCATCCCCGCGCGCCCGTCAAGAATTCCCAGGAAGGTGGCCGCCTCTGTGGTGCTGCGCGAGCCGGTTGTGAGGACCGTCTTCCATACTGAAGCACGGACCCACCTCCGGATCCAGAAGGGAAGGCTAGTGCGCCAGTTCTCTTCTCGTTGGCATCTCATAGTTGTGTAAGAGAAACCCATCTCTCTTCCCAGCACGGAGTGAGTCGCCTTAAGACATAAAATGGCAGCCGGGAGAGAGCAGGGTCAGCCGACCGCCCGGAGGCGGGGACGGGGTGTCCGAAGATCCCTGGAGGATAAATCTGTGCTGGTTTTTGCTTCCAGGTCTTGGGAAGGTCATTTAGTTGCTCTGGACCGCTTTAAAATAAGAGGGCTCCTCTCCCACACAGCGTCCATGTTCAAACGAAAAGTAGACCTCAAATATATTCCGCACCATATAGATTTTTTTTTAAAGTAGCTTCAGTCTCTCTTAATGTGAACGATTGCATATTGACTTAATCTCTTCCTCTCTCTCTCTCTCTCCCCCCTCCCTCTTCTCTCCCTCTCCCTCTTTCTTTCTCTCCTCCTTTCCCTTCTATAAAAGCTACCACCTCATCCTGGGCACCCTGGTTATATCAACTTCAGCTATGAGGTAATTTTTCTCTTTACTAATTTTGACCATTGTTTGAGTTAACAATGCCCTGGGCTCTGCAAAGAACAGTGTGTTGATTCTTTTTTCAAGATGTTTCTCAGTCCTGCTTTTTCAGTTCCCATTACCAGCTTCCTGGTTTAAGCCCTGATGGGTTGCCTCAAGCCTGCACTGCCCCAGCACACTCCTACTTGGCCTCTCTGACTCAGTTTCTCCTCCTTATATGGCTATAAAGCTATCCATCATGAACTACCACTCAGGGCGGGGCTGCACGGTAGGGCGGAAAGTGAGCCCTGGCTGAACAGCTTTGTTCTCTTCCAGCCTGGGGAAGGGGGGGGGGTCGGGTAAGACGTTATTTAAGATCCTCTCCAGCTAGAAACTCCTGATTCTAAGATGTTCACACTCTATGTGTCTCCTTTGTTTGTCTACTGAAAGATCAGTGATCAGGGACCAAGGGGTCTGTGAGACATTCTGCGGAGCAATGGAAAGAAAGCATGAGATTTCTGGAAATCAGGTTTGAGGCTCTCCTCAACCCCATACGAATCACGCGAC
The DNA here is from genome assembly GCA_028534135.1 of Potos flavus. NCBI lineage: Eukaryota > Metazoa > Chordata > Mammalia > Carnivora > Procyonidae > Potos > Potos flavus. Next base: position 97,241,411 of record CM052901.1, on the reverse strand, counting down.
CAGGGGCAAATCATTTTCTCTCTCTAAAACTTTGGTTTCCTCATCTGGAGAAGGGAAATAATTATAATACCCGCACTTCAAAATATGGCTTGAGAAGCAAAACAGTTAAGCAATATAAAAGGTGCTTTGTCAAGTACAATTTGAGCAAGGTTAGTAATTGTTTGTTGTATTAATATCGAATGCTGTACCAGGCCATGAAGTCCCCAGAACTGAGGTTAGCTACATATGTACTGTTTAGGGAGGACTAAACTCTTACTTCTCTCCAAGGTTCAGATGACGATCTGTGAATCTGTTTACTCACACAAGCTGAGGAAATTGTGAGTAACAATTTGAGGCAAGATTTCCTGTGAAACCTTAAAGGTTGACATTTGACCAGAAAACCTGAGTTTCTAGCCCGAGGGACAGATCGGCTTCTTTATTTTTTCACTGTGACATCAAATCAAAAAAGGCTATGACTAATGTTATATCGTATTCGTTTGTTTTGTTTTGTTTTGCTCTTGCAAACAAGAGCAGGTGCTGTGGAGTTCACCAGAATTACTCCTTTTGTGACCTTGACCAAGCCCATGAACCTCTTTAACTCCCCATGACCTAGTCTGTAAAAGTGAGGGCGAGGATACCTGCGTCACGGTGTGTGCGGACACATGAAACATGTGTGTGATGGAGGTAATGCAGTGCCCAGCGCTTAGGGAGCACCTGACAAATGTTAACTTTGCTCTTCCTTCTGTGGAACTCCCGCTTTCAGGCTATCAGTATTGCCAGGACTGCAACAATGAGTCTGCATTTCATGCAATGAAATTAAAACAAATGTGGTCTAATGTCTCTTTTTCTTAAGGTGCTTACCCCCCTGAAGTGGTACCAGAACATGATAAGGCATCCGGTATGTAGATATTTTTTTTTCTTTATTCCCTTAAAATATTAAGCATGCGTTTCAATTCCCCTTTAAATGAAATAACATATCTATGCCACACACAGACACTAATGGAAAATCTAGTCTGTAAAAGGCCATATCTGTGTACACAGTCAGAAATTCTTGCACAGGAAAAAAAATGAATAAATACTCATAGTAACAATGACAAAGAAAACATGACTACTTCTCCAGCTGGAAGTCGACGGAGCCAATGGTAAACCTGACTCTTTGTTTCTCACCAGTACCCTTCCTATGGTTACGAACCCATGGGTGGATGGCTGCACCACCAAATCATTCCCGTGCTGTCCCAGCAGAATCCCCCGAATCACGCCCTACAGCCTCATCACCACATCCCCATGATGCCAGCTCAGCAGCCCGTGGTCCCCCAGCAACCAATGATGCCAGTTCCTGGCCAACACTCCATGACTCCAACCCAACACCACCAGCCAAACCTCCCTCTGCCTGCCCAGCAGCCCTTCCAGCCCCAGCTTGTCCAGCCCCAGCCTCACCAGCCCATCCAGCCCCAGCCACCCGTGCACGCCATCCAGCCCCTGCCGCCACAGCCACCTCTGCCTCCGATGTTCCCCATACAGCCCCTGCCCCCCATGCTTCCTGACCTGCCTCTGGAAGCCTGGCCAGCAACAGACAAGACCAAGCGGGAGGAAGTGGTGAGTATCCCTCGAAGCCACTGGAAGCCCGGGAAAAGGGTAAAGCGAAACTGGCCCCCAGAGTCCTAAGTTCTCAAACAATCCAGGGTCTAGAGTTTCAGTAGCTACACAGGTCAGTGACTCTATGAGTCCAAGCACGTGTGGTAACTTCATATTATAAATAAGTTTATCTGTGAAGCTTAGGAATCACGACCATAGTTTTTATGGCGGGCTTAAATTCTACGATTATTTTGAATTTCTCCCAGAATATGTATTACTGAAATCCATTAATTTTAAGGAGAGCAGTATAAGGGAGTATCAGTTCTCCTTATATTTCAAGGGTTTGACTAGGAACAATAGGCTAGAATTACACTGAAGATTTTAAAAAAAGGTAATTTTTGAGAGTGGGGGGATGTAAATATTTGAACAGGCTACAAAAGGTAGGTGGGAAATCTCTTCGAAGACCTCTTTAATCTCTTTAAAGGAAGAATACCTGTCTAGAGTGGATTTTAATCTAACTTGGAGGAAGCTAGACGGTGTATTAGATTTCTTTTCAGTACTGGGTTCTATAGATTAAACTTTCAGCAAGAAGTTTTCACAAGCACAAAATTAAGTGCGTTACAGAAAGTTCTTCCAAGTGAGTGGGAAGTAGCCAATAAAATAAATGACTCATATCCATATCCATAAATCCTTATTCTGTGTATATGAGATTATGCAATTCTACTGCATATGTAATTTCAAGTTATAAATGCTATTGATGATTTTTCTACTGAGAAGCAGTGAGGGGGGAGGTGGAAATGACCTGGATGGGGAGCCAGGATACCCAGCTTCCAGTTTTGGCTTTGCCTCCAAAGAGAAAAGGGTATTGTACAAGTTCCTTCAAATTTATGGGTGTTTTCCCTTTTTTGAAAGAAGAGAAAGTGACTACCTCTGATAATTTCCAGCCTCTGTCCAAGTACAAATACCATAGTTTCCCAACAAAAAATTATAGTGTATGCCATATATGGCTTCACAAGGATGAGCATATCCGTGGAGAATATGGGGCAGAACTTTTGAAATTGTATCCCAAAGAATTTGGTGCCTCTCATTGATTCTTCTAGTCTAAGGTACTGTTCCCTCTGTATTTATTCATTGCTTCATTAATGATTAATTTTATTTAATTTATAAATTTATAATATATAAACTAATTTTATTATAAATTTATAAATTAACTTAATTTATAAATTTATAATTTATATTTATTCGTTGCTTCATTAATGATTAAGGCCATGAACTTTATAATGTGCTCACATCTTGCCAGAGCTATTTCTGGAAAGATGACTTGGGGCAGGTAGTTTGAACTCTTTTAAAAAAACTCCTGTGTAAAATCAGAGTATCAGTATTGGTAGGTTCTTAGAGTTCTTTTACAGAAAATAAAAATCAAGTGATGAGCTCAGAGCCTGGCATGCAGGAGGTCCTCGGGAAAGGGCAGCTATTGTTACTTTATTATTACGGAAGAGTTGGACGTGTCCTGAAGGCAGGGACGTTCATTCTGGATACCTCCTCTCCAATGACAATGAGATAACAAAGAAGCTTGGAAAATTACAGAGTTCTACTTAAACGGTTGTACATCATTCTGGCAAAACGGAAGCCACACGTGTGATTGTAAATGATACTCACAAGGAGTATCTGTAAGTTATTTTAATTCTTCCTTTTGTTATTATTTTAAGGATTAAGACATCAGGAAATGAGAAGAGAACTGAAGTAAATACTTCAGGTGCTTTCAGAATGACACAAGAACACGACGCGTTTCACCTGCCATCACTTAGTAAATTCTGTAACTAAAAAATCAGTACCGTTAGCAAACAATAAAATGGTTTAAAAATCATTCACGTCTTTGTGTTGCTTGAAGCTTAAAATTTCGTGTCACTTCAGAGAAGGTATTATAAATGGCTTTTCTTGGATAAGGTAGGAACTGCTCATTCCCACCTACAAAATTGACCATTCTGCAGGCAAATGAGGACCATTTTTCCTTTCGGAGAAAATGTATACTATCTCAAAACGTTAAAAAACAACAACAACAGAAGTTTATGCAGTAGTTATAATAGTAGATAAAGTGAAAAACTATGAACATGTACAGTCGCTGAACCTAAATCAAATGAAGGGAAGTTTATATGAAGAATTCTTTAAATTGAAAGAAAATAAGCTCTTGAGAAATGTTTATATTACAGAACAAGTTAAGACTTGGAACACGGGCTTTATACCTCGCACCACATTAGTAACCGAAATCCAATCTTTTGATCTCATTCTCCTGAAACGGATTTTTAACTGAAATTATGTGATACGTATAATAACGTACTGAATTTTAAATTATTGGGGTAATCAGTTTTCCTAAGAAAACTTTTATTAAATAGAGCTTCAAATAGAGAATCACAGTGGTTTTGTACACAAGTCATTTCTTTCACTTAATAATTTTTAAGATGATAAACTGTGCTGTATAGTCTTCAAAATGTTAACATATGCATAAAATGGACTCGATACAAGTTTTCTTTCCCACTCGTATTTATATTCGAATCCTTTTTTCCTCCTACACCCACACAGAATTGTAAACAATCCTTTTAGGGTTTACATTACACAGCACCCACAGTACCTTTATGATCAAGGCTCCTTAATCATTTTCTGGAATGAATAAACATAACTTCACTGGGAGGGTCTTGATATTTAAACAAATAACTTGATTTAAAAGAACTTGGATCCCATAAAAAAGTAAGAAAGCTTTTAATCAATTCGCATGAACCAATCCTAATCAATTTAGAAAATATTTATTTATCAACCCTTAGGGTACGGCACTATTTCATGCCCTGGTAAAAGCAGTAAGTTCCCATCCTTAAGAAATCTAGAACCTACAAAAGGGATAAAATAAGCTCACAAATACTGATAAGAGAAGGCCTAGCAGCATTAACACTCTGACAGGAGTATAGTCAAAATGCCCTGGCAAATATGGTAGACTTCCTTAGCTAGCTGCGAGATAGCTTTCCTCACCACTCGTTCCTTGTTGGCAGAGCTGGAATTGCTCCCAGCATCTGGCCTTCCACAAACCCAGGACAGATAAGCCCCTCCCCTGTCCCAGGGAATTAATGTTCACTCCTCCATGCCAATTATGGCATCAATTACCATAACACACCATATCCATACCAAATATGGCATCTATTCCCTTTGCTAGTGACTGGTTGAGGGACGGGTTGTGATGGAACCTGAACGATGAATGAGGAGGCCACAAGGAATATTTGCTAGGAGAACAGGAGCTTCTGGGGGGCAAGGTTACTTTCCAATTAAAAAAAATACACATACATCTAGAAAACAGTATGGAGGTTCCTCAAGAAGTTAAAAATAGAGCTGCTCTATGACTCAGCAATTGCACTACTAGGTATTTACTCCAAAGATACAAATGTAGTGAAAAGAAGGGGCACCGGCACCCCAATATTCATAGCAGCAATGTCCACAATAGTCAAACTACGGCAAGAGCCCATATATCCATCAACAGATGGATAAGAATGGATAAAGAAGATGTGGTTTAAAGATACAATGGAATATTAGCCATCAGAAAGGATGAACACCTACCATTTACATCGACGTGAATAGAACTGGAGGGCATTATGCTGAGCAAAATAAGTCAATTAGAGAAGGACAATTTTCATATGGTTTCACTCATACGTGGAATATAAGAAACAGCGCAGAGGATCATAGGGGAAGGGAGGGAACACTGAATGGGAAGTCATCACAGAGGGAGACAAACCATGACAGACTCTTAACTACAGGAAACAAACTGAGGGTTGCTGGAGGGGAAGCGGGTGGGGGGATGGGGTAACTGGGTGATGGGCATTAAGGAGGGCACGTGATATGATGAGCACTGGGTGCTGTTACATGCGACTGATGAATTATTGAACTCTACATCTGAAACTAACGATGTACTATATGTTGGCTAATTGAATTTAAATTTAAAAAAAGAAAAAATACACACACACACACACACACACACACACACACACACACACACACACTCATGCTAGGAAAGAGTGTTGTTCTGTCTTTGGATCTACTTGTTTGAGGATATGAAGCCTGGAGCTGTGTCTACCATATTACAACCAGGAAGGACAAATGGAAAGATGTAAATCCCCTAAGTCTTTGGTGGCATCATTGCGTCCCTGAATTAACCAACCCTTGAACCATCTACCCCTAGATGGATAAAACACTCTATTTCCATAATAGTACTTTTCAATTGTGGGTCATGAATGATTAGTGGGTCATGACATCAATATCAGGAGCCCCAGCATTTGTGTCATGCCAGCAAACTGTCTCTTCCAATAATTTAAAGCTTATTTGGCCAGAACTAAGAATTATTTTGTCAATGCATTTCCCCAAAAAAAGCCAATGGATAGATAGAGATATATATTCTGGTGTATTCTGCAAAACATATGCCTCCCCACATACTGCCTTTCACCGTTCATGAAAATATTGCCATTACATTTATTTCTGCTGAGAAACATTTTAAGGGTATAAGGGGTGATGTTACTTGGAGACTATGTGTGACACTGGAAAAAACAGAAACTCTGGAGTCAGACTGGCGTTGCTTTCAATTTTTCTGATATAAGAGAATTCTCTATTTGGAAAAGTCATTGACAAAATAATTCTCTTTTTATAATAATTCGAATTACACACACACACTTATTCAAATCACATTTTGAATTACAGGGGAAAAGTCAGGTTTTGGAGTCTGAAAACTACTCACTATGGAATGAGATGTATTGCATAAGTTAATTTTATGAGAAACAGAAATGTGTGTATTCAACGGCCAAACATGTGTTTTAATATAATCATTTTCATGGTAAGCTATAATGGACATTATTCTGCCGCATTAAACAATGTCAATTAACCACAACATAGCATCTCCTTGATGATCCCGACTGAGACTTAGGAACAGCCATCAGTGAGGTGTGTCGCCTTGGCATCTCAGAGATCACGAGGCTCTTATGCCTATTTCAAATTGCCCTCTCGTAACTGTTCCTTTCGGCTCTTGGCTATCACTTCTTTTTGTTAATGTATATTTACATCTTGTAACATGTAGCTTATTTTGCATACATATTCTCCCTGTCAAAATTAAGTACGTTGGCCTTGGGATCGTTACTTCAGAAGTTCCACTGTGGTTTTGAGACTATTTTATTTCCTGACTCCCCAGCTGTGGCAGATGGCCGCAACTGACAAAACTCTGACATGTATGTGGCTGTCACCACATAGTATAACTTAGCTGATGTAAATTGAATAAATAGAGCGTTTCTAATTCATTAAAACTTAGGCATAGTCAGCCGCCCAACACTGTTTATTTGAGTAAAATATGGAAGAAAATCACTAGATACTAATGACCAAACCTCAAAGTGCAGGCTGAAATAAGTAGCAGGACTAACTGTAAGTGCACTAATAAACCCAAACTTATGCCCGAAGAATTCTTAAATCAGGAAACAAACAAAAGTAGATTATTTACGAAGCTGTACTATGTCTTTGAAATTCAGCTAAAGAGACAGATGAAGTTGAGGAAACCACCTCAAGGAAACTCCTTTCTCACCAGAACACTCCCATGTCACTAATAAATTTGAAATCCCCTCTGCCCTCGTTCACTCTCTATTGGTGAGGACTTCGATATGCATCATTTTGGGGGTGTGTGTGGGAATTACCCTAAGAGAGCCATCAAAATGCCCGAAAAGATACACGCAGAGATGTTGGTCACATTATTTATACCATGAGAAATTTCAATTTTCTTACATCTAGCTGAAGGGGTAACGTGATAAAAAGTATGCTTTAGAAGAAAATTTATTGCTTCTCCCTCTCCCACTCCCCCCACTTGTGTTCCCTCTCTCGCTGTCTCTCTCTGTCAAATAAATAAATAAAATTAAAAAAAAAAAGAAAATTTATTAGTGGAGAAAATGTGATCAACTAAAACTTAGGACCAAAACCATCTATCATACGTGACTATTACACATGACCTTAACATGTAACTAATTTAGACACATACACGTAAATGTGCGTTGGCAAAAACTCTGAAGGAGATGCAGCTGTTTGTACAAAGATCCATTTTTTCAAAGATAAACATAAGTTGCTTCTGTAATCTAGAATCAAATTAAATTATTTATTGAAAAGTTTGTTCTCCCTTTCTTCTGCTTCGATCCAGACACAGCTCTCTGTGATTTGAGTTTTGGATCTTGGTGGGTCGCTTGCAGGTAAATTTCAAGTAGAAATCACTTCACGTGTACTTGATTTTCAGAGAAACATTTTGACCGAAAAAGGGCTACAGGAAAGGAACTACTGGCTTTAGCAGAAACAAAAATGAACGATAAGATCAAACAACAAAAAAGAGATGAGCATTATAGGATGAAGAAAGAAGAATTAGAAACAGCACAAATAAAAGAAAATAGAGAAATGACCATCAGAGCAGCTCCTGCTGAAATTCTGCCAAAGGTTAACTGGGTTCGAAGAGCAGGCAGGTGAGAGGTCAAACACAACTTCTAAGCCCTAAACCCTTAAAGAGCTGGGTGCTTGCAGTGACTTTTCACATTAAGTGGGTTCTCCTCTGATCGAAATAATGCCTGAACGATTCTGACTTAAAACTCATCAATTATCTAATTTCACTTTGGGGCTTCAACTGGCTATAATGTGCTTTTTTCTCTTCTATGTTTAATGACACCAGGTCTGAATCATCTGAAGAGCTCAACCTCAATCAATAATGACTCCAGTTATCCAGAAAATGCTCACAGCTCACACGTTAGAAAGGGCAAAGGAAAATGTAACCTCACAAACTTGGTTTTTGGGCGGGATTTCCAGAACCATCTATCTTGATAGCATGCAACCACGTATCTTGATGGCATGCTTTGAAGACAGAGGTTCAAAGGATTACCCGGAAGTAATCTTCACTTTGACAGAGACGGTGAATAGTTGGCGGCATTTTTCCAAATGAAAATTCAGATACGTAGGGTGATAATACGATAGAATACTTGAAATCAGAGACATATACTAACTGGTAATTACACTCTATACTGTTCAGTATGTTCTAGCACTGTTCAGTATGTATCCCCACGTGGCTGTTCGAATTTAAAAGAATTAAAATGAAATAAAATTGGAACTTCAGTTCCTCAGTCACACGAGACACACATTCTAAGTGCTAAAAGGCCACGCGGGACTAGTGGCTACCATATTGGACGGTGCAGACACGGAACGTTTCCATCACCGCCAAGAGTTTTATTAGACAGTACTGCTCTATACACTACTTCCTGAGGAAGAAGAGCAAATCCTGTTAATTCAAAGATTTTAAACAAAAGATGAAACAAAACAGACTGGCTGGTTAGAACTGAACATCTCAACTACCCATAACAAGTCATTTCCCAAGCATTCCAGGAGTCCTGATCTTGTACGGAAACTTTCGAAGAACTGTAGAAGTGCCCTTCTATTCCGCAGGTCAAATCACACACACCAAAATGGTTTTCCCTCCGGTTCTCTTTTAAAACAGATGAATTCGGAGTTCAGCTACGTTATTTTTTTCTCCTCATCAGAAAAACTATTTTAGTTCCAAAGGCATAGCCGTTCATTTTCAGACCTCTACCAGCCACATCCACGCTGATGGAAAGATAGAAGTGAGAAAAAAACACAAACTTTTGTCCATCCCTAAGGGTGGTTGGAAACATCAGAAAATATTTACATTCTTTTCTCTTTTGTGGTTCAAAGCAACAGTGTGACACAAGACAAATGGGTGCACACACACGCACATGCACACGTGCTCACACACGTCTGCACGTGCGTGTATACTGCCCACTGAGTTTACCTGTAGTAAAAGGACGCATGTGGAGACATAGACTATTTGAGAAACTTGCAGTGTTAAATAAAGCTTCTTTCCATTCTAATCATTTAGAGACTATATGGCTATTGTATCAATTATCATCATTATGGCACACTACATATCTTTCAAGATAAAATTCTATCAAGAGAAAAAGGTCAGGTTGCTTATCTTATTTATATGCAACGTCAAGTTGACTACCTCCTCTCTCAATTCCATATAAAGTGAAAACACTGGCTTTTCCCATAAGCCTGAATGTTGCCTCTTATTAGTAAACAACTGCTGAAAATACCAAGCTTGAGTTTAAGGCCAAGACTTTAAAGAGTATAAAAGAGCTAACAACTGTGTTAATCAGGAAAAAAAACGAAAGAGAGCCGACTGTGAACAGCTTAATATGGGAATCACGAGAGAAAAAAAGTTTCAACCAATTTCCCACATTTCCAGAACATAGCGATCTCTAGTCGTGTTCCATATTGCTTTAATAAAATAGTCATCAGCCTATGTTTGTTGTGAAATTCTTGTTAATTGGACTTTTTACTTATTGTTTGGTGATTTGGTTTATAATTCCTTTTGCCCTCACTGGTCTAGAGCCTTATCAGCAGGGATCATTGGCTGACATTTAGTCATCCAAAAATACTTCCCTGTTGGGAAGAACTCATCTTGGCCTCATCTGAAACACCTGACTCTTCTAGAAGATAAATCATACTTGAGGAATAAGATCGGACTGGGAGTGGTGGTGAGGAGTGAAGAGAGGAATGATCCTTTGGGCCCCAAAACATTCGCCTTGATAAATTGAACCTGAATAATCTACAAAAAAAACCTCCAAAACAAAACCCAAGATCAATAAAGCCCCCTTACAAATAACATTGCCCTATGGTCAACAAAAAATAGCCCAGGGTTGGGGCGCCTGGGTGGCTCAGTCATTAAGCGCCTGCCTTTGGCTCAGATCATGATCCCAGGGTCCTGGGATCGAGCCCCACATCGGGCTCCCTGCTTGGCGTGAAGCCTGCTTCTCCCTCTCCCACTCCCTCTGCTTGTGTTCCCTCTCTCGCTGTGTTTCTCTCTGTCAAATAAATAAAAAAAAATCTTAAAAAAAATAGCCCAGGGTCCAGCATTTACTTTCTTTTTATAAATAATAATAAAAAAATGTTAAACAATGTTAAATATCTTCCTCAAAACAACCAAATCTTATCTTCCTGTCCCCCAAATTTTCAACGCCTTGAATCTGTGGAATGTGGGGGCCTTGGGGTCAGTCCCGTCTGTGCACAAGGGCGAAGAGCGCTTCCCAGCGCGCTGGTGCGCTATGCGCATTCCACAGCCGGACCGTCCGGCTTCACGATCACATCTGCCGATCTCCTGTGCAAATCTGGACAAGGTTTTTGGTCTCCATGTGCCTCAGTTTCCTCATCTATAAAATGCACTATCTATCCCTGTGTCGCTTCGCATCAACGAGCCCCAAGCTCAATAAATGTTGGCCGCAGCTCTTCTATTCAGAAAGGAAGCCTTCTCCAGGCTCTACGGCCCTCCCGCAAAGGGAACACTACGCAGTTGGAATCGGGAATGATGTAAAATTGGGACATAACATGGACGTTTTCTATGCCAAGGGCCCCAAACACATCTGTCGTTTACCTGTGTGCCGTCCCAGACATACAGCCCCCGAACGCCTTCCTTACTGATTGCTACCCTTCATGATCCCTGCCTTCTATCCGACATCCCCAGAGGCGGTTCTTTGCCATTCCTAAGGTCACCCTGAGGGTAAAACGAGACTAAAGCCACCAGCAGGGTATCAAGGGCTGCACAGGGCTCATCAGAGGCCAGAGCATTAGACCTCCTCCCTCTGTCTTCTCTTGACCTTCTTTATAAGGCCCGGCTGCTATGCATAGTGACTTCCAACTCCAACACTTCCCTTGTTGCTCTGGCTTTGCTCACAGGTCAGCTAACTCCATTTTAGGGATTTCTTAACCAAACTCTTTTTGTCTAGAGCAGTGGTTCTCAACCAGGGCAGCTGTGCCCCCTAGAGGACATTTGGCAACGTCCGGAGTCCCGAGGAGGGGGTGGGAATGAGGATTGAGCTGCTACTATTGGTACCTAGTGGGCGAAGACCAGAGATGCTGCTAATCATCGCGCAGTGCCCAGGACAGGCCCCCCAACAACCAGTGATCCAGCCTTGAAAGTCAACACCGCCGAAGATGGGAACGCTGCTCTAGACAACGAGGCCAATATTGAACCCTGCTGTGTGTTCAGAACTTAACATACAGAAACTGAACAAATGCAGAAGTCTGTGTACATTTTCAAAATGTAACTGAGAAAGCAAAACCAGGAGCTCAAATCTTAATGTTGGTAAATTTGATGTGGGACCTCATACAGTAGGCTTTTCACTTCCTGCACCAATTGTGTCAGCACTGGATCTTAGTCAAAAGGCCAAGAAGCGATTCCCCAATTGAATCAGCAAAATCCACACAGTTTGGGGAGTGATGAGGATGTTAAAGAAAATTTGCAAGAGAAAAGAGATAGCTGCACCCGGATTAAAGGAGCTAGTGTCTCCAAGTCAAAACCATTCTGCAGAAATTAGAATAGTTATTTGTTTCTTCAGAAGTGACGTAGGGACGTCTGGGTGGCTCAGTCAGTTAAGCCTTTGGCTCAGGTCATGATCTCAGGGTCCTGGGCTCGAGGCCTGTATCAGGCTTCCTGCTCGGCGGGGGTTCTGCTTCTCCCTCTGCCCTTCCCCCCTTGTTCTCTCTCTCTCTCTCTCTTTCTCTCTCTCTCTCTCTCTGTCAAATAAATAAATAAAATCTTCAAAATGAGTTACTTAAAAGTGAGTGTGTTCATTGTTTCTTGGGAGGTTACTTAAAAGTTGTTGTGTTGCCTCAGCAATAACAAGGAGAAAAATAACCGGACCATTAGCCATTGGTATAACTACTGAATTAGAACTCATTTAGTTTGTCTGGGAAGAGTCATGTTCTGGGATTTGCTTGTGTTTGACAGAATAATGAGAAATGAGTGGGCAGGGATTTAAGATGCTCTAATGCTCACGATTTTCAGAACCATCACTCTGCACAAGTATTCTTTGATAAATATGATAAAGTTTTTGTTACAATATTATTACCAAAAAACCTCTGGCAGCCATGGAGAAGATCGACAGTGTGTTATAAGTAGAGGAGACGCACTTTGCTGGAGGGCAGACTCTGGGCAACCTACAATATTTGACAAACTCAGAACACGAGACATCCTATCTGTCCAAACACCAAATCCAAGCCACTCCTCTATGTGACATGAACTCCTCTCTCTGTCCCCCATACACCACACAGCAGAAGGGCCATCAGTGAACATCAGCTCAATGCCTGCTCGGTTAGGGACCTTCTTTTACTGGTCCACGTGGACTGGAGTGCTCGGGCCTCGAGCTTTCCCAGGATATGTCGGGCACGCTTCTATTTCAAGCAACTACTTGTTTCTACTTTGGTCTCCCCACTAGCCTGTAACCTCCTGGAGGAGATTTAGAAAACTCCATAGAAACTGGTCAGTGTGCTTAGTGTCTGCTCAAGGAACCATCGTTAGCATAAAAAAGCCACCATACTGTAATATCAAACAATGTTAGTAGTAACATCGAACACTTACTGTGCTCTTAGTATATTCCTGGACTTGTTCTAAGCACATGACATATATTAGCTCACTTAATCCTCACAACCTTTAGAGGAAACGCTGCCTCTATCCCCAATTAGATGACCCCAGTTGAGGAGTCATCTAAACTTTCAACTTTAAAAAGAAATGCACTCCTTAACACACACACACATGAGTGCGATTTGATAGGCAAACTAATCTGTCATCTGCCTCTAGGATCCTAACTAAAACAACCTCTATTTCTAAACAGTACATAGGAATTCAGCTCAACCAGAGGCATGAAACTCGTCTCCTTTGTCACTTAATTTTTCCTGCCCTTTTGACCTCCCGAGGATGTGCTGAGGAGCTAATGGCAAAGAAAACTAAAGAGGCCCCAGTCCAGTAACTTCTGTGCCATTGTGGCGAACCCCCAAGGATGGGGAAGAAACCTCTGTAAATACAGGCGAGTCTCAGCACACCAAGGCCGCACTGCCCCGGACACAGGAGACATCCGCCCATCCCGGCGGCAGGTACGCACCTGAACACGAGCGGCCCTCGCTCCTTCCTTGGTTCCCAAAGACGGACTGAAAACCAACCAAGTCCAGTCCTCGCAGGAACCACTAGGTGCTGTCTTTCTCCCTGATTCGTTCAGAGAAAGCTACAGCGGGAACTGACGATGCCCTGCTAGGAAAGGCTGGCCCCGGGCCTCCATGACCTTCCTTCCCAAGTAGCCCACGAAACGTACAGTCGGAACCTGCAGGGAGCCCGTCTCAAGTGACATCCGGAAGCTCGCCGAGAGTGGCCACAATAGGAGGGCGGCCACTCTAACTCTCGCGGGGCGCTGACTCAGAACTGAGGGGCTGCCATATTCTCTCTCCCTGGCCCTCGACGTCCAGATTAAAAGATACGAAAAGCTTCCCCGAATGTTCTCTATGGAGGTGGCCGGCAGAACTGGCTGCCGCCACAGGGACCCCGCTAGAAGGGGAGATGCTCGCGACCACGCACAGCCACGGGCAAGAACGGATGCAGGCTTGGAACCTTGACAAAGTCCCATCTGCACCCTGGATGTGGAACTTGGGCTCAAGCTGGTTTCCACAAGTGATTTGTTTTCTTCATCTCAAGATGCACACAGCAGAACAACGTCAAAATCTCTTTCTTTTTAAAGATAGTGGTGAGGGGACACCTGGGTGGCTCAGTCGGTTAAGCATCTGCCTTCGGCTCAGGTCATGATCCCAGAGTCCTGGGATCGAGCCCCGCATCGGGCTCCCTGCTCAGCGGGGAGTCTGCTTCTCCTCTCTCTGCCCCTCTCCCCGCTCATGCTCTCTCTCTCTCTCTCTCTCTCTCTCTCAAATAAGTAAATAAAATCTTTTAAAAATTAAAAAAATAAAGACAGTGGTGGCTTTTGAAAACACTTATTGAACACTGCCTAAATGTGCAGTTCCTATCAGTGGGATTTACAAAGACAGGTGGAAAACAGAAGGGGATTTACTGCCTCTGTGGCTCATTTTCCCCCAAATAGAACACAAAGGTTTCCGAGGAACAGCGGGAAGTATCCAGGAACCTGCCATCGCAGCAACCTGAGTTGATTTATTTTCTAGTTGCTATTACTGTAAATAATCAGAATCACAATATTCTTTGCCCTCCTTCAAAATGGAATAATTCAACAGATTGTAAAGGATGGTGATCTAGAGCAGTAATTTTTCTCCAAAAGCCTTTTTGGTTTTTAACAAATTAAATAATTAATATATGTTTACATTGCTTTACACATACGGTGGCAAGCGCACATAGCCTAAGGTAATAGATTGACAATCTGTGACAAAGTTTGTGATTTCACCTTGCTGTGCTGTTGTTGTTGTTTTTTTAAAAAGATTTTATTTATTTATTTGACAGAGAGAGCGATCACAAGCAGGCAGAGAGGCAGGCAGAGAGAGAGGGGGAAGCAGGCTCCCTGCTGAGCAGAGAGCCCGATGCGGGGCTCGATCCCAGGACCCCGAGATCATGACCTGAGCCGAAGGCAGAGGCTTTAACCCACTGAGCCACCCAGGCGCCCCTGTTGTTGTTTTTAACTCACCAAATAAAGCAATGTTTAATGTGATACCGTCTTGTTCCTTTAGGAAGGATTCAAAGAAACTTTTACTCGGAGCTTTCCAAAACCAGCACACACCTAAGCTCTGTAAACACTTCGGTAATATTCTAAGTTAATAATAAGAAAAGATGGATTTTGAGGTTCTTTCTCCAAAAGCATGAAAAACTGGAAGCATAAAAAAATAAGATTTGTACCAGAGGCTGCAGAATTAAGGCTTTGTGATTTTCTGAAATGATCATCTGTCTTTGCTGCATGAAGTGGCCACAAGGGGAGAGGCCGACCACCTTTTGTGGTTTCACATCAGTACCCATATTGCTTGTCAATGTCATCGAATCCTTCTCCTTTATCTTACTGAGGGGAAGGACAACATTCGCCCTTGTCCCAAATGTCTGTCATTATATGGTATCCAATAAACCAGACCCAGAGAGAGGCTACAAAGAAATGCTATTTAGTTTCATTTCTGTCACGGACTAGCCAGCTGACCCTGCCCCATACAATGTGGTCCACGTTCACCCTCAGTTTCCTTACCTGTCACAGAAAAACAGTGCACTAGAAGGCCACCAAGACCTATGCAACGACAGCATATGTCAGTGTGCATAGTCAAAGTGCATCGATTCGAAAGTCCTGAAAAAAGAGCCAAAAGGAAAGGTGCAGAAGAAATGACGGGTCCTTACTGAGATGTGCTCGGAGCTTGCAATAAAAACATGAGTGTCTTGGCAATGATCTGCAACATTCCAGTCACCCTGGCTCAAAGGCTCTGAACCTTCTCCTAAAGCAACAGGCAGAGACGTTGTAAGTGTCATTTGAACCATCTGAACTTTGAAGATGAAAGAGACCCGAGTGCTGGAACAAGCTGAGCGAAGGCCTCCAAAGCTACTGCCTCTCTCACTCTTGCTTGCTCGTGCCCACCTGCCCCCACTGCTGCTCCGGGGTCACGAGCCCCAAGAAGGCTCTCTCATCTGCCTCGCCCGGAGCAGGAGGTACGAGGCACAGAGCCTGACATGCACGCGCCGCATCTTCTTACCTCTCCAGGGTCCTTACACCTCAGCAGCAGCAGCAGCTCCAGGCAGAACTGACCCCCCATCCTCTCCGCACAGAGCCCCCGGCCAGTGTGGGAACGGAGAAGGAGGCTGGAGACAGGGAGCCTGCTGAAAGAGCTAGAGGAGTCAGGCAGGCAGGCTCCCCAGCTGGAATGCACAGCTAGAGGCCCTGGGAGGGAGAAGGCCCGGGCGGTCACTGGGATCCTCTGAGTCAGACACCCTGGGGAGCTGTCAGCTCCGGAAGGCCTCCTTTGGCACACAAGGCGGAGAGGCACCAAGCACTTACAGGGAGAAGAATCTGAAAGTTAGGAAGCAGAGGTAAATGGTTCCATAGACCTATGTCAGTTTACAGTAACTGGTAGAGAGGCAACAGGCATATTGGAGGCAACAACTCATTTAAATGAAATGCCAACTCACATATGTGATAGGGGACTGGTATCCACATATCTAAAGGACTCTTAAAATTCAATAATAAAAAGACAACCTGGTCGAAAAGTGGGCAAAGACTCTGAAGGGACATTTCTCTGAAGATCATCTACAAATGGCCAATAAGCACACAAAAAGATTCTTGAAGGGGCACCTGGATAGCTCAGTCAGTTGGGTGTCCAACTCTTGGTTTTGGCTCGGGTCATGACCTTGGGGCCATGAGATCTGGCCCAGCATCGGGCTCCACGCTGGGTGTGGAGCCTGCTTGGGATTCTCTCTCCCTCTCCCACTGCCCCTCTCCCTACTCTCTCTCTCTTAAAAAAAAGAAAAAATGATTCTTGACATCATCAGCCACCAGGGAAATGCAAATCAAAACCACAACGAAATAGCACATCACACTCACTAGGATACGTAAAAGAAATGTTGGCAAGGACGTAGAGAAATTATAACTCTCCTACCTTGCTGGTGAGAATGTAAAATGCTTTGGAAAACAGTTTGGCGGTTTCTCAAAATATTATAACCAGAGTTACCATATGCTCCAGCAATCCCACTGCTACCTACATCCCTAAGAGAACTGACGAAAGATGTTCACACGAAACTTAGATACAAGCGTGTTCACGGCAGCATTACTCATGATAGCTGACAGGTGGAAGGAACCCAAATGTCCGTCAACTGATGAATGGCTAAACGAAATGTGGCGAATCCACACCATGGAATATTATTCAGCCATGCAAAGGAATGAAGTCCCAGTACATGTTACAATGTGGACGATCCTTGAAAACAGTATGCTAAGGGAAAGAAAGCAATCACAAAAGGCCACATATTATAGGATTCCGTGAATAGGCAAATCCATAGAGTGGCAGAAGATGAGTGGTTGCCAAGGGTTCTGGGGGATGGGAAGATCACAGGCGGTCATGACTAGGGGGTGTGGGGTTTCTTTTTGGGCTGATGAAACTGTTCTAAAATTGACGGTGGTGATGGTTGTACAACTCTATGAATATACTATTAAGGTCTACACTTTAAGTGACTGAATTATATGGCATGTGAATTATATCTTAACAAAACCGTTACATTAGAAATGAAATGCTGGCTCTCATCCCGTTGCCCCAACCCTTCCCCAATTACACTGGCTCTTCCGAGGTCACGACTGCACCTGTTGATTCACCAGTGGGGCTCAGGAGGGGTCCTGGGAAGAGGGGGCTTCCAGCAAGCAGGGAGTGACAAATGCTGGCCTCTAGCACATCGGGACTCTTCTCCTCAACTTCATTTCTAGGCCAGTGATGACGAGAGTCCTGCTCCAGCTTCGTGGTTTAGCCCCGCTCCTCCCTGACACCCCCACTCCCGAGTGGTGACTCTCTTTCCAGCATGCCCGTTGTCCCCATTTGTGACAGTCCTTTTGAACTTACAGTTGCCCTTGTCCCATGTGGCTGCCCTCCCCAAATAGATTCCAAGTGACTTATGCACAGTGGGCCTCACGGCTCAGTGACTTTCTCATAGCTGAAATTCAGTAATTAATTGTTACCCTTCACCTTTTTAGAAGGGAAAGGATTTTTTTTTTTTTTTTTTTTTTTTTTTTTAGCAATTTTAAAATAAGGGTATTGCCTCTAGGGGCTACTATGCATTTTCACTATTATAAGTAAAAATGAAATTAGCAGGTGATGCCAATGAAGGAAGCAATTCAATGACGAGAATATCACAGTGGTCACTGAGTTAAAAAAAACCAACATTCTTAGATAATTTTATCATCCACTAAGAGAACTACATTAGAGTAACGGACACATTCTAATTATTAATATTCATGATTATTATTACTCATTTCCATATCCTTTATCTTTCCAAACTATTTTGGGGGCACAATGGACCAATTCCCACAAATAGTATTTTCTTCATGATAACTAGTTCCATCCTGCCCCATGTTCAAGATGTTGCTTGAATCAGTGCATTCTGCTATTAGAACTAAAATCTCTCTTTTTAAGATTTTTTATTTATTTATTCAGGAGCGACAGAGAGAGAGACAGAGAGAGAGAGAGAGAGAGGCAGAGGCAGAGGGAGAAGCAGGCTCCCTGCTCGATGAGTCCCTCCATGTGGGACTCGACCCCGGGACTCTGGGATGATGACCTGTGCCGAAGGCAGACACTTAATGGACTGAGCCACCCAGGCGCCCTAGAACTAAAGTCTTAAGAGAGAGGTCTACAGGACACTTGGGTGGCTCAGCAGGTTAAGCAGCTGCCTTTGGCTCAGGTCATGATCCTGAGGTCCTGGGATTGAGTCCCGCATCGGGCTCCTTGCTCTGTGGGGAGCTTGCTTCTCCCTCTGCCTCCCACAACCCCTGCTTGTGCTTGCTTGCTCTCTCTCTCTCTCTCTCTCTGATTAAAAAAGGAGAGAAAGAGAGAGAAAGGTTTGCTAGTGACCCCAGTTAACTACCATACATAGTGTCCGGAATTTATCACATTTTACACCAACATGTAAGTTTTGCCTCTTCTGAATTTGCCTTACAATTTTTCAACCCTTAAAAGTCCTTAAAATTATTTGTTCTTACAAGTGGGTACCATTGCCCTCAGAAGGATGTCAGTACAACTATGAAGGAATAGTCTTTCCCATTGGAGGGTGAGTAAGGCTGCAAGTGAATGTTCCCAAAGGACCCTGCGTGCGTTCGCTCTGTGCTGGAATGTTCATACAGGCTTTTTCTCAAACACACTTGGGTGCTGTGGGTAATAGATGTCAAATAATAAAACTCAGAGGCACACGCTATGTTACTTTTTAAGGGAATAAAGTGGGGGGGGGAATCAAAGGGTTTAACAATTTTATTCACTGGCTTACATTCAGCGACTCCGACAATTTGGCCACTGCTCAGGTTTGTGAATTTCTATGGAAAATGAACTGTGTTTGGCAAGCCTGATGAAATATGAGGCTGATAAACAAATGTTTCATGCTTTCTCAAGACCTTATGCCACTAACTGTGTGGGATTGGAAAAACCATTCAAATGTCAATTTAAATGTCAATTGGAACACTGTAAATACATGATTTTCTATACCCATATGAACTAATATAATTCTGTTGACTTCAGACCATAACTTGAACTAAAGTGTCTTTGAGTTTTAATTCGGAAATGTTTCACAGGGAACGTGAACTTCAGATTAGACAAGTTGAGTCAGTAGAGTTCTGTTTCAGAGTCAGAAACATTCATGTGATACTTTATTTTATACTATAGAGAATTGACTGAAAAGTCCATTGACATGAAGGTTGTTAGGAAGCAAGCCTTGAACTCAAAAAAGGCTTCGGCCAAAAGAAATAAAATGTTATTGAAACAGCCCAAATCATTATATAAAAGAACACTGTGGTGAATTCCGTTGCAAAGTTCATGACTCGTGAATATTATCTCCAAACCAGTCATCTCTGAGTTTTATAGAGTCAGCTATCCAACTGCCTTCTCGACCCTTCCAGTTGGTATCTCAGGGTCATCTCGAGCTTCACTTATCCAATGCTGAACTCCTGACTTTCCCTTCTGCCAAATGTCTTTGTACCTAAGCCTCCCACATCTTCAGAGGTGTTTATAAAGCATTTATCTCTGCGCCTGGCAGGCACACCCGCTCAATAAATGGTGCTGCTGATGATATTGATGATGACTGATGACGGTGATTTTTATGCACCCAGTTCGTTGAGCCAGAAATCGAACAGCTTTTTATTCTTGCCTTCACCTCGTGTCCCGCGTTTAATCCATTCCCAGGTTCTGTCAACTCTGCCCCCCAAACAAATCAGGAATCTGAGCCCTCCTCTGCAACTCTGCTCTCACCACCCCACCTCCAGCCTCCATCACATTTCTCCCGAACAAATTTAACAGCCTTCTAACCACCTAACTGCGTCTACTCTTGCCCTTGCCCAGTTAATTGTCCATGGGGGAAACCAGAATGATCCGAGACACAGGTCTTCCTTCCTGAGATGTATATAGTGCTTATCATGGACTCATTCATATGCCTAACCACCTCAGGCGGCAGGCGGTACCATTACTTTCACTCTGCAGGTGAGGACTTGAGCGAAGAGAGGCTGGAACATGTCCAAGGTCACTCTGCCTCTAAAAGGCAAAGCTAGAATTCACACTCCGGAGCCGAGCGCCGCTACACAAAGTACCATGCCATACCCAAGCTTCCCAAGCTTTACTGAATAACAAACAAGCAAGCAAAGACTGTCCCTTCGCTTCCATTGCACCTAGAGTAAAATCCATCTGCATAGGAAGTCCTTGTGCCAAAGGGTCTGGGCCAACTTCCTCCTTCCCCTCTCCGCCTCTCTCTTTCCTCCTGTTCTCCTGACACTCTAGGACAAAGCGGGCTTGGTCCCTGGTAGGGATCTTTGCCCATGCCGTTCCCTGCTCCTCCCAGGGCTGGCTCCTCCTTCTTTATTCTGTAATCCCACTCCCTCAGAAAAGCCCTCTCCGGAGAGGCTTTCAGACGCTTGTCCATTTGTCTATTGACTGTCTCTCTCACTGGCCTGGAAGTTGCACAACGATAATACTGTTCACCACTGTATTTCTAGCATCTAGCATCATGTCTGCACATAGTAGATGCTGGGAAAATCTGATAAACCATTGGCTACAGGCAAGAATGCTTTGGTGATATGAAACACCCATCCAGACCTTAGGTTCTCGTAGTGCGAGTGCAGGATCAGAATTAGATTCACCTGAAGATGCTTTTTTTTTTTTAAATCAAAAGTAGAGTCCCATGGACTCTGTGTTAAAGACCTACTTTTGAGGCCTAGTTTTCTAAAGAATTTTTATAATTTTGATGTTGACATGATTTGGCAATGAGTAACTCCTAGAAGTCTGGTTTGGCTGTGATTTGTAAGTAATCAGTGTACACTTTCAGAAACACTTGCTAAGAGAGAAAAGGGTATATTATAAATCGCTTTCACATGAGATAAGATTGTTTTGAAACACTCACTGACAATGAAATTGATACATACTGTGCTTTTAGATACATAGGTAAGCATTTGCCTAATTGTCTTGGGAGCCAATAATTTCCTTTTCTGCTTGCAGACATTTGTGTGGGCTCCTGGAAAGCTTGTGGTTTTTGGGCCCTGTAATCAGATAATGATGTGTAATGGATGGCATGGGCCAGCTGGAGTCCAGTCCTGAACTGACCACAGCAGGCCTTCTGGGGCTCAGGAATCTGCATTTTCAAGAAACTTTCCAGGAAATTGTTACGCAAATAAAATTTGAGAGCTGTTACTTCTATCTCGACTATATGGATTGTTTCAGAAAAATATACCACAGAGATCCCGTGTCCATTCTTTAAATGTGTGGTTTAATTCTGAGCAATTCGAGACAACGTTTCACCTAAAGGAAAAACACGCACTATTAACTGATATTAGGCTCACTAAGGGCCCATAAATGCAGATTATCAGTAGCCTTTTTTGGTAAAATAAGTCATCTCTGGTAAATATCTTTCATAGCCTGCATATACACCTGGAAAGAAAGAAACAGACATTTCTCGCCTTGGAGTGGAAGGATGAACCATTTGGCCAGATAAAAAGAATAGTAAGGTAAGTGCCTTAGCCCATAACTTGACTACATTTTAGGCTATAAGTGGATAGTGTTAAGAAAATTAAAATTGAAGGCAGGAAGAGCTTCCTGGCTTGCTCAAATGACAAAAGCGCCTGTTTTTTCCTGAATTCCCTGAGTTCTTCGACTTCCTCCCAACCTGCTCCTCTCTGGTCTTCCCCAGCTAAGTCAATGGCAAGTTCATCCTTCCAGTGACTCAGGCCAAAACCTTGACTCCCTGTTCCCTCTGACTCCATATCGTACTCCACCGCCAACCCATTAGTAAAAGCCTGTTGGCTCTATCTTCAAAGCATGCCCGAATCTGACCTCTTCTGCTCATTTCCATTGTCCCCTCCTCGTCCAAGCTAACGTCGTCTCTCACCTCAATTAATAATAAGATTGTTGGGGTGCCTGGCTGGCTCGGTCAGAAGCACATCTGACTCGTGATCTCAGAACTGTGAGTTCGAGCCCCACATTAGGTGTAGAGATTACTTACAAAACTAAAACTTTTAAAAAATAAATAAAGGAGGGCACATATTACATGGAGCACTGGGTGTGGTGCATAATCAATGAATCTTGGAACACTGAAAAAATAAAATTAAAAAAATATTTTTAAATAAATAAATAAAAATAATAAAATCTGTTTTTGCAAAACCGTCTCTAAAATAGTCACTTCTCAATGAAGACAATTTCTTGAAACAATCTTTGGATGGTCAATGAGTCACTTCCAGTCATATCTTTTTCTTAAAAAGGTATTAATACAGATGACCCAGAAAAAAAAAAAAAAATACAGGTGCAGAAGAACTTCCCCCAAATCCCACAGGGAGAACTTGAATTGCTACGGAGAATATGTTTATTCTTTAGCAACTCACAGGATTCTTAATGAGCCCCGAATTACACTTTCTTGCTCATAACGCAATAGTACCAACCCGGATATGCATTTATGGTTCACACGAACAGTGGATAGAGCGGCCATTCCCACATATTTAGGGGATGAGTGAGCTGATCTTGGGGATACCGTCCCCTCCTGCCCATGACTGATTCTGGAACCCAGACCTGAAGCCATCAGCCTTCCTTACAGCCAGAGGCACTTGAGGGACAGGTGGCTGAGGTCTTCTGCAAAATGTTTGTTTGAACATAAGGAAGAGACGCGGGAAAAGGAAACATTTTCTTCCTGTATGCCGGGGTTTCTCAACCTCAGCACTACGGACATTCTGGATTGGGACGCTCTCAGTTGTGGGGGACTGTCCCGGGCACTGCTCGAGTTTGGCAGTGACTCGGGTCTCTCCCCACTAGATGCCAGTAGCAGCTCTTCAGCTGTGACAAACAAAAATGGCTCCAGACATTGCCGGGTGTCCCTTGGTGGTCGTGATGGCGGGGATGACCCCAAGCTGGGAACCACTGGCCTAAACATTGTCAGCTTCATCTTGACTGCCACAAGTTCTCTCAATACTGGCTTAGAGATGCTTCGAGGAACAGAAAGTGAAGAAAATGGCAGGAAAAAGATCCAGAGCGGCTGGATGAAACCTACCATACCTGTGATTATCTGTAATTCCCAATTACGTAAGATGATTTAAGTGGATTTTGCTGTTACCATCAGCCAGGGGCATCGAAGCGATCTGAGGTCCGCCACCACAATTCATACATAGCACACAGCTTTATCCTGGGCCATCCTACAGCTTGGCCAAATAACCTAGGTCCCACCTTGGGGCAAGATCCTATGGGTTCAGTTTTATATGCGGGACAAAAATAAAATGGCTCGTTTCCCCATTTGTTACTTGCTGCTTATCCACACTCATTATGGAACTGTAGAATTTTAGAGCAGAAAGGGATTTTAGGGAAGGAGAATTAATCGAAAACCAACGCCTGTGTTTATCTTCAAAGGAAGGCTTTCAAAAGAGGATTAAGCCACGTGACTCCGAATATCAGGAAAAGAGCCATTATCCACTTCAAAACACTTCCTGAGTAGGACAAGTCACCATACATCTTGCGTAAAAAGCAAAGGGAGACATTTTCTTATGGCCACATACACTTAAATATTCCCTTCTCCCAAAATAGGAATTCTACATGGTTCTTACGACTCAATGATCTACTTAGAGAGGACTTCCTGTCATTTCCGCGGGCAGAGTCGTCATTTAATTGTACCGTCCAGCAATAATTTTTTTAGTGTGAAAACTGATAAACAAATAGAGCTGACATAATTGAGGGACTCTTAAATTCAAGGTGCAGTGGGGGAGGGGAGGAGGATAAAATTGTAATCTCTTCCTTTTATTATTTTTATTGTTATATATATATTCATCTATATATGAATTTATAATATTACCTTTGCCCATTATAAAAGCAATGCAAGCTTCTAACCAAAAACACCAGAACTATGGAAATAAGCAAAACGAATAATATTAAAATAATCTCTAATCCAAGAATCACCAATTATGTCTTTGTGACTATTCTCCCAAATATTTTTCTCGCATATTGAGAGTTTCTTCCCAAATGGTATCATTACTATTTTGAAATCTACTGTAATGTATTTTAAAATTCCCTTTTATCACCTCTTTATGTTGTTTCTAATTCACCCCCACTGCAAACAGTGCTTCATATGAATGGCTGGCTGAAAATAAGTTAAACAATGCTCAAAACCAAAAATGGAAGGGACAAACACAAGCACAAATCTGAAAAGTAGACTAATGCGTAGGATACCACTGGCTTCAAAATTTTGTTACCATTTACTTGCCGATCCAATCACAGAAAGCAACCTCGAAGAGGGCAAAGAGGAGGCAAGAGCAAACCAGTCTCTCAGGGAAGGAGCTGCCCCAGCGACGGACACGACAGGGCGCGCACTAAATGAACAGCATGGAGAAATGCTCAACAAGTTCAGATTTTCTCACTTTGTAAGTCATAGCGCCATTCCCTAGAAAAAGAACAGGCTTTACCCAACCAGATTCTTCGTACAAAGAAATAATTTGCTCCCCTGCAGAAATCCTGTGGTGGCAATTCCAGATATCCATAGTGACATATATATCTACACATGAGCATGTCTACCTATATCTGTGTTTGTGTTCGTGTCTGTATTTATACCCGTTCCCATGTCTGTACCTACACCCGTACCTGTAACTGTATGTCCACATCCACCCACCCATCTATAGGTCAGTGGTTCTCAAACTTGAACACGCACCGGAAGCCCTGGGAGGGCTTGTTCAAACACAGACTCGCCCACTCCCATCCCCCGACTTTCTGATTCAGCACATCTCTGACCCGGCACATGATCCTCATTGCTTTTTTTTTTTAATTAAAAAAAAATTTTTTATTATTATGTTCAGTTAGCCACTGTATAGTACGTCATAGTTTTTGATGTAGTGTTGGGTGATTCATCAGTTGCGTTTAACACCCAGTGCTCATCACAACACGTGCCCTCCGTAATACCCATCACGGTCTGCATTTCTAATTCCCAGGCGCTGCAGATGCCGTTGGTGTGGAGACTACGCTTCGAGAAGCGTCGCCTACACTTACGCCTCCATCTTCACCTCTATCTCATTACCAATCTGTGTTTTAGGAAACATATGGCCACCCTCACATACTTTAATTTCCGTTTTCATCACTTGTCCATATAAACCATAGCGTCACATACGAGAGAAAACAGATATTACGGTGCTTTCCAATTCTTTCCACTTAATTGAGTAACAAAAATGGTTGGATGTAAAAATGATTGCCATGTATCTTCTTCTTCCCAGGAGAACGGTTCGACTGCGGTACATTTCTTTGCTTTGACTTGGTTTTCACTGCCTTTGGCTTTTAACTTGATGTATTTACATTTTAACAATTCAGGTTTCTTTTCCAAATAGTGAGATGAAACAGGGACAACTCAAAGGCAGCTTCATTTTGAAATTGGCCAAGCTTTTGTAAACAAGCTCTTGACAAAACCATTTATAATTCTCTAAACAACAGCCAGAAAATATCACACAGAAAAGCAGATGTTATTCTCCTAACTTCTTTTCTTCAGGTCTACAGTCACTGTCTACAGTCCCAAACCAACCACATTACTTCAAGTCAATTTTGGCTTTGCTGGATGTCAACCCTGTCAGCCATATTCGAGGTGTGGTTCAAAGAACAAAGCTTCTCAGAGACAGCTCTGTGGCCTGCTTCCTTGTGTTAGTTTGACAGCGCTGGATTTAAGGGTTGTGTTGGCTCATGTTTGCGGCATGTAATGGAAACACAGGTCCCCGGATGCCAACCTTAACCTAAATAAAAGCTAGGCCTGCATCTCCTCAGGGTCAAGTTAAAAGAATATGGGCTGTGCTGTCTCAGACCTCCGCGGGTACCAATTAGTGGGAGACAAGACATGTACACAAGGAAATGGAATTGGTAATTTTAGTGGGTAAACAGTTGCAAGATTGAGGGGAAAAAAAAAAACCAGTCACTCTGTGCTGGTGCAGTCAGGAAAAACTTCATATTTCATTTGTTCAAATCCTTGAGAAACAAAGGTTACTTCTCCAGGAAGTGAAATGCCGACACTGAAAATGGAGGTACATGTTTACAGACGAGGTCAAAGCAAAGACTGGAGCGAGGAGGTAACGTGCAATAAGAGGGAATGATCCCAAGAATAATGGATTTCGCTACTGAAATGATTATTAATGATGGCCACCTGAGACCTGTCGCAGATGTCTTTTACTTCGGGAGAACACGAGAGATGGAAGAATAGGAACAAAACTTGTGCCCTAAAAGAGAAAAGGAAGATGTGTGCTTTGGCCAGTTCAGAGAAAATCTCTCTTTCTCCCTTGGTATATCGATGGATAGATGGATGGATGGATGGATGGATGGATGGATGGATGGATGGATGGATTGATGCATATGCACACACTCTCAAATTTTGTGAAATAATTCCAATTTATAGATAAGAACCTCTCGTTCCACTAAACATTCCAAATGCCCCAAATTGCAAATATTTCAGGAAACAGAAACTGAATAAATGATATAGTCACAAAACATTGAAATAAAGCTGTCATTCTAAAAGGCACAAAATGAAGAACTTGTAGGCTGTAGTAATAAAAAAAATCTGCATTTTAGCATCTACAGCTGTAGATACGTGTAAGTGGTCTTTCTTCCGTTCGTTCGTTCTTTCTTTTTTTGGTGCTAAAGATACGTCTGATATAAAAGGTAATTTGTCACAGATTGTGCTGTGCAGAGAACTGATTGGAAGCATTGCAATAGAAGAAATGGTGGCTGTTTCTAAGAGTATTTGGATGCAGAAATTGGCCTGTATTTTCAATTTGTTTAAAAATGTGCTTGATTAGGCACAAATTGACCTGCAAAATGGTATTTTGAAGTAAAAATCAGTCTAAAAGACAGGAAAAGCAAACACTTTCCAAAATTAATATCTTTTCTAAAGAAATGTAATATTTTATATATAAAAATAGAGAGATAAATGCTACTCACAAGTAACTGCAATAAAATGAATAAGTGAGAAAAGAATGCATTTTAAAAATCTGTTGGTTCTCAAGTCTTAGCTCCCAGAACTTCACTCCTTCCCTCTCTGTTTCTCTCCCTCCCTCTCTCTCTCTCCCTCCCTCTGTCTCTCTCTGTCCTTCTCGCTCTCTCTCTAACACACACACTCATTTTCAAATTAAATTTAATCCTATTAAAAACAAACTTGTACCCAGATAAAACACAAAGCAGATACTCAAAACAAGCTTGCATCAGAAATTCAAAAACATTTGTCCCAGGAATGGAGTAAAACTTTTGACTCCCATCATTACTATAAACTGACCATAAATATCAAAGTTGCCCGTATCTCACTGAGAAAGCATTATGAAGGAATTGCAGTTAAAATGACAGCTCTGGAAAACAAGATAAGGGACCTATCAAGAGGTTATCTTGTCTTTGTACTGTGATGGGACCTACATGAGTAAGACAATCGGCACGCCCACCGAGACACTGATGCCAACTTTAGAGTCGCAAAATGTCTCAGATCTGAGGAACATCTCAAGAGTTTATTGGAGAATAAAGAAAAATATTTTCATGAATCATCTGTAGTATAGAGTTTCTCAACTTTGGTATTCTTGACATTTGGGGCCAGATCATTCTCAGCTGTAGGGGACTGTCCTGGGCATTGAAGGATGTTTAGCAGCATTCCTGGTCTTCACCCACTAGATGCAAGTAGCAAACCATCCCCTCCCAACTGTGACAACAAAAATGTCTCTAGACATTGGCAAAAGTGTCCTGGGGGGCAAAATTCCCCCAAGTGAAAAGGACTGGGAGCACACGTTTACATAAACTTATTTGATCAATTGACATCATAAATATTATAAAATTCTCCAAAATCTTATATTCATGCAGAAGTCATTCTGTGAATTTTGCCAAAGTGCTGTATACAAATTTTCATATTTAATCACAACAGACTGACAAATCTGGAGTGACTGTTTCTTAGGTGTAAACATTTAAAGAAATGAACTAAAATACTTCTGATGATTTTATGAAAATACCCAAGGATTCTCATCCAGAATTTGTGATTTCGGGCTTAAACCAAAATGTTATCACTGTTTTACATAATGCTCTCTTCAAATTGGAAGCACAGATTGTGTTAGCATTGGAAACTGTATAGGAACCGTGTTGCTTATTGTTATACTTTAGATGAAGGAAAACAGTCTGTTTCTCCTGTTTAAAGAGAATCTCAGAGTAATATTGCTGAGGATAGTATACCCTGAAATTCTAAAGATTTTGTTATTGTTATTAGATGTATCTTAGATAAATATTGATAGTAATCAGCGGGGAGGGGGGCGGAAACCTTCTCGGTGAAATTATTACAGAAATCCTCAATTACAATAACCATTTAAGGGAGATTTTTGTCCTTAAAACTTGTCTTAGTAGAACTTGCTAGTAAAACGAACAAAGAGAAAGTATATTTAAGCCAAAGGTTGTTGACTCTACTTAGTTTTTTAACCGGAGAAATTAATATTCTGAATAAAGAAAATATGCACATTTTCTCAGCTAAGTTCATTTAAAAATATGTGACTACATTGTTTAATGATAATGAATCTGGAGATCAAAATGTTTATCAACAACTACTAAAATTATAATACGTTGAGTGGCAATGCAGAGAAATTACTCAAATTTGACAAGAAATATTGGAATTTTTTTTTAAGTAGGCTCCGCACTTGGGGCTTGAACTCATGACGTTGAGCTCAAGACCTG
Source organism: Potos flavus (assembly GCA_028534135.1). Classification (NCBI taxonomy): domain Eukaryota; kingdom Metazoa; phylum Chordata; class Mammalia; order Carnivora; family Procyonidae; genus Potos; species Potos flavus. The sequence continues at coordinate 97,212,131 of CM052901.1, read as the reverse complement.
AGCTGAGACCCAGGGTCAGACACTCAGCCGACTGAGCCACCCAGGTGCCCCTACTGGAAATTTTTAAGAATAGTTTTTTATTGAGGTATAACTGACATATAACATTATATTAGTTTCAAGTATACGATGTAATGTAATGATTTGATATTTGTATACACTGCAAATGATCACCACAATAAGTCTAGTTAGCATCTATCACCATACGAAGCTCCTCCCCTCCCGACCACCACCATTCTGTTCTCTGTATCTATGTTTTGTTTTTTGAGCAAGTGGTGACAACAGGCCTACTTCAATAATAAAGGGAAAAATATGAAAGCTATAATTTTTTTCTAAATTGTTCATTTCTTCCTCATTTCCTTTTATACTTTTCTCACGAAGATGATTCATTTATCACTAAATATAATCATATATCAGCAAAAGACATTTCATATAATTAAATGCACAAGGCAGAAAAATATCACTGTTAGTCTGTACATATAAATTATTCCTTCAGAGAATACTGTCACTATGTTACTCACATTCCCACACAGATAAACATCTCGAACCTAAATTCTGACTTCTGTAATTATTTGACACCTATTGTTGAAATTATAATGATCTAAAAGATACCTCATTTGAAGGAGAAAAACATCCTAGATCAAAGTTCTTTTTGTTGTGATGAGCACTGGGTGTTATACACAACTGATGAATCACTGGACACTACATCGAAAACTAATGATGTACTATATGCCGGCTAATTGAACATAATAAAAAAAAGAAAAGAATTTTAAACTAAGAAGATTTAAAAAAGCTATATTGCTCTTGCTAGATTAGTGGTTCTCAGCTGGGGTGCCCTTGCACCTCACAGGACAGATGGAAATATCTGGAGACATTTATGGATGTCACAAGCAGGGGAGGGCACCACTGGCATCTAGTGGGTAGGGACCAGGGATGCTGTTGAACACCCTACAATGCATAGGACAGCCCTTCATAAGTGGGGAGCACTGTGTAATGGATACAGCTGTTGAATCACTATGCCATACACCCGAAATGAATATAACATTGTATGTCAACTACATTTCAGTAAAAAAAAAAAAAAAGATCGGTCCCAAATGTCAATCAGTGAGTGCTGAGGCTGGGAAACCCTGGTTTAATGTGCGCAACAAAGCAGGAAGCACCAGTTTCAAGATATTATGACGAGAATCCCTTTTCGGGGAGCACGCGATAATTTACCAAAGAGATTTTTCTCTTTCTGTGGCAGGTGGAATTTTAACAATCTCTTCTTGCTATTATTGTTGGCATCTTATGGAGCAAGAAAGAAAATGGAAGATTGAGGGGACAGGAGAAGCAGCCCCAAGCGGGCGGTCCTCACGCTGCTGTTCTCTAATTGAATCTATCTTCTATGAGCCACGAGGACGTACTTGGATACTGAGTCGAAACAATGCCTTCCCTGTAAAACAGGACTCACTTGACATGCTAAAAAAAACACATCACAAAAATCAATACAAGCTACAGCATAAGCAACCAGTTTTAATAACTGTCCTTTTTTCCCCCTGATGTCAGCCATAAGGGATATTCTGCACTGCTTGGGAATTGCTATTAAAATCAAACTTCTAACAGCCCTAAGTAAACATCTTCATTTTCCATGAAACTGAAATGATGGCAGAGTAATATGATTGCTTACAGCTGCAAATGTCTCATCGTGAACCAAGCACTTGTTCGACTTTGACTACAATTTCTCCTCAGTGGGTCAGAGTATCTTTTCCAAATAAAACCATTTTTTAATTCAATAAAGAATGCCATGGTAGACCCTTTGATTAAATCACAGGATAGACCTGACACAAATAATTTGTTGATTACACAATAAATACACAATAATTTTAAAAAAGAAAAACATGTTCCTAAATATAAATTACTTTATAATTTTACATTAGGGACTACCACTGTGTAAATTACTCATGTTTTACTCCACCCACAGGAAAGAAAAATAGAAAATTTCATGCTAGGAAGGAAAAGAAATGTTTCCTGTGTGTTTACCTTTCTTGAGTGCCTATGGTATTCTTTAGATTACACAGGTCATCAATATTTCAGGAGACAGGTCTCAAGTTTCTGAATGGGTAAGGAGTAAGAAACTGAGGCAAGCAAAGGGCATCTGGCATTCACTCCTTCCAAGAAAGAAATGAAATCTTGCTCACACATTCCATTTAAAGACTTGAAAGGAAAAACAAAAACAAAAACAAAAAAAAAGGAAAAACAAAAGTTCCTCTTGAATTTCAAATAGTCCGGGACAAAATATATCACTATGTTGTATCACTGTAGAGTACGTGATGTAATCCACTAACCCTAACCCTTGTTTTAAGGCCAAACTGAGTTCAGCCCTTTAAAAACTGGGAGAGGGACACCTGGGTGGCTCAGTTGGCTAAGCTTCTGACTCTTGATTTCGGCTCAGGTCATGTGGTAGTATAGCTATTTTATAGAAACACGTCCCAGTGACTTAATGGAGCAGCATAAGACTGGATGGTGGGACTGGATGGGGGGACTGGATGGGGTGGGAAGCAGTACAAAATCTTTTTAGTACAACTTATCTCCACATCTAGAGTTATTTTGGTGCCCTGAAGTCGCCAAAAGTCACCTGCGGCTTCGGTGTACGAAAATTCTAATTTTCTTATTTTCAACTCATTCAATCTAAAGAATATTAACCCATAGCCAGTTGTTCCTGGCTGGTTGTTCCTCAGACCAAATGACGGAATGTTCTCATCAAATTCTCCCAAGGCTACAAAATGGCCAATTCTGTGAAAGGCAACCAACTCGATAATCATAGAGGCATTATGGTGACTCATTAAAACAGGCAAGGGTTAGACACAGGCTTTTCCTCTAGATGGACAAAGATGCTCTAGCATCTCTGTAATTCAGCTAACCCCGTTACACCTCCACAAGAACAGGTTCCTACTTCGATAATGGACTTCCTGAAGGCTGACGACACGGGGCAAGGTGGACACCGGGGTTAGGAGATCATTACAGGAAGTTCCGGGAGCTGATGTCAAGGGAATGAGTCATTCGTTTTCTCCCTGACGGTAAGGATTTTCTGGGTGAGCACTGGAGTAGTCGTTTTTCAATATTTCACAAGTCTGGCTTGAGTATTCAATAATCTAACATTCTTATCAGCTCTCTGTTTAGCTAGGAAGAAGGACAAATTGGAAAATTGAAGCCATTTCCCCCCTCACCTACCTGAAATTAAGTACTGACATCGACAGGTGTTTTAATGAATTGATGAGTTTCATAATTAAAGAGTCCAGCCAGCTGACCCTTATTTCTGTCCTCTCTCCCGGCTCCCTCCATGACAAGGTGCTTGAGCGTTGTGTCTGTGCTAAAGCACATCCCCAAGCAGACTCTGGCCATCAGTCTATAACCACACAACCACTGACAACAACAAAAGCTAACAAGCCCTGAGCACTTCCCGTGGGCCGGCCACTGCTGTAAGCACAGTTCTAAGCGCCCCCGGGCACTCCATCATGCTGCTTCGCAGTCCTAGGGGGACCCAGCAAACTTCTCAAGGGTTAATGAGATACGCATGGGTGTTAGAATTCCAGAAAGCATAGCGACTACCCTCTTGGCATCTCTACACAGAACAGTTTTATGTTGAAAAACAAATAAACGTGGTCCTTCAGGCATTTTACAAATATTAACTGAGGGCCTCCTGTGTGCGAGGCACCGAGCTCCACGCTCTAGGTGTGTTCACTCACTTCATCATCACAAAACCACCGCTGTTCCCTGTTTACACGCAGATGGGCGCACAAAGTTGCCCACAGACCCAGAGCTACGAAGTGGCAGAGTCGACGTGAAGAGAATAGATTTGGCTAATCTTGTGAGTCACTTGGCAAATGGTGTCACCATTCATCTCGGCACTCAGTCTAGAAACTTCAGGCTCTCTCCCCTATTGCCTCCACGAGACTGGCCAATTCTCCTGAGGGGTTTCTCAGACCTCTCCCTCTTTCCCCTCCATTCCCACAACTCTTGCCTTGGCCCAGGTCCACAGAGGCTTTCTTGTTTTGTTTTGTTTCTTATTGAGGTGAAATTCACATAATATAAAATCAGTCATTTGTAAGTGTATTGTTCAGTGGCATTCGGGACACTCACAGTGTTAGGCAAGCATCCGCTCTGTCTAGCTCCAAAACACTTTTACCATCTCTAAAGGAAAGCCAGGGGCCACTAAGTAGTGTCTCCCCAATCTCCCTCCCTCCAACCCCTGAAAATCACTCACGTACCTTTGTGTCTCTATGGATTTGCCTGTTCTGGATGGTTGCTATAAATGCAACCATACATTACGTGACCTAACGTTTTGGGGATTCCCCCCTTCTGTGGCATGAATCAGTGCTTCTTTCCTTTTTACAGCCAAACAATAATCCATGGTGAAGACAGACCACATTTTGTGTACCCATTCATCTGCTGATGGATACCTGGGTTGTTTTCACTTTCTGGCTATTGTGGATAGAGCTGCAATGAACACTCACGTACAAGTATTTTTTTTTTTTTTGAATACCTGCTTTCAATTCTTTTGAAACACATACCTAGGAGTAGAATTGCTTCTCTGGAGTGTGCACCTAGGAGTTGGACTGCTGGGTCATGTGGTGATTCTATGTTAAATGTTCGATGAACCCCTCATATGCTTCTGCTTGGACTCATGTGAGAGGATGGTCTCCCCACCTGAAGCCTCTCCCTGTCCAGTCCCTCCTGTTCACTGCCAGCAGAAGTCTACTGATGGTACTCCGCTGCCTAGACACTTTCAACAGCTCCCCATACTGTAAAAGGACAACTGGTGACTCCTCAGGGCTTTGGACAGCCCACATGGGCTGGTCTCACCACGCTGGCCTCAACCTACCCCTCGGTGTAGTCCCCATTTTCCTTAGACTTCCCTACCCTCCCTTCCCCACCTCCCCTCTGCCACTACCAGAGTCTCTGGTCCCAGAGCTTTCACTGCCTTTCAGGAACGCGTCCCTCGTAGACCAGCTGGCTGAAGCGCCCTCCTGCGCATCCACACGCTGCCTCTTCCGGACAGCCGCTCGGACGCCGTCTCTTCCAGGCCAGCTTCGATGCCGCTGCCTTCCTTCCCCAGCTGGAGACCATCTCTGCTTTATCTGCTCCCCACTAGACATTTTATCTGGGCCATTGTCAGAGCATTTGCCCCCAAAGGCCTTTCATCCAAAAAAACTTGTGTAATGAGTCTCATCGCCCACACAGCATGTCAATTCTATGAGAACCAAAATCATATTTTTGTCTACATTGCCCATCATAATGCTTTGACCACGGCTGGCATTTGAAAAACATTTGGGGAAGAACCAAATGAAGGAATGACGGAATGAAGTTGAATGAGGGAATGAATAGACATGGCATATCAGATGGAGGCAGCCCCTCTGCTTTCTCAACCAGCTTCATCAATTGGCCCACTTAGGGCTCTAGCCAAACACGTACTAATGGCTTGATCATAGAGATTGGTGTCAAGAGGCGAATCCCAGAAGGAAATCCTACTTGACTGGCTGTGTGACTGTGGGCAACTTTCTTAGCCTTTCTATGCCTCAGCTTCCTCATTTGCAAATTGCAAATAAGCTGGCTTTGCTTTGAGTATTAAAATGAACTACTATTGGTTAAGCTCTTAGAATGGTTCCCGGCACATGGTCGCCATTTTAGAAGAGTTTGTCAAATAAAATTAAGTGAAAGAAGTGAACCAACTGCTTATGCTCTAAATGACAAAACTGTAATTAAGACAGGCGGGCAGAGGAAATACACGGTTCTTTGAGCTGCAAAGTAAAGCTATTTAATCAGGCCCACTAACTAAACTATCCATGTGAATTCAAATAATACGTATCTGTGATTGATTTACCACATGTTATTCTTCTACTTCATTGGTTTGAAGGTCTGAGGCCATCACAGAGAAGCGCTTTTGGTCTAATCCTGATATGCCACCTCACCCAAGGTTGTCATGGGTAAGATAACTGATAACTCTTTGTTCATTAGACTTCCCTGGGCAAATGGAACTGATTACAGAGAAATCAGAGCCGTATCTGGCTATGGTTTACTTTAAGACGAAGCTATGTATAACAACAAACAAAATGGAGCATATGCTCAATCAATGAGAACAAAGTACCCAAGTATATTTCCAAATGATGTGTTTACTTCTCATTCTAGTCTATTCATTTCAGTCCCTTTAACAGATTTTAAAGGTTTAGCGAATGTGTTCATCTAAGAACCACTGCTTACACTCGGTGACCCTTTCCGCTACCACTATTTTCATTAACAAGCTCCCAGATCTAACTGTCCCCTAGAAATACGCCTTGTCTGAATAAACTCCAATTATCCAGTTGTTTCCTGTACTTCCCATGACAGAGCCTCCCCATGACATCTGGTCTATTCCTATATTTGACTGCTGATGAATCATAGAGGTATACACATATATTCACCTTCATTTGCACATTTTAATGATGCAAACAAACACAAAGCAAACTAAAATGTTCTACAGGGTGCATGCATTCCCTTGTCCACAGTGCAGAAACCCCACCCACTGGGATATGTGTGGTTTGGCTTGCCGGTGATACCAGAGGGTCCTCCATCTGATATCTAGTGGACTGAATACATAAAGGAGCCTCTCTCCCAACATTAAGACCCAGAGTCTGATCCAATTTCAACAATTTTGAGAAACTGCATTTTTTAAATTAAACTTTTTATTTTGAGATAATCGTAGATTCCTATTCAGCTGTAAGAAATAATACAGAACACTCCCCTGTACCCGTCACCCAGGTGCCCCCAGGGAGACTGTCTTGTGTAAATGTAGTACAATATCACAGCCAGGAAATTGACATTGATACCATCCAACCACTTTACTGGGATTTCACCAATCTCGCAAGCACTCATTTGTGTGTGTGAATGTGTGAGTATCTAATTCTATGCAATTCTATCACATGTGTAGATTTATGGGACTATCACAACAGTCAAGACATAGAACAATCCATTGTCACAAGGATCCCTCATGCTACCCCTTTATAGCTACTCTCACCTCCCTCTCAACCTAACACCTTCTTCAATCTGGCAACCACTAATCTGTTTTCCATTTCTATAATTTTGTCATTTCAGGAATGTGGTATAAACGGAATCATACAGCATGTAGCCTTTTTTGACCAGCTTTATTCACTCAGCATAATGTCCCTGAGATCCATCCAAGTTGTTGAGTATATCAATAGTTCATTCCTTTTTATGATCAAACTGTGTTCTGTGGTATGACCACACCATGGTTTGTTTCGCCAGAAATGCATTTTTGATTCAATGCAATTTTATTATCTGCACCCATGCTATACAATGTAATATGACTTTGTGGGGAATTACATAAACCACCTTGTTTTTTTATTACAATACCCCCACAGTGAAGTGAAAATGCAGTCAATTTTCTGCATATTTTAAATTAAAACTTGCACAGGTGTTTCAGTCAGCTAAATATTTTAGCTGGGACTATTTTAGCTCTGAATTATCCAAATGATTATCTCAGAAAATATTTCATTTAATTTAGCTTGCAGAGAATGCCTCTGTGTGAAGTAAGTGGTGGTAATTTCACGTAACTAGTGACCGTAATTATTGAGATTTAGTCTCCTGGCCATTTTCTTCTTTGGAATTTACAGGGAGCTTATGAAAGTTCAATCACCGTATTTTTGGCAAAGGACCCTCATGCTTTGTCTGCATTTTACTGCTTCCTTTGCACCTGGGAGCAGCTATTTTAGGACTGTCTAGACAATCACTCCAGCTTTAAAGGTCTTTTCCTTTCTTTTCAAATAATCTGAGCATGGAAGGTAATAAATAGATGATGTTGGCATTCTCTCATCCAAGATGCTATTAAAATAGAGTTGGGAACAAAAATGCCTTGGCTCTGGCTCACAAAATTGAGAGGCCTTAATATCTGGTTCCAGGCTTCTACCAACTGATCCAACTTTCAACCAACAAGAAGGTCTCCCTCCATCCATACCTCTTCACTTACAATATCAGGATCATACTTTTTGGTTGAACTGCATGAAATGGTTAACAGTTGATAATTTTGGACTTATAAAAATGGCAGTTTCAAGCGACCCAACCCAAGAGATTTGGGAAGGAATCTGGGGGGTGGTCTGGCTCCATTTCCCTTCTCTAGATCCCAGGCAACACTCACACAGACTGTAGAGATGGCCCAGAAAGCAGAGTTTCTATAGGTCACTCTTGCCACTGCAGGGGAATAATGGAACCAAGTGCTGGGTCCAATGTCACTGGGCATTCTCCACATGCTTGTTCTAGGCAATTCCCCTGAGCCCGTAAGTAAGATCCCAGGGAGACGTGCACAGAGTAAGTCTACTTTCCTTAAGTCTTTTCTTTCAATAGGTGACAGACATCTTTCAAGCTTTCCACAAGACTCCTAGAGCCCACTGTCCTTAGGCTCCTTAATGGGTCCTGAGAATGCTTCCTGATCTCTGGCCCTCTGGGTAATATTCCTACTAGTACTTTCTACTGATAATTACAGTATTTCTATTTGGAGGGGAAAAAAATACACCAGGATGGAATATATTTGATATATATATATATATATATATATATATATATATATATATATATATATATATGAATGACGCCTAACAATAATTGGTGAATTTTATTTGCTTCCTTATGTTTTACTTCCTTAGTGTGTTATTTTTCAATAAAATAAGATACATATATTATTTTTCTACTAACACAATACTATCTCTACCATCACTTTTAAGTACTTTCTCTACCCTTACTCTGTTTATCCCCTTTTTTCCACTGTTGATATGTATACCCAAATTAGCTTGGATGTCTGAGATCAAAAGCATTTCTCCCGACTACCAACTGGAGCATCAGAAACAAGAGCAGCTCGAGAAGGTTGATCCAAGGACCCAGGAACTTCACTTCACTGCCACTCACGATGGAGAACTCTGCCTGTGCCAGACGCTGGGCTAAATGAAGTGGTGGGGGGATACAAAGTGGATGAACACTCTGTGTCTACTTAAGCAGATCACAAATCTGTAGAGGAATGAAATAATAACACCAAATGGAGCAAACACACCAAATGGAGCACAGATCCGAGTCAGAAAATGTGAATTTCAAATCTAAGGGCCACAGCTTACTAGCAGTGTGATTAGGGCAAGTTGCTTGACCTCCCCTAATTCCTCCCTTGACAATCAATTAATAACAATAATCCTGATCTTACTCTTACTTGCGCTTGCTATTTAACGTTACTTAAATGAGAATTTTATATCACGTGTAAAGTATGGTTGAAAACACTCTACAAATGCAAGCCATTACTTGAGTATTCAGTGTGATGACTTTCCTCCTTTACAATGGGCAAATCAGGCCAAAAGAAGTTGCTTAACCTCACCACTGCCACCAGACTCTTTCTTGCAGGACAATGATGAAACCCCAAGCTGCAGGCAAATTTCTCGAGATTCATCAGCAAGTTTTTACTTTCTAATTGTCCATGTCTTCTCACTTTACAATTTTTCACTTCCCAGTTACTCTTTAATACAATTCAGTCTGTTTTCTGCTTCCACTATTCAGATAAAACTGGTTTGGTGAAGATCGCCTCCGATACCATGTTGTAACTTTCGGGGTAGGGGGGACTGTTCTGCCTTCGTTCCACCAGATTCCACAGCAGCATTAGGCTGAGCTGGCCACTCACCCAGTCATCTTGCATCTGTTTCCTCTCCTAGCTTTTGCTAAAGACATCACTTTCCTCACTTCTGCCTTCACTAGCCACTTGGTTTTGCTTCTTTGCTGCTGCTCTTCCTTTTTTTAAGCTTTAAATGATGGCACACCTCATGGCTCTGTTCGAGGCTAGTATCTCTTCAGTCGAACCTTCTCAAGAGGTGCTCAGGATCTATGGACCTCTTGAATCAGACTCCATCAGGGAAGGAAAACTTTGACATTAATTGCTGAATTACCAGAACCTGAAAGAGTTCCAGGCATACCCTGGTGCTCAAGAAATATTTGTTGAAGAAATGAATTGCCTGAAGTGCTTGTGAAAATCTGGGATACATCCCTGGACTTCTAAATTGGAATCACAGTCGATCTGACATCTGAGAACCAAAATCTCTGGTCTTCTGTCATATGACCTTTCATCCATGCTCTTTCTTTGACCCAATACCCTCCCCTCTTCGTCATCCTCCATGCTGGGGGATGTCTTTCCTGAACCCCAATGCTACCCAAAGTAAGTCAGATCTCTCTATTGGGCCCCCTCACAGAATCTTCTTCTTTGTGGAATTTATTGTCGCTTGAATTTTATACACACGTGTGCAACTATTTAATGAAGTCCTCTCTCCTGCCAGCCTGCCTCAGATCATGTAGGCTTCTCTTTATCATCGTATTCCCATTTCTTCATCTAAGCCTTATTCATAGTGAGCCCTCAAGAAATATCGGTGACTAAATTAATAAGTATGATATGGATTACTTTATATTAATATATCAAAAGTATATCAATAATACATATATGAAATATATTTAAATGTTATATTAATGATATAATAAATAATTACTAAATGATGGCATAAATTTCTCTCTGAAGCTCCAAGCTCTCCTCTGAATTCTAAAGGCATATATCCATTTAGAGGCTTCAGGTCTCCACGTGGATATCTAGTGGGTTTCTCTCCTTAAAACTGTCCAGAGACCAAACTTAATTCCCCCCACCCCATAATCTTGTTTCTCTCTCAGTATCTCCTTCACGTGGGTAAACAGCATCACCGATCTGGCTGCTCAAGCAAGAACTTGGGAGTTGCATTTGGTTCCTTCTTTTCCTTCATCAGCCTCCTATCCCATAGCCAATTAAACACCTAGTCTTGTTTTCTTCTACCTTTAAAATACATTGCCAATCCACCCCTTCTCTAACTCCACAGCTGCTACGCAAGCCCAATTGCCCCTCAACAGTCAAGTGGATGGTTGTCGTGGCCCAATGACCACCGTGCATCCATTCTTGCTCTCTGATAATCCATGCTCTACACAGAACTCAAAACATCAATCAAATCATCCCTAAAAAGAAGATGCATCCCAATTCAATGGCTTCTCACTGTAATGGAATAAAGTACATACCCCTTGGCTAGGCCCTGCCTATCTGTCCACAGTCCCTCATGTTCCCTTCTCTTACCAGACCCTGCTTCGCACACACTATTCCTTCTGCCTGGAATGACTGCCCCGTGTGCCTTCACCCCCTGCCCATTTCACAGAGCTGGCTCCTTCTCTTTTTGGTCCTCAGATTAAATGCCACCTTCTCAGAGCAACATTCTCTAGCACTCTACCTAAAATTAGCATCCATCTTCTGCTATCTGTTATCACGGAAATCTATTTTCTACACAGCATCTACCACAACTTGGAATTACTGATGTACCGTTGTTCATTGTCTTGTTTCTGCACTGAAAAGCTCCACGTCAGTCTTGTTGGCCATTTAATCCCCAACACCTCAAAGCCCAGAACATAGTTCTCGCAATAAGTGGTGGTTGCATGAACGAACAAAGAAGAGAAGAACAGTCAAAACAGAATGACTACAACAGATTCGTGGTTGCCAGGACCCGGGGGTGCAGGCAGGGGTTGACAATAAAGAGGCAGCATGAAGGAATTTGCGGGGGGCTGGGGGAGTATGACAGAACTCTTCTACATCCTGATTGTGGTGGTGGTTTTGCAACATCATGCATTTATTGAAACTCATAGAACTGTACCCCCACAAGATGAATTTTACTGTATATAAATTGAGAAACAACTGAGTAAAATTATGGTGTTTCCAAAACCCAAGTCAACTCAGAGCAAATCAAAGAATCCAAGCTTCACAGGCTCGGGGCTCTTTTGGGAAGGGGGGTCAATTAACTCCCCGTGTTCGTGGTCAAGTACTGACTCAAGCCATACTTCCTCATTTCTCATTTATCAGTTTAAAGAAAGGAAACCGGAAACAAACTCAAGATGTGGAGGATAAACAATGCAAGAAAAGACAGTGGTTAAAATAATATTTAAAATAATCATGTGATAAAATGTCAGCATTTGGGACACTTGGCTCTGTTTGTATTGGCTCAGCCCACGGGTGCAGTGGCTGTGGGCTGATTTCATAATGGTGTCTCCCACATACACACCCACGGCTGACCTCTGCTTTGTGCAGCAGATAATGACTAAACTTCACATATTATCCTGGCAAAATCTACCCCTTCCCTGGAGGGCTGTTACACACAGAGAATTATAGTTTCACAGCTGAACAATGTTTCTTTCTCGAAATATTATCCCGATTAACTTTCATTAGAACAAAGTTATACGGGCTGAAAAACTGCTGTCTTTTGCCAAATTATTACTCATCATGGTATAGTCACCCAACATATGCCACTGAGAAACTCCATTCTATCGGGAGAAAGCAGGATTCACAGATATTAATAGATTCTTTAGACATGAGTTGCATTCTCTAAAGTAAGCTCATGGCATACGAATTTCATCCTGTGACCTTTCCCCCCAGCCCCCACTATTGACTTTTATCCATTAGAACATGTTGATGGATATACCATTTCAAAATGAAATATTTGGATATCTGAGTCTGATTTGGGGAAAGGGAAATGGTGAGCTAATTTCCTCTTTTATCGAGCTGAATCACTGAGCTCGCTCTGTTGCTATGCACGCATGAGTCGATGTCATAGCAACCTCCCAATTTGCTCTTAAACACACAACAGCAGAATGATGCTAATAGGTATGGGTTGTTTTTTTTTTTTCGATCCTTAGATTTTATTTGTTCTCTTAGCAGTTTTAATTTGATACTATATTTTATAAAACAGGGTTATTTAGTTATCCTTTGGGATCTTATCACTGCTGACCGCCATAGATATCATCAAGACCAGCACAAGAGAAGTGTTTACTTCTTGGATAATTCACCCATGGTTGCCCTTTATTCTTCTTAATCCTTTGCTCACCATTAAATTTTGCACTTTGGACAGTATAGCCTGGATCCACTTTAGGATTTTCTTTATGAGGATCCTAAATTTAAATGAGACTGAAATATATTCTTTGAAATTCATGAAATAGAGGACTGCACAGACTTCTTAATATACCTATTTAAGTAAATTCAATGAATGTGTAATTATCACTTGGTATGTACTAGGAAGTGTGTCAGGCTCTAGAAAGAAGTAACAAAATCTTCACTATCAAGGGATTCAGAAAACATCTAAGAGGCAGAGATAAGGGGATATTCTAGTTTCTTTGAGCTCTTCCTATAGAAAATAAGGTACGGGTACTCTTGAATTCTGCCACTTTGGGGTTTAGATTTTTCACCTACAAAATATGCTATAACATCTAACTTCAGGCTAGTGTAGGACAATCACAGAGCACACTATCTCAATCACTGCTGTCTGTAAAGTGTCACTGGCCGATGAACTGAAAGAATAACCGACTTGTTCCTGAAACACCCAAAATAGGTTTCCAATTCCCTACTTCGAAATTATATGGCTGCCTGGGCTGATGTTCTAATGAGTTCAGGAATTATGTGTGTTATCTTATACATAGGGGATACATTTTGCTGAAATGTTAGGTATCTATCCACCCTTCCACAATCATATGTTAATGTACCCAAGGTGAGGAGAAAATTGGGCTCCAGTCGTTTTTCATCTGAGCATCTACTTCTAATTTGAAGAACGCGTATCAGGTACCGTAGGAAACACCAACTCTCTCACGGACTGGATGCATTTTTAAATGTCTCAGCAAACTGGCATCTTTCCATTTCTGATCAGGTGGAGAGTTGCGTATTCTTAACACTACACATGTTCTTTCCATAAAGTCCACCGTAGCTAGTTCCTGTTGCTCTCAGAGGTGGTAGCAAAAGCCTCCATTCCATAGGTCTGTCTTGATCATAATTCTAGAGCTAGAAGGCCCTTGTCGTTCTTAATGAATCATATTTCTAAGTTATTGGTACATTATGAAGAAGTAAGTTTGGCATTTTTAGAGGTATTAACTTGTGACTTCAACAGATAGCCCCAAGGTTAATATTCCTTTGAAAAGCTACTATGGAAACATATTTCACATCAGTAAGCCACAAAGAGTGGTCCCCAGAGCCAGATGCTTCAGCCCCAGATGAGAACTTCTTAGAAATGCAAGTGCTTGCCCCCCACCACAGACCTACAGAATCAGACACTCTGGGCTGGGGTCCAGCAGTCTGTGTTTCCACACACCCTCCAGGGAGCTTTAGTGCATGCTCAAGTTTGAGAACCACAACTTTAGATAATGCATGTTTCTTATTTAGGATCAGATATATGTACACTGAAGTTGAGAAATAGCTCCTTTCTTCTTTTGGATGCTATGAGGTTTTTGGGGTGGTTTTTTTTTTGTTGTTGTTTGTTTGTTTGTTCTTGTCTGCTTGCTTGTTTTGTGTTACTTTTGGTATTCACACAAAAGTGGGATTTCTGCCTATTCTAGTGTGGTTATGATACAAGTTCACCTAGTTCCCGATGAACTAAAAAGTCATTGTAAACATTTTAGCTTCAAAGAATTATTTATTTATTTATTTTTAAAGATTTTATTTATTTATTCGACAGAGAGACAGTGAGAGAGGGAACACAAGCAGGGGGAGTGGGAGAGGGAGAAGCAGGCTTCCTGCTGAGCAGGGAGCCTGACGTGGGGCTCGATCCCAGGACCCTGGGATCATGACCTGAACTGAAGACAGACACTTAACGACTGAGACACCCAGGCACCCCAGAATTACCTATTTAAAATATAGGCTATTAGCAGCAATAATAAGCGGATGACTAATTTGAATCACCTAGCAGCTTGGGTCTGAAGAAAGATCAAAGGCTTAGAATCAGAGAGACTTTAGTCCAGCATTGTACGGGTTAAGTGGGGGTTTCTCAAACTCAGTGCTATTGGTATGTGGGGCCACATAATTCTCTGTTGGAGGGAGGCTGCAGGATGCTTTAGCAGCATCCCAGGTCTCTATCCACTAGGTGCCAGGAGCAACGCCCCCCCCACCCCGCACCAAGCTGTGGCAATAATAAAATGTATCATTTCTACTGGTCCACTGGGAATTCTCAACTTTGGCTGCACAGTGGAACCCATTAAAAATGCCGATGCCCACGGTCCATCCCAGCCTGGTTGTAGCAGATCTCTGGATAGGCTCAGGAATCCGTAGGTACTTTCTCAAAGCTCGCCAAATGTTGCGGACGTGCGGCCAAGACCTACAAACATTGTACTGACATCCCTGTGCCTTAATTTCCTTACCTGGGAGATGGGTGCAATGCTATCTATTCTAGCTATCATATAGAATGTCCCAAGGATCGAATGAGAGAACATTTGTAAAAGCACGTGTTGCACCAAACACAATGCTAAGGGCAGCAGAGAAAAAAATGTATTTGAAAAAGTTGCCGTGCAAATGAAAAGCTGTGTCCAGCCCTCTATAATGAACTAGGATGACTTATATTTACTGTCTCTTGGACACACACGCCATTTACAATAGGCAAGAGACGTGGGGGAATTTGCAAAGTCTTTCTTAGGAGTAAACCGGTAGTATTATTTAGTCCTAGATGGACAGAAAACCGTATCAGATCAGATCAAACTGTCATACTGTTCACCAACAACGATGTGCATATCTAAAATCAAATCCCTAATCTTTCTACGCTCTTGCCTCTCAAGAACTCATTTGAATAAGTAGGAGAGGATTCAAATTCATCTGAAGATAAATTACCTCTTTAAAAATTGTTAGAATATAGAAAAATCATATACATTAGAAGTCTGGTATAGGCTTCAACTGTGTCCATATGTATGATTTCTTTAAAAAAAAACAAAAGATCATGGGGCGCCTAGGTGGCTCAGTCAGTTAAGCGTCCAACTCTTGATTTTGGCTCAGGTCGTGATCTCAGGGTCGTGAGTCAGGCTGAGTCAGGCTCTATGCACATTGCTGCTTGAGATTCTCTCTCCCTCTCCCTCTGCCCCTCCCCCTGCTCATGCTCTCTCTCTAAATAAGTAAATCCTTAAAATAAATAATAAAAGATCAAAGTATCTGAAGCAAACAATACCAAATATTAATGGTTATTAAATCTGAATAATAGATACATAGGTTTTATTTTTTTATACTTTTCTATATGTTTGAAATATTTGATTAAAACTAAAAGAATATGTTAAAATCAGTTTGAACAAAGCACTAGACAATATACTGAAGAAACAACAAAGAAGACATGTTTTAGTTGGTGTCAGGCGACCAAGGGGACCCCCATAGGGATGGAGAGGCCAGCTGGCTCTGTTTATGCTGCTGGCATATGTAGGTAGTGGACACCAGGCCTTTGACGTTCAAGATCAGTGTTGAACTTGCCTTGCATGTAAGGAGTTTATTTTTGTCACATGTTCTATCAGCTTTTAAACTAAGCAACCTATTATGAAATATCTGCTTCTCCCCTCCTGTACTCCTCTCTATTTCTAGAAACCAATATGGTAGCAATTGTGACATTTTACACAAAAGGTAGTAAGAGGACAGCTCTTTAGGTGCATCTTTTAAAAGAACTAATTTGGGGGACACCTGGGTGGCTCAGTCCATCTGACTCTTGATCTCAGCTCAGGTCTTGATCCCAGGGTCATGAATTCAAGCCCCACACTGGGCTCCATGCTGGGTGTGGAGCATACTTTAAAAATTAATTAATTAAAAGAACCAATTTGCTGGAAGCACTACACTCACGTGTGGGCTGTGATCAGATAAGTAAGCAGAACAGAGTTTCTCCTGGAGTAGGAGTTGGCAAACTATAACCCACGGGCCAAATCCAGCCTGCTGTCTTTCTGTAAATACAGTAGTAATTTTACACGGCTAGCTCTGTTCCTTTACATATTATCTCTGCATGCTTTCAGCTACAACATCAGAGTTGAGTAGCTACAACAAAACCCGGCCAAAAGCCTAAAATATTTACCATCTGGCCCTTTATAAGAAACTTTCTGAACTCCTGTCCTAGAGTACTAACATATAAAATTTTCCCATAGAAACTTAATAATAAGAGATTAGACAAAATGAAAAATTTTAATGACTTTTTGTACTGTTGTCATGTGATAATACACATTTCTTCTCTATTTTCTTTTCATACTAATAAACCAATTATAAAAGATTCAAATACTAATTACCACTTTTTCTCTTTTAAAAAAAACTGGTGTGGCCTAGAAAGGAAACCTAACATAGGATGTGTCTTGACGATTAATAATTTAACATGTGGACAATCTCTCAAACTGGCCCTTTCCTAGAGTAAAACTATTTGAACTGTACAGTTATTTGGAGTTGAATAACTGCATTACATGTAAAAATACTTATGAAAATTTACTGACCAAGAATTCTTCACTTTTTAAAGAAATACAGAAGTCATAGTTATATGCTAGAGAGAAATAGAAAGATGATCTCCTTTCCAGCCCTTTAAAAAGGATTACCTTTATAAAGAGTAAAGGACATTTATGTTTCAACATAACAGGCCTGGCCTTTCCAGTGTTTGGGGAAATTTTAAGAAAAGGATCTTTTGTAGCTACAAAAAAGTTGTATCATTCCCAGCAGCCTCATAAACTGAAAATGAGACCCTACTGATATCCCTTCATTTCTCCTCAAAATGATCACAGAATAGGAAACTAGTAAGAAATAAAACAGAGTGCAGAGCTATGGTTGCCAAGGCAACCATAGTCCTATTTCCTTTGAACTTCAGTGGAGCACCCACTGTAGTTCAATCCCAGTTCATGCTTCCTCAGGAAGCTTGTATAAATTCAAAGTCCTTATTATCTACAGCGGAATCATTCTAATCAAGCAGGTGATGACAAGAGTATAGAACGGGAACTGAAATGCCCATGGCACTCCTCTCATGGGGAAAAGCGGAAAACAACACTTGTTACTTGCTAGCACACCCAATGGCCAAGAGAACATTTGCTTCCACTCCACTCCATTCAACAAGCATTTGCGGTACTAGCTGGCTACTGCCATGGATAGAAATGTGAGTCGCACCCCTAGATAAGGTAACAAGCCCAGATTAAAATGAGCTGCAATCCCCTCGTAGACCCCCATGGCCCTAGAGAAAGTACAGAATGGCTGGTAGGCACACTCCACAGATTAGCATTTGTGGACCTTTCTCTTAAAGGAAAATATTGATAAACATCAGTTTGTCTTCATAGTGGGGAGAAGAGAATGTTTCCATACAATTTTGAGGAAGCCATTACTACTCATTTGTATCTCATTTGCTGCTGCCTTCAGGACTGAAGAGGAAGTTGTTTACTCCAGGAGATGGTCAATATCTTGGAGGTTGGGTAGCTGGAGGTTGCCTCGATGAGCCCTAAACAATCTTTGCTCATATTTTCCAACTCAGCCACTCATCAATTTGAAGGTCTGTAAAGACGGTTGGTGTTCGAAAGTCTGAATGCGTTTTCCCATAGAAACAATGATATGCTTAGTGATTTGGGTTCTCAGGCCACCTGATGTGGTCTCATTTAACCCACAACAAACTTCCAGTGCAGAGTGGGAAATATAAATAGAAATGGGAACACCATTCTCATTCATCTCCGACCCTGCTAAAAAGAGGCATTCTCCATCATGGTATAGGAGAAACAGCACTAGGTTGGGGTCAGAGGTCCCTTTCTGTGCCTCTGGACCAGAGACCATCTCCTGTGAGTCCTGTGGAATCTCCCGGGTCCATGTCAGCAGCCTGGCCCACCCACCGTAGGATCTCAACCAGAACTTGCTGGATAAATGAAATAATGAGCACAGTATGATTCTGGGCTAGTCACTTCCCCATCTTGGAGATTTAGTCTCCTTCCCTGTAAATATAAATTAGATGCTTGAGAAGAATAGACCAGGCACTATGTTTGTCTTGCTCTCTATTCATCTTGCCCTCAGATTGGTGGGCAACCCATTTTATTCCTGTCTTTTCTACCATAGGGATGACAATGGTTGTCACAAAGGGTGGATGGAAAGACATATCACGAGGATGGAGATAGAGACCACTGGTGGGGATAGGAGAGTCATGGTTTTGGAAAGGATTCCTGAAAATAGAGACATCTAGTAGCATTTTTCACTGAACCAGTAATGTATAACAAACGCTTCCCAAATTCACCCTCTCTGGGAAGCCCTTTTTGAGTAACCCCTACCTCACCTTTCTGGTGTCTCCTTTCCCTGATATTTTACCTTATCGCTTCTCACTTACTCTATTTTCTGCCATTTAGTGGCTATCCCCTGACACATAGAACGGAAGTACCACCCAGGGCAGGGGTGTGCATCTGTTTCATTCAGAGCTGTATCTCCAAAACCCAGAACAGTGTCTGCTCATAGTAGGCATTCAACACGTATTTATTGAATAAATGAATCATTGAACGAGAGAAAGGAACAGAGGAGCTAGACATTTCAAAGTACAGATTTTCCAAAAAAGAAAAGGAAGCATTAATTGAAGACAAATTTTGGAATCTTATTAAATCTAGGAGGAGGAGGACAATCATTTTTGTCAGAAAAACTAAGGTAAGGAGACCCAATATCCCAGACTACTACCCAGCAAATTCAGTAACCAGGGTGGTTGCTTAAATACGGATGCTCTTGTTTATCTATAAACATCTATAAAGAAGGACGGTTGTTGGACTTTAGGCTATCCGGAGGCCTGGGAGCTAGCCCGATACAATGGAGACACAAGACCTTCAGCATCAGTAGGTGTGCCTTCGAATTCTTGCTCTGCCTATTACTGCCTATTGACTTTGAGCAGTTAGAGAACCTTCCATGTTTCAGTTTTCTCCTTTCTAAAATTGGAAGATGGCCCACTGCCTTTCAAAGCTGTTGTGAAGGTGAAATGAAAAGATGTAAGTAAACCTAGGAGACAGAGAGCTTTCGACAGGCGATGACTTTCTCACCATTGTTTCCTGTCACCCTCCCAGCTTCGCCCCTACTAGCAGCAGCCTTGCCCGAATCATTGAACCCCTTGGTCTCCACTTCCTGCTCCTACAAGATGAATAATTGGGTTAGAATGATTCCAAATAGATCTGCCCCTCTGAAAATCCTGTGCACTCACTTTTATCTCCCCAAATATGCAATTATGGGGCTAGATGAAATAAAGAGATCTTGTAGAGATAATCTAGACTTATCTATAGAGGATTATTAAGTATTGTGAATTGTGTGTGTTGTAATTCTAGACTCATAACCTTAAAATGCAAGTTTTCCTTAATAAGTCTTCTGGAAGAAGAGTTACAATCCATGTCTCAGCAGTTCAAACTCCAGAGAGTTTTTCAACGTTTGGGAGGGGCTGAAAGAGGCCCAATATTTTAAAGATGAATGTTATTTGGTGCTGAAATCTTCCTTTTGCATTTATGACTGTGTCCCAAAATAGAATCCTAGAAAAGAGAAGTGTGGTTCAGAAATACCAAGAGACCTCTTAAGAATCCAGCAAGGTTTCATACACATTTCAGTTGATGTATGCTTTAAAATTGTTATTCATTTACAAGTTCCCACATTTATACTGCCCAAACAGGAAGAATCTGACAACCTGTGAATAATGAAAAAAGGAAGAAAATCAAGTTACCAAACAAATTATTTTCCCTTTGGGTCACGTGCACCCCATAAGATACCTTGGATACAGCACTTACATCACAGAAAAATTTACTTAGGATTAGTGGAAAATAATGAACTGGTTGCCATCTAGTCTTTAAAAGTCCTTTTTAAAAATTAACCTATTCCAACTGTTCCCGGGGGAGAAAAGTCTTTTAATTCTAATACCTTTGCCCAAAGAAAAAATGGCCTGAAATATTTCCAAATACACTAGCGAAAAAGAGCTCCCTTGAGTACAACCACAATTTTTAATTCCTTAAAGCATGTCTTGGTTTGAACAACATACTTTCAGGTCATATTCAAATTACACACCTTTGGGTCATATTCCAATCGTACACACACATACATACACACTCTGCACCAGTCACTTGTCCCGTTTCCTTCTGTAACTAGAAAATGGAACGTTTTACAGCAACCATGCGCATCCTCCCATTTGCATAAAAATAATGGTTTTAACCCCAGAAAGAAGCACAAGAACATAATCAGGGCTGAAACTTGTCAAAATGAATAAAAGTTTTAAAGACAAAAATAAACCTTAAATTCTAATGTAACTTTGCCTGGATCAACAGCTACCATGTTCAAATAAATATCTATATCACATAATTAAATACAGGTGACCTAGAAACACCCAACTTACAAATATCCTGTACATGGGAACAGCCAACCCAAGTGAGTCGGACCAGGACTAGGGCAAGCTCTCCCCAGGTCTGAAGGCAGGAGAAGGATTCCCCTTGGTGTCTTCCTGCTGGACACCGGTGTTGGTAGTTATTAGAGTAGAAGGGAGAAATGGGAAGCCATGGTTCTCATGCCACCACAGGATTCCCTTCCCACCGTGCTCACCAAGGAATCCATTTCCCATAAATGTTCCAGAGAGCGCCTTGGTTCCCAGGCGGGTCCATCAGAAGTCCATTGGGCCCACAGTGCAGCTGGAACTGTGCTATTAATACTAGGCTGACTTCCCACTTGGAAGCCAACTCCAGCCCTGACAGTGTTCATCAGCTCTGTTATGGTTAAATGGATTTGTGGGCGGTCCTGGGAGCCTGCCAGTTAGAACATCCTTTCTGTGGGAAAATTCCTGCCGGGGCCCAAACAACTCACTGACAAACATGGCTGTAGACCACACGTTGGGAGACCCTTAGGCATTGACAAATCGATCCTCACCTTTCCTTTCTGGAAGTGCTTTGGGTGATCGCTAGAGTAAACCGTCGCACAGATAAACATACGGCAGGTAGAACATTCGGCACCGGACCATGGTAACTAATAGGCATATTTTGCAGTCTCATTAATACAGTAACAGATCTCCCTCTCCCCTGACACACATACACATGTACACACTCATTAGGACACTTGAGACCCATCGTGTGCATGCACATACTCCACCATGCAATGTTCCACGCAAACACGTTTTCGCCTGCACAGAAGTGTCTTCGTCTTTTCTTGGGGAAAGAATGAACCACGATCCAGGCTTGAACTGGTACTCTAGCTGTTGTTTTCTTGCTCTGGGGATTGTACTTGTTCATCTACATTCTCAACTGGCTCCTCCCTGGGGCGAAAAAGACAACTGTAGGACAACCAGCCAAAGCATGGAGATGCTCAGCCATGGGACAGAAACTGAAAGAGTTGTAATCAAGATTAGACCTGGGGCCTGAGTAACATCATGTTCAAATCAACTGAGAAACTTTCTATTATGTAACAGTCCTCTTGGATTTGCGAAACTTACACGTGCAAAGGATCCTGTTCTCATCAATGGCAAAATGAGTTCGGTAAAAGTTGATGAATTGCAAATCCGAATCGTTTCAACACACATACACAGAGCTAACAATGCAACAGAGGAGATGTTGGATGATTTCATCAGCAGATTGTACTCTGCTAGGAGATGAAAACTATTCACTGCTTAAGAGACTTAAAAATGCACACTCTTAACCCGTCCAAGGGAGACGATGGTGATGCTGAAGTAAGCACATTCAACATACCTTCAGTTTTTGCAGCCCAAGAGAGCCAAAGCTGTGTTATTTACTTAAAGACAGCACAGGAACCACTGGAGACCACAGCGGTCCATGGAAGAGCAGAGGGTTTCCCAAATCTGATGTCTTCTTAAGTCACTTGATCAGTCTTTCATCAAAGGGCAAGGGCAGAGACAAGGACCAAGTTCAGTGTAGTGACCTGTCCTCCAGGGAGGGGACCAGAAGAGATTTCAGCACACCTGAATGATCTCCAGTACAGAGCCATTAATGACACTTCAGCTTTGCTGTTACATCTTTCTTTTTTTTTTTAATTTTATGGTATTTTAATTGTATCTCAACTTACTTTATTTTTTTATTATGTTATGTTAGTCACCATACCGTACATCATTAGCTTTTGATGTAGTGCTCCAAGATTCATTGTTTATGTATAACATCCAGCACTCCATGCAATACGTGCCCTCCTTAATACCCACCACCATCTTTCTTAATCATCCCCAAGGATAAAATATTCTCACATCCATGGGGAATCTGAAATGAAGTAAGAGCAGATTTGGGCTTATTCTTAAAATAAATGCCTGAGAATGATCTTTTAGTTGGCATTGAATATATATAAGCATAAATAAATAAATATTTTATATTATGGATATATACTGTGTTCATCTGAATTGATCTATATACACTGCGCATATGTGTATATATACATACCGCTTTTTCATACAATATTGATGCTAACTGACCTTTAAAAATGCCTTCAAAGTGTGCTCTTGAGTTCGAGCATACTTAGGACCACATCCATCTGTGGGTTGCTAATTAGAAATTACTGCCTCACTAACAGGTTTCCAAGCCGAAAGTAAGATGCAAGTGTGTACATCTGCATCAGTTGTAAAAAGTATTATCCTTTACGCTATGGCAGAAGCATCAACATGAGTCCATCCTCCGGAGCAGCCATAGCTCCCTGGACGGCTCGGTCTGATCGATACACAGAGGCAAGCCCCAGAAAGAAAGTCTTCCTTCATGGGCATTTGGAAAGAAGGCAAAAAAAAAAAAAAAAAACTTCCCCATCCACATCAGGTAGACCTGTATGGTGCCGCGGAACCAGAAAAGGGTATCAATTCCACATAGGGCTCTCTCCCAGGCAAAAGCAACTTAAAAGAAAAATAGCTTTTTTGAAAAAGTCCTAATTTCCAGTCACCCTGAGAACACAACTTCTTCCTTTCAGGGAATTTACCAGTCCTCACTAGTGTTTACAAGTCTCGGGCGCTGATACATTTGCCGGGGTGCACTTGCCTGACCAGAAGCCATCTGTCTTGCTCGACAGGAAGGCTATACTATACTCAAAACGAAACAAAACAAAATAAAGCACCAGGAAAAAAAAAAAAACAAAGGATGGCAGACATGTTAATCTGGGCTAAATTGTCCCAAGGGCCACACCTATTTCTTGGTAGTTGATCAAACCCAGCTTAGGATAAGGAGTTTGAATACGTGGCAAGCGGCCCAGCTGAGTTTTTGCCAGGTCCCTCCTTGTTTCAGTTCCTTCTTCCCTAATTGCTCCGCTTCTTCTGAGCACTTTCTGGTCACTCTCCCTGACCCCATCATTGGAGAGGGTGTGTCTGTAAAGTGGGTGCAGTCATATTCTAGACGAGTCACTGCCTGGGATTTTTAATGAGCCAACAATCTTCTGTGACTGCATCAGGCAAACTTTTCATGCAAACAGATGCTCAGAATACCTGAAAGGATAGAGAAGCTAACTTTTTGTTGTTGCCAAGCTAACAGGATTTTTGGTGCCCGATGGCTAATAAATGGTTATATGTATGGAAGAATTTGGTTTTTCGTAAAACTTGATAGGGATACGGTAGAGCAGGAGTTAAAGGTTAACTACCACCTTGCAGTTCTTTAATGGTTTCCATTGCAAGAGAACCTAATAGTTGTGAATGTCCAAACTAGTCGGGGTCCAGGGTCAGTGTGCAACATCTATCCTACAATCTCACCGTCATGATTAAATGAAATACATACACATAATTTTTCACTACCACCACCACCACCATCATGACCACGGTCACCTTCGCCATCATTATCGCCACCACCACCACCACCACCATCATGATCACGGTCACCATCGCCATCATTATCGCCACCACCACCACCACCACCATCATGATCACGGTCACCATCGCCATCATTATCGCCACCACCACCACCACCACCATCATGATCACGGTCACCATCGCCATCATTATCGCCA
The DNA here is from genome assembly GCA_028534135.1 of Potos flavus. Classification (NCBI taxonomy): domain Eukaryota; kingdom Metazoa; phylum Chordata; class Mammalia; order Carnivora; family Procyonidae; genus Potos; species Potos flavus. Next base: position 97,187,389 of record CM052901.1, on the reverse strand, counting down.
CCACCACTACCATCACCATCACTGTTATCATCATCCTTCAATGTGAAACAAGGACTACTCGTTACAGAATTTTAGTTAGGAAGGGAATGTGATCTACGATGGAGTAAACTCAAAGGTAAACACAGTAATCTACAGTTCTTTTATATAGAAGGATGTCTCAATAGTTCATCAGCCTCAATATATTTTGCCTCAACAGACCATCTATCTCCACTTTTCTCACATTACCAAGAAGCCTGAAGGTTTACATAAATGACCAATTTCAGTGAAGTACTGGACAAATCTTTCTGGAACATTTGTGGACCAGACAGTAAAACGTAGCAGAAATAGTTGTACATTGATGTGAACTTAAGAACTAATTAACCTGGGCACCAGGGTGGCTCAGCCAGTTAAGCGTCTGACTCTTGATTTCTGCTCAGGTCATGATCTCAGGGTTGTGAGATCGAGCCCCAAGTTAGGCTCCGTGCTGAGTATGGAGCCTGCTTAAGATTCTCTCTCCTTCTCCCTCTGCCCCTCCCTGCCATCCCCACTCTCTCTCTCTCTCTGTCTGAAAAAAAATAGGAAAGAACTAGTTAACAAAGAGGGCAAAACTACAATGGCAGACACTTGGCCCCATCTTGCTCAACAACTTCATCGAAATCTGACATAAAAGTATAGATCCTGCTTATCAAATGTGCAGGTGGCGCTAAGCTAGGAAAAACAGAATTAGGGTTTTAAAATATGGTTTAAATTTACATATAATAATTTAATTGGATCCAAATGTTTAGAATGAGACTAAAACAAAAAGATTCAAAAAATTAGAAGTTTGCATTTAAATTACAAAAAAAATTAATCAGAGATAGAGAAGTGACTTGAGGAATAGGTAGAGCTCTGTGATTATCCACTAAGCTCAAAGGAAATCTGACAAAAGGGCTAAACCAGGTAAAAGAAACTTAGGCGGCATGAAAAGAACTTGAGAATCCAACTCAAGAAAAGTGATAATGCCCTGGGCTCCACCCAGACCACAGTACTCCAGGAGCAGCAAACTGTGGAGGGCCACGGCTTTGAAAGACATTGATGCATCCAGCAAGCCCTGAATAGGGCAGTGTGGCTAGGAGGGGAAGTTTCTGGAAAGTCATTTAACAAAACTTTGAAGTCCACAAAGGAATTAAGGCTGTGTAGTCTGCTTGGGGTTGGGATAATAGAAATGCGGGAAAACAGAAATGCTGACTGGCCAGCAGGTAAATTCAGTGGTAGATCTGGCCTATCTTTTAAGATAGAAGATTTCAAATGACGGAACGGGAATTCCAGGGAGTAGGCCTGGCCTTTCCCAAGGAGATCCTTTCTAAAGAAAACATTTACCCAACCAGAAGCGACTTCGGGGCAAGGGGACTCTTAATACTCAGAGGTTCGTGCAGATAACCGTGGAGAAAAGGATTCCTGCTTTGGGGGAAAGGCCAAACATATGACCTTAGAGGTCCCACCACTGTGATTCAATTCTCCTACGTGACTTTTGATGACAGCTAGGAAGAAGAGGTAGGGGTTCATTAAGGGAGAAGGAGATGCTTAGAAACGGGAGACACGAAGTTTACTGATGGCTCTGGGTGGCTAAGGAGTGTAGCAGGTGGCATAGTCTCCTTGATAAATAGATCCATGCTAATTAAATAATAAAGGCCTGAACCAAACTTCAGAAGTTCACTTAAGGCTGATCCTATCCTGAACACAATGTAGTGGAAGACAGTTTGCCAGCACCCTGCACGCTATCCACACCCTCGGAGGGATGGGATGGTGCCTCACGCTTTTTCACGTTCGCCCAACAGCTTAGCCACGGGGCATGCAGCCGGTGCCCCCCAGCCCCTTGCTGCTCAGTTAGCCTTCGACTTTTTCTCCAGGGGATTTGGTTAAAGAATGAGGAATGATTCACCCACAGTGGCAAGTCTAGTTAGGCCAAGGGGCTCTTTGCTTGACTGCTTTCACTAGGGTAAACGATCCTAACCTAATTGGAAGTATTTGGACATCAGAGTGATAAAAACATGGTTTGGGCTGTTTTGTGGCAAAATATCATAGTAGTCTGTCGACACGGGTTTTTTTCTTAAATTTTTTGATCGCTGGTCATTTTTTTTTAACTTGTCTTTTCAAAAATATTATACTTTTCTTATGTCTGATGAGACACTAACAATTTTGTTAGACTGCACTTCAATATCATAGCATATATTGTATTTTAATATAATATAGGTACCTTTTAATAACAAAACTCTCTAGAAGATTTACACCCATCTAATTGCCATACAGTTAAATTACACCAAAGCGACTTGAGGATCTATCATGTCATTAAATAACACAAAACGTCCACATTGCCTTGACCCAGAAATGAGGAAAATGATGCTACAGAGTCAAAGCAAAGTTAGAACATTATTGTAGGGCACACTTGCTGAAGGGAGTACATTTTCAAGTATTTGCTTTACCTCTTGATTGCTCTTAGCTATGCACTTAGTCCTGAGTCTGTGGCTCTCGTTAATTCATTTTCACCTTTTATTGCTGGGGAATTTCACCACAGCCCTACGACCTGCCAGTAGATGACTCTTCGGGTCAACTGAGAATGTCACGGCTTTCGCTCCTGCAGTCTCTGAGGATTTCATTGTGGATTTTAATTACCATGGTGTCATGCTTATGAACCACCCCCAAACTGCGCTGAACTGGGAAGTCATTTCTTCTAGTTACTTTTTTAATTAATATCAAAATGACAGACACATACACAATGCGTCATTCTTTACAGACACTGGTTCATCATTGGACTTAATCGCTTCCAGAGCAATGCGGATGGATGGAATGCAAGGGGATCTGATTCACAGGATTCCTGGCTTTTCTCCCATTCAGTTGGTGGGAAATTCTTTCTCTTTTTAAGTTGGGGGTGGAGTTGGAGAAATCTGTATCCTACACTCTCATGATTGGGCTCATGCCTTTATTGGTGTCCGAATCTGATATGTTTTTTGGTCAGTTGATCAGACTCCTAATTCTATCCATTGCATTCAAATAGCTGCACCATTTTTTTTCTCCTTTCTTCCCCCAATGTCGCAGCACTTTTCAAATATGGGGCCTCTCTAGTTGGCTGCACAGATCTGTCTGAGTGATACACAGAGTCTCTCCTCTGTGCTAAGAAGTCACTTGGAGCCCAGGGATCATCTTGGGTATCCTGTAAGTCATGACCAGCAGTGTGCTAGGGACATAGCGATTTTCTTAATACATCTCTGCTGCGTAGGAAGAGGAGCTAGGATTACCAACCAGGTCTGCTTTTGCTCAAACTTGTGTCTTAACTATCACTTTTAAAAAACTGAGATAAAATTCACATACCATAAAATTCACTATCTTAAAGTCTGCAGTCCAGAGGGTTTTAATATGTTCAGAGAGCTGTGCAACCACCACCGCAATCAATTTTTCAACATTTTCATCATTCCAAAAAGAAACCTGTACCCAATAACAGCTGTCCCCCACTCTGCTCTTCGCCAGTCCCTGCAACCATGAATTTGCTTTCTGTCCCTATGTATTGGCCTATTCTGGGTACTTCATATACAAGCAATCGTACAGCATGGGCCTCTTGCATCTGCATTCTTTACTTAGCATAATGTTGTCAAGGCTCGTCCATGTTGTAGCACTTACCGTTGCTTTTTATAGCTGAAGAATATGGTATTGTATACCTATATCGCATTTGCTTATCTATTCATCGGTTGATGGACATTTTGATTATTTCCACTTTTTGGCTACTACAAATAAGGCTGCCATAAACATTCCTGTGCATGTTTCTGTATGAATATAGGTTTTCATTTCTATTAGGAAGACATCTAGGAATGGAATTTCTAGGTCGTAGATCTCTATTCTTAACTATAGTTTGATTGTTTTCCTCAGGTGGCCACAAGTGATCTCAATTCTGTAAAGTCTCCTACACCTTGACTCTATCACCTTTTTATAATAGAAAATCCAGTTTGGGACATTTCATTCTATTATTCTATTTTATCATCATAAAGGCCATCATGTCTATGAACAGTTTAATGCAAAGGACCTACAGTAAGTCAAAATTAAATTTGAGGCATTTATCTTCTTAAAAATAAATACATCTTATTTAGAAGAATGCTATAGATAATAGAATGGGTAAATTCTCCATTGATTAATAATACTTTCTTATAGTAGTATCTGCCATATTATTTCCTTAAAAGAGCAAACACTTCCGGTACTCTGTATGATCCATCATTTCTTCCTTCTATGAGGGTCAAGTCTTTCGAGGGGTAATGGCATCCATCTACAGAGAAATCTCGTAGGGTCACATCCCTCTTCCATGAGACAATTGACCCAGCCTGAATTAGTGATGTCAGAAAAACCTCACTTTCTATATGCAACTTTTTTTTTTTTTTTAACATCCAGGAACACTTAATTACTCAGAGTAACAGAAGAATAAATGTCATTTGGTAATAAGAGGAACTTATTTATAATTAACAAATTACTTCTGTAAAGGGCTCCTAAAGGAAGATTAAATGTAATCAGTCTTGCCCATAAGTCCTGTCAATATAAATTCCGAATCATATTTAAACCTATAATAAAAGACTAGTCCAATCAGTACCAAACTTCCTACCACCAGATTCCAGTGTATTCAAAATTCCTAATCGTCTTGGCATAAGCATCATCAAACACTATAATTTTATACTGTATTGCTTCACATTTAGAAAAATATCCCTTCCCTTGTCTTCTGAGAAGATACTTCTCCAGGGATCTTGTGGATTTCAGATTTGCTTTCTTTCTCCTGCCTCGCTCAGCATCAGTGAGTTCATTTTGTAAAATCCACTGGGACAGAAGGCGATTCACGACATATCCATAAGTCACATAGATAAAATTTGCCTTTGGATCTTATGCAAACATTACCCACAAACACAAAATGTTTTTCCCACCTTTTCAGTTGAGTAAGAGAAATCGATCTAGATATAGACATATAATAACAAAGGCACTATCGCCCTCGGCTACTTCACTTTGAAGGCCCACTTAAAAACAAGAAGAAAAAGATAAAACCATATAAAAGAAAGCTGAGTTACAGGATTTTCCAGCAATATCATTCTTACTGGTTTTGCTTCTTTGAGATGGCTACCGAGTTCCACAAATGGCTAATGAGGCCCCCACCCTTGAAATCCACGCGCCACGCAGTATCCCCAAATGGAGCCACAGTATGGGAAGGGAAGTGAAACTTCTTGTGTCAGCACCGGGATGGTATTGACAAAGAAACACATGGGTGCACGGTGCAGTGCAGACTGTTTTCCAAATGACCTCAATGACCTCAATCTTTAAAAAGTCCACAAGCATACAACTGGGTTGGCTTCCTCCTACCGCTTGAAACAATCCAGTTCACCCCACCCCCAACCCCGCCGCCTCCCCGCTCACGTGCTAGGCAAATACATGCCATTTCAACATTTGGCTCAGGCACACAACATGAGCAAGGCAAGTTTCTCTTACATTACTACCCACGGCCAAGTGTATAACTCTGAAGTGGTCTGCTCTGCCTACCGTTTTTCCATGTGAGTGTAACATCATTTATAGGTGTACGATCCCCACCAGTGCAGAAGGAACTACTAACCATTTGTATCTTAGTAGGAGGGAATCCACGAAGCAAGAGATGTTTAAGAGTTGGGGTGCCATCTCCCAGATTTTGTATGAATTTCCTTTGTAATATCAATGACAAATTGTCAACTAAAGTCAGTTGGTAAAAGTAAGTCCAGCAATTGCACTACTGGGTATCTACCCCAAAGATGCAGATGCAGTACAAAGAAGGGCCACATGTACCCCAATGTTCATAGCAGCAATGGCCACAATCGCCAAACTGTGGAAAGAGCCAAGATGCCCTTCAACAGATGAATGGATCA
>CM052901.1:97158038-97181013 GCA_028534135.1 Potos flavus | reverse complement strand
GGGCGAGCCTGGTGGTGGGTATTGAGGAGGGCACGTATTGCATGGAGCACTGGGTGTGGTACATAAACAATGAATCTTGTAACACTGAAAAAATAAAATAAAAGTATTTGGGGAAAAAAAAAATAAAATAAAAGTAAGTCCAGCGAACTTGCTCTTAGACAACCTGAGCCGAAATTTCTCTTCTACTAATAATTAGCCATGTGATCTTGGTAAAGCTACTTAACTTGGTGAGCAGCCTCTGTTAGTTGCCTATCCAGCAGTCATTTCCCCTTCTCTCCTCCTTCCAGAGGTCTGGCATTTGTAAGCCTTTCAGTCTTCCCCCGCGTGACAAAGGGTACATGACCCATGCTTCCAATGCTAGAGCCTCATTATTTTTAGTCGGTTGTGGTTATGCCCTTACATTTGCCAGGACTGTTTTCAGGAGGGAAATGGACATCAGATTAAGTTCAGTTGCAAAACAATCACAAAAAGAGCGAGAAATAAAAATAACAGTGGCTTTAAATAAGATGCAAGTATAATTCCCTGGGGAAGAAAGAAACCGGGTGTCAGGCATCCTGGAGCACCCCAATGCCATAAGGGAGGAGGCTCCCACCAGCTTACTTGTCTGTCAGTTTGCTGTGCTACCTTGGGCCCAACACGGCTGCTCGAGCTCTGGAAAACATATCTGTCCTCCAGCCAACAGGAAGGCCTCGTTGGTCACATGGCCACAATTAGCTGTATGGGAGGCAGCGCAAGGCAGCCGGGGATGGGGGCAGCAACCAACAGTCACTGCCACAGCATGCAACCCAATTCCAGCCAATGAGCTATGAAGAAGATTCAATAAAAGTCCCCTGCTAAAGAGGAGAAAGGAAGACGTGGCCTGTACTTCTCTCTCTGGTCCCTGTCAAATAGCAATGCGATGTTTGGAATTGATGCGGCCATCTTGTTACCAAGCAGCCATCTTGAAAACCAACAAAGAGAGCAGGACAGAGCCTGCACAGAGAAAGACCTGCCACCCTAATATTTTGCACATGGATCTTATGCCACTCTGGATTTCTTATGATGTTAGACTGCAATTTCATTGCTCTTTAATTCTGTTGGAGGGGGAGTATTCTATTACTTGTAGCTGAATGCTTCCTTATCCATTCCACCCATCCAACAGGCCTTCCAAAGTCGAAGACAGTTATTTCTCCTCTTGGTTTGTATTTTCACAAGCTAAGAATTCTAGAGACATAAAAGACCAACCAGTTATTGTTTTAATCACATTATCAAAATACACCTTGGTTACTAGTGGTTTTATTTAAAAAGGAACGCAAAAAAAAAAAACAAAACAAAACCATATTGCACATTCATTTACTCAGGTAATCAAATATTTCCTGAAAAGCGTAACAGTTTTAAAATCCTGGCTACACCACTTCTGGCACTGTGATCTAGTGCAAGTAACTTAATCTGTGAGAGCCATAGTTTCCTTATACGAAAAGAAAGGAAAAATGCCATCACTTTTTAGGAGTGTGTGAAGTTCAGAAATATATGTAAATGACATAATGTCAGATATATACTAGGTGCTCAGTAACTGGAAACTATCATTTCATGGACAGCCACTGAAGACACAAAGGTGAAATCAGATCTGGTTCAAAGCTGCATTCCTCTCTTTCCTTCCTTCATTCATTTATACATATATGCATCCATAAATACATATTCCACCTACTTCCAGAAGGCACGAAAGCAGCCAGAAGGCAAACGGAAACATCATAGCAATGTTTTAAGTTCCAGAATAAAATGTATATACCAAGGAATTATGAGTAGTCAGGGAAAAAGCAGAAACTAGGAGGCAAAAGATGACACAAAGGAGCAGAAGCCATGTGAGAAAGAGAAGGAAAGTCAAGAGAAGGTATTTGAGACTAGAAAGAAGGAATGGGTAAAGAAGAGAGGCAGGATTAAGGGAGGAAGGTATGATGCGGGGTGAGGGCGGGGAAGAGAGAGACTGAAACAGAGAGTGAGCCAAGTTGAGTCTCCAGCCTGGTAAATGTCGAGCATTGATGAAGACTCGTATTTAGCACAGTGATGAGTTCCTTCTGCGTGTTGCCTGGAGTAGGGCACCAGTTCTCCCAAGGACCGAGATGCTTCTCTTCACATTCCTTCCCTTGTAAATTTATAATGAATTCCTCTTATCTGAAATAATCAAGCATGTCTCTGTTCCTTGCAACACAAAAGAGATGAAACATGAGAAACTGTGGACTCCGAGAAACAGACTGAGGGTTTTAGAGGGGAGGGGTGTGGGGGATGGGTTGGCCCGGTGATGGGTATTAAGGAGGGCACAGATTGCATGGGGCACGGGGTGTTATACACAAACAATGACTCTGGGAACACTACATCAAAAACTAATGATGTACTGTATGACGACTAACACAACATAATAAAACATAATTTAAAAAAAGATCTTACGACCAAGTAAATGGTAGCTGAAGCCATGGAATTGGAAACAGAATGAAAGGAATGTGTATACAGTGATAATGGAAGAAGGCTGAGATGGAAATGTGTTTAAAAAGTGGAAGAAGCAAAAGGTGCCTGCAGAGGAGATCAACGGGTATTACTTGGAGAAATAAAGGAGTTGTGGGGAATGGAGGAAAAGAGGTTGCCAGGAAGAAACAGAGTTGGATTCAAAGGCCTCCAAATTTAAATGCAATAAGGGCTCATCTTTCTGAATTTGGTGATGAGGTCTTCTATAACCTTGAATAAGGGAGATTCAAGAGTGATGGTGTGAAAGTCAGCTGGCAGCGGGCTGAGGAGTGAATAGAGATGAGTATGTAAAGTAGCTTTGAGCGTAAATTATCCTTATGTGAGGTTTAGCTGAAAAAGATAGAAGAGAGGGCTTTCAGGAGGGGTTTGCTCAAGGAGGAGTTTTGACATGGGGAGATAATTGAGGGTGTAGAAAAGTTGAAGCTGGAGGACAGTGAGATGATACTGTTTGGAGTGGACCCAGAGGAAGCATGATTGCATGGGATTTGGTTAGGAAGAGAGATGTCTTTACCTCACAGATGGGAAGAAGAGGGGTCTGTGCTGCCTATTTGACTTTCATTTGGACAGATCTTTTACCACAGAACAAATTGACCCAGTACTTTCATATGGAACTAGTTATAAGAAAGGAATATCTCAAGGTTTTTCTTAAGGATTTCATGTTTATTTTTTATTTTTTTTAAAGATTTTATTTATTTGGGAGAGAGAGCATGCATGCATGGGAGAGAGTATAAGCGGGGGGAGGGACAGAAGGAGAGGGAGAAGCAGGCTCCCCACTGAGCAGGGAGCCCCACATGGGACTCATTCCCAGGACCCTGGGTTCATGACCTGAGCCGAAGGCAGATGCTTAACCGACTGAGCCACCCAGGCACCCGGAATATTTCAAGTTTTAAATTTGTTTGCTTTAAGCTCACAAAGTAGTATGCGTAAACAATATGTCTATAATTTGCCAATTCTTGTTACGTGCTCTGTATATAACCCCATCTCACAAGAGCACCAATGCGGTTGGGTTTCTGGAAGTGACGAATCTTATAGTTGTGGCTGGCCAATGAATCACCCAGGAAGTTTGAGAGACCAGGATGTTGTTACCCCCAGATCCTGGGGCTTCCAGGCTTCCGCCCTATCGGGCAGGCACATCTGCTTCTCCCAATGAAGGAAACAAAACCAGAATAGAAGAGACAGTTGGCAAAGCCACAAGGTCAATCCTTGCCCTCTCCTTCCCGGTTTCCTGTGCTGAGCTAGGACGATCTGCGTGAGCTGCTTTGGAGCAACACTGCGCTCTGAGAAAAGAACTGAAATAGGAACCAGTAACACTGCTCTCCTTTTTCAGCATCTCTGAAATGCCATCGGATTCGTTTACTTGTCCCGCAAATTTTAAATGGTTTCCTACTATGTGCTAGAATCTGTTGTAGGCACGGGAGAGGAGTGGTGGTCATAAAATAATTTTCCCATGTAGCATACAGGGCCATGGGTCTTGCATAAGGTCTAATTATTAATAAGGATTCTTACTGTTTATCTAAATGGATGCATCTGTAAATCTCGCTAAGCATACTGCATTACTGTTTACAAAAGATGAGGTTGCTGTTTATTTTTCAGCATGGGAGATGCACATGCTGTACTTTGCATTTATGAGGCATGGCTCAGGGATGACAAACCCTTAAGATAAATACTCCATTCTACGACTCACAAAAGAGGATGAACTCCAAAACTTATATGTGTTCACGTTTCATCATGGCCCATTTGGCCCCGGGTTCCGTATGTGTCAGAAGACCCACATGACGTTTTAGAGAGGGCAAGTTCATTTTGTTATCATCTCAAATAGCATTCTTATCCCTCCTCCAATACTAACTTCTAACTTGCCTTGATGGTCACTTCTGGAGTCATCTTCCATGATTTTATCTAAAATCATTTTACAATTTCTGCATTTAAAAATGTTAGACTCTATCACTTTCTTAAAATACAGGTTTAAAAATAGAACAAACATGTTTTCCATTTACGACTCCCACAAGCTTAACCCTTATTCTATAATCATGTTTCTCAATGTTGCTTAAAGGGTATTATCTAGTCTTGTTAAGTTCTATTGTATTATGTCCCCCTCTGTATCCCCACAGCCTATAAAAAAGCTGACATAGACGGAGAGGGCTTCATAAATATTTGGGATGAAATAAAATAATTTAATAAACAAGTACTTGTCACCTCCTTTTAATCTGCAGGTTTTAAACTTCTCATCTCTCCACCCTCATTTTTTACAGACTAGAGAATCCTAAATTTTCATGGATTCCCACCGAATAAGGCTTAGGTGCTGTAATGGAGTTGACCATATGCCCCAGTTTCCTCAAGGAAGTTTTAGTTTATGCCTAATGTCCCAGTGCCATTATTACTCGTGACCCTTTCCCTTTCAAAAGTATCCTGGTCTGAATGAACCTGTGTCCACTCTTCCCTTGGACTCACTTAAGCCCCACTGTAATATTCTACATGCGGACTTCAGGGGCCTCCACTGAACACTTTCTTGTACACTGCAGTAGTTTCTGTTTGTTTTGTTCCCCAGTCCCCTTCCTGATGCTAAAGTGTTTCTGTGAGCCTTTCGACTATTGACTATTGGGTATCAGGTACTAGATGTCTAAGAAAAATCTAGGCCAGCGCTTTTCAAATTTTAACATGCGTATGTATCACCTAGGGTTGCTGTGAAAATTCCAATTGTGTCCAGCAGGTCTGGAATGGGAACACAGATTTTGCATTGTTTTTTTTTAAGATTTTATTTATTTGACAGGGAGAGACAGCCAGAGAGGGAACACAAGCGGGGGAACGGGAGAGGGAGAAGCGGGTTTCCCGCTGAGCAGGGAGCCTGATGTGGGACCGATCCCAAGACCCTGGGATCATGACCTGAGCCGAAGGCAGTTGCTTAACGACTGAGCCACCCAGGCGCCCACAGATTTCGCATTTAACTGGCTCCTGGGTGGTACCAGTACTGTTGGGCTGAGAGGCACACTTTGAGAGTCAAGGGTCTGCAAGTGTTCCTAATTAGCCACAAACGTAAAGACCAGCCATTAGGAGACAGTGGTACTTAGTACTTATGAGTGTGCACTTTGGACCCCATAGCACTGAGGTCAAGGCCTGTCTCTATCACTTACTACCTGTATGACTTCAAGATCTAAGGTTCGATTTTCTTATATATGAGATAGAAAGAATAATATCTACCTCAGGGGAGTAATGTGAGGATGAAATGAGATAATAACTATAAAACAATACTGTCCTTCACCCATTGTGAATGTTCAAAAGTGGTGGTAGTTGAAACTGTCATCATCATAGTCATTAAACTACAGCTCACATTCTTCTCCCTTCCACTCGGCGCAGCACTTCCTGCCACTTCTCCCATTTTATTCAAAGCTTAACATCAGAGGGTACTTGTTCAGGGAAACATCAGAGGATAATGAGCCATATTTTGAAAAGTGCCTTAAAAAAAGGACACTTGGGCATGCCAGATTATCCAGTGGTCAGTACATGCGAGACTTGCAATCAGGGTTTGGACAGAGCCACAGGAAAAGCAGGAACAAACATTTGGTTGAAAGTGGGTGATTAAACCCAGTTCACAGGCGTTTCATTGTCACTTGAGCGAATTGAGTTTTCAGGGCTGTGGCTGCCTCCCTGAGTCCGCATGCGTCTGTAACAGCAGCCAGGAGCGGCTACTGTGCAACTGCATGTACTCTTCTAAAACCCAGTATTACCGGCAGAAGAAAGAGAGGGACTATTAGAAAAATAGGCAGGCTGAACAAACAAACTCTTCAAACTGGGTCTCATTTTAAGCGTCATCTCTTTTTCCTAACTCGCTACCAGGAGGCAAAATTCCAAGTATTTCAGTTTCACTTTCTTTCCTTTAGGCTTTCAAAAGCCACGTAAGCAGAACCTTTGCTTTAACTATCATAAACTAACAGGACTGAAATAGCATTTTGTAAACAAAACTTGCTATTTAAATCTATGGGGTCCCAATCATTGCTGTGGTCATCAAAATTATTATCCTCTTCCTCATCTTTAAGGTCCTCTCCAGCTATAAGCATTTCTCTTTCCTCTGATGTCAGTCCTAATGCAGGACCAGAGTTCTCCCTCTGGGCAGAGTCAACAATGGAAGGGGAAAAATGAGATCAGGAACTTGGATAATTTTCTCACTGGAAAATTAATCTCTAATTTAGTCACTGTAAAAGGAGACATTGAGTTTGGAGTCACAATATGCTGTATTTTCACCTCCTACAATTCAAAGCTCACTGTAGATTATAATTTTCCATCAATTCACTTATTAACTTATCAATTTCACATCTGACTTGACCACAGTACCTGTAACATGAAGAACATAAGAAGATGGCTCTCGGATGCCTGGGTGGTTCGGGTGGTTAAGCAACTGCCTTCGGCTCACGTCATGATCCCAGAGTCCCGGGATCGAGTCCCGCATCAGGCTCCCAGCTTCATCGGGAGGCTGCTTCTCCCTCTGACCTTCTCCCCTCTCATGCTCTCTCTCACTCTCTCTCTCAAATAAATAAATAAATTTTTTTAAAAAAAAGAAGAAGAAGAAAATGGCTTTCACACTGAGAGCTCACAGAACTACCAGAACGTGTTTCCTGAGGCCCCTCACCACCTATAAATTAACCCGGCTCCCTCCTGCAACAGCTATCCTGGCACCTGGATGGCAGGTGGATGACATCCATTTTCAGAGTACATCTAAGTACATTCAAAATACAATAGAAAATACGTTCATAACAGAAGATTAGCCCAACTATTGGGCTGCAAAAGAGAGCCTGCTTACTGAGAAAATAAGTAGATACAATTCATATTTTTTCCCCTTGGCACTGACAGATCTCATTTGGTACATAAATCTTAAAAATTCCTTAAGATGATCTCCATGAAGACAGGGAGAGAAATCTCCAGCACATTTTCATTATGTGATTGGAGAGATGGCTATTTCCTAGACAACAGGCGACCAGGACACAGGCAGCATCAACATGAACATGGCCACTCAAGTATTTCTCTCACCAGAGTGGTTCTATAGGCACATAGCTGCTTCTCCTCTAAGCCAGAAGTTGGCAAACTATGACCCACAGACCAAATCCAGCCCGTTGCCTGTTAGTGGAAATAAAGTTTTTTTGGAACCAACCATGCATATTCATTGAAGTATTGTTTATGACTGTTTTTGTGCTAAGACAGCAGAATTGTAACACAGACCATACGGCCAGCAAAACCTAAAATATTTACAATCTGGCCCTAACTAAAATACTATATACTTCTCACACACACACACACACACACACACACACACACACACAACCAAAAACAAAAAACCAAGCTCTCCCTGACAAATAATTGATATACTGATTTAGTTTGAAGAATTCATATATCTCTTCAATAATTTAAAATAATTATAAGCCTTCATAAAGATATTAAAAACCTACCATGAAGAAGTTTTTACTAAAAATTTCTGTACCGATATCCCTTTAATATATAGTTAGTCGCTAACAAATGAACCAAATATTACTGGTGAGAAAAATAATGCCTTTCTCTTTACTAATAATAATTATTATAATAATAAGCTTATTAAAGATAATAAAGTTTTACATACTAGAATTCAAGTGGGAAAAGGCAGGTAATAACATAGAAAGATATATTACATATATATGAATAACATATCCAATATCTTTGATTTCTACAAATATATGGTAAATAAAAATTAGTATTTGAGTTTATGCTCATATCCTAAGTATCTGCATAATAATTGGGAATAGACAAGTTCATCCAAAAAATTCCTCTGTGAGTTATATCGGAAATGTCCCTATAAAAGTATAGTATCATCTTAATTTAGGTTTAAGGTACCTCAATGGAAACGTGTAATTATTTGAGAACCTAGAGCCAATAAGGGGAAATTATATTTAAATGAAGAAGAGGGTTATCCTTGCATCCTGCCTCAGTTAATTATAAGGCAATAATACTTATATTCCATAAGAAAAAAAAAAAAAGGAGAGAAAACCATCTGACATGAATAATTTGCAACTTAGGTCCAGGCTACATTTTGTTTGTTTGTTTGTTTTTTGGAAATAGCCAATATATTTTTTTCATTAATTTTCTTGTATTTACCTAAGTTCCAGTTAGTTAACATACAGTGTAATATTAGTTTCAGGTGTAGAATTTAGTGATTCATCACTTACAGACAACACACAGTGCTCATCACAAGTACGCTCCCTAACCCCATCACCCATTTAACCCATCCCCCCTACCTCCCCTCTGGTAACCATAAGTTTGTTCTCTATAGTTAAGAGTCTGTTTTATGGTTTGCCTCTCTCTTTTTCCCTCCTATGTTCATTTGTTTTATTTCTTAAATTCAACATATGAGTGAAATCATATAGTATTTGTCTTTGACTGATTTATTTCATTTGGCATAATACCCTCTAGCTCCATCCATGTCATTGTAAATGGCAAGGTTTCATTCTTTTTTTATGGCTGAGTAATATCCCATTGCATATATATTTCACATTTTCTTTATCCATTCATCTGTCAATAGACATTTGGGCTACTTTTGAAATAGAGTCCTTCATCTCTCCCATCAAAGACCCTCAAGTATCTGCTGTGGTTTTATTTTCACAGTATCTAGATGGGTCATTATAATCAGATAGAAAATTCAACAATATTATTTTTCTCAGTAAATGAAGTACATAATTAATATCTATATTTATTATCAGTTTTTTATTACTTGATGTCAATATGTGAAATCAGACATTTTTCATCTTGCAAATACTATCTGATCAGTAAATCAGTGATTAACTTAGTGGGTAGTGATAAAGAATTATTTTATTTTTAAAAATCTCCATGTTTACTTTAGAGTACTGATCTCCTAGTCCTCATTTCATGTACATCATAAATAATAATTAAGAAATTATTAATAACTGGAACAATGGTTTACAATTCTAATTATGCTGAAAGGCTAAGGAAAGACTGGAAATTCAAAAGCTAAGACAACTCATGTTGCTTTATTCCTTCTTTCCTCATCAGGTACAAAGAAATTACTCAAGAAATGCTTACTATATGGAGACACGAAAATAAAAATTATTTTAAAAAATCATACAAATTCCTAAACGCGAAACTAATATGTTCTAATAATGCCAAATTTTTACATGAATGCTTTCTAATTTTTCACTTCTATATACTGTCTTACTTAAATTCAATTAATTAACATATAGTGTATTATTGACTTCATCAACACTTCTATATATTTCTTGTAATTAGAATACTAACTCTATGGGGTGCCTGGATGGCTCAGTCGGTTAAGTGTCTGCCTTCAGCTCAGGTCACGATCTCAGGGTCCTGGGATGGAGCCCCAAGTCAGGCTTCATGCTCAGCTGAGAGTCTGCTTCTCCCTCTCCCTCTGCCCCTCCCACTGCTCATGCTTTCGCTCTCGCTCTCTCTCATATAAATAAATAAATAAATAAATATCTTTTTAAAAAAGACAAGAATACTAAATCTCTGCCCATCAGTACCAGTCTTTTAAAGAGCATGTCATAGCCAACCCTCAACCCCAGGACACACGGATGTTAGGTGTTAGTAGGTAAGAAACCAACCCAACAAATTTCTGCTTGGTAAGTCAAATAAAAAGTAAAACGTAAAACAAGAGATTTTGTTTTCTCTATTTTGGGAGAAAAAAAAAATCACTAGTTCTCTCAAGTTTATAATAAACACGTGCACATACACACACACACACACACACACACACACACACACACACACACACACAAATCAAGCAAGCAAGAAACAAAGAGAAAGAAAAGAAAGTGATAACAACGTTTACCCAGATCGCTAAACACAAGGGCTAAAATCTGACCTCAAACTTCCTAACTTTTGAAAATTCAATTATTGCATCTGTAGATTTGGAAAATAGAAAGTGTGCATTTTGAGCATATAAATAACAAAGGAATCATGCCTTCACTTTGAAAAGTTATTGAAACACACACCAACAAAGTGACATCTTGAAGGGCACACTTTGAGGATGAAATTGAAGCAAAGGGCACAGATTCAACTTAACCAGCTTTTCTTAGCTGGGCCGCCCTGGACTGGGATGACTGAATGGTGGCGAACACGCCTCAGGAACACGGGCACCAGTGGCGCCCATGAGGCGAACTGGATTTGCGACTTCTTTCTCTCGGAGTGGGGCTCTGAATGATGACAAATAAAACCCAGTCTTTGCACCCAAGCTTCCCCTTCCTCTAGGAGCCACGTTTGTGTTGACTGGCATTCTCCAGAGACAGCAGCACCCGTCCTTTTGATTAATATCCCAGTGTGCAAGCCATTTCTTGTTATTGACTGACATTGCCTTTCAGAAGACAGAAAAGAAAGAAAAGAAAGGAACAGAATCCAGGCCCACGACCCATGCAAATGGTCCAAAGATAGAAACACAAGCCTGAGGAGCTATCTCTGCAGTTGGCCTGCTGAGGCCAAGCAGTGGGGTCACATCAGGGGCCCTTCGTCCTCCACAGAATCACCACAGCCTCGGCGTCTGTGGTACCAGGCAGAGAGCGACCCAAGACAGAGCAGTTTTAAAATTCAAAACTGGCTCCAGGAGGACTGTAGCTTGGTTGACCAGGCACCTGGGAGCCACCGTTTAGACCTTAAGGAGGCCAGTCTCTAGGTATAGAGATTCAGTCTCTCTGGCCCTCGGGGCATTCCAAAGGGGCTTGGTGGTGGGAAAAGAACACCTATAAAATATTTCCAGTGTTACAAAAATGGACAACGCTGTATATCTAGACGCTGTAGAAATGGAAAGTGTCAGCTTTTTAAACTTTCCTTTTCAAAACTGATCTGCGATGATCTCTTCTCTCAATTCCCCAGAAGTGGGCAACCTAATCCCAGCTTCGGAGCTACGGTTTCAATGGATAATCACATGTTTGGTTAGTTAAATTGCAAAACCAAACAAATTTGAAAAGCATGTCTTCCCTGGAATGTGTTCATTTCTACCTACTCATGGCTATGTGTAGGAATTTAAACTAAAGCCTGTTTTTCACATTAACAGACAAAGGCGGCTTTGTCTGACTATCTCAATTGCCTTCCCACACAGGAACCTAAGTGATAGCAAGCTGTTACAATGGTTGACTCATCCTCTAAGTATCAGCTCCCCCATTATGTCACATCTCTGATTAAAGATCACCTCGTGAGAGAGCTTCCCTTACCCTCCGAGCAGCTCCGGCCTGTTGCCCTCTTCTTTCACTTATTCCAACCTGGCATGCTCGAAACTTACCGACCCATTGTCACTCCCCATTCCGCAATGTCACCTCCAGAGAAAGAAGTCGTCTAGTTTACTTACCGATGTATTCATTGTGCCTGGAACAGTCTTTCTGCTTTGTTCACTTTGTATATGCTCAGTAAATACTTTTAGAACGAATTTATCAATGGAACCTTCTCCAAATGGATAAAAAATTTTGTGCGTGTGCCTTTCTCTGGAGGGAAAGGCACAATTTACATCTTATTCCACGTGGATTCCATCTGGGGCCTGATAAGACTACGAACTTCAGTGGTACATTTATGTGTAAAGCCATTCCATTATCAGTCACATCGTTATTGGCAATGTCCATAAATGAAAGTTCTGCGACTGATAAAATGCTCACTGTACTAGAATCATAAAATAAATAAGCACAAACTGAAAAAGCAATGACATGAGGAATGTTTATATTTTAAAGGCCTGCTGTTGTAAATGTAGTAAGATTTACAACCAAAAAGAATTTAATCCGCACTTAAACCATACAGGTCACTCTAAATTTTATTCTGACCCTTCTTATTGGGCATATGTATATACTTACATATGTGTCATCAATGACTAGGTACATTTTGTCCGTCGAGGTTTTCCTAAGAGATCTGAGCAAGAGTTCCAGAAGGTCAAGTTTGGATGCAGCACTGTACAAGCGTAGGCTGTGCTTCACAGCACGGCACAGAGGGCTTCGCCCTGCTCTGTCCGCTTCCCCTCCTTCCCTGTTTGCTAAGATAGGAACTGCACCACCGGGGCTGAAGGAGCCACAAAAGTGAAACCATGTGTATGCGTGGAGATAAGAATTCTGGATGAGAGCGAGGGTTAGGAGGGGAAGTTGAAGAAGGCCAGAAAGAGAGATTGGCTCAATGCTGTCTAAAACTGGAGACCAAGTGGGCTCAAAGGAAAGCAAGTGATAAGAAAATTAAATTAGAAAAGAACAGGAAGATAAAACAAGTTCAAAACAGCCATAAATAGTCAAATGACTGAGAAACACAAGCAAAATGGTAAGGAGAGGGGAGCAAGAATTGTAATAATGAAGGAAAAAAGAAACATGTAGCAAAGGTGACAGGGAATGTATAAATGGGGTAAACAGGGATATATCATGAAAAGAGAAAACAAAACAAGGATATAAGTAGAGAAAGGAGAAAATAAGGAGACGATCGTACGCGCACACTCACAAACACGGTAGAGTGGAGTCAGGGGAGAGCCATACCCAAAATTCACTGATTGACTACCATGATTTGGTGAACGCAATAACTGTCCCCCAAAGAGGCCCACCCACTAACCCCTGGAGCCTGTGACCAAATTACCCTCCCTACACAATGAAGAGGACTTTACAGATGTGATTAAGCATATGGACCTGGAGATGGCGAGAGGGTATCTGGGATTATCCAAGTGGGCCTACTCTCATCTCATGGGTCTTTAGAGTGAGAACCTTCCCCAGCCAGGGTCTTTCAGAGAGAGAGAGATGTAACAGTGTTACCTTGCTGACTCTGAACCCCAAATTCCTGTTATCTTCTCCCACTTCTTGCCTTGCCTTCAACCTTGATCCCTGCCTCACCCAAAGCTCCAACCTCCAGCACTAAAATCATGTTAAGACCATCTTCATTTAAGAGTGAAAAGAAGGAAACGAATATTACAAACACCTGAAATCTCAGAAACAAAAACAAAAACAAAACCAGTTGATCAGAGAATTGAAAGTATGCTGAAGTACGCCTTTTGTTGTGAAGGATCCTGAAAGTGAGCATAAAAAGGAATCAAAGGCCTCCCTTCTTATTTTGGCCTTGTCACTTACTAGGTGGTGTGATCTTGGTAAATCCTTCAATCTCTTTCTTCTATAAACCAATGCTAATAATGCTTTCTTGCCCTCCCCACGTCACAGGACAGGAATAGTCGATATGACTGTTACATAACAGTCTATAAACTCTACAGCCCTGGACAAATGTAAAATCTTGCTACTAATCATTGGGTCTCAATCATTCACTGTCCTATTGTCTTAAATTATAATAGAGCCGCTATACCTCTGCTGGAGATCACTAAGCATGGCTAATCTTCCTGCCTTCCAGCCTTCCAAACTCAACACAAACGAGTTCTTCATCTCCAGCGAATTACCTAAGGATTGGGGGAAAATGTGTCCTCGATTAAAAAAAAAAAATCAGTGATTCTTTTTAGTCAAACAAGAAAATATCCATCTATCTTTCTAATACATTTGGGATTCCATGAATTATCCTTCTTAAAACAGGTCCCATCTGAATACAAGTGACCTAAAACGATGTCTCCTGCCCTGATGCTCATGATAAATTTCATTTTTCATGTTGGAGAGCCTTTGAACGTGTAAGATACTAAAAAGCTTGTGGAGAAGTCCTGTTTCATTCACACGATACCTCCCACCCAATGTGCTATTTTGACGTTGGAGCCAGGCCCCACGCAGACAAGAGCTCTTAACAACATTCCGTGTTTTTCTTTACTCTGTCACTTGGGCTCCCTGGCATTGTCTCTTAGTGGCCGTTGCGTTTGGCATAGGAAAAGATTAAGTATCCCGGACTCCAGAGGCTACTGGAACCCTTCAAAGATGACAAGGAGGAACCTGCAAACAAACCACCTTCTCGAAGAGCATACAATTCTCTGAATTCTCACCAGAAATAAAAATACACGCCATGAGATGTACCAAATCAAATTCTTCAACAACAAATGGCCATATTTACTCCTTCGGGTCCTCGAGAGCAACAGAATGCCTCCACTTACTCGTCTGTCATATAGGGGCCTGAACTATCCGGAATATCATCTTAAATATAGAAGGAAACCTGAGGCTTTCTAATGAACTTTCCCGTCAAGATAGGGAAGTTCTGAGACCCTCCCCCGCTCCGGCCAGAGTTGACGAGTTTCATATTGTGTTTACAGCTACGGTTACTGAACGAGCGAGCATGGTTATCTGGTTTCCTGTGACAGCCTTAAATTCGGCCCTCAGAGCCAAGAGGCTGGAGGACGGTGATGGATAAAGGGGAAGAAGAAAACCAGTTAGAGTAGCTGGAGCGTCCAGAGTCACTGGAATGAGGCAAACATTCCGACACGTCTCGAGGCTCCCTGAAGGCCTCCCCATTTCAGCAGAGTTCCTGTGCAGGCAACACCCACAGTGGAGAATCAGATGCATGGAGACAAGAAACACGCCCGCCAGAGGCCTCCTGTGGTGCCTCCGTGCTCTTGATGCTCACCCGGAGCAAGCTGCATCCCACAGTCTGCTGCTCGGTGATGAGCGGCTCCCGGCCCACTCTCCTCCTCAGGAGGGGGACCTCTTGAGGGCTCAAAGTGTGTGTCCTCAGCCATGGCTCTAGCCAGCTTGGGGTACAGGGTGAATGTGCAATTCATACTTCTTAAGCGGACACTCCTCAGTTTTAGGTTTCTACACTAATAATTTTGAGGAAAATGAAAGGGTAAAACTTCAGTTATCTAGAAAACTCCCGCAAGATATTTCCCAGCCTTTCTCGGCAGTGCCTGGTCGATGGAGGATCATTCTAGATTCAATTCCTCAGCGATGCTGCTATCCCTAAATCCTCAGCCTACAACAAGGCTGGGCCTTTTTTCTCTCCCTCACTTAACAAAGTTGTAGCAACCTTACACAGAGATGATATAAATGGCTTCGTGAATTATTTGTTGAAATTATTATTGAATTTCTATATCTCTGTTAGCCGGTGGGATCACCGATTTATATTTCTGACTACTTAACAACAGGATAAAATATTTACAGTAAAGGCTCTGCCACCAAAATCATGAAACCGTAACTAAGACGCATCAATACAATTACCTCCCGTTAGGAAATTATTGATGCTGGAAACTCATGCTAGGGTGCTAACTGCTAAACGTGGCTGTTTTTAAAAATACTGTTTCTGAGCATCTCAGCTACTGAGTCTGGATCCCAGCAGAAGGAGATCAGGAAATTTGTCTATCACCCCAGGTGATTTTAATGCAGTCATCCTTGTGTAGAATACTTTAGAAGAAGACTCATGTTTTTTTTTTCCCCCAGCCATAATATAGATGGTGGGAAAAAAAAAACCAGACAAGTTAGAAAACCTTCTTTAGGTTTTACAAAAACTTTACCCTCCCAAAGTCAAAGGAATCAAACAGTAAAATGGCTCTAAATTAAGAGATGTTGGGGTTTTTTTTTTCAGATGTTAAAAATATTTTAATTTTTCAGGTTCCGGCAGCGTTAAGGAGTGAGGCAGAGAATGGTACAGCATCACAGCACAAACTACCTAAACACACGCGTTCTGACAGCTTTATTCTTTACAGTTCATCCTTGCCTATAATGTATTTCCCACAACAATCACATAAAGTACTAAGTGATAGCAATTTTTGAAGAGAGGCCCAGATCAAAATGATTATCCCACTGGTTCTCCAAAAGACAATTCGCGATTTTTAAAAAATGCACATACAGAGAGCAAGATTTATTTGGGAACTGTCAGTAAAGCAGAAACTCAATGTCATTTGCAATTCAGAACTCTGTGGCTCTTACCCTCTTCAAAAGTGGTTTTATTAAATTGAGGTAAGTCTAATTTTAGATAATCAAACCTCAAACCAAACCAGCATATATGTTGACTTTTTTTTTTTTTAACCTGGGCTGAGTCTCTAAGACTTCTCTCCTTAGGCAGAGAGAAAAAGAAAAGGAAAAAAAAAAGAGGCCCCTTAGATTTTCAACCGGGCACGGTTCCTGAATTTGCAATTGCGCTGGTTTCCCCATGAGTCACACTTGTTCCTGTATATGCCAGACTTTCCCCTTTTGGATGCCTCAAGAGAAACTTCTATTCGACAGTGGAACGCTGGGAAGTGATGAGGAAACCATACAATTGTGTCCAGCTCAGTAAGAAACAGAATGGCCTGGTGTTTTAAAGCCTAGCTTCTCGCAGTTGAGTGTGCAAGAAGGACCTCGGGGGCTTGTTAAAACACACATTCCTGGACCCCCCCCGCCCCCCGCCCCAGAGCTTCCAGTTCACTAGGTCTGGGATGGGGTCCAAGAGTCTGCATTCTAACAATGCAGGTCTGCATTCTAACAAGCTTCAAGGTGATGCAGATGCCACTGGTCCACGGACCACCTTTTGAGTAGCACTGGTTTAGAGCAAATTTTCTCTGCCTCACCACTACTGACATTTAAAGCCGGGTAATTCTTTGCGGTAGGGGCTGCCATGTGCACTGTGGGACACTGAGCAGCATCCCCAGTCTACGCTTACTTGATTCCAGGAGCAGCTCCCCAGGAGTGAGAAGCAAAAATGTCTCCAGGCGTTGCTAACTGTCCTCAGGATGACAATCTGTCCCCCTTGAGAAGCACTAGCTCGGAGGGTATGTTCTGAATAGAACAGATCGGAGTTGGAGTCTGGGCGCACCATTTTACTACCTGCGGGATTCAGGGTAGCAGGGTCCAAATCATTAAATCGAGAGGACAGTTTCGCCTCTCCCATAGAGCTGCGGTAAGGACCAACTAAATGAGGATATATTTGATCATGTAGCCTGGGGCTGGCCCAGGGGCAGGCCTCAAGAAGGGGTAGTGAGTGGCTTTGTTTGTTTGTATGTTCCAACCCCCTCCAAACGCTGTTGATCACAGAAGGCTAAGTTTCTGTCTACCGAGTTTGAGAAATCAGAGCGTTCGGAGGCAGTAACAAGAAAAGAAGCTCAAAATCTATTTCTGTGGTCACGAGGCTCAAAACCTGGTTCTGTGACTAATATGTTCAACATTCTGTTGTGATTCTGAAATAATCCTGATTGAAGACATAGCTTTGTTTCTCGAGTTGTCTCTAGAATGCTCTGCCAGCTTGTCAAGTCCCCTGCATCCCAATGACCTTAGAAGATAAAAATCAGCTGTTGTCCAAAGAACAAAAGCAACCAAAGGAGTTGAGATAAGAATTGCACAAGAGACTGGCTAACAGGGTAAAGCGACATTTACATATCTCAGATCCTAACAAAGGTCCCCCAGAAGGAACACTGTCCTTAGTTTTTCTCTTTGGCCACCAGGAGGAGTACCACACTTTCTCACCACTCACAAGCATTTGTCAGATGCGCGGGACAGAGGCTGGCGGGCCAGAGTTGAATAAATTCAGTTACTTCCTAATGGGATAAAAATACCTCCTGGCACGAATTCAGCAGAGAAGGCTGTACGAACCACTTCTGTATATAAGGTTCTTTGAAGCTTTTCTATTCCAAACACCACAGCAACAGCTATTTTTGTTCCCAGGAGGCAAGAGTTGACAAAGTTAACTGTCTCTTGGTGCTCTTTCTTCTCTACATTTAAGATAAAGCATTAGGGGGGCGCCTGGGTGGCTCAGTGGGTTAAAGCCTCTGCCTTCGGCTCAGGTCATGATCTCAGGGTCCTGGGATCAAGCCCCACATCGGGCTCTCTGCTCAGCAGGGAGCCTGCTTCACCCTCTCTCTGCCTGCCTCTCTGCCTACTTGTGATCTCTCTCTCACTGTCAAATAAATAAATAAAATCTTTAAAAAAAAAAAAAAGATAAAGTATTGGGAATAAGACACGTAAAAATTAATGCTACTTAAGAGAAAGTTCTGCACCGTGGAGATGAGAAGGTGTGTGACCAGCAGCCGGTAAGTTATTATGCAGAAGAGGGTAGCAAGAAGTGAGTTGAACGTGGAGAAAAATGGCCGTCCTTTAGCATCCCTGAATCAAGTATTAAAAGGTGATGCCATTCACACCCCTACCCGCTTGTTTGCATTTTCATCTAGTCTATCAGCAAGCAGTGAGCGCGCTATCCCTGTCTTGATAATTCTGTGATTGCAATTCTTAAGACCTTTCTTTTTATAGTATGTTTGAATGTAACTGGTATGGCTTTTCAATTGATAATGAAGTCCTCCAAGATATAACAACAAACTTTCAAATAGAGTAACCAAAATGGTTTTCAGATCGTTCCCATGTCCATAGGGTAATTTGAAATCACTTGGGATGTCTCTGCCTGCTAAAGATAATGTAGTAAGGTTGGTGATGCTGCCGATGGTGGCGATGATGATGGTGCTGATGGCGGTGGTGCTTGCAGCAGTGATGGTGGTCACGAGGAAGATGGTAACGGTGGCAAAGGGGATGGAGATTTTAGCTAAATTTTGTGAAAGCCTGCCCCCATAGGACAAACACTGGGCTAAGCAATTTACATTAATAGCTAATTAAAGCTTCTCCCACACCCTAGCTTTTTCATTTACTTGTTGTATTTCTTTTTAAGATTTTATTTCAGAGAAAGCAAGAGAGAGAGAGAGACAGAGCATGAACTGGGGCAGAGGCAGGGGGAGAAGTAGACTCCCCGCTGAGCAGGGAGCATGTGGGGCTCGGTCCTAGGACCCTGAGATCATGACTTGAGCCGAAGGCAGATGCTCAACCGACTGAGCCCCCCAGGCACCCCTTCATTTACTTGTTTTAAAGTCAGGGCATCTGTATTATTCTGGAAAACCTTTCAATGCCCCCAAACACAAAGATTAATAAGCAAATAGATATAAAGGTTATTGTTAACTAAAAGCTAAATTAATGATTATTCCATAGAGAATGCTTTTGTGTTCAGATAAAACTCCATAGAGCTGAATTTGTAAAGGCTGGCTCTTCATCTGATGAGTTTTTGGTCCATTTTCATTTATGTCCATATAAAGGCAAAAATACACATACTATATGGAGCCTGCCATGTACACAGAATTTTTTTCTTACTGCAATCCACTCTTTATAATTTTCCCTACAGTTGTGACATCTTCACAATGAGAATGTGTTATATGTACAACCAAAATCAATACAGCTATGCCATCTTAGAACAAACAGAAGATGTAGTTTCTAAGGATATTCTCAGAATAATCACTTGCATTTATGAGTCTGAAACATGGGTGTGCATGTTTATTAAACTGTTTCCTAAGGGACTAAAAAGTCACCAAGTTTCTGCCCAAAACAAGTCAAAGTACAGATGAAACCAACAACAACAAAATATAATTGAAAATGTACCTGTAACAAAATTAAAAAATAATAAATCCAAAGAAGCTTATATGTATGTCAAATTTCACTGGGATTCATCTCTTAGAAACATACCTAAATGGGGAGATGGAGTCCTATTATTAGCAACAATAACTGTTATTTTGTGTCTGAATACGTAAACTTTACATTGTATGTTAGATACTCTATTTCCTCTTGGCTATAATCTTCGTGGGTCTTGTACCAAAGCCACTCCTACATAAAGGACATCAGTCAGATTGGCATTTACCAGAACATTCCAAAATCAATAAGGCATGTATTTTTAAGTGCCTCTTTTTTTTCTTTGCTGGCTATCTTTAGGTCAGCAGAGAAAGGAGTTCTAAAGAACCAGAACTGGGAGTTCCACAAATAAACAGCCTGCTTCACGGTTCCTTGTGGAGAAAAATCTGGAAACTCTCAACGGGATTTTATTGCTGATCTAAAGTTACTTGACAAAACTCAGGATCCCAAATGAGGGAAGTCCTTTGGATAGTGAGGGTTTGCTTACTGTCTTCTCAGAGTGAATTCTAAAATTAAGACTTATTCTAAGATCAAGTCAAGAAGATTGCTTTCGGGCCTTGCTGGAAATATTACCTTGCTCTTCTTTCACCTTCCTTACAAAACATCCTAGACGGAGTATACGTGACACTAAAAATAACACTTATGTGAATTTTATTATTAATCGTTGGCCTGTGGTCCCTGCCATTTGTGTCTGTGCTGTTCTAATCCCAAATTTTGACCCATATCCTGAATCTACAACCTCAGATACAAATTACCGGCCAGTGTGATGACTGCGAGAGTAGTTCTGCTCACACATCTCCACTTGTTAAAATAGTATCGAAATAGCGACTTCCTCTCACTGCAGAGGAAAATCCACTTTCCAGTTTGTGCATAAAACTCACTTGGTTATGGCTTATGAATAAATGGGCTAAGGAGTGACGAAACTTCAGGAAATATGAGGACTGGAGAAGGGAGAAATTATCAAACTATAAAAGGAAATAGAATTTGGGCCTGGAAAAGAGAACAGTGTGTTTCCCCTGGCCTCTGAACATAAACCAGAAAATACACAAAGACCGCTCACATATTTTTCCTGATTCAAACACAATAGAAATTTGAAAGAGAGTAAATTAAGAAGTGAGGGCATTTTAGTGCTCGAAAAAAAGTACAAAGAACACTGTAGTATCAGTTTGCAGGGGGGGAAAAAGAGAAAATAGAGATACAAAAATTATAGGATGGTCAACGAGATGCACAAAATCCGCGTTGAGAGAATTAAGGATTTCAATTGGAGATGCGGTCACGGGTCCAAGATCCACCTGCTATCAGTACTATGTAAAACACTCCGATGTGCACCTGGATAGCCAAGATTTCGTCTCTACAACTCTCCCCACTCCCCACGCTCCAAAAGGAGCCAGGGATCCTTGGAGAGTAATCAAATCCACATCTCGCGGCAGAAGAATCAGAATAGACCTGGTACACTTCGTCACTGCCAGGAAGCACGAATGCTCTCAAGGGTGCTGACAAGTGGACAACGAGCCAGCTTAAAGGATTTCTCGTTGATGAAGAGATGCCAAGTTAGACAGCAAAAAAGGGAAAAAAGAATTCTGCAAAAAGCCACGAGAACATAATGACACTCCAAAACAACAAATGACATGATCTACACAAGAAAGGTGTACCTTATTTCCCTTGGGAATATGTCCTGGAAATGCTGCCCGTGCCTGCTCAATTCAAGATCTGCTGAATTCCCTGAGGTCAAAGTGAGCCATAAAATGTTGAACAAGGTGTTTCAGGCGAGGTAAGGAGTACAGAAAAGTGGCTCTCAACCCTGGCTACACGTGAAAATCACTTGGGGAGATTTTTTTTGTTTTTTTAAATATCAGTGCCTGCACACTACTCCAGATCAATTAAAACAGGATCTCTGAAGGTGGAACTTGGGCCTGGGATATTCGAAAGTTTCCCAGACTGTTGTAGAGAGAACTGAGAACCACTGGTCTAGACTGGAAGGTGCCCTGCCATTCCGGGGCCTTTCCTGCTTTCAGCACTGAAGATCCTAGGTCTCGGAAAACCCCTCAGTCCTGGGCAAACAGAAATGTTTGGTGGCCCTCTCCAAGCAGGTGATACAAAGTCGTCGCAGAAATTTTCAATGGAAAAATCAGATAAGCAAATCCTATAAAAGTATGGATATGGGTACTAAGAGTAGTACTATCAATTCTGTGACTAGTGCTGATCCTAGTACTCATACCAACATACTAACATTGGTATGAATAAGAAAACAAAGACAATTCCTAGAAAATTAGAAAAGGGAACAGGACAGAGCAGGCACCATGAATCCACTCCTACGCTTGAACGAAAAGGCCAAAAGGGGCTCCCACATTCACTGTACCTTGGGAGCCTCCACTGCAAAGCCACTGAGGTGAATCCAAGAGGCCTTTGTGCAGCGATCAGATACCAGCGTTGAGAGTGTGTGACATAAGTTTTAGCGACAAGGCCGTAGCTGATTTATTTTGGAAGGCCTGGCTGAAGAAACAAGATGAAAGCTGCTGGTGGGGCTGAGCAGAAGTACTTTCAAGCAAGCCAAGGATAAAGACTGTTTAGATCCCGTTTAGAAGTGCAGAGGCCGTGACAGACAACAGGGGGCAGGGGAGATGCCGGCCACACGCTTCTAAAGGCAGGTGAGCCGGTCCTGCGGGAAGGGGAGAGGTGGATCCAGACGTGACGCGATGCCTGAGGCCTGGGAGGGTTGGCCTGGCCCGGAGCCACCAGCCATAATAGGAACCTGGGAGCCCTGCAGACATGATGTGTCACATTTAAGTGCTCAGGTGGGGCAGACGGGGACATAAGAGCATACATTTTAAATAACCAATGCGCAAACAAAACTCGCTGCTCTTGAGCTAAAAATAACAGGCAGGTGAAGATCAAAACAGCCAAGGGAGGACACTCTCCCAGCATCTTGAAACATACTGAAGAATTCACAAAATGTGGGCATGTCATCTAAGGATGAAAAAAGGAGTATGAGGGACCACAAAGGAAAGAAAGAAACATAAGCTACAGAGAGCAGAAAGGAGAAAAAAAAATCAACGCAGGTGATGATGGAAGAGATACCACGGGAACTGGGGATCATGAACTGCTGGCAGAAGCAGGAACACACATTTAAAACCAAAAAAGGTTTTTCAGGTGCCATGAGGTCCACAGTGGAAGCGAAGGCAGCAGTCAAAGGAAGGTCATAGATTTAAGTG
>CM052901.1:97063614-97157938 GCA_028534135.1 Potos flavus | reverse complement strand
CGGCTGTCAACCTTGGCCACACTCTAGAATCACCTGGGCAGCTTGAAGATTGCAGACATACCTATGCCCCACCCTCAACGACGTAGCTGGAATCTCTCTGGGGCTCGGGGCCTGAAAGTTCTACAGCTCCCACATGATTCCAGGGTTGAGACCCACTGTTCTGCACGTGCCGAGCGAAAGCGTGGCGTCCCCGTGTCTCTAGATCGCCAGGCCAGAATAGCCACTTGCACCTGAAGCCCTCCAGTAATTGCGGCCACAGTCATCTCCTTATTTGACCTTGGCAGATAAATGACTTGATTTTCCACTTGGCTAAAGGAGCTTTATTTTTTTTTTTAATTTTTTTTTAAAGGAGCTTTAAAATCCAGAGGGAGGAAAGTAAGAAAGTTTTCTCAACTAATCATCTTGAATATTTGTAATCATCTCTAGCTAGAAATCCAACACACCAGTGCTCTTCACGCGATAACAACTCACCCAGACGCAAGAGGGGAGAAAGCCACACTGAGAAAGAGTCTTATTTAAATTAGAAAATGCCTACAGATTCTCAACTTTGGGGCACTTTGGTCTCCCTAGGGGACATTTGGCAATGTCTCAGACATTTCTGATTGTCCTAACTGGGGATCATGCTACTGGCATCCACCGACAGGGGTCCAAGGAGGCTGATAAACAGCCTGCAGTGCGCAGGAGAGCCCCCAGGGCGACAAAGAACGATCTGGCCCAAAATCCAGCCCAATGGTGCCAAGCTGGAGAAACCCTGCTCTAAACAACACAGTTCACGTTTCCACTGATAGTGGCTAATATTCGCTGCCTGCCCATCTCAGTGCAAATAAGTTTCAATGTGTACAAATTATATGCCAAATTAACGAAAAACAAAAAGGCCTCCCACAGAAAACTGAACCACAAATAAAATTATTCCGTGGCCTTATCACAATGAGAGATTAAGGACTGGAGGACAGAACCTTGGCCAACCTGTACACTGAAGTGAAAACTAAATTTCAAATTGAATCGGATTGTTGGAGTTCAGTTTACATTCAAACAAACTGAGAGTCTTTTCAAAGAAAACTTCTAAAGAGCCTGCTTTATCATCAATATTTAGTAAGTGATGTCTAAAATTAAATATTCATGTCGAATATTACACTTTAAACTCCCCAAATTATGGATTTGTAGAAAAATAAAGGGTTTTTAAGCAATGCACTTAGATTCATTTCTTCCAAACCATTTAGTAAATTTATTCATTTTATGGAAATCACAATGAAAGTGACATATTAAGATGTTTTAGAGGCTTGAAAAGCATGTGGACAGTGAGAAATGATATGAACCTCAAATATGAGAACGCAGGTGTGGTTAAAGCTGGAGAAAGAGTCTTATTTGGCTGAAAGACAAAGAAAACTAATCCTTCATCTCCAGCCTCCGATCTGTGATAAGAGTAATGTTAAATGGAAACTAGAAGACTACTTTAGGGGAAGATTTACAAATAATTAAGTTATTTATTAGAGGCCCAAACATATTAAAACATGACTGGGAGTTCTAAAACAGGCAATTTAAATAAGTGATGAAACCCACTTCCAAGTGCTTGCTAGATATTGAGCTGGTTATTGACGGCTTGTGAGCGAGAAGGACCATGCCAGGGGCTGTCTAACTTGGCTGTACATTTTACTCTGATCAACTGGGGGTTGGGGGCTTTTATTTAATGATGCCTAGGCTCCTCCCCAGACCAAATAAATCAGAATCTCCAGAGGGGCGTGGCCTCTGGTATGATATTGTATAGCATATCGTAAATTTTAATGTGTATACAGATTCCCCCAGGGTTCTTTCTAAAATGCAGATTCCGATCAAGTGGGTCTGGGTGTGCCTGCAATTTTGCATTTCTTGCTACCAATGGTGCTGGCCTAAGAGTCACACTTTGAATAGTGAGTGTCAAAAGCTTCCTGAGCAATTCTGACCTGCAGCTGGCATTGGGAACCGTCAATGGTTGAGCCCCTAGCTTTGTGCTGCGTGCTAGGCGGGCATAGAAATGAAATAGAAAGCGTGAAAAAGCATTCCTCAAATAAGGAATTACTTGATCCTAAATCAGTGTTCATGTTGTGCAATCCACATATCTTTGTCTTAACTTTCAAAAGCAAAAGAAAAGGTCAGATTTTTCCAAAGGGAACAAATTTCAATGTGGACCCAAACAATGCCTGGTACCCCTTTGGAAGAGTGGTGGATAACTTCACATGACAGAATCACCACGCCCATCAGCCTCGCAATTAACATGTAGTGAACATTGATTGTGCCAAGCACTACCTTCGAGGTATGGATGGCTTCTTGAATTCTCATGACAATCCTCGGAGGTAGGGTCTAATGTTATTTCATGACCTAGTTGTAGGAAACTGAATCTTGGAGAGATACAGTAGCTTATTTTTAAGGTAGCAGCTTTGAGTGCTAGAGCTAGGATTTCAACTAAGGGCTGCCTGAGTCCAGAACCTGAATTTGAATCCATGGCATTTTTACTGTATTTGCTTTTATACTGTGAAAAATATGTTTTTAATGAGCACCAACTCCAAAAAGCTTCTTTGCAGCTGTCAGAATATCGTTGTAATTGAGTGGTAATTCTAGAAAGTATAGAAAGTATACTTGGTAATAACTGAACTCAAATACCAAGCTCGCGTAGACCCTCAGAAACAGCACCTAAGTTTTCTCCGGATGTGGGGGTATGTGGTTGATCTGGAAGGTGCCAAAATGGTGTATGGGTAGATGCTGTTCCTTTAGAACGCATTGGGGTTAGCTTTTCAGTCTAAATGGAAATTTGAGGTACAATGAGTGTGCACTCACAGATAAAGGGATGATTATTATTCGTCCTGCACAAATGTCACCCATCCTGGAATCTTTGCCTAAAAGTGTGCATTTACCTGCCACACCGCGGATGAACCTCAAAAACGTGACGCTGAGTGAATGAAACGAGTCGTGAAAGGTCACGTACTGTGTACTTCCATTTATACAAAATGTCCATAAAAGGCAAAAGGTTTGAGAAACAAAGGAGATGAGCAGTTGCCAGGGGCTAGGGATGGGAACAGGGAGTAACTGCAAATGGGCATAAGCAATCACGTTGGGTAACCGAAATGTTCTAAGATGAATTGTGGGGAGGTCTGCACCACTGTGTAAATTCATGAAAAAGCATTGAATTGTGTACTTCAGCTGGGTGAATCTTATGATAGGCAATAAATACATCAGTAACATTATTTTAAAAGTACGCATTAAGAAAAAAAATCAAAAAGTAGTTACTTGCAAATGAAGGACTGAAACCAATCTCATACACTCAAACTGGGCCGCCTTCTTAGAAAAATCAAAATAAAGGAGAACAAACACCATTTTTTTCAAACTACTTACTCAGGATTCAAGAGGGATCTGACCAAGCATCCATCTGTGGTTAATATAGAAACATCCCACTGATCTAGACACCAGACTTCTAAGAAATTTGACTTTCTAAAATCAGAAGCAAAGAAGACATCTGAGCAACTCCCAGGATCGCCTACATAATTTATGGGGCCCTGAGCAAAATGCAAATGCAGGACCTCTTCGAAAAGAATTTAGAATTTCAAGATGTGTGACAGCAGAGCAGGAAACCATGCGGGAAGTCCTTCTGAGCCCAGGGCCATGAGGACTGGCCACAGCTAACGCCCAGAAAGTCAATCCTGGCACCCAAACCAGCTGCCGCAAAAGCTCTGGGCCAAGGTTATGCACTTCATTCGAGAACTTTCTTCTGTCATAGGACTCCTCAAACTCTCATTTGTTTTTCTTTTATACGCACACCTAGACACCTTGGCTCTCTAAATCCTGGGCCTTGTGGGCAGTCGGAGTGAGCAAATGAGAAGTGAGTAACGGTTTTCAGAAAGAAGATGCCTCCTTCTGATTGAAACGTGGTGAAAGGGACACTAGAAAAGCAGACCCAGGTATATGAATTATTTTAACGAGGCAAAGAAAGAGTGACCTTTCCCATTACACCCGCTCTTTGCAAAGAGGGCGGCCTGTCATGTATTTTAGAGGGTATGTATCAAGAGGAGTAAAGACTGAATGGGGAAAAAAAAAAAAAAGACTGAATGGGGCAGCCGTGTGCTGGGGAAATGATTAACAGCTGACCCTCTGGAGAAAAGCCCCAATTTGCAGCCTTCGCCAATTTCCATGGTGTAAATGCTCCCATTGTGGCTGATTCCAAGGGACCAAGGTGGGGAATGGAACATGGGGCTGGAAAGAGAGGCACCCAATCGGTTCTCTCTCCAGGGCTAGCCAGCTCCAGCCCATGGCTGAGATGGGGAAAACATTCGGTACCACAGGCAGTGAAAACAGGACAGGCCCAAAGCTCGGGAGAAGTAAAATTCAGTCCTGTTTCCTAATGAAACATTCTGTTCCAAGAGTTAGCAAAGACAGAAGGTAACTGTTGCTATTTGTTCAAATGGGATTTTAATTCCAGTGGCAAAATCCTCATGGATAATCAAAAATCGACTACATAACCATTTCCCTTGTCATTTTCCTTCCAAAAGTAATTATCTCTGAATGATTTCATAGTTAAAGATCGTATGCTTAAAGAGTACCCAATTGTGAAAGGAACTGAAAACTATGCCAGTGATATGGTTGTTTTTTTTAAAGAGTAATATTTGTTTTTAAAAAGGAGGGCTTAGCCAAGTAAAAATATTTCCTCTTTTCTGTTCTAATGATTTAACCTATGAATCACCCTGTAGGAGTACTATCGTACCAGAGACATGCAACTCGTACTCTTTAGAGCGAAAGCATGAAGACTTCACTATCGGTTTTCATTGTTTCCAGTAGAAATGAGGGTAGATGGCAGGTTGAAACGTAAGCACTTCAAATCACCACAGGCTACGTCGAGAATCGCTAGCCTGCCCCAGAGCTCCCACCTCAGGAGAACTCTAAAACCTCTTAAAAGTCAGGCGGTCAACCAAATTCTGGCTCTGGGCTTGATGCCACAGGAGACGCTTCCCAGATGGCGTGTAAGGTAGGAGGGAGCCATCTTGCTACCCAGCAGACCTGCGTTTCCCCTCCTCCTCCTCCGCTGTCCTTCTTGTGCCCAGAAGTGACTTGTACCAAGAGAGGCCTGGGGCAATTGCCCCTCTTCGAGTAGCTGCTCCCTCTTCCCAGGTGGTCAGGAGTTAAAGTTACCTTCTTCTGTTACCTGCTACAACTGTAGCCAATCCACTTTTTTCCCCAAGTATTTATCAAATGCTTATTATATGTAGGCACTGTTCTGGGACTCATAATTTTGTTATTATTTGTAGGTACCGGTCCAAATTGTGACACAGTACTTGGAAGGCAAGGCAATATGCTGTGCACACAGCAGCCCATTTAAAAATAAGTTCTGGAATGAATGCCAAGATTGAGAAACACTGACTTAAGTTAAAGAAGCCTATGCAACTATGACTCTCCTCATCATATGTGTAAGCTCTATTTTTTTAAAACAAAATCTCAGAGCCTATATGGAGATTATTGGTTTTAATCCAAGTGTCTTCCCTGCCTTTATAATGAACTTGCTGTTACGAGCATCTGCAGAGTCCTACTTAATTTGAGATCCTCTTGGCCTAGAATAATAGAAGGTTTGTTAACACTCACGATTTGGGCCTATTAAAACACGCACATACACACACACACACAGACACACACGCACCCTAAATGATTAGATGTCGGGGAGTTACTGCCAGTAGGAGTTGCTGGTAAATGGGGCCCATCTTTGAGAAGCCGCGGCCCAGTAGATGAGCACTGGTTTGTCATTCTTGGGAGCAGCTGATTTTACAAGCAATCGCCACGAGATGTTCCTACACGAAGGGACGATGACAAGAAACTCATTGTTGTGAAAGCTACCCCAGACCAGAAAAACTCATGTCAGGCCACCAAGCTGTAGACAGGCCCGAGGTCTTCGGACCTCTCTTCCGTGATCTAACCTTGGTGTCTGAAGACAGATGGACATTGTCGATATTTCACTATACTCCTCACGAAGAAGGAAGAGAAATAGCTTCCAAGAATACTAGCAGTCTTAAGGAGGGTATGTGCTATGGTAAGTGCTGTGAAATGTGTAAGCCTGAGGATTCACAGACATGTACCCTGGGGCAAATAATACATTATGTGTTAATTAAAAAATAAAAAAAAAAGAAAAGAAAATTTTTAAAAATAAATAAATAATTTAAAAAAAAAAAAGAATACTAGCAGTCCACAATTCTCGGCAGTCTGAGAAGGGAGGAGCGAGGATGGAGAACCCACATGGTTACCTAGGCCATGGAGGCACATATACATGCATATAGGTACAACATACGACATTCGCATACATGATAGGGAAGTGTAGTAGAATCCATCTAATCTGTAATGTATAATACATGGCACGGATAAGGCATCATCTAGACCATAGGAAATATAGGTTACAATGTATATTTTCTCTCCCACACTTAGTTCATTGCTCTCCTGGGTTTTGAAAAAACCTACATCCAACTGCCCTCCGAAACCTGGAATGCTGTGAAGCCAACAGAATCCTCACACTGGTATCAACTCCATGACTGATCACATTCTTTGAGAGACAGGCCAGAGTAGACAATCTGGTGCCAAATGGCATGGGGTTACACTAACTACTTGGGTGGCCTTACGCAGGTCGCTGAAATTCTCAGTTTCCTTATCTGCAAAATGGGGATAATAACTGTACACGTTCTCTAGGATTATTATGAAGATTTCTCTTGACCCCTGACTGGTAGTTGAAGAAAGACAAACACAAAACCAGACCGACTGCAGGTGAAACCAACATATGGACAATCTATTTTTGAGTCCCAAGGAATTAAAATTTTAGAAGGTTCCTTTTCTCTCCTTAGCCAAGAGTCTCAAGCAGCTTTTATACTTACAAGTCAACAGATTAACATTCTTGATGATTCACTGTTTCAAAATAACTCACATTGTACTTCCAAAGTGACTGCTAGAAATATTGCTGGCATTTATTTCCTTAAGCATATTTGTTAAGTGGTACTGAAATGCAAATGCCCAAGAGAAAGATCAGAGCTTCTACATTTGGACTAAAAGGAGGACACACACAGAGATCTGTTCCTTCTCTGAAATAGAATGTATGAAATGGTAGGTTTAAGTGGTGTTTGTAAGTATGACATTGTGGGAGGGAGACAATCAACATGAATTCTGGGAAGCAAAGGCTGTTCCTTGAATAGGTGCTCATTACTGCACCTGTCACCCAGAAATGGGCTGCCATGATTGTAGGTACCTCCCCTACTAAAGAGAACATTTTCATCTTCATAGCCTCACTCCTTAATCCCTGGCGCACAAAAGGCAATCGAGAAACACTTGCTGAACCATAGAGACTGAACCGATGGACCGCCGCCAGAAGTAACTTGCCCTTGAACTGAGGAAGCGAGACTAACGCATGTGAGATCATTCATCCTGAAGACAAATAATCATAGCAACAAACTTGGGCCATTCAAAATGTCAAAGAGGATGGGGAAAAAGGGGACCCCTGATACACTGCTGGTGGGAAGGCAAACTAGTGCAGTCGGGCCGCTCCTCAGATGGATAAACACAGAGTTACCATAGGACCCAGCAACTCCACTCCTACGTATGTTTCATTTCAAGAGAAATGAAAACACATGTCTACAACAACCTTGCACATGAACGTTCATGGCGGCATTATTCATGACAGCCAAAGGTGGAAACAACCCAAATTTCCATCGGCTGATAAAAGGATAAACAAAATGTGGTCTATCTGTGCAATGGAAGGTTATTTGACCCTAAAAAGGAGTGAAGCTCCGATGCATGATACAATGGGGATGACCCTTGAAAACACACTAAGGGGAAAAAGGCAGAAAAGGCAAACCTACAGAAGGTAAGGCCGAAAGATGATTAGTGGGTATCAGGGGAGGGAGTGTCGAAGGCAAATGGCAGAGAGGCCACGGCTATGGATGTAGCATTTCCTCTTCAGGTGCTGAAAACTATTCTAAACCATGTCACGGAGGCACAACTCTGTGAATGTACTAAAACCCACTGAACTGTGCACTTTTTAGAATGGTGAATTGTCTGTTCTATGAGCTCTATCACGATGTTTACAAAAACACACCCAAGAGGCATGGGTGCAGGAGTTCAGCGGAGAGGGAAATATGACTGATGTTCAAAGACCTTCTGAGGCTTCAAGAAGGGCGTGAGGACCAAGCCAGGTCTCCAGGAACACACTGGATCTGGGTGTGAGGAGAAAAGGCACTTTGGGTGAGAGGAAGAAGAGGACAGAGAGAGGCTGCTTGCTGTTCCAGCCATGAAAAGAAAGGCTAACTCCCGCTGTGATGGTACCATTCATAAACATGTGCCCTCCCCTGCTGCAAAGCGTGCCTTCCTCTACTTCCAGGGGAAGTCACCAGAACGGGCAGCCAAAACGCAAACTATGTAAGCCTCTACTTTTGCTTCCGTGGCTCACCATTTTCCCTTAAAAACACTAACTTGTAGATTTCTACCCCAGCGGATCCTATCAAAAGGAGTCCCAGACATCCTATCATTTCATCCAGAAATATTTCAGTATCAGACTCTTAATGTTTAACCTTCACCTAGCTTGACCTTCCACTGTATCATGACACACGTCCTAGGACTGGGCAGTCTTCTATTTCTTTCCCAATATCCGAGAGTTAAATTTCAAGAAGAGGGTTGTCTATGTGTCTAGGGGGATGGACGGCAGTGGCAGCAGCTGGTCATGTGAATAGATTTGGAAACCCCTAGCGCCGTTTGTCTTCATAGGTTTTCGATCGTTTACTATTAGACATTAGAGGTCATGCCTCCACTTGGAATCAGTTCCATTCAAGAGACTGTATCATGGTGTTGCATAGCAGAATGCTATTTAAAAATAACATTCTCAGCACATTCATCAACATTCCAAAAATACTCTGCTTGGCTCTAATGGCGGGATCTGAGAATAGGCTGGTCATGATGACCACAAACTTCGGGAAGGATTCTCGCTGAAACACAGCTCCGTGGGGCAAAAGAAGGGAGCAGAGGATTCTTGAGATCAGAAAGACATCCAAGGGTAGCTAATTCAGGCCCCTACCCGATAAACAAATTCCCTCTGACAATCCTTATGGATAGGTATCACCTTGACCTTAACACTCACGGCTTTATGTACAGCCAGCCTATGAGAGGCTGGTTTTTACCTCGACAGACTGAATAGCCTGGTCAAAACCTGTAATGAAGAGAGACCATATAAACTCTAGAAAAACTCGTAACTTCTAGGGCAGGTTCTCAATCTCACACTACTGACATTTAGGGCTGGGTAATTCTTTGGGGTGGGAGCTGTCCTGTATGCTGTAGGTATTTGGCAGTATCACTTGTCTCTACCCACTAGATGCCAGTAGCATGAATCCCCACCCCATTTGTGAAACCCAAAACTGTCTCCAGACCTCACCAAATGTCCCCTGGGGGCAAAGCTGCCTGGGTGAGAACCAATGGTCTAGAGCATAAATGACTTCCGGGGAGCAGATTTACCAGCGCCGAACTATTAGGCATGCGTTACTGATACTCGACTGATGATTCTGACACTTAACATTTTTTAGTGGTTGTTCAGGGCACTTCTTTACAAGCTGGTGTACTATGCAGTGCTCCCTCAGGCTCCAACAGGAAACTATTTCTATAAATGAAAAACACAAAAACAAAAACAAAAACAAACCAAAAAAACACAAAACAAAAAAACACAAAAACAAACAAACAAACAAACAAAAAACAAAAAAACTGCCCTGGCCACAAAAAAAAAAAAAAAAAAAAAAGCAAAGCAATGAACATTTAAACCTACAAATGGTGAAATTACTATCATGTTTTCTGTTTCCTCTGCACACATGAATACTGACAGGATGGGTAGTCACTATGAATAAGATGACAACAAACAGGCAATCCCCACTGATAGATGGACAGTGTTTTAAAAATAAATTTTTCTTTTTCTAAATCAATTTGTCAGCCAGTTCTTAAGAAACTCAATAAACATTTTCTCTTAAAAACCATGAGATAGGGGCGCCTGGGTGACTCAGTTGGTTAAGGCCTCTGCCTTTGGCTCGGGTCATGGTCTCAGGGTCCTGGGATCGAGCCCCGCATCGGGCTCTCTGCTCGGCAGGGAGCCTGCTTCCCCCTCTCTCTCTGCCTGCCTCTCTGTCTGCTTGTGATCTCTCTCTTCTCTGTCAAATAAAAAACAAAAACAAAAACCATGAGATAAAAGATTATCACTGTGCTAGGCTTAACCTAAAGAAAACTAACTACTTAACCCACATTTCCACTGAAATGTATACACAGGTAGTGAAGACCCACAGAAAGCAATAAAGCTACTTGGTTACCTAAAACAGTAGAACAACACCGATTAAGACAACTGTGCCTACCCTGAAACCCGAAGCCTCAGGACAAAGGGATTTAACAAGAGAAAGACCAGAAAAGGGATATAAAACTGGGGTGATATAGCTCCCGAAGGCACTTTTGGACAATTTCAAGGGCTTAAAAGCTGATGGATATTGGTCTTAATATGGTATTTCACTAGCAGCATACCTTTGATGATAAACAAAGTCATTTTTGTTCTAAATACAAAACAGAAAGAGCAGGAGTCAAACAACATACATTTTTAAAATAAGTCGCCAATATTTGGAAGAAGGGGAAGGCAGGAGAGGACAGGAGAGGCAGTGAGGTCTTAGATGTGGGAGACATTTGCCCTCACTGGTCGTCAAGTGGTGCTGCCCACTGGGCATCTGGACTGTGCGACTGTGTTCAACAAGAATGGGGGTAGATCGGGGTAGGCCGAACCCAGGCCTTCTTAACCTTGGCATTATTGACCTTTAGAACTGGACAATTCTTCATGGTGGGAGCTCTCTCATGCACTGTAGGATGTTGGACAACATCCCTGGCCTCTACCCACTAGATGCCATTTGCTCCCTTCCCCTAGTCGTGTCAACCAAAAATGTCTCCAGACACTGCCAAATGTCCCTGGAGGAGGGGAGGGCAAAAGTGGCCCCCAGTTGAGGACCACAGGGCAACACCCATTACATTCTAAGAGCTACAGGAAGGAAGCTGTGATCTAACAGCGATTCGTATGTACAGGATGTTAGGATACTCAAAACTTGACAATAACATACACCTCATCACCCGACAGTAAATTCTTTGACATAACCCAAACTCAGCAAATGTTTGTTGACTTTTGACTAATTTGTTTGACTAATAAAAATATATGATTGGACATATTTCCTGTTTTAGAATAAAAATAAAAATAACTAGGTTTAAAAGCTAGTACATTATATATTCTCATTTCATATAAACACACACACATATAACTGAAAGACATCTGATAACATGTTA
The DNA here is from genome assembly GCA_028534135.1 of Potos flavus. Classification (NCBI taxonomy): domain Eukaryota; kingdom Metazoa; phylum Chordata; class Mammalia; order Carnivora; family Procyonidae; genus Potos; species Potos flavus. The sequence goes on along the minus strand of CM052901.1, from coordinate 97,146,604 downwards.
ACTTTTAAAACTGAGTAGTTACCATTTATTCGGGGGTTACTTTGTCCTGATCACCGTCCAAGGACTTTACATACATCATTCTACTTAGGTCTGACTCGAGCCCTATGAGATAGTTTTGTTGACCCGACTGTGAGATAATACTGAGGTTCACAAAGAACTTGCTCAAAGTCACCCCGTTAGTAAGTTCCAGACTCAGGATTTGAAGCCATGCCCGACTCCAAATACAAACTCAGGGGATGACATTGCCCAGAAATTTAGGGTCTGATTCCCAAGCTCTTGGCCACATGATTACACTGTACCTAAATGGCTTAAGATTGTCTCATTTTGAAGAAAAATTACAAATACTAACATATAAGAACAGCTCAAATGAGCATATAAATTTTCCATCCATTTGGTTCCATCTTCTTTGAACATTTTCCAAGCATTAAAGACTGTCGGTGAGTCATACTTTGAGCCCATCCCTAATTTCAGCAAAGCTTTATAGAGCAGATTAATTAATAAATAGAAGAGTGTGCACTCCATTTTGCACGAGGAAATGCATCGTAACAACTTGGGCTTTATCTGCTCTTCTAGGATGGCTTTGCCCAAAATCATGCTTGTATCAAGAGGTCCAGTAAATTGCCGGCTCTCTGTATGCGAGTATCAGCTCCAAGATGCCCTGGCAACACCCAGCATTGTCACAATGTAACAAACCCTGAGACGGGAAGCAAAAGGAGTCTTGCACCTAAAATGCCAGATCTGAACGTTTCCCACATGGGCGATGTTTGAAATATCTATTCCACTTTTGCCTGCCACTTCCCTTCTTTCCAGGACCCTATTACATAAAGGCTTAGGTGTTCTGGGGAATAATTGGGCATCAATTGTGGCAGGGTGTGGGAGGATGCCTAGGTTACCTCCAGGATTACACACTCTATTTAGGAGGTGGGCAATTCCTATTTATATAACCCCGATGAAGATAACACCCCAGCAATTTGGGAGGGAGGATTGCCAAAACCAGTAGGTAATTTCACTTGAACACCTTGTACTAAGTGCAAATCTGATTACTGCCTTCATCTTCTTAGAAAGGAACAGGTATCATGGCAAACAATAGTTTGCGTTGGCTGCTCAGTGTGGGAAAGCCAAGGGGCTGAAATTCAAAGCTGAGTAGCACCCCAGCAGAGAACAGCTGCTGGATCTTAGCATGCAACAAGAAAACAGGGCTCCAGACCCAGATGGCCTATGGAGATGCCAAATACTGACTGTGTCAGTGGGAAGTGTGGTCCTGGTGTGCCTAGGGCTGGGATACAGGCATGGGGGAGAGTGGAAATTCCCAAGAATGGATATAAAAACTTCTTCAGCAGGGAACCGAATCAGATCTGTTGTCTCTCTCTCCTAATCCAGTCCTCTAAAGCCCTGGTGTCAAAGATGGTAGCCACTAGCCATTGCGGCTATTCAGTGCTTGAAATGTGGCCAGTCGAAATTAAGATGTGTAAGATTTATAGGAGCACAAAATACATGCCACATTTCAAAGACTTGGAATGAAAACCGATCCATGACAATATGTCTCCTTACTAATGTTTCTGATTGCATCTCAAAATGATACTATTTCAGATATATTGGGGAAAACAGATCACTGTTTCTACTTTTTGAACTTACTTAAACATGGCTATTAGAACATTTAAAACTATCTATATGGTTTGGACTACATTTCTACTGGACAGCGCCGATCTGAAGGCTGAAATGTTACTTTAAGTCATGATTTATGTCGAGCTCAAAGATGCTTTCGTAAGAAAGTGTTGCTTGACTGAGCTTGGCTCTCTATCACAAAACGTTAACTTCAAACATACTTGAAAACTGAAATTTCATTCACTGCCTTCTTGGCAAAATCTGTTGGATAAACAAATCTGCTGTTTTGAGACATGAAAAGGGATGGTTAACAATGTAAGTAAATGTTCTTCCTTTGCAGACATACTTAAACCATGTTAAGGCAGAGATGAAACAGGGTCCAACATCGGAACAGGCTCATAATTAGGTGCTGATGTTGAATATCCTGCAATGCTTCAAAAAGACACAGAGATGGAGAGAGGCCAGGCCTGCACCAGGCAAGAGAGAAGAAAAGGTTGAATACCGTATTCGCGTTCGGTACACGCAGAGTCCCGAGCTCCACTGCTCTATGCTTTGCTGGTACCACTGGCTTTTCCGTGTCTCCTCTCTGTCCCTTACCACCACCACCCGACCGAGTCACACCAGGGTCAGAGGCAAAAGCCATCTTCCTCATCACTCTGATGACCCTCTCCACCCTTTGTATCTCCCACTGCTGATCTGTCTTGTACTCACTCCACCACTGTAAATCGTTCTAACCTTTGGCTCCAGAACCTACCATAATAGCAAGGAGACTTTGGGTTGCAAATAACGTCAGCCGTGCATCAAAGCCTTAAAATCCACATAACCCACTCGAGCAAGATTCCAAAGATGAGTGTTAGGCTCATTAACTGTCAAGCCTTCCAATCTATTCAAGTCAATCTTCGGTCTCCTTAATTCAACATATAAATTAAAATATAAAAATAATCCTCTTGCTTTGCATTTAATTCACCTAGAAACTATTCCATGTAATTAGAACTCAATGAAAGTAACAGTGCCTGCCAACGGGAACCAAATTTTCTTTTCAGTTCATAACTGTTATGCCCCTGAAAGCCTCACCTTAAGAAATTTTGTATTTGTGGGTGGTTATGGATTTTTTTCCTCTAATCTAGAGCTCAAAGAAAATGTGGTCAAAGGATACTGCTGTGGGTAACCTCAGGAAGAAAAATGTCTCCAATCTTTTTTTTTTAAGCAGCAGGTTGTAGTTCTTAAGGGCCGGTACAGCAAATCCTCAGCGACCCTGGATCATCTAGGAATGAGTCACTCTACATAAGCACACATCCCAGAGAGCCCAAAGTTTATGCACTAACCATCTTATTGTAAGAGTTTTTATTTTTCTAATGGAGACATTTCCTTGTCTTTTTGAACCATTGAACCACTTAGTCTTATAGGCATAACTATAGGTGAAAATACAGCTCAAATTCAGAGCTGAATGAGCCCATCGCAATAGGACCACATGAAGCGAATGTGTTTCCAGCCATCCCCAGTGACAATCCATTATGACTGATAATGTTTCTTTAACGTGGCACTCAGCTCAGCATCCTTCTGGGCCCCCTGTGAGGCATTGCTGGCTGCCTCTCCTCTGAATGTCAGAGCAGTTCTTGGTTCTACCTCTTCATTGCCCTCTCTCTTGCCCGCTGGCAACAGAATGGGCAAATTGCTATCCCACTGTTGGTTTTCCGCCTCTACCGCCAAGTGGCCATGGGTGCCCACCCAAGTCCCAGGTGACCAGCTGTCTGCTACCAGGCCAGCTCTACCCCTATATTTCCCTTTGCTTTTCCCTTCACTGTCTACGATGGCTTCTCCACGCTCTCCAGTTCTGAAGATGAGCTTCTCATGTTCCTATCACCATTGGGCTGCTATGTCTCTTTCCTTCTGCAAGCCAGATCCATGAAGGATGACATCACTGGGTAACAGTAGGTTCTCTCCGGACCCAAGCTCTCCTTCACAGGAGAGTTTGTTTGTTTGTTTCTTAAATCCTTAGTTATTTCTGCAGGCTGCTATCCTAAAAACTAAGGGTTTGCTCTATGATTTTATATTTTCACAGAAAAAAAACCAACTAATTTTAGAATTTGAATCGCTAAGGTCTGGCATGGAAATTGGAAAGCCTTGGTTCCTGGTCTAAAGACTGAACTGCTGTATAATCCATCTCTACTCGAATAATTAATTTCTGCTTCAGTTTTATTAATGAGTATAATTAAGTCAACAGCAAAAGGATAAAGGGTCTCATTTCTCCTTGGGGAGATGGAAAACAGCTTACCATGAAGGAGTAGGAAGGTGGTCTTTCACATCAGTTAACATGAGTTCAAAACCCAACCCCACAATTTAACATCTTTGTGACCTTGAGAAAATTACTTAGCCTCTGAAAGCCCCAGTTTTCTCATCCAAAAAATGGGATAAATAAACTCCATTTGAGAGGTGTTCCAAGGGTTAGAGAGTACACATATGAGGCATCGAGTAAAATGACAGGGAGTGGATACTTCTTTTTTCCCATTCCTGACTCTCTGGCAACAGAAGACTGACCTGGGCCTCAGCTGGGAAAAGCAATCCTTGAACAATAGAGAGCATGCAAGAGTACATTTTCAAAGATACTGATCTTTCTTCCTTTTCAGAAGCTCATAGTACTGTTTGGCCTAGGGCATTCTGACTGAGCTTGTTGTAAACACACACGCACACACAATGTAAACACACACATACCACCACCACCACCACCACCACCACAACTTGCCGCACCGGTTAAATAGATTATGCTACATTTGCCTACAAATGTCCACATAAAACGCATCCTAGTTTCCTGTGGTCGGCAGTCGTGGCTGTTCCCAGCATGTTGGCCCTGATTAATGTGTGGGGTATGTGGGTGGTTTGGGGCATTAAAATATATCCCAGTCTCCAGCAAAAGGCCAGACTGTGCTCACATAAACAGCCCTCTGCTCATTCTGTTTCTGTTTCCCATGACATAAAATAAACTGGCTGTCACATATATATTGTAAGTAAACTGAGAAGTTTCTTAAGTACATATATGGCAAAGTAACACATAAATAGAGAACTGAGGAGTCTTGTTTCATAAGTAAATAGGCCTAGACAATTACAGTGGAGTACACCATTCATGTCGCACACTGGTTGGCTTTCTTTGCTTATTTTTTTATACCCACTTCATTGAGATATAATTCACATACTATACAATTTATGCATTTAAGATGTTCAACTCAATGGCTTCTGGTATATTCACAGAGTTTTGTAGCCACCACCACAACCAATTTTAGAACATTTTAATCACTTGAGACACCCATACCTAGTAGCAGTCACTCCCCTCCCCCAACCCCAGCACTAGGGAACCACCAATCGACTTCCTCTCCCTTTGGGTTTGCCTATTCTGGACATTTCACCTACATAAAATCACCCAATACATGACCTTCTGTGGCTGGCTTCTTTCACTTAGCACAATGTTTTCAAGGTTCATCCATGCTGTAGTGTGTATCAACACTTCATCCTCTTAAATGCCGAATAATATTCCACTGTATGGATCTATCCCATTTCATTTACCCATTCATCAGTTAATGGACCATTTCTACGTCTGGGCTATTACGAATCAGGCTGCTATGAACGTTCACATACAAGTTTGTATGCGGGCACATATTTCATTTCTCTTATGTGTATACCTAGAAATGGAACTGTTGAGTCATGAGATAACTATCTGTTTAACTCTTTGAGGAACCGCCAGACTGTTTGCCAAAGTGTCTGCACCATTTTATGTTCCCACTAGCCGTGGATGAGGGTTCCAGTTTTCCCATCTTCTTGTCAACACCTGTCATTATCTGACGTGTTGATTGTTACCACCCTACAGGGTATAAAGTGGTATTTCCTTGTAGTTTTTATTGGCATTTCTCTGATGGCTGCTATTTTTGAGCATTTTCCATCTCCTTATTGGTCAATTGTATGTATGTTACATATGCTTACTGGCCGTTTGGAGGTGAACGAGGTTGAGGTAGGAGGTAGAACTTCCAACAAAGTTGTGGAAGAATCAGATATAGGAATGTTATCCTACAGTTCTTTTTTTTTTTTTTAACTTCTGCTAGCACAATGAGCGTCCTGAGGAATTTGTAAGTAACTTTAATCTTAACACTGGAATTTGTGAGCCAGCCATAAATCACTTAACCAAAACATGATGAAATGCTATTCAACAAAACGCTGGAAGAAGCAGTAAGATTAATAACTAAAAAAAAACAAATGACTTCAATACCGTAACTTAAAAAAAAAAGCTATGAAAATAGAACTGTAAGTCATCCATCCATTGGTCAAAGGTGTTATCATTGGCTCCTGTGTCAAATATTAAGACCCTAGCCTGGTAACCTGTCACGCAGTCTACTGAGGTGATGTGTGTATGGGGGTGGGGGTGGGTGGAATGGCGTGGTCAGTAACAAAGAGGGCAACCAAGTTCTCAAGGTACACTATGTGACAAACATTGTCGTCAACACTGTGGCAAGCATATAAGTTTCACCTATAATATCTGTTATCCTTGCCCCAATTCTACAAGATCATTTTTTATTGTTGTTCTTGGCAGTGGTTTGCTTGTTGTTACAGAGAAGGGCAATGAAGTCCTTTCCTGCCCACGGTTACCTCCTGCTGAGGTGAGCAGCCACTGGGGGCTCCTTAAGTATGAAACTCCATCCAGGTCCTACAGACCAACCCTGAGCCCTGGCTAATTGGCCCCGGGTGGCGACTGATCCAGACGCCGCCCAATCGGCAGAAACCTGTGAGGAGGCGTAGGGAGAGAGCCTTCCCAGCATGCATGCCACTGCCCCAACTGAACCAATGGGACTTTCTCTGGTGCTAGTTAGCTGACAGATGTGGTCACTGGTGTTCAGTGGGTGTCAGAGCAGAAGAAGCCTGGAACAGAGTGAAGCAGATTTTAACATAGGAGGATCCCACAGCAGTCATCCCTGAATTCTTCCTACCAGGGTTGACCAAAACCCGGGACTGGCGATCCTATGGGTGTCCTAGTGATAAAGGATCTCCTATCCTCAGTGTTCAAAAGGCTAAAACACAATTTCATCATGTCCTTTTCATGGATGAGGAAATTGATCATAACACACACACAGGTGCGCGCACACGCAACCCACAACCCTCACAATGCTTAAAATGTTTCAATGGCTTTCTCTTGCTCCTAGGTTACAATCCAATATCCTTATTCTGTGACCTACAAGACCCAGCAGTTCTTCCTGCCCGCCCCCACTCATTTCTCTAAATACCTCTCATGCCATTCCCCTTCTCACTCACTTTGGACTTCCTTCATTTACTTCCTTGAACCTGCTCTGCCTCCTTGTTCCCCGGGGTCTTTGCACAAACAATTCCTTCTTTCTGGAGTGTTTTCTCCTTCTCTTTGCCACCTAATGCTTCTTCAGCCTGGATGTCTTGATGTTTAGTTCAAGACGTGACAGATACGACAAGTGCCAAAGTCAGGTCGATCTGGTTCCACAGCCCTCCGAGAAGGGGGAGGGAGGTCTCTGGATTGCACCCCATGGTTCGCTGGATATCTATGTCAAGTGTTCACTCAGGAGCACAGGCAGGGCCTGGGAACACATGCCCTCTGGCCTTCTCAGAGTCTTGCTGCCTGCCGAACTCCAGGGCTGGGGAGCTGTTGAGCTGGAGGACCCCTTCCATGTCCTCCCAGGAGCACCGCAAAGGTAGTGCATGGCCTCCACACTCAAGGAGACACATAGGCCAAGGCAAGGAGAGAAGGAGGGAGCCCTTTGTGTGCACTTTGCTTTTTGTAATGGATACTACTGGAGTGTGCAGACTGCAGTGAGCAATTTCTTTTAAAGGACACTGTTGTAAATATATAGGCAATTTTAGAGCACTACAGAAAAGAGTGTTGTAAAGCAAATAATCACCCTCTATCATGCCTTTGCTTAAAACTGAAAATCATAACAAAACTGAGATAGCACTCCACACTGACTAGGATAGCAATGATCAAAAACACAGGCGATAACAGTGTTGATGAGGATGTGGAGAAATCGGAACCTTCCTACGCTGCTGGTGGGACTAGGAAATGGCACAGTCACTTTGAAAGCAGCCTGGACGTTCCTCCGCTGATTAAACTTAGAGTTACCGTAGTGACCCATAAATTCTACTCCTAGAGATATACCCAAGAGAAATGAAAATACACAGCCATATGAAACTTCTACATGAGTGTCCATAGCATCATTATTCATAAGAGCAAAGAAGTGGAAACAATCCAAATGTCCATCAACTCATGAATGGATAAACAAAATGTGTTTCCATGTGACGAAACATCATATGGAAATAAAAAGTAATGAAGTGTTGATACATCCTACACAGGAGTGAGCCTCGAACACATTACGTGAAAGGAGATGGTCGTGAAGGACCACAAAGTGTATGATTCCATTTATATGAAATATCCAGGATAAGCAAATCCATGGCGACAGAAAGGAGACGGGTGGCAGTCAGGGGCTGGAGGGTGATGGAAGTGAATGGACTCTGACTGCCAGTGTGAATGGGCTTTCCTTCGGGGGGGACACGATATTCTAAAATTAGCTCTTGGCAATGGTTGCACAATCCTGTAGATATACTTAAAACCCACCGATGTTGGAGAGAATGCGGAGAAAGGGGAACCCTCTTACACTGTTGGTGGGAATGCAAGTTGGTGCAGCCACTTTGGAAAACAGTGTGGAGATTCCTTAAGAAATTAAAAATAGAGCTACCCTATGACTCTGCCATTGCACTACTGGGTATTTACCCCAAAGATACAGATGTAGTGAAAAGAAGGGCCACATGTACCCCAATGTGCATAGCAGCAATGGCCACAATCGCCAAACAGTGGAAAGAGCCAGAATGCCCTTCAACAGACGAATGGATCAAGAAGATATGGTCCATATATACAATGGAATATTATGCCTCCATCAGAAAGGATGAATACCTAACTTTTGTATCAACATGGACGGGACTGGAAGAGATTATGATGAGTGAAATAAGTCAAGCAGAGAGAGTCAGTTACCATATGGTTTCACTTACGTGTGGAGCATAAGGAAAGACAGGGAGGACATTGGGAGAAGGAAAGGAAGGGTGAACCGGGGGAAATCGGAGGGGGAAACGAAACGTGAGAGACTGTGGACTCTGAGAAACAAACTGAGGGTTTTGGAGGGGAGAGGGGTGGGGTTTGGGTGAGCCTGGTGGTGGGTATTGAGGAGGGCACGGATTGCATGGAGCACTGGGTGTGGTGCATGAACAATGAATCTTGGAACACTGAAAAAATAAAATAAAATTTAAAAAAATAAAGAATAAAAAAAACCACCGAACTATACACTCTCAGTGTATGACTTGTATTTACATGTGTGAATTACATAGAGGTGTGAAACAAACAAAGCTATCCCTCGGGTTTAGAGAGAAAAGTATCCCTACCCAAACTCATGTGTCCGTGTTAGACCATTTAGCATGCACATCCCTCTGGTTAATGCACACATCTCAGGCTATCATTACAGGACAGTCTTACCAACTGCTATGAAAATGAAAGCCCATACCAATGGAACCACAGGGTCTGAATGACCTTGACCACAAGAGTAAGGGAATGATAAAGAGAAATTAGAAAAAAAAAAAAGGAGGGGAGGAAAGAAGCTCATGTCAGAATGGGATATTTCCAGTGCACAAGAAAATAAAGGGAAAAAATAAGTGAAAAGTTGTTTCCTGTAGAATCTCTTTAAGCAAAGGGAATAATTTCAACAGCTCCGGGGCACCTGCGTGGCTCAGTGGGTTAAAGCCTCTGCCTTCGGCTCAGGTCATGATCTCAGGGTCCTGGGATTGAGCCCCACATCGGGCTCTCTGCTCAGCAGGGAGCCTGCTTCCTCCTCTCTGTCTGCCTGCCTCTCTGCCTGCTTGTGATCTCTCCGTCAAATAAATAAATAAAATCTTAAAAAAAAAAAATTTTCAACAGCCCCAAGCACACTTCAGGGTCCTGGCCAAAATGCCGCAAATAAGATGAGAAAGACAAGACCATGGCCCTGAGGCAGTGACTTCATTATATGGAATGCAGGCATTGGGCCCGTGTCACCGGGAAGTCTTCTCTGTATATACTGACATTGCTGAAGTTCACTTTATCACAGTATAATTTATACATCGTCAAAGTCACCCGTTTTAAATGTACGAATCCATGATTTTCAGCCAATGCCCAAGTTGTGCAACCATAACTAAAATCGAGTCTTAAAACATTTTCAACAAATTACGTAGAAAATTCTGATGGTAGCTCAGATCCTTTTTGGCTTTTGATTTGAGAAAGTCCAATTTCTTAGCAGTCTGGTGATTAGTTCAGTGCGATGTTCCTGCATTACCCACAAATATATGCTTGGTCAGATTACTGTGAATCTTGAATAAGTAGAAAAAAATGGTGCTTTTTCTCATTTATTACATTTGGTTTCTCTAAGAGGGTGGGCTAGAAGTGAAAAAGAAAGGCTGTAATGCTACTCATGCATTTCAATTTCAGTTGTATAACATTGCTTTCAATTCATTTGAAAATAAACAAACACTTTTTGATTCTCTAATCAGCGCATTCTCTTTAAAAACAACTTTATTGAGATGCTATTTACATACCATAAAATTTACCTGTAAATTTACCGAGCTGTGCAACATCATCGCAATCCAATATCAGAACATTTCCATCGCCCTAATAATGTTCCTGGTGCCCATTAGCGATCACTCCCCTCTCCTACCCCCAAGCCCCAAACAACCACTCATCTACCCTCTGTTGCTACAGATTTGTGGAAATCATTATATTTTCATACACATATACAAAATATAGATGGAAAAAATATCTCTCCTTTAACAAAATCCTAATTCTAGATAAAGAATTTGATGTCTGTAATATTTACAATTTTTAAGTAACAAATAAATTAAAGGTTGCAAAGAAACCTCTGAAAACCAGTCCTACAAACTTGTTTTCTCCACTGGAAAATAAAAAGCCTGTGACAACCAACCAACAGAAAGCACTTTTCCATCATGCAAGATTTCCTCATTAAAGTCAAAAGGGTCCATTTTACCCCCTTCCAGCGTCCCTCTCCCACAAAAAAGCTTCAAGTCAAACAGGTTAAAACTATTTATGGCACATATTCTTTATTTTATCTGCAGAAAAAACCCTGAAGAGGTTTTATCTCCTCCAAATTTGGATCACAGGCTGAATCAAACAAACAAAACTTTCCCGAATGACACCCAGTTCCACTGCTTCCTCAGGGCTTTGGTAAAGTTTCGAGACATTAAACTCTCTTTAAAAATATTCTGGAAAGTTCTGACTAGTCAAAGAGCCACCAGCTTTCTTAGCAACCCCGTAATGTGAGCAGTTCGCAGTCGATCATAGATCTGTCATTTTAAGGAACACTTATTGAGATACTTTAATTTAATTAACAAAATAACAAAATTCTTACCGTGGTGAGTTAGAATTCCACCACTCCCCATGTAATACATATGCTATAGTCCTCGAGAAAATATTGTTCCCAAATTGCCCTTCTCTAATAATGAATTGACCATTGGTCAACATGTCAAATATAAGAAATTGAGTCATTTCCGCATAAATCTCCAGCCCAGCACAACTGTGCAAGTAGATAAATCATGTTTCGTTTCAGGTTTGTACCACCCAATTACTGCCCTGAAACACAACACCCTTCCTCAGGCCAATCCATGGCCTTCTGACGGCAGCCTCTGCAGGCCACAGGTGGCCAGTTTCAGAGTCTAGTACACCGGCTCTCACAAGGGTGCTGACCTGCTTTCTATTTTCAACTGGAATTTCCTCCTCTGGGGGTCACTTGATCCCCACCTTGTGGGGTTCCCTGTTCGGTGCCCCACCTTGCCCCTCACTTTGGAACCGAAGAGAATTCCAGGCTCATCCTCTCGTGGAGTCCAATGAGAAGACAACTCACAGACGTTATGCTTCCTATCTGGTGGGAACCAGGTTTTGTGAGCCTCCCAAGCTCCTCTGAGGAGACACCAAGGTGACATTTACTCAGGAAGCTGCTGAGATCTAAGACAAGACCTGCAGGAAATGATAGCGGGAGGCCATGTTGTAGGGGCTAACGCTGTAAAGACATCTCCACTCAAAGGGTCACAAGAATGTGGAAGAGTCAGCCAAGAGAAACATTACAAAGCATAAGAGGGGGCCACATCCCTTGGCAAAACACAGGCTGCACTGGCAGGACTGAGAGCTCTCTCCCCACACACCTCTTGTGGCTAAGCGCGCAGCGAGCGCTGCAGAGCGTAAAGAACAGGGCACTGGTGTTTTAAGGGTCAGCCCTCCGAGGCCCTTTACATTCTTTCCTCTGAGGGAGTTCTGGACACACTAATGTAAAAATCTCCAATGCAAAACAAGAGGGGCCAGCATTTTAAACCAATGAGTAAATGACATTTTTCAGAGTTCAATCCTCAGCTTTGAACTGGTAAGAATAGTAAGGCTCATGAAAATGATTCTGCCGAGAATATTTACCAGGTAAGCCATGAAAAAAAAAAATTACATTCAACTTAAAAATTCCAAAGGGTTTTCTGGTGACTTAGAGAATTAGACAAGGCAGAGAGGTTTCAGACATTATGACCTGTAATGTGGACACATCATGCTTTTTATTCAAGAGGAAGCCTGAGAGTAGAAACTAGATATTATCCTTTTTTGAAATTTTCTTTGAGCGCTGGACACATACCCAGTTCTCCACACATACTGGCAGATACATGAATGTTCGATCTTATTTTGCCCTTATCTGAATGTTCCCAGAATTCCCTTCCACACAAAGGATGTGTGTCCCCTTTCTTTGGCCTTTGTTCTTATATCAACAGTAGACCTGTCTACGGTGTCTGTGGGAACGTGAGGTATAGTTTTAGACCAGAGATCCACAAAGTCTGTCAGTAAATGGCCAGATAACACACAGTGTAGGCTTTCCCGCCACTCACTCTGTTGCAACCACTCAACTCTGGTGTTAGCATGAAAGCAGCCATAGCCAAATGATGGGTATGGCTGTTTCCAATAAAACTGGATTTATGGATGCTAAAATCTGTATTGCATATAATTTTCACATGTCATAAAATCGTCTTCTTTTGATTTTTTCCCCCCACTGCTAAAAAACCTAATGATTATTCTGAGCTTTGTGGGCTATAAAAAAGCAGGCAGTGGTCTGGATTTGGTCCATGGCCCATGCTTTGCTGACCCCTGATTTAGACAACTGACTGAAATATAGCAGGTGCTCTGCTAGGTAAAATCAACTACACAGCAAACTGGGGGAGAAAAACAAAAACCACCAGGATTTGGCAACTGTTCAATCAGTTGATATAATGGAAGAAGACAGGGCAAAGGTTTTAAACTTCAGAGAGGAAATTTTGTGTGTGTGTGCATTATTTTTAGTTTAGCTTATCCACTTACATGTCAAAATTGATCAAATTAACCATCTAATTTCCAAAGGTTGGCTCTGATTTGTTTGAACTATAGGATTAAATGTATTTTTCTTCCAATTATAAATGATCTCATCTACAATTCTTCTGGGTTTTAAAACAGGAGCTAAATTTACAAATCTTTTTAAAGTGACACCAGTAAATCAAAGCAGATTTAAAAAATCTCCTTGGAGGTGATTCTGAATGTTTTCCTTCTGACCGATTGAGGAACCAGAGCTGCTACACACAAGAAACCAGGGGAAGACTACAATAATTCTGTTTAAAGGTCAATATTATTCATCCTATTTCTAAATACTCCCTTGCTATCTGTTTAGTCTATATCCAATCAATGTGGATTTCTGGGGACTGGTGCCAGTGGGATGGCCCCATCACCTTGCTTTTGTCGTCTGATTAGGTCATAAGGAAAGATACAGTCACATCCTTGGCAGAAAGAGCCCATTGACCAAACGGGAAAAAATGAAACAGATAGATTTGTGCCTTCTTCAAAACATCAGCATATTCAGAAGAATCTGATTACATATCAAGGGAAGGTAAATGATTTGCCCCCACTTCTGACCCCTTGCTGCACTCACAAACTTGCCATGGCTCCATCATGGAGGGAGTGTTCTTTCCCTATCCTCTGACATTAGGCAAGGACACGTGACTCACCTGGGCCAATGGCGGGTAGGTAGAGATGAGCGTGTGCCACAGTCCCACCTATGCATTAAGAATCCTTAGTCCATTCTGCTGGTCATACTGTGCCTCCACACTTCCCCAGGTGGGTGCTGCCCCACCAACCCATGCCCCAGAATAAACAGACATGGAGCAGAACTAACTGGACTAGTTAGTCCAGAACTAACTAGGACTAGCAGACTGACCTCGGGTCAAACAGCTGAGCTCTGCCCCAGTAAGCCAACCCCAGCTGACCCATAGACTCAGGAGAATAAGTGATGGCTGTTTTAAGACATTGAATGTCAAAGTAGCTTGTCATACAGCAATAGCGTGGCACTAGCTAACCAATCGGAAGAGACAATTCTATATTTTAGAAAAAGAACTACACAGCCAAGCACTATTTTGGGTGTCTGTATGCATCTGGATGCTAGGGGTTCTAGATTTTTCTTTTTAAAGATATACAAAATAAAAAAGTGTCCTCCAGTGCCGAAATCCCATGGAAGGTCCTATGTTTCTTCACATCCAGGTCCTCCTTAGACTCCCTACAAGGGTGATAGGAGGAACCACCATGGAAATGATGGCATTGCATGCCTACCTAATTAAAAGCCATAGCTTGGTCTAAGAATGTCTAGATTAAAAAAAAAAATAGCCTCCTTTTCCAATAAAGATCAAGGCAAATCACATAGTAAAACTCCACGCTAACTGAAGCATCCAATAAAAGTGTGCCTGTGTTTGCAGAATCACAGAGCATCAGCACTTTTTACACCTTTTTTTAAATAGTGGGAACCAAATAAATGCAGGAAGTCTTTATAACTGTGTCCCGATGATAAGGTTTCACTCTTCAGCCATCCTGGATAAAAACAGCTATTAAGGGTTTTTTTTTGTTTTGTTTTGTTTTTTTTTTTGAAACGGCTAATCTTGATAAGGTTTAAACTTTTCCCCAAGAGAGGTCCATGAACCACCACTCCCTCTGAAGTGAATGAGTAAAAATGCATGTGTCTCCTGAATGCCAGGGTTTACATAACCCTTGGGCTGCCCAGAGCACAAGTGGGTCATGGCTGCGGCAAGTACATGCGGGACGTGGTTTCTCCTTGCTCATAGAGCCTTGTGGAGGGCAGATTGCCAACTCTCATGTACCTTTTCCAGGCTGCTGCAAGTTCACCCATGCGGCTATCATTCCTGAAATGGATGTTCCATCAGAACAGCCATGCAGAGAGGGGGCACGGGGCCTCCGTGCAGGAGCTAAAAAAGCCTGCGGCGTTTTGATCAAAAGCCCTCTGCGAGAGAAAACACAAGAGTTGGAATGACAAAATTACCACCACACTCAGCTAAAAATACCAAACAGGATGTTCTTTATTTGCAGTTGTATATGTTACTAACAACAAGAATACAAAAATCCTCTCTGATCTCATTATCTATTCATTTTACTTTCTCCTGTTACGTTTCTGGATGGTTTGGGCATAAACGATGAGTGAAGAGAAGCATGTTGCCATTGTGGGGCGCCTGGGTGGCTCAGTCGGTTGAGCGTCCAACTCTTGTTTTTGGCTCAGGTCATGATCTCAGGGTGGTGAGATCAAGCCGCACGTCAGGCTCCTTGCTGGGCATAGAGCCTGCTTGGGATGCTCTCTCTCCCTCTTCCTCTGCCCCTCCCCTCACCACTCCCCTCTAAAAGAAGAAGAAGAAAGGAATGTTGCCATTGTGCTGGAAGGAGAGATGGGGTCATTTAAAACGTGTCATTTTATGGAGAACAGGTGAGCGGCTTCCTGGATTAGAGACAGGGGTAAGACGCAGTATGGGTGTTAGTACAAAGGGGGAGTGTGAAGGAGTTCTTTTGTGGTGGTGGAACAGTTCTGTGTCTTGAATGGCAGATGTGCCCATCTATACATGGTATAGATATACAACTGCATGGTACTATTCTCTCTCTCTCTCTCTCTCTCTCATGTACACAAAGGAATGCACGTAAAAAACTGGTGAGATGTGAACAAGGTCTGTAGACAAGTTAATAGTAACACGCCGGCGTCGATGTCCTGGGTTTGATATAGTACTCTAGTTATGTAGGAAGTTATCATTGACGGAAGCTGGATCAAGGGGACCCAGGATATCTCGGTAGCATTTTTGCAATTTCCTCTGAGTCTACAATTATTACAAAATGAGAGTTTTAAAAGTATCATCTCAAAGATAAGCCCATCACATTTTAACCATCAGCCACTATGTAGTGGTTCAAGCACTGAGACTCGGCAGTCAAAGAGACGAGGATTTGAGTCCTAGTCCCACTACTTAACTTACTAGCTGTGTGACCTTGAAACATCTCAACTCGGTTCCTCAGTTTCCTCCTCTTTTATTTATTAAAAAAATTTTTTTTTCCTCCTCTTTTAAACAGGGATGATATTAGGACCTACCTCACAGGGTTCTTTTAAGGATTAAATAATGCAAAATGTCGAGGGCTCATGGGAAGCATTCAATAAATATTGGCTGGTATTATTACTGTAAGTCTGCCTAATTATTTCTTTTTTTTTCTTAGCATATCTGCCTAATTATTTCTAAGAGCCCTAAGTCATTAATTTTGCCGGCATTCAAGCACATACCGAGTGTCAGGTCCATGCTACCTGTGGCCAGGGTGTGGAATCCACATACGCCCCTGGCCCTGGCCTCTGCCCCTTTGGATTTTTCAGTTCTGTAGTGAATATGGTGTTTAAAGAAGCAATTATAAGCAAGATGGGTATTCTAAAAGTGGATACACAGGAGCCTCGAGAGGGAACTAACTTAGGAATGAGAGGCACTTTCTGCAGTCAGGGTTGAAACGGTAGTTTTCTCTCTACTAAGTTAATTTGAGTTAACAGGGTGGTTAAACTGCAGTCCTCACTTGCAACCACTCCTTACCCACCAGAGAGAAATGAGAATAACTTTTCATGAAAGCACGGGTCAACCTATTTTGTGTCGATGTATAAAGTCAAGGATTCAAACTCCGTAGCCATCGACCAGAAAAAGAGCCACACCAATTCTTCCTTTTTCATCGTTTGGAAACTAAATTACGGTAGACTATTCCAATGGGCATATAGGGGGAAAATCAATTATAGTTTAAGGTTATATTAAAAATACCAAAGTATTTTTGAATGAAGTATGGAGCTTCTCAATATGAAATTCATTACAATACATATGTAAAATATATCACGGTATAATAAGTGAAAAGTACTTTAATCGGCTTGTAATATGAATATTTTTAAAGACATGCACATCACATATGGATGGAACTGGCGTAACACATTACTAGTTTAAATGTGGTCACTGAAACAATCCCCAGGGGAGAGAAAAGAGACATTCTAAGCAATCTGAAAATCTTCTATATGCTTAGGAATTTAGGGTCTTTCGTAATTCAAGTAAACCCCAAAGAAAACTGAACATGAGTTTTATGTGTGTTTTATGTGTGTTTTATGTGTGCAAACTCCCCCCTCCACTTCTGCCAGAACAAAACCAATACTTCCACCCGTCTCTATGCTGGCCTGCGCCCTGCGAGGCTGATCCCCACGGACTGCCTCCCAGTGGTACTAGAACGGGGAGAAGAGAGAGCAGGAAGCCCAAAAGACCAGGGTACTGCTCCTCCCACTCCATCCCTGCTTCTCCATATTCTGCCCTTGCTGCATGCAATCCTCCCAGGGCACATTTCCAGGGTCCCTTCGGCTGAGGTGGGAAGTCACTGGGTACTGGTGACTGCGGCCCCTCCCCGTGCCCACATGGTAAGAGCTTCCCCATGTTGCTGACGGTCCATGCTCCCGCACCCCTTTTGGGTTCCCTTACATGTACTGGCACATCAGGGAGAGTTCATTCCTGAAGCGAAGCCTTTTGGGGTGTGCCATCTTCCTGCTGCTGTGAGTCAGTAGCTAAGGTGGGGGGAATGCCTTCTCTTTTGAGATCAGTGTTTTACATTTTGCTTAGACCATCAAAGTGACACCATAATGGGACTGTTGAAGGTCCTGCGCATAAATACTTACAAAGCTAATACTACATGTTACCGTTTCCAAAGTCTTCCGGCAAACTCGAGATTCCATTCTCTCGCTAAACTATTATTATCCTGTGGAGCTAATAAAAACGGCACTGGCGCTGCCAAGTAAGGAATCTAGAGCGATGTCGGGGCGCTCTGCCCATGCGGGGTGGCGCCCACCTGGCACAGGGGAGCTCCGCCGATGCACAGCCGAGGGGCTCCACGTGCCGGCGAGAGGCCTGTCGCCTCTTTATTTCACTTGGACTGACTTACGCGTTTCTTTACCAGATATTTCAGTCGGTTGCAGAAAGGGGTCATTCAAAAATATTTTTAAAGTTTATTCATCCGACCGTCTTCTGCTGTTTCCATGGCAACTCTTCCCCAAAGCCACAACTCCAAATTCTTCTGAAAACTTCATTTCAGAAATCCAATTTAGCTGACACTCCAAACACTCAAATTGTACTATGAAAAAATTTTGAGTTAGAAGAGTTCAAAGAACGTGTCAAGTAACCAGAGAGAAGGGGAGAAAATCCTGACCAGTTTGCATTTCATGACATCTCTCAAGGAAAGAGCCTTTAGTAACGATGATCAAATTTGAGTGAACAAATTGGTCTTATACTTTGTGTAGAACTCATCCAAATTGAGACGTATCCTGTATTTGCGTCCAAGTCATCGCCATGAAGTCGGAGAAAGCCGTACCCTAAAATGATTTGCGGGAGTGCCTGCTGTTTTGTTTGATCTATCTTTGAAGTTTCTAAGTATTCAGAATGTAGTTGAGAACAAAAGAAATCAAAGAGGCAGTTCTTTTGAAAATAATGGTAGAACCAGAAAATCTGAGAGGCTATGTTAAAAAAAAAAAAAAGGATATGAAATTAATTGCATTCATTTGTAAACCCTGGTGGATCTTAGTCCAAAATTTTACAAGCACCTAAGACCTTGAAATCCATTTACTCCCATCATTTCAGAGCTTACAATCTAAAATAGGCTGTGTAATTTCCACTTAGTCACATGGCCAGGACTTAAGAGAGGGCCCCGCAGTCCTTGCCGATGGCAAGCAAGACAGACCACAGACATACCCGCCAGGCTGGGCTGCCCGGGAGACCTCTAACCTGGATGGGACTGAGAGCAAAAAGCTAGGGGGTAGCTGTCTCCCTCCTCCTTCCTTTTGCTCTTTGTTCCGTGCCTTTGCCTTTTCCCTGGAGCAGGCCTGTCCATATCACATCCTCGAGGGGCGGTTGCGGAACGGAAGTGGACCTTAGCTCCTCACTCATATAGTCACGGATCCCGTGTCCATGCACGGAGGCTTTCTGAAAATCGCTCCCATCCTAGTTCGGAGATTATGATTCCTAATTTTAGAGCTGGGACTAACAGTTAAAATAAACTGGTACCCCAGCTCCATCCGAATAGAGGTAGCAAACTTAGACAAAGCTGTTAGGCACTGATAAATCAAGAAGTCAACTAAACTGTGACACAGGAGAGCAGACAGGAAATGTTTAAAAACTAAGGCCTAAGATTACAAAGGGCCTCTACTCCTAGCTATATACTGGGTGCCTACCCCAGGCCGGGCGCCCTCGAGGCAGTGGGGTTACCCTGGGAAAAGAATGACTAGGTCGCTGCCCTAAATGCGCTTCTACTTTAGTAGGGAGAGACAGACAAACGGCAAAATGTGTGACAGGAGACCAAGGAGTGAGGCAAACACAAAGACAGCCGCCAGCGTGATCTAATCACAGGTGACTGAGTGAGGTCAGAAGCACTTCGCAAAGAGTACTCAGGGAAGGTGACATTTTCCCCTGCAGTTCGGAGGGATGCCTGCCGCACAAGGAACACCTCAGGCAGAAGGGAGAGTGAGTACAAAAGCCTCGGGCAGGAAAGAGCTGGTCGCATTGGAGGACCGGAAGGGACATTCAGGTGGCTGGGCAGTGGTAAGGTGAGAGAGAGTGTTAGGGAGCAGGGTGGGATCATATGGGAGGACTTAGAAGACCATGGTCACGGACAAAGAGATCAGTCTAAGCATAATGGAAGCCAACTGGAGAGCTTTAAGTGCTGAAATGTCACGACTGCATTATCTTTTTCAAAGATCTCGCTGGTCCCACAATTGGAATATAGGGTTACCATGTTGTCTTAGTGTGGACAGCTGGGTGCTTGGATTCAGGTGACAGCAGCAGAGATGCAAAGAAGAGGATGCATTTGGAGAGCACTTCGAAACAGACCTGGCAGGGCTGCCCCCGAGGTGCTCTGGCCTGCGCAGCTCCCCCAGTGGCCAGCCACCTGCTGAGACGGGAAAGGCTGAGGGTGACATGGGCAAGGGGCAAGTGAGAAATCGGCAAGCCAGCAAGGGCTGCCTGGCACAAGACAATAACATCGCAGCCGAGCTGAGACTCAAGCGCACTTGGTTCAGGGTTACCACAGGGTAGAGAATAGAGGTAAATCATAGGAGTTCATTACCAGAAGGGACAAGGCAAAGAGTAGTATCTGTTTTCCCACGATTGGCAGATATGCAGTGTAACACGCAACAGGAGTTGGATTATTTATGCGTTCACAATGGTGTTTAAGAAGCATCTTCAATAATTATCATACGATCTCACTGATATGAGGAATTTGAGAGGCAGGGTGGGGGGGGTCGTAGGGGTGGGGAAGGAAAAAATGAAACAAGATGGGATCGGGAGGGAGACAAACCATAAGAGACTCTTAATCTCAGGGAACAAACTGAGGGTTGCTCGGGGGAGGGGTGTAGGGATAGGGTGGCTGGGTGATGGACATTGGGGAGGGTATGTGCTATGGTGAGTGCTGTGAAATGTGTAAGCCTGAAGATTCACAGACCTGTACCCCTGGGGCAAATAATACATTCTATGTTAAAAAAAAAAAAAGTCTTCAAGGGCAGGGGGCGTGGCTTCTTAAGATGATGGGAGTTCCACAGCAAAGGGACCACATTAAGGAAAAGCTCTCAGAGCAACCGAAAAGAGAGCACGTTATGGAGTGGGAGTGGGGCTGGAAAAGGTATCCACAATTAATAGAGCTGTGAATTAAGGAGATTCAATAATTTCCCATTTACTTGTAACGAGCGAAACGCTAGCTTTTGTGAGGACACAGACAACAAGCAGAGAGCTACAAAGGTGAATTCTGGGCCACGCAGCACGTCAGTACCAGGCCTGCTCAATTTCCTAAGATATCTACACTGGCCACGCTGATGGATGATAACTGATTCGTATCGGCTCGGCCCTGCAACAGTTCAGGGTGTCTTCAGAATTACCAAAGAATGTCCTATAATCAGCATCACTGAATTATTAAGTAAACTCAATGGCTTCAAGGTCTTCGGAAATCAAATGTTCGTAGAGAGCAAATTTGGCAATTTGCATAGTAAGACCTTAACCGTTTGCAGTAAAGAGAGGCTCCCTCTCGGGGTAGGCAGCTTAGCCCTTCCAGTGGCTTCCTTAAGGAGGGGTCACACAGAGCCAGGGAATAGTCAGCGTTTAACGTTGAGGTTGTGGTCAAGAGCACAGACGGTGGGGCAATCGCACGAAGAGGAAGTGAGGTCAGTGACGGAGGAGCTCAGAAGTAGGCCGGTCCGAGGGACGGGAACAGCTACACCTTGACAGCTGGACTCCCCAGGGATCAGTGTCAAGTCAGAGTCTAATCCCCTGTTTTTGGCACACCTCAGTGAACAGAACACACATCACCCCACGGATTGATTTATCTTAGCCAGAGGCATCCTGAAACTTCCTCCCTGTTTCCCTTTCACAGCAGGGGATGAAAATAAGTGTGCGATTCCAGGGAGTTGCTTCAGATGATAGTATTCATGAGCTGCTCAAACGTGCCTCTGATAACTTGTTCTAAAACTAAGGCTCAGCACAGTAATCCTACTGGAGGAGTCACCATACTTAATTGCATGAGTTGTCATGAAATTAGACCTATGTTACATGATCTTGGCAGACAATCAAGGTTTGTAATATTTTGTTTGTGGTTAATGGAAGAAAGCATACGGGGGCTGTTGGGGAAGGTAGATTAACCTAATCTTTAACCCAGGCCAAGCAACCTAACTTTTTGGAATCACCAAGAGGAGGAGGACACTGTTAAAGCCACAATCGCTGAAACCGGGTGACCCATTACTCTGCCCCCAGGGTCTGAGCCTCTCTCTAAGCCTCTGTATCAGCCTGTCTCTGAAGTTCTGTATGTTCTCTGAATAACATACATGACACTCATAACATTTACCATGTTTCCTCTTTTCAGATCTTCTTAAAATATGGTAATTGTCACCTCTTCTCAAAAGCATGCATGAAAATCACACACACCAGTGGGTCTCAAGTGGGAGCGATTTTGCCCCCCAGAGGACATCTGGCAATGTCTGGAGACATTTCTGGTTGTCATAGCTGGGGGGAGGGGTGCTACTGGCACCTAACAAGTAGAGCCCAGGGAGGTCGCTCACCATCTTACAGTGCCCAGGGCAGCTCCCACCACAAAAAATGATCCTGCCCCAAATGCTCACTTTGCTGAGGCTAAGAAACCCCAAGAAAGACATAAAGATATGGCATTGAACTCAACAGATATCTTAAAATTGGGGTTTTGTCTATACCTGTCCAATTAAAGAGCTAGTTGGCCATGCGATTCAACAATATGGATGGTCACATTACGTTACTGAAGGTACAATATTTGATTGTTGGTTTACTACAGTGACAGAAGAGGGAGGGAGGGGGAAGGACAACTCGGCTCACCTATCTCAATTGTTTAAATGAGTCAGACGAGCTATGCGAAATCAGGGCACTTGGAGAGAGCACTCCATTCTTGAACCCCACCGCTGAGGCTTGGGTTTCCTCGGCCACAAAATAGAAAACCTGTCTAACCCACTAGCTGCATTTGACACAGACCGTGTCCAAACACTTTGCAAGTTGTATAAGATGGTAATAACGAGGGATTTATTATGACCTGCCGTTTCTCTGAAAGTGTCGCCGGGCAATCATTGATTCGCGCACACCATCCTTGACTGTCATAGTCTAGCATCTCGATCGCCCGTTCAAACGAAGACCGGCTGGTTCGCTGCCCTAAGTATCTCTCAAACACGCGAACCGCTCTCCACCTCCGGTCCAGCTGCCATCATACGCAGGGCATTCTTCTCTCATCTCTCCCTGGACCCACTCCCGGGACGCACTCTGCCTCCTGCTCACCCTCAACTCCATCCCGGGCTCCGAACAGATGTTCCAAAATGCAAATCTGACCAGGTCACCAAAGGCGTCAAGGACGACACCCAGCTGGAAGGATGGACTCACACCATAAACCAAATGTGGAAAAACCGTGGGAGGAATGGTTGGGAGGAGAACATTAGCTGCTACAGAACATTTTTGTTCTGATGATAAAAACAAGAAGACAGTGGTGCTATACTTTGGAAAAGTGTCACATTATACAAACGGAGGATGCTCTTGTCTACTTAAGTGTTTGTGTTTCTCTCCTGGCAACCATTACAACCATTTAAAAAGATGAGCGAAGTGTTCGTGGCAACTCTTAACATTTTCTCTATTCAATCGTCCCTTTAGAAAACTGACCAAATAGCTGGCACACAATAGGCACTTAACAAATGCTTGTTGAATGAATAAAATGTGAGCCACTGATTTCTTACGGGCAGTCTTGCCTTAGATAAATGAAAAAGCACCGAAGAAAGAACATTAAATACTTGCCCCCTGGATTATACCTCAGGGTAGGCAAGAGGTACTAAGAACACATGGAGGGTAATTCTTTTCCAGGAAGACACAGACCAAAAAAGCCCCCAAGACCCCAGGACAATACACAGTGGGGCAGAACCATGTGGCGCAAAGGAAGTGGATTCTTCGTGCTAAAAGGCAAAATGAGCTTTTGGAATTACTTAAACCAGGATGGGGGAAGCAGACGAAGAGAGCAGTGTTATAAGAGCTCTCTGCTCAGCAGGGAGCCTGCTTCCCCCTCTCTCTCTGCCTGCCTCTCTGCCTGCTTGTGATCTCTCCCTCTCTGTCAAATAAATAAATAAAATCTTTAATAAAAAAAAAAAGAAGAAGAGATGTTAAGCCATAGAGGGTTATGTTAATATGAAAAGCAATGGGTCACACTTAATAAAGAACATTCTTTTGACTTGTGACTGATACAGAGCTGCTGAATGCTGCTGCTTTATCAACCTAAAGTATGCATGAGAAACTTCTAGAGGACTCCGGGTGACTTCTTCCAACCTGAAAGCCAAGAATCTTCTTTTTTATAGTTCTAAATCAGAAAGTATGCATGTGGTGATCTGTGCTAGAATAAAAGGCTAGTTCATTAGCGAATCATCAGAGCACAAGAGGAGATGTTAGCATTAACTTGACTCTAAGTTTATGCTTTTAGCAGAATGAGAGAGCTGAATGAAAATAGTTTTTAAATTGTTTGGGGATGCATTTGCCTAACCGAGGCAATAATCATTTGTAGAATGAATAGACTTTTTTTTTTTTAAATTAAGGAAGCAGTTCTCACCTTTCCTCCTCCACCTTGGAAATGGCATAGAGACCTCAGATTGCAAATCAAAGGGCATCAGCACACAGTTCAAAATCTGGAAAAGGTGGTGGGGTAAGATGTCGACTGGGCGTAATGAGCACAGACTCCAGATCCTTCAGTGCAAAGAAACCTCTGCCAAAAACGGGTTACCCTTAATAGCACTTTAAAAGGAAAATCACTGAGCCACCAGTGTCTCCAAAAACGAGCATTAGTAACTTACTAGGGTCTTACTTGTCATTTCAAGGCAAGTAAATGGCAAAACTAGAGAAAGCCATCATAAGGTTCCTAGAATGTTCACTGGTAGGGAGAGACCCTGATGATTTTCTAATGCAGGCCCTCATTTTTTTTTTTACCCCCAACCCATCAACATGAAAGGGCTGAGATTCCAGATCAGCCCAGTGGCTCCCCAGCTGATCCAGGACCCACCCTGGCAACAAGAACCAGGACTTCTGTACTTACCACTCCTGTCCACTCTCCACTCCTTTCTTTAAATATATATATATATATATATATATATATATATATATATATATATATATATATATATATATACACACACATATATATTTTAATGTGGAGAGTGCATTTTGGAGGACAGAAATTCCAGACAGATAACTGTCAGCCTAATTATAAACACTGATGATTCTTAACGTTTTGCCTGCTTCTCTCCGATTTTAAAGTAGCATGTATAATCTCAGCAGTGAACATCACATCAAGGAAAACTCAGTAAAGTAGCCAATAGCAGGAGGACTGCAATGGCCCATCTCAAAACACCACATCTTACAACTGGAAAATAACTGTCCGAAGACCGCAATGAGCTAAGGCTGCTGCCTGCCGGCTCCCTGCAGGCGGCATTCTGAACCTTCAGGAGTAGTACTCATTCCTCAGAAACATCTTTCTTTTCCCTCTCTCTCTCTCTCTCTCAAAAATAAACTCAATCTAGAATCTAGAATCTGTATTTGCCAGTCGGTCATTCACCTTGAAACTCTGACTCCTTCTTTAAAAGAGGAAAAGCCCATGAGCTTTAGTCTGTTGTGTCCTGTGGACCCCAGCACAAAGTCCACACAGTGCCTGGCACAGAGTGGGTCCCCGGTAAATATCTGGGGAGTATTTGAGTCAACAGGGAGGAGAGAAGCCACTGGCAGAAGACCCCCCCCCCCCCCGTGTCCTCTCGTGTTAATCAGATAATGTGCAACGTTCTGTCCTGCTACGAACTCGGAGGGAAATGCACACCCTCTTTTCCAGAAGCAAACAGGCTGCGCCCAAAAGTGTCCTGCAGCATTTTCTCCGGAGTGCACTAGCCACACGCTCAGATCATGGAGCAGCCCTGCCTCCCCGCCAGTTCTATTCTCCTTCTTGCCGCATATCTGACCGAAGGTTGAATGGGCAAACCTGGGCCCCAGGAGCCCCATTTCTCAGCCCTGGCCAGCGAGGCGGCAGCAGGACCCAGCCTCTGGCCCCGAACGCCGTGTCCACCACGCGGGGTAAAGGAACGCGGGCTTCAGGGCTGGGGGCTCCCATTCTAGGGTGCAGCTGAGTTTCTAAGCAGGTGACACTCGGGGGTGACGCCCGCGACGCCTTCCGCCCTCCTAACCCCCGACCGAGGACCTCCGAGGAGACACGGATCCCGTCAACCCCGCGCTGTCCCCTCCCAGGCCGGCCAAGTGGCGCCCCCTGTCGCCTGTGCGCGCGCCGGGACACTCACCGCGTAGTGCAGCTGAGGTTTCTGGCGGTGTACGGGGTCCCCCATGTCGCCACCGAGAAGGAGTGACGAGCCCCTGAACGCAGCCTGGGGTCGCGGCACCTCTCCGAGGTTCCCCTATTTCACCGCCATCCCGGGTCAGCCCCCGGACGCGAGCCCTGTTCCCTGCGCCCTGAGCGCGCTGCAAAGCCCGCAGGCAGGCACCAGCGTCCCGCCGAGAAGCTGACAGGGACCAGGAGGAGGTGGCGGCCGCGGCGTAGAGGAAGGAGAAGGAGGTGGAGGACGAGGACGAGGACGAGGAGGGGGAGGAGGAGAGGTGGGGGAGGAGGAGAGGGGAGCGGCCGAGTCAGATGGGATGGGCGGGCGCTTAATTCCTTCCGCTCCTGGCGGGCTCCTGTCTTGGCCGCTGCCGCCAGCTGTTGGGGGCTGCAGCGACCAAGCGCGCCCACGACAGGTGTCAGGGCGGCCGGCGCTCCTACCTCCTGCCCCTCCACCCCTGCCAGGCCCGTGGGAGCCGGGCTGCCAGGGCTGGGGCTGCTAAAGCCCTCAACACCAGCGAGAGGGCGAGCTTGGGTTTCCAAGAAAGAGAGACTTTCGCTAACTTTGAAAGGGGTGTGGGCCTGACGCTGGAAGGCGATTCGGAACCCGCTCCGGCGAGGGCGGAGTTTCGGTGTTTGGAAAGCCCTCCTTTGGGGAGTCTCAATGGCGGGAACCCTAGGAGACCGCAGGCCTGAGAGGGGCCAAGTAATGCAGCCCGGGGGAACTGCGGGCGGGAGGAAGGCCCGGCTGGTTGCCGGCCTGACCGCGCCACTTTGGGTAAACTGAGTCCCAGAGGGCTTGCGGGACATGTCTGGGGAACCCCGCTGGAAGCGGGAGTCCCGAAGAATCTGCCGGAACGCAAGGACTGGTGTCGGTGCCAGGCTGGGTCCGAGTTGGGGGTTGGGGGCACCACTTTCTGTGCCTTAGTTCTGAGGTACGCATCGGAAAAGGGCACAGCAAGAATTTGGAAACAGAAGAAACGTACACTCTTTACAAATGCTGCCAGATGAACCATATAATTTTTAGCACACACGAGGTTCACACCACCACTGAAAACTGGCCTCCTCTCTGCGATCCCTGGTGGAAGCGTCATTCCACGGTGGCATTCCGTGATTTACGGGAGGTTTCCCACAAGCTAAGTTCAGACAAAGGCAGGGTCTGGGGCCAGTGTGGAGACTCCAGACCCAGTGAAATCCATCAATCAAAGCCCAAGAGGGGTAGCTATCCAGTGGAAGGTGGGTTTATGAGTGGCTTGTGTCCATTCTTCAGGGTTCCCACGGTACTACTGGACTTGGCCAGTAGCCCTTCCCCTGCTCTGTGTGGGTGTACAGGGTGGGAATAAGGGAAATAAGATGTGTCCCCCATGTGTGAGCCCTTACAATTCAGTTGGATGAACCACCCAACTAATAATATTTTGAAAACAATGGCATCATAATTGTAAATATGGAAATTGTAAAAAAACAAAAAAACAAAAAACAGAATGTGAAGCCAGGGGCACAGGTAGCCTGAGGAATCTACTACTTGATAATCCCATGACCATTCATCTTTCTGGAAAACTCTAAGATTATATCTGCTAAGGCTGATTACACGCTTGCCCTCTGATCCAGGAATTCCACTCCTAGATACGTAGAGAAATGGGTGCCAATGGCTTCCTCACGTACAAGGATATTTATCATCTTTAGGTAGATTCGCCAAAATGGAAACAACCCGGATGTCCATCAACAGCTCCGTGATGAACCAATGGTGGTCTGTTCATGCAAGGGGATGTTACTCAGCAATGAATGGAATGGAATACTGACCCACACAATGACATGGATTATTCTCACAAATGTTGAGAGAAAGAAATCATACACAAAATAGGACACAATGTATGATTCTACTTACTTACTCTGGAAATGAAATTCAAATGTTGAATTGAAATAGGCAACTGTGACCAACTTATGGCGACAGAAGCCAGAACAGGGATAAATAAACAAGCAAATAAATATAAACAGATGAATATCTATTACCAAGATAGGGAGTTGGTATTGACTGGGAAGGGGGCACAAGGGAACCTTTTGGGGTGCTGGAAATGTTCTGTATCTTGATTGGTTAGACAGCTTACTCGAGGACACCCACATGTAAAAATTCATTGAGCACTACAGTTCAGATTTCTGTAATTTACACCCTTCACTCTGTGCATTTTACACTGCAGTAACATAAAAATAAACTTAAAACCAGTGCCCTGCCCCAAACAGGAACTTACGACCAGCGTGCTGCTGCCTGCCTTGAAGAAAGTCCACATCGCCATTTGCCCCAGTCCCCTGCAGCCCGCGCTGCACAGGTCTCCTTCCCCTCTGCTGCCTGGGAGACCAGAGCATGCCTGCTCACCTTGGAGGCCCTCCGGCTCCCTCACACCTCCAGGCAGAGCTGGAAAAATGACATGCTCAAGTCCCCTCTTCACTTTCGCTCTGCTCTGCTGCAGAAAGCAGCCATTAGAGCTCTGGCAGCGAAGACTCAGAGGATAAGGCAGAGAACTAGCATTGGCTTTGCCACACGGCATCTCTCAGAGAATGAAGCCAGGACCAATTTAGGGACCTTTGCTTCACCGTGGTCTGTTTAGAAAGCTGAACTCTCCAGCTTTAGGATTTCTCTCTCTGTCATACCTGCCAGCAAACCTCCAAAGCTAAAAATCCCTTGCCCTACAGAAACGGATTCATTATTAATATACATAAACAATACAAGGTGGGTCCCTGAATTTAAAAACCTTAACCGTGGGGCGCCTGGGTGGCTCAGTCAGTTCAGCATCTGCCTTCGGCTCAGATCATGATCCCGGGGTTCTGGGATGGAGCCCTGCCCCGAGTTGAGTCCAAGTCGGGCTCCCTGCTCAGCGGGGAGTCTGCTTCTCCCTCTCCCTCTGCCCCTCCTCCCACTCGTGCGTGCTCTCTCTCTCTCGAATAAATAAATAAAATTTTTAAAAAAGCACCTTAACCACAGTGCTTTGATCCTTACCCCTGAGCAAGCCGCCTCCATGTTAAATTGGCTCACCTCACATTCTGTTTGTGTGTTACCTTTGAAAACTGTGTTGTCACGAAACAGCATTAGCCTAAGCCAGAAATAATCCATCATTCCTGAACGGTGTGCTTACATTCTAGGAATGACTTCTGCCTGCTGGCATATTTCTTGCTAAATTGTCATTGCTAAGTCAGAGTTAAATTCTTAAGCGCAACAGGGCTGTTTTTCCGTGTTTGAAAGATCTGAGGAGATAAGACAAAGCATTTGAGAAAAGAAATGAGCGATTCATGCTGCAAGACACTAAATTCACCTCAGAGTGAATCCTACACCTTTTCAATTCTCAGTCTGCTCACTCAAGACTCAAGAAGGGACTTAGAAGATTGTGCCAACTCTAAAAGTCCTATTACATCTTAAACAATTTGAATTCCACACATTATTTCTATTTGAATACATTTCAAGGCATAGTTTAAACACCAATCTAATCAAAAAGTCTTATTTGCACATCTCTGCTCCTAAGTATCCTTTCCATGTTGCTTATTTATTCACTCGGTCACTCATTCAGTAAATATTTTTAAGGGCATACAATTTGCCTATATTGCCCTAGGTCATTTAAACTACATGTTAACACGGCAGGTGGTTTCGAAATTCCGGTTTTGTCTGTTGGGTGACAGCGGGAGATAACTCAGAGCACGTGAACACTCCCCCAGCGGAGGCTGAAGTTTATGCCACTCACTCGTTACATTAAGAGCCTGCGTGGCTAATGTTCTCTTTTGGTTAGTCACTTTTTCAAAAAATAATACATTTCTCTGATGTTTATCATTTCCCCCCAGAGAGGACTCAAAAATAATCTCTAGGAGTTCCTCTACCAGCATCACTTTTAAGAAAAAATGTGTCATCCTCACAGTGGAATTTCCTTGTCTTCCTGCCCCCTCCCCCGAATGTTACAGCATTTTCAGAACTAAAGGCTCTCTTTGCCACCACAACACTGAAATTAAAATCCTTGTTTGCATTTACTCTGCCTGCCTATAAACTGAGTTGATATTTTCCACACTTAGTGCCAGCCCAGGGGTGATTATTTTTTCAGGAAAACTTTACCCAAACCCATGGAAGCAATTTCAAATTCAGAGTTTAGGAGGAGCTAAGGGCCCATCCGAGCACTAAAACCTATTCAGGCTAGGAGGATAAGGCCCCGCTTGGAGGCCCAGCCCTGTCACAGAGTAGCTCTGAGACCCTCTTGGGTGGGGAGACCCTTCCCTAAAACCCAGTGCCTACACTCTTCCATCCTACTGTCTTGTCAATCCACCTGTTAGAGTATTTTTCAATTTTTGAAATAAAAAAAATTGATAACATACAATGTGCAGCTTAATGAATTGTTGCAAAACATACGCCCATCATCACTATCACTGAGGTGAACAAACAGAATACTGCTGGTGTCTCAGAGAGTCCCGGGTCCCTCGGCTACATTGTAACACCCTCCCCCAATCCCAGCGGCAGACACTGCCCTGTATTTTATGGACTTGACTTCTTTGCTTCCCTTTTATAGCAGGGTTTCTCAATCCTAGCACTGTTGACATTTGGGAACCAATAATTCTCCACTCCCCCACCACCTTTATTGAGATATAATTAACATATAACATTATTTAAGTTTAAAGTATACGATGCGATAATCCGATACATGTATATACTGTGAAATAATTACCACAATAAGGGGAGTTCATACTTCCATCACTTCACATAGTTACCATATCTTGTGTGTGTAGTGAGAACATTTAAGATCTATTCTCTTAGAAACTTTCAAGTATACAACATAGTATTGTGAATTATAGTCCCCACACCATACACTAGGATCCCAAGAACTTCTTCATCTTATAACTGGAAGGAAGTTTGTACCGTTTGACCATCATCTCCTCATTTCCCCCACTCCAGGCAACCACCATTCTACTCTCTGTTTCTATGAATTTGTCTTTTTTTAGATTCCACATATAAGTGAGATTTGTCTTTCTCTGACTTATTTCACTTAGCGTAATGGCCTCGAGGTCCATTCATGTTGTCGCCAGTGGTAGGATTTCCTTTTGTTGTGGCCGAAATATGAGTGTGTATACACACACACACACACACACACACACACACACACGAGAGGGAGAGGGAGAGACAGAGAGAGAAAGAGAGACAGAGAAAGACAGACAGGGAGAGACGGGGGTGGGGGGAGAGCTGTCACATTTTCCTTACCCATTTATCTGCAGATGGACACTTAGGTTGTTTTCACATCTTGGCTATTGTAAACAATACTACAACGAACATGAGAGGGCAGGTATCTCTTTGAGATCCTAACTCCAGTCCTTTTGGATACACATCCAGAAGTAGGATTGCTGGATCATATAGTAGTTCTATTTTTAATTTTTAATTTGTTGACGAACCTCCATCCATTTTCCACAGGGGCTGAAGCAATTTCCATTCCTACCAACAGTGTGCTAGGGTCCCCTTTCTCCACATCCTCGCCAACACTTGCTATCACGTGTCTTTTTGATAAAAGCTACCCTGACAGGTGAGATGATATCTTCATGTGGTTTTGATTTGTGTTTCCCTGATGATGAGTGTTGTTGACCACTTTTTCATGTGTTTCTTGGCCATCTGTCTGTCTTCACTGGGAAAATATCTATTCTGGTCCTTCGCCTGTTTTTAAACTGGACTGCTTGGGTTTGTTTTGTTTTTGTTTTTGTTTTGCTATTGAGTTATTTCACTATTAACCCTTCATCAGATACACGGTTTGCAGATATTTTCTTTTTTCTTTTTTCCCCAAATACTTTTATTTTTTCAGTGTTACAAGATTCATTGTTCAAATATTTTCTCTCATTCCTTCTACCTTTTCATTTTGTTGATTGCTTCTTTTGCTGGGCAGAAGCTTTTTACTTTGATGTCGTCCCATTTGTTTATTTTTGCTTTTGTTTCTTGTAGCTTTGGTATCATATTGACAGTTCTTGACTGTGGAGGCCGTCCTTTACCCACGAGAAGCTAGCATTATCTCCCTCCCCCAACTGCAACAACCAAAACTGTCTCCAGACATTGACTAATACCCCCTAGGATGGGGAGCAAGATCACCCCTGTTTTGAGAAGCACTGCTTTTTAGAAAGTTGAGCGTCCATAAATATTAGAGTTCAGCGTGGCCGGTTTTCTTACTTTATAGAAATGATTCCTATGTATGTTTTATTACATGTGGCTTCTTTTACTCAACATTATGTTTTTAAGGCTCTTCCATGTCATAGGTAGCCATAGTGGATTCATTCCCACTGCTGTCCAGGATTTCATTGTATGTATTTACCACTGTTTATCTTTTCAATTGTGATGGACATTTGTGTCCTTCCCAGTTTGGGTCTACTGAAAACCATACTGCTTGTACATCCTTACACATACCTCCTTGGGCACAAGCACATGCATTTTTAGAGGGTGCAGATCTAGAAACAGACTTGCTAGGTCATAGGTATGCATGTCTTTAACTTTACTGGACAGTGCCCAATAATTTTCTGAACTCATTGTACCATTTCGAGTCTTTATTTACACTACAGTATAAATAGACTGAACATAGTTTATATAAAGACTGAACAGAGTTTAGAGTTGTCTCTCTTCTAGGTTTTCTCATGGGGCTACAAAGATAAAATTCAGGAAATCAAACTCTAGGACCAGGAAGGAGAGATGGGGAAGAAGCTTAAGATCCTCTTTGTCCCAAACCACATGTGTCCCGTAAGCGAAGACCTTACCGGCCCTGCTTGGGTCATGCCATTGCTGACTCCGTCCACACATACAGTCGAAGCATACATCAGTTATGCCTTTGAGGGAAGACATTTTATTTTGCAGAAGCTCAGTATACTGGGGGAGGGAGGGGAAACAGTATCTCAGCAACCCAACTGTAGATGTAAGTACCACTTATGGAATTAGCATTTTGTTCCATGGCCACGATTTCTCCCCTTCTTCTTAACTCTAACAGGAATGTGTAGATGGCAGTGATCCAAGGAAGAATAAAGGATCTCATTCCTTTCTCCAGGTAAGTTAGAGAGAGACAACCCCCAGCCTGAAGACACACTCAGTCCAAAGACCAGTGAATGAGGAATTCCTGGGGGCGCTGGGAATGGTGCCTGGAGCTGTGGTGACAAAGGACAGAGAAGAAAGAGAAGAGTGCCCTGGCATCCCCTCCTACTATTGCCATCAGCCTTGATTCCTGCTACAAAGAATAGCAAGAAATTATACATTGTGATGAGCACTGGGTGTTATATGCAACTGATGAATCATAGAACATTACACCAAAAAACTAATGATGTATTGTGTAGTGGCCAATTGAATTTAAATTTAAAAAAATTTAAAAAAGACATTATACATCAGCCAGAACTGACAACGTGATGATCTGTGAATGCAGGGGAAAAAGCCAAGGGAGGGAAGGTGAGGATAAAGTGATCATTAAAATAGGTTCAGCTTGGTATGACTGGTTTGTCCTTTCCCTGCCATTTTGATATTTTCCCTGAAGAACTGCTGCTATTCGATGTCAGGGAGCCAGGGAAAGTGCCCTTCAAAAGTATCCAGAGAGATATTTCTAAAATAAATTTTCTATTCAAGAGTCAGTAGGCAAAAAGAGGAGGCTGCAATCCTCTGGTTATGGTTCCCCCCCAAAACCAGTGTGAGATTCAGGAAACTGCTTTTCATTATATCCATCATCTAGTGTTAGTCTATTGCCTTTGCACGACCCATTAGGACCTCCTCTCCTCCGCATGGTGCCGCAGCATGGAAAGCCTGCAGAATGCTCATGGCCACCCCAGGGCTGCAGGTGCTGGGATTATTATTTGAAGCAATAACAATTCCACTAATTATTGAGCACGTACGTCACTGATCCTTTGTTCAACTAGATGCTTTGCGAATAGCAAATCTGGATCCTTGGAATCACAGTGTGAGGAAAGTATGATTATCCCATTTTATTCATGAGGGTGATTAACTTGCTCTGCACATCTGGTAAATGGCGGAGTTGAGATGTAAATGAAAGATGGGTCCATATCTCTTTGCGGACCATTCCGGTACATTTCCAAGTAAAGACTCTCGTTGATAAGTCAGACTCATCTATTAGATTACTATGGGGCCTTTTTGTAAAATGGGGTCAGACACCACCAGTGCCCCAGCCATATCTCCGAGGCCAGTAGTTCTTTTTCTGCCCCCAAAGGGACACTTGGCAATGTCTGGAGACATTTTTGGTTGTCACAAAATGTGTATGTGGGTGGGGGTTGCCACTTGTGGCCAGTGGGTAGAAGCCAGGGATGCTGCCAACCATCCTACAATGTGTAGGATGCCCCCCCCCCCAAACAAAGAACTATCCTGCCAAAAATGTCAAGAGCGCCAAGGTTGTTAAAACTTCCTCAGACATAAGAAATCCATCCTTTAATAATTTCCACTTAGTAGTGCATCCCACACCAACAACTTTTCTTTCAGTGGAGTGGGTAATGTTTCACCCAAGAAAACAAGGAGAAATATCCTCAGGGCAGAAGAGTAGGGCTGAGCAATGGGACCTACCCACAAGTGGGTCTCCAGGCAACACAGCATGTTGAAAGGCTAACAGGTAGGGTAAAAACTGGCCATTTGTGTGACCCAAACAGACAGGTGCAGAGTCCTTTGGAGCACTTGACTAGTCACGCAACGAAACCACTGTTAAAACCTCAAAAACCCCTCATTTCGGAGGCTCAGCAATATTATGAATGATGGCACCTGGCATTACTCCAGTGCCTAGAACTTTCAAAGCTATTTCACATGAAACAGTGTCCATCCCTCTCCTTAACCTACTTTGTGATTATGATTTTCATTTTACATACGGAGCGGGACATATAAGGAAAATATGAAGAATCTGTTGCCAGAAGTGTAATAAAATGAGGAGAAGGAAACAGAATGCCTTTCGCTTGCCAAGTCACCTAAACCTGTCTATATCCCATTAATCCACCAAATAGGGAGGACAGGCCAGAGAGTTCCTGATCTCCAAGAAATGCTTGGTTCAGAAAGGCTGAGCACCAACAGTTCAACAGGGCTCTTGCTGCCTTGCTATGCAATGAGAGCCAACCAAAGAAAACAGTTCCAAGCTTAATTTCTTGATTTGTTTTCTTTGGGACCATGCTTTATAAAAGTGGTTCTCAACTAGGGGCAAGGCAATTTTGTCTCTCAGGGCATATTTGGCAACATCTGGAGATTTTTTTTTGGGGGGGTCACAAGTGGGGGTGGGGACATGAAGTGCTACTAGTATTTAATGGATAGATGCCAGGGATGCTGCCAGACATCCCACAATGAACGAGATACACCGCCCCCCACACACACACCCACTCCCGCCCTGCGAACACACACAAACACAGCCAAGAATGTTCTGGTCCTCAATACCAGTAGGGCCAAGGTTGAGGAAATCCTACATTATAGATAAAATTGTTCCGGTCAAAATAATCTTAATACAGCAGAATCTAAGCATCAGACTAGGACTTTTTCATTATTTCAATTTTAATTGCCATCCTTCTTCAAGTTCATAAACATAGCATATAGGGACAGATATGACCTGGAGAGATTATAAGATGTCTTCTCCCTTTCAGCAGAACACAGGACAAGAGGAAAAGAGATCAGAAATAAATGGCTAATCAGTGTTTCTGAAAGTATGGTCTTTAGGACCACACATACATTAATATCACTTGGCGGGGGATACTTTAAAAAAAATAATAGATTGTGAGGAACTCCCCAAAACATAATGAATCAGAATCTCTTGAAGCATCGCCTCAAGACTGACATTTTTAGCAAGATCCTTTGATTGTTATCACGTACAACAACATAGCTGGAAAACCACTGATGCCATGGTAGTTAAGATGCAGAAACTAATGCCTAGAAAGGCCAACTAACTTGTTCAAGGTCATGCAGCTAGCATGAGACAACATCAGAACCCATCCGGCCCTCTGGATTGAATGTTAAAGGAAGGTAAAAAACATTCCTAACTCCATGACTAACAAGCCAGAATCAGATCCATTTGTAGTTATTAAAGAGTAAATGAACATACCATTTGGCCCAGTTCAGCACAACCTAGAGCCTGCTAAGTGACTTGCTACATTTTTCCTGTGGTTTTGTCAAGTTTTCTCCCCACTGTCTTTGTGACTAACGGTAAAAAGAATGCTACACATGACTTCTTTCAAAGCTCTTAGGATAACTGATCTCCATTAAACTTTAATTTTTCAAAACCATGGAATTCCTTTTTCTCACATGAACATGTCAAAAAATGACAAATGTGTATAAATCACACAAATTATTAGTCCTTTTAGCTTTTCCAATGGGAAAATCCCTTCAGAGTCTATTGAAAAACCTTCCCACCTAGAAACAATTCCCTGTTTCCCATCTTAGCGAAATAAAGTTGCCAGCCGCTCTTCCCCTACGGTTGATGGGAAAGTCTGAGATTTGGAACAAAGGAAAGCTGGTTTGTACATCATAACAGACAATGTGACAACTTCAACGCTATCAGTTTGCATTTCTATAACTCCCATTTTTACAGTGGAATGATCGAAAGAACAAAGAAAATTCAGTCTGTGAGAGCTGAAGAAGGCCATGGAGACAATGACGAATGATTTGAAGGGACGTCATGTGTAAGAAAGGAAAGCCTTGTCAGTTTTCTCCAGAAGGCTGGACAAGGATCAAGAGTGGAAATTATGAAGACTTGGATTTTGGCTCAACATAAGAAAAAACTCTCTACTTTTAACCTGGCAATTCCACTCCTAGGTATATAACAAAAAGGAATTAAAACATACGTCTGCACAAAAACTTGTACACTTATGTTCATAGCACCGTTATTTATAATAGCCTAAAATGGAAACCACGCAAATGTCGATCAACTGACTAACAGATAAACAAAACATGGTCTATCCATACAATGGAAGATTATTTGGCCATAACAAGGAATGAAATACTGTTATATGATAAAACATGGATGAACCTTAAAAACATGATGCTAAGTGAAAGAAGCCAGTCACAAAAGACCACATATATTACATGATTCCATTTGTTAGAAATGTCCAGAACAGACAAATCCACAAAGACCAAAAGTAGATCTGTGGTTTTCTAGGGCTGGGGAGATGAGAGGATGGGGAGCTGAGGAGGTGATAGCCAAAAAGTATAGGGTTTCTTTGCAGGGTGATGAAAATGTTCTAAAACTGATTGTGGGGATGGTTGCACAACTCTGAATATCCTAAAATCCAATTGTATGAAATGTGAATCTGATCTCCATAAAGCTATTAGAAAGAAAGGGGCACCTGGGTGGCACAGTCAGTTAAGTATCTGACTCTTGATTTTGGCTCAGATCATGATCTCAGGGTCGTGACACCGAGCCCCGCATCAGGCTCCATGCTCAGCAGGAAGTCTGCTGGGAAGGAGGGAAGGAGGGAAGGAGGGAGGGAGGGAGGTCTTCATAATAAATTGGGTGGTGCCAGAGAAGGCAGGCAGATATCTCGGGACATGGTGGTTTCTTCTTTGGGGCAACATTTAATAACCTGAGCCCGGATGACCATCAGCTGGAAAGGCTGCGCTGTGGGAAGTTTCACTATTGGACCTGCGACTCTAAAAGGTCAGAGTCAACCTTTCATCCCTTTCCTGTTTCCCTGACTACAACATGAGTGGCTCAAGGCTAAAGACTGGTTTCTATTAATTTTTTCGGTCCATTCTTTCATCTAGTCTTTCAGTGCTAACTGAAGGCGAGGCCTTGTGCTACTTATCTCAATAACATAGTTGCTTCTTGCCTTAGGCAGAGTTCCCCAGAAAGAGACACTAACATAAGGATTCATGCGCAAGTGATTGATTAAGGACATGTTCCCAGGAGAAATCGGTGAGGGGTAAGCTTAACAGGGTAAGAAAGGGGAGGAAGCCAAGTAACGGTGTGATTTCTGGCGAAGTCCCTGTCTCAGCCTGATCCTGGGGCGTAGTTCTGGAGTGTCAATTCCATCTCAGAGTTGTCCCATCTCAAACCAAAGGAGCTGAGCTTTAACATTCTCACACCTGCCGGCCATGGGCTATGGGATGCCCCAGGGTGATGTAAAGTCTCAGGCACTTCCTGTTCTTTGTGGGTACAGGGAAACCACTCAAGAATCCCAAGGGAAGTCCTCTGAAGAAGTTCACAGATGTTGGTCATTAGAAGCAAACCACATAGAAGCTGGGGGATGGGTCAGGCACACAAAACTGATAACAGATCTGAGATATTCTGGGCGAAGCACCAACAGCGAGTGTCCACTGTACTTTCTGGTTGAAAACTTGTTAAGTCCTAAAGGCTGTTTAGGACTCTGTTTCTATGTCCAGAGGTCCTGAGCAGGGTGGAAGCTTGTAGCCCCCAAAGTATTTCCAGCAAGGTGAAGTATGAACCGGTCTTCCAAGGCTTGGCACTCCAGCTTATCCTCTTCCTTGTTCATAAAGCACAAGCAGCCCAGGGAATTTCTCAGCAGCTTCGTCATCCCCAGCTGTCATTTCGCCACTTACTAAGTTTGGATAGATTCCCAAAGCTGCCAACCCACGGAACCATCCGTGAATGGGTTACTTTACTTACCAGACTGATTTCCTTTCGCCGAATTATAGATCATCACAAATATATCTAAGCTGTTGATTCCTAATAACACAGTTAGATGTTCCCTGTTTAATCAATCATTTTATGACATCACTGGTTGATTACCATCTTTTTTGGGGGGTGGAGATTATACGAGTGTGCGCATGCGCATGCAGGGGTGCGTGTGTGTTTGTGCGCTCGTGCGCACGTGTGTGTGTGTGTGTGTGTGTGTGTGTGTGTGTGTGGCGGAAGAGAGGGAGAGAGAGAAATAGAGAGAGGGAGAGAGAAAGAGAGAGAGAGAAGTTAGAATAGTGCCAGGTATATATATAAGCTCTATATCAATGTTTGCTATCATCACACAGGTACAGAACTTTCTCAGGCTATATAGTGAGGTCTTTGTCCTCAAAATTGTTCTTCTGCTGGGGCGCCTGGATGGTTCAGTCAGTTAGGCATCTGCCTTCAGCTCAGGTCATGATCCCAGGGTCCTGGATCAAGCCCCGCATCGGTCTTCCTGCTCAGCAGGAATCTGCTTCTCCCTCTCCCTCTGCCTGCTGCTCCCCCTGCTTGTGCTCTCTCTGTCAAATAAATAAGTAAAATCTTAAAAAAAACAAAACAAAACTGTTCTTCTGCCAAAGAACATACAATTTTACTTACCTATTTCAATTTTGAAAAATTGCTTCTATTGTACCTTCCCCTCTGCTACTTCTTACTAGCACTTTCTTCTCCCACTCCCTCTGAGGTTACCCTACAATATGGGGTTAATGATAAAACTCCTCAGTACCAAACAGAAAGAGAGTAAATATTAGGTAGACTGGAAAACAAAGGGAGGGGGGTAGGGCAGAAACAAAACGAGCTCCCAGAAACTTTTTTTTTTTTTTAAGATTTTATTTATTTGACAGAGAGAGAGAGATCACAAGTAGGCAGAGAGGCAGGCAGAGAGAGAGGGGGAAGCAGGCTCCCCGCTGAGCAGAGAGCCCGATGCGGGGCTCGATCCCAGGACCCGAGATCATGACCTGAGCCAAAGGCAGAGGCCTTAACCCACTGAGCCACCCAGGCGCCCTGCTCCCAGAAACTCTTAATGCATATTTTTGGCAGTGAGGAGACAGCCAGAGGGCTTTACTCCAGAGTTTGGTTTTGTTTGTATCTATGAAAGTGCACAAGGTGAAATTCCATAAATAGAGGAGCTTCTGGACCACTTTCTATTGCTAATATTTTCTTTTCCTCTGACGTCTGTCCCCAGCATCTCTGTTCATTGTGAGCACTTAATAAATGCACGATGACTGATGTTAGGAAGTGTTATGGGGCCCAAAGCACTCTAGCAGGAGCATAAAGCATTCCAGAAAAATCCCAGAAAATACCAAAGATGAAAAATTATCACTCAATGAATTTATAAAAGCCTGAAGAGAAAGCATGTTGCACTTCAACGTAATTTGCTTGGTTTGGTTTGGTTTTACTTGGTTTGGTCAGTTCTAAAAGAACAAATGAGGGGAGATGTTTGTCTCCAATCTGACACAGGAGTCAGTAAAAATGGTTTTTACATTTCTGAATGGTTGAAAGGAAAATCAAAAGAAGTATTAGGTTTCATGACACGTGCAAATGACAAAAATCTCCAATTTCAGCATTCATCAGTAAGGTCTCATCGGAGCACAGTCACGCCCACTCACATACACATTTGTCTATGGCCGCTTTCGACAGCCTAACGTACCTGCTCTTTTGCCCAAAACGTTCACTGATCTCTGACTTAGAAAAACTAAAACAGAACTTTGGTTTATTTGATTTTTTTTTCCACTTCTGGCTTTCATTTTGTCCCTTCTGGAGTTTTACAAGCCCAAAGAAAAAACTATATCTTCTACATATTCCTTTCTAGTAACATCTCAATTATTTGATTTCATTTATAGTCTTGAAGCAGACAGATAATTGCCAAAGATAAACCAGCCCATTTAGGTGAGGCAGACTTCCAGATTGGATTCTGCTGCTCCACGTATCTGAGCTCTTAGAGACACATCTATGCTATTTCTAGAAGTCTCAGGTAAATGTATGTGGGATTCATTCGGTCTGTAGAAGGCATCTCACCCCCATTTCTTTTAGAAAAATATAAACCATAACTAAAAACAAACATTCCCTTGATTCATTTGTATTTACTATTCTCCAATCATCTGTCAAAGTATTTCCCTCTCACTGACTGGGATTTGCTATCCCATCAAAAATAAAGTTTTTCCTGTGCCCTCATCTGGCAAGTTTAATCCTGATCTTAGACACATGCTGTTCCTTGATATCCCTCCCTCCAAACTTGAACTGGGTTCGTACCCATCTGCACTGGATTCAGTTACATGCCATGCCATGTCACGTGTTCTGAGATCAGAAAAGCAGAAGATTCTAAAACATCCATGTCTATATTTGGCCCTCAGAGTCGGACCGTTTTGCCCTGCCTTAAAAACCCTAGGCCATTCACGAGAAGTAAACTCAAAATGTTATTTATTTTTATGGCCAAATGTTGTATCAGGTTGTGACTTTTAGGTCATGCCATACCATAAAGACAAATATGCGTGTATGTAAAATTTTCAGACTAGTCAAGATTCTGGAAGGTCACCAGAATCCAACCCATTTTTTACAACTAGCCCAATGTCCGCAGCACCCTCTTCACATTCTGAACATTCCAAAATGTGACCATCCACCTTCTTGGCTTCTTGCCAGGGGAGGTGCCCTTTGAAATTCTAGGTCACACATTAGACACGAGTCCTTTGTTTTCAAGGGGTGAACCCTTCCGCCTGTAATACCCTTCTGCCCGCATCACATCCACCACCTCTCTCCCCCCACTCTTCCATTTACCCTTTGCCTGTATACCTCCCACTAGCTTCTCTGGCTCTCCTGGACCT
This sequence comes from Potos flavus, assembly GCA_028534135.1. Lineage (NCBI taxonomy): Eukaryota > Metazoa > Chordata > Mammalia > Carnivora > Procyonidae > Potos > Potos flavus. The sequence goes on along the minus strand of CM052901.1, from coordinate 97,105,256 downwards.
TATGGACCCATCCCACCACCCCCTAATAGGAGGCTCTGCAGGCCTTTTGGTCGAACCTCTGCTAGAACACTCCTCTTGTCTGTTTCCTCCTAAAACATTGTTCTCCTTGAAGGCAGGGGCTGTCCTTGTCATCTTTTTACCTCCAGAGCCTGGTCCTATGCCATCCAGCAACCACTGGAGAGCTATCTGCTGAGTGTTGCTACTATGTGTGATTCCGGGAGATGAGAACGATCAGCATTTGGTGATGACAGCGCCAGCAAGTCTACACAGAACATGAACCAGAATCCACTACGATGGCAGTGACTGCTCTCTGGAGTAAGCTGGTGATTTATCCAACAGAATCGCTTTCCTTGGGCCCAGTCTGGACTTCCCCTGCCCTGATGGTCCATGCTGCACATAGCTCTCAATTATCATTAGGACATTGTGACAAGGGACTGAAGAGCAAAACCCTTTAGAATCATAATTCTGGTTTTTAGGAAGGAATCCACCACTTCTCCAGAAAAGTCAAGTCCCTGGGAACTTACAGGGACATTGTCTAATCTCAGGGCCACCATTTTAGGTTACAGAATAAATATATTCAAGGGCCCCCCACAAGGGAATTCAGCATGACCAAGAGGTAGACACGGCTCACAAAACAGGAGAGCTTCCTAAGGACACATCAGTCTATGCAGGGCTTTGTAGGCAGGGCTCTCTGCTTCGGTTTCTCATGTGACAAGGGGAATCCGCTCCAAATCCTGCCCAAAGGCTGAGGTTGTTGTTGTTTTTTTTTTAAGATTTTATTTATTTATTTGACAGAGGGGGGGGGGAGATCACAAGTAGGAAGAGAGGCAGATAGAGAGAGAGGAGGAAGCAGTCTCCCTGCTGAGCAGAGAGCCTGATGCGGGGCTCGATCCCAGGACCCTGAGATCATGACCTAAGCCGAAGGTAGAGGCTTAACCCACTGAGCCACCCAGGCGCCCCAAAGGCTGAGTTTTGATAAAAGCCCATCCTATCTTGGCACATTTGTCTCTGTTCATCTCTGGCATCAGACACTGAGACCTAACTCCATGATGGGCTGACCCTGAGGGGCCACCACAAGGCAGGACAATTTGCTTCTCCTAAGATGAGGCTCTCCAAATGCTTCGGGTCACAAAGCGAGAAGCCCACTTGGCTTCTGACCACAAGAGCCTGGCAATGGCACCCTTGTTCCAAAGCCCTCAATCCCCAACTGCGCTCTCCTCCAGGGACTGCTAAGGAAAAAACCGGAAGGAACAGGGAAGTTACTTCCCGGATCAGGAGTAACCCAAACACTGGGGCTGAGGCAGTCGGGTGGGCGTCACTTGGCTTTCTACAGCCAGATCTCCATTTTCACAAAAACACAAGTCAGACAGTTTTTGGTGGCTTCTCTTCAACTGATATTTGGATATTTTTTTTCTCAAAAAATTGTCCTTTGAGGTGCTGTACCAGACCTGGGAGGCTTTAGCAACATAATCTAAATCTTCTGAGATTCCTATAAACAGTCGGCTCTGGTTCCGTCTCATGACTTGCCAGTTGTTTTCTTTCTTTTAGAGGATGGTAATTTTAAAAATCTCATGAATGTCTACACATATGTACTCAAATATATACACGCACGTGGTAACATATATATTTTTATACACATGTACATATATAGTCACAAGTCTTATAAAATCTATAAACGTGATATTTTTAGATTAAAGATTTTGGATAATTATGAAATGTGAGAAGTACATCTACATCTTATGTATGTCCTGGAACTTCTGGATTGAATAGCTACACTTATTGACTATTATTCAATTGTTTAAATTTAGTTTATAGCAGTGCCTTTTTTTTTTAAGTCTAGACATCAATTAATGCTTGGGTTATTATTTCCCTTTTATTCATTCTTAGCATTTAACGTTTTTCTTTCTTTTAGAATTCCTCACTTGCCTCTAGGGAAGAAACAAATTTAACACAAGATATCAGCCAAAAATTTAGGTGATACTTTAAAAAAACCTGGCTGCTTCTTCTGACCTTTGCCTTCATTTTTTTAAGATTTTATTTATTTATTTATTTGAGAGAGAGAGAGAGAGAGAGAGAGAGAGAGAGAGGGAGGGAGGGAGGGAGAGAGAGAAGCAGACTCTCCACTGAGCACAGAGATCAACACGGGGCTCGATCCCACGACCCCGAGATCACGACCTGAGCCAAAACTAAGAGTCGGACGCCCAACCAACTGAGGCACCCAGGCACCCCTCTTCTGCTCTTCTCCTTTAAAACCTGCTTCAGCTCCATGGCTTTAGAGAAATAATACTTTAATCCTTTTTAAAATCGAAAATTGATGTTTTGGAGACATGCACATATCTCAAGCAGCCTCCCACACAAGACTGGGCAGCCGGCCCAAACACAAGAGCGCAATTGAGGCAGACAACATTTAGCATACAAACAGTCCCTCCGTCTCCAGCGCCTCTTTACAACCTCACAGAGTTAAGACTAAACATAAATGAAAAAAATCCCTCCTTCCAGATTGCCTTCTTAGGATCCATAAATTCCACATTCCCCTGGCCTCGCAGCCTTTGCTTGCTCCTTTGGCCAGAAAGCCCAGGGACAGGGGGTCTGCTCCGCGGGTCAAGCCACTGCAACCAGAGACAGCCTTCCCGTCCCCACTGCGCGGTGGGGCCCCCGGAGCTCCGAGTCCCCAGAGGGCCACACTGTCAGGGTGGCTGCCATCTGATGCAGAAAAGCTGCAAGGAGGAAATGTATTCCATTTGTTCATGAAACTAGAATGTAGACAAAGTCTCAGACAAAGGGCCAGGCCTGTTGGGGAGCCTCGTGCAGTCGTCTCATGAGGAACACATCACCATAGGAGACATTTTTCTAAAAAAGATTTTTCTTTCTTTCTCCAGCATTATTGACATGTAACTGACATATAACACTTTTTAAGTTTAAGGGGTCCAAGGTGTTGATTCCATACACATTTCATTTTTTTTCACTGATGTGTAGTTGACATACGGTATTACATTAGTTTCGGGGATACAACATAGTGATTCAACGTTTGTACCCGCGATGAAGTGATCCCCCCAGTAAATCGAGCTACCATCTGTCAGCGTACAAAGTTGTTATGTATTATTAACTATGTTCTCTGGGCTGTACCTGGTATCCCCTTGTCTTATTTATTTTATAACTGGGAGTTTGTCCCTTTGAATCCCCTGCCGCTATTTTGCCCTACCCCACCCGCCAACAACCACCAGATGATGCTCTGTATCTATGAGTCTGTTTCTGTTTTGGTTTGTTGGTGTTATTGTTGGTGTTGGGGTTGCTGTTTGTTTGTTTGGCTTTTGTAGATTTCACATACAAGTGAAATCATACGGTATTTGACTTATTTCACTTAGCATAATAGGCAACATTTTTAATAGAAAGCTGGCTGAGAGTAGCACTGCTAGGTTTCCAGCTTTAAAGAGATGTGTGTTCTTTTTCTTTCTCGGTGGCGGGGGGGATTCCTTATTGAACTACAAAACACGAGCCATACAGTACTGAATTTGTAAGTGCACAACTCAGTGCTTTTTGCCACGGTGAAGAGTCTGTATAATGACTATGTGGAACAAGAAAAGCCTCCTTCCAAGTCTTACCCCCCAACGTAAGCCCTAGCCTGACCACCGACCCCAGAGGTTTTGTTTCATTTGCCCGTCTCTGAACTTCCCATCATACAATCCCACGGTGGACCGTCTGGTCTTCGGGCTGGCCTCTTCCATCGCTGTTGCATGTTAAAGCCTGTTAGTGGCCCTTCATCTTCGTCACTGAGAAGCATTCCATGGCAGGAATAAAAGACGATCATTTCCCACTTCTACTGCTGAGAGACATTTGACCAGAATAGTGCTCATAGGAACCTTCCAGTACATGCCTTTCAGTGAGCGTAGGTAGGCATTTGTCAGGTATACAGCCGGGAGTAGAAGTGCTTCGTTACCAGGGAACATATGCTGTGCTCCAGTACCTGCCACTCGACAGTCTTCCAAAGCCTGGGGACAGTTCCCTCTGCCACGGGCAACGCCTAAGAAGTCTGGCTGTCCCGGACTAGTGCTATCCGTGGTGTGGTCAGTGTTCTCTCCCTTGCTTCATGAGAGCCATTCCGATGGGCAAGGAGCGGTGTGCACTATGGCTTCAATAACATTTGCTGGGGACTGAGGAGTTGGAGCACTTTTCATATGTGTATTGGTCTCTCGATATGCCTTTTGCAAAGTGTCTGTTTCTAGTCTGTTGCCCATTTTTCCACTGAGTTGTCTGTCCAGAATGGGGTTGGCAACATTTTCACGTAAAGGGCCAAATGGAAAGTATTTTTCACTTTGCAGGCCAGACGGCGCAAAAGCAGCCACAGGTTGTACGCTAACAAACGGGTGTGACTGAGTCCCAATAAAGTTTTATTGACTAAAACAGTCAGTGGGCAGAAATTAGCCACAGGCCATGGTTTGGTCACCTCTACTTTATAAGATCTAGGTGGTTTTGATTTTTAAATATTAGCAAAAGTTGAGCCGCATCCCAGGGCTTGCTTATTGTCTATCCAGTATCCACTGTTCTTACTGGTATCATAACACTGGAAGGAGTGCCATAATAACTGGCTGAAAAAATTGGAGATGTCAGAGACCAAGCATATGGACAGCTTCTAGGAAACTGTTAAAGGGAAGCTGTCTCAGGAAGGATGACCCTTAGAGCTCCCCTCGTCCCTATTTTTTCTGTCTGAGACATGGACATGATGGTTGGATGTCTAGCGGCTATCTTGTCACCATGAGACAACCTAGAATATGAACGCTGGTGTTGAGCATGGCAAAACAAAAAGAACGAGAGACACTCATGACATTGTCGAACTGCTATACTAGCCCAATTCTTTCATGTGTTCTATGTGCGAGGAAAATTCCCGCCCACCTGTTTAAGACACTCTTATTTCAGTTCTGTCACTGGCAGCCCAGGGGTAATTTGTAATGGATAAAAGAAAACTCCCATCCTTTTGGATTATATTTTTATCCCTCCTAACTCCTGACTGAAATTTTAGCTTTCAGTTTTATCGTTTAGCTACGTCATCCATCATCATGAAACACTTAGCACATGCTTTTTTATCTTTTCGGGCATTCTCTCTCTGTGTGTTTCTGTCCTGTTTGCTCCCCTTGGTCACATACTTTTTGATGGAGAAGAAACATCTCCTACTCTGTGTCCACAGTAAGTAGTACTTCCATCATGTGTAGTCAGCTTCAAAAAATAATTTTTTGTGATGATGATGTTTATGTTCAAATGATGAAGAACATACATCTTCGGCAGAAGGACAGCATAGTTTTGGTCCAAGAGACAGTGAAAGAAAGGCAACTTTGGGCTCTACAGACAAAGGGCAGGGCTGGGTAGCCTCTTACTAGGCATGCAGTTCTGTAATACTGACACTCTAAATTTAGGCAAATCAAAATTTCACTCTTCAGGGCACTGTTTAGCCTTCAGGCATACTAGCATGGGATCGATTTCTTATATTTTGAGTGCATTTAAGCTGAGGTTCAGGTGATCATATAATGCTTCCTTACAAGGCAGAGTAGAGACGCTGTCCCTTGCAGTTGCGGAGAGCCACACTCACACCCTCCTAAAATATTATATCCTAAGACGGCATTCTATATAATTAGAAAATTATGAAACATACTTTCCAAAGCATAATCCAATTCAACAATTTTCAAACGGTCACTTCTATCATATTCTCTATAGTTGGTTTCCCTTCGTTTACAAGGGGCTACTATTTGGGGCTAACGACCAGTTTGGGAGTTGACTGTTTCAACGGAAGCCTACCGGACTGAGAACCGTAGGGCAATACAGCACATCTGCCCACTCCTATTTCACAGCCAGGCACATGGAAGAGCAACAAGACCCAGGAAATACCTGAAAAATCTCCCCAAATCCAACAAAGATAAAGACACGACCTTCGCTAAAGTGTTAGAGACAGTATCTATTACAAGTTTTATGCCAGGTATACCCAGAGAGAAAGCATCATAGCGTGAAGATAAAGAGATTGGGACAAAGAGCTTCGGTGGGTGAAAGCAGCTCGCCTCACCGTTCTGTCAGAGATGTGCAGCTTCAGCCCTCCAGACCTACTGGGTTTTATCGGAGTTAAAGAGAAGATAAAGGGGCTAGGAGGCTGACAAAGAAGGAAAGTATGGGGAAGAAAGGAGATTGTGTGTCTAATATCTCAAGGATACCATGAATTTGCATCACCTTAAAAATCACACCTCAACTGGTACTGAGTTGCAGATAACCGAATTAACGCTGACCTTTTCGACGGAGTGGTCTCACATAATTCTCTCGCCTTCATTATGGGCTAAAAATCTTGTCTTCATATTTCCAGGCAGGAGGCTGATTCTGGTTACAGGTTAGAGTGCATATTACCACCTGCAGATTGTCTGTGTGTGTGTGTGTGTGTGTGTGTGTGTGTGTGTGTTCTAGCAAAGGTACATGCCAGGAACCACACAATCCAAACATCCACTCAACACTTTAACAAGCATTCTGCTCTACACGTGACAGGGTTTACTGAGGGAGTAAAAAAATTTTTTTTCCTCATTCTTAAGACCAAAGGAATGATTGCTTTTCAAACCACCTCTGATTTTATTTCAACTCTCTTCTATTGTATCCCAGTCTGTTTTAAACTTGTTCTCTTCTGTCTGAAGTACTGCAGAGCACTTTTCCAAGCAGGAAGCCTGACCCCCGTAAAAGTGTAATTGTAAAAGCCAATATAAAAGCCATTATAAACTCAGTAGCAACTCCTTCTCACTTAGAACCTTAAACTTTGTTTCTATAGAGAGAAGAACAATTTCATAAAGGCACTGTTCTCTTCCCTATCGTCTGAGCTCACTTTGCCTTCTTGGTCAAAAACTGAAGTGGTTAGGAGTTAAGGCTCGAGGTTTGAGTATACAGTCCATGTGGGCATGGAATGGTGAAACTTCCAGGCTCCTGAAACAGGACCGGAAAGAGTCTAAGACCTCTGCAGAGGAGAAAAGCCTTTTGAGACTGCAGGAGCCCTTAAAACTCTTTCCCATTCTCCAGGGCCAAAATGCCCTGATTGCAAGGGAGCTGGCTAACTTTCACCCCTACTCGGACACTCTTCATGGTGGTGCTACTTAATAATTACATCCAGACAATAGGCGAAAACCTGATTGTCCTAGACAAATCTAGATGTGTGGACACCCTACACATGTAGCCCCTTCCTTCCACCATTTACTGCAAAGCTGGGATCGAATGTACAGAGAGAAACCCAGGGTGGGGTGGGGATGTAGCCAATGCTTTTTGGAGCATCACTTTGATACCGAACCCGGGGCTGGGCGGTATCAGATTAGAGCCATGGGATTCAACCAGGGCAATTCTGCCTCCCAGGGGACACTGGGCAATGTCTGAAGACATTTTGGTTGTCACAATGGGAAGCGGGTAGGACGTGAGAGGTGGAGGAGCCATGTGATGGGTGGGAGGCCAGGGATGCTCCTGACATCCTGCATCGCCAATGACAGCCGCCACAGCAAAGAATCATCTGGCCCCAAACAAGAAGAGAACTAAGGTTGAGAAACTCTGAGTTCAAGCAAGCGAAAGCTAGAACAATACCTAGGATGGGGCGTGGACATTCCAAAGCACACAGGCATGAGATTTCGAACACACGCACTACCTGCTATGCTCAGTGAGTGGTCCAGAAGGGAGATCAGTCACAAGCTGGGCAGAGCTAACTGTCCATCACACCACATTCTGGGCTCACCAGCTGCTTCATACGGAGGGATCAGAAGTTAGCGTCAGACTGTGGTTATTGTGTGTGTGTTCAAGCACCACTTCCAAATAAACTGTAAATCTAATGCATCCCTCCAGAGGTTAATCATTCTTAATGAATTCTTTCTGTCTTTGCTCTACCATCTGAAATAAAAGAATCTCTTCAGATAGTATTCCCTGAAGTTGCCTCAAATGGCCATTACTTTTTTTATTTTTAATTTTTTAAAATATTTTTTTAGGATCTATTTATTTGCTTGAGATTGAAAGAGAAAGCGAGTGAGTGGCGCGGGCAGAGAGAGAGAATCTCAAGCAGACTTTTCACCAAGCGCGGAGCCTGACAACAACCCGGGGCTTGAGCTCACGACCCTGAGATCATGACCTGAGTCAAAACCAAGAGTAGGAGTAGGACACTTAACTGACTGTGCCACCAGGTGCCCCTCAACTGGCCATTCTAATGAGAATTTCCATGTCTAGAGTGAGAAAAGCAGATCACGCTTTCTTGTATCTCTTCTTTCAGAAGGAGGCCTGAATAAGGCCCATTCCATCTGGGCACATCCCAAATGAGAAATTCAGTAATTATGCTTGAAAAACAAAAACAAAATGGTAATCAGCAATCGTACTTGGTACCCATTTTCCAATAGGAATAGGACCAATACCAATGTCAGGAGTTGTTTTTTTTTTCTCCTTAATTGCCTTCACTCCTTCTTTTGATGCCCTCCTCAGATAAATTCGCCATGTGACTCACACCGAAAAGAAAAAATTGAGAAATTTCCTTTCGGCCAGAAGAATCATTGGCAGAAAGTTGACATTCCATTCCTCTCCTGTCCTACCAACATGTACACATTTAACTCCAAAGAATGGCTGATGGAAAGCAGCCCTTCTGAGCCATGACTGAAACATCAAACCACCTTAGAGAGTGGCAACCATAGTGGTAAATATTTAATAAGCCTTAATATCAAGTATTTAAATCCTTTCATGGGAACATGAAACCATGTAACTCTGGTTGAGATTCTAAGAAATACTTATTTGTGGAGAAGCATCCTCCCACGTCAGTCAGTCTTCTAAATCACAAGAGCAACACTGAGTCCTGACATTTTGTCAGAAATATTTTTGGCCAAGCCATATTTCACTATCCAAAAAAAGGTGCTTATTAATGAAGAGTTTCTAGAAGCTAGGAACAGATTTTCAGTCCAGTGTCAGATTTCCTAGAAGACAATGAATTTCCATGAGGAAATATTCTAGAAGACAGGCATTAGTACAGCAAACACTGAATTATACTGTTTCACTTGTGCCGATCAATTACCTGGTTGAAGGGAACGACATTCATGTCAGACTCCCACGTTTCTTCAAGACCAGTAAGGATATGCTTGAGTGTTCAACGAAGTACCTTAAGATGACAAACCCCATGACTGTCTATATCAGACTAACATGACCTATTAGGTTTCCATAAACCCATTTGTAGTCAGAAAACCTTCCATGTGTCATCATTATTTACAAGTTACTTCATTTCTATAAAGTCATAACAAACTACGGTATAAATGTTTTTAGAAAGTCAAAATAGGAAAGTCAATCCAATTAAGATATGAACTTGAGGAGACTTTTCCACAAAATTACACGATGAATTGGAGTAGCCTTTTTTTTTTTAACTTAGATGAGGAATCGGCAAACTATAGACTGTGGGCCAAATCTAGCCCATGGCTTGTTTTTGCAAATAAAGTTTTATTGGAACACAGCCACAAATCATTCATGTATTGTCTATGTCTGCTTCTGGCCTACAAAGGCAAGGTCAAGTAGTTGTGACAGAGACCTCCTGGTCTGCAAAGCCAAAAATATTTGTCTATAGTTAATAATCTTCAAGAAAGAATGTCATCTACAGACTAAGTAACAAACTATGCAAATAATTACAAATCAAGAACAAAAGGTAGGTATTTCTAAAAGATGCTGACTCTGAAAGCATTGCTTGAGGCAATGCAATTTTCATAAATAATTGGTGATGGACATAAAGAGTTTGGCTGATGTAAGGGTGAGAGTTTTTGACTTGTTGTGGCGGGTGTTTTTAAATAATGGAGATATAATATACCTACTTTATATAACACAGCTGTACTAAAACACTCCACAGTCATTGTGAGATAGCCCTTAGGTCAAGGAAATTGGCAGTAAGTGAGAAGGAGGGGGAGGGGGAAGAGGAGGGGGAGAAGGAGGAGGAGGAGGAGGAGGAGGAGGAGGAGGAGGAGGAGGAGGGGGAGGAGGAGGAGGAGGGGGAGGAGGAGGGGGAGGAGGAGGAGAAACAACCACGGAACAAAGGAGTACAAGAGGAGTGAACACCTATTTCTCCACATTTACACCTTCCACCTCAATTGCAATGGCTTCCGCTTCCCAGAAAACCCAGCCACCCTCTTTCATGTGTCCACCCTAATTGCACTACTCTAGTCTTTGAGCACTGCCTCTAATCCGTCCTCCACTCCTGAGTTCTTCCAGATAATCAGCTCCCTCTCAGCTTCAGCATCCTCCTTATCCAGCCTGGATTCCAGGGTCAGCTGCAGAAATTCTTGCCCTTCCTTTGTCTTGTTGTGACTCAGCAAAGTCCACTTCTGATCAACAGGACCACGCCCCCTCCCTTAAGCTGGACATTAAGTGCATGGAGAAAAAAACTGCACAAATGTGCAGACTGCATTATGCTAAGTGCAACAAGTCAGATAGAGAAAGACAAATGCTGTATGATCTCATTTATATATGGAATCTAAACAACAAACAAACAAATAAACCCCAAACCGAGCTCATAGATACGGAGAACAGATCTGCGGTTGCCAGGGATGGGGGTGGGGGGGGATGAGTGAACTGGGTGAAGGTAGTCAAAAGGTACAAACTTCCAGTTACAAAACAAGCCATGGAGATGTCATCTACAGCATGGTGACTACAGTCAGTAATACTGTACTGCATATTTGAAATTGCTAAGAAAGTAAATCTTAAAAGTTCTCATCACAAGAAAAAACAATCCTGTGACTATGTGTGGTGACCAGTGTTAGCCAGCCTTACTGTGGTGATCATTTTGCAAGGTATACAAATACCGAATCATGACGCTGTACACCTGAAATGAACACAACGTTGCATGTCCCTACCTCCATTAAAAACCATGTGCGGACCAGACACAAATCCGTGGTTCTCCTCTCAGAGGGCCCAAAGCATGTGTGGCCATCAGTCCGTTGCGTTCCTCCCTTCTCTGGTCCCTTCAGCTCTCAGCCTACATCCACTCCCCCTCTCAAGTTTGTGCCCAAACTTGCACCACTTGAGATTACCTCTCACTGAGAACTCACCTATGGCTGGGAACTCTTCCACCTTCCCTTAATGTATACTAATGTCCGAGTCTACCATAATTGGTCTAGGGGTCGGCCTGGGCATCAGGATTCTTAAAGCTCCCCAGGTGATGTGATCAGGGCTGGGAACCACTGACCTAGACCATAATTCCTCCAGGATGGACATGTTCATCCTAGCCCTCTCTCCTGAGCTCCAGCGACCTACCACAAAGTTCCCTGGACACCCACACAGGGACATTCCACGGGCATCTCAAATTTATCATGTGAAATACCAAACATGGCTCATACCGCTCTCCCACCTTAAAGTGTCTGTTTCAGGTAAAAGCCTTACCTTTACTTGATTTTCCAAGACAGGATGGTGATGCCTCTAGTGCATCAGGATCAGGACAAGATCAAGGACAGGACAGGATCAAGACAGGACGGCATCTAGTGATGCCTCCAGAATTTTATACACAGCACTTTGGTTTGGAGTGGGAGGCTGGGAGCAAGCTGTTTTGACGTGGTTTCTATGCTGACCTGGGGTGGTGGGGAACAAGATGCTTGCAAAGATTATAAGAATCCAGATCTTCCACTAGCCTTTCCTTGCCACTGCCAGCTGAGCTGCCACCAATCCAACAGGCTCCCAGGCCAGTTGGCTCCACATCAGAGATCTCTCTTGAGCCCAATTAATAGTCTCTTCATTGGTCTCCCTGGCTTACTTTCCCAAGTGCCAATCCATATATGCCCCTCTCCGCTTCCAGAATGGCCTTTCTAAAATGCCAGATAGATCAGTCACCTCCTATTAGCAATGGGAGACAAACATCTGAGCAGCCGTCATTGATTTCCCACACGTACCTCCCTCCCCAGACCGACTTCCCCTGAAAGCAGAGGCCACACCACCCTGATTTCTAGATCTGCATCCTTGAGCCCAGGCTCCGGCAGGAGCTGCAGGAGATGTGGTCATAAAGGCTTAGGGAACTGATACGAGGAAGTCCAAGGATTCAGCAGGACTCCAGGACGATTTGTAGCTGACGGCCATCAGTGACCACAAAGGCTTTGGGCACATATGTGAGTAGATGCTTGTAGATTGACCTGTCTGGCAAGTACCGGCTTGGAAAAAAAAAAAAAAAAAACAGGCTGTAAACTTCCACAGTGCTGCAGGGAGACACTCGAAGACGCTTCCACAAATGTGATGTTATTTCCCGGCGACAGGGGAGGTAGTCACCCCCACAGCGATGGCCGAGGAGTGAGCATCTTCCAGAGCCATGTATATGCACAGCTGTTACCAGAACAGTCCCCAGATACCAACGAGGTAGTTTGTTCTTGCTCCTTTAAGACATGGTTTCCAGAACAAGAAGTAGGCCAACACAGAGTTGATATCTGCACAGAGCCTGATACATGATTTTCACTCGAAATCCCCTTTCCAGAGCAAAGAGCGAGTCAGTGTGTTTGCGCGTGAGCGTTCGTGGGTGTGAATGTGTTTTCTTTTGCTATCTCCTGTGTGTTTGATCCTAGACTGATGAGAGGGGTGATGGGTGAGTGAAATTCTCTGGAAAACAGCTTACTGCTCCTGCAGCCGTTTCAACATATGGTGCTTAACCGAAGTACAACAAACGTGTCATTTCCATGTGCTCTGCTACCTACATGAAATTCTAAACAAGGAATGCAGTGTGAGGCGGGAGGGAGTTTATTTCTGGAATTGAGCACCTGAGCCTCTCAGGCTTCTGAGTCATGTGAGCTTCAAGATGAACACTTGACTGGGAGGCTCTCACGAGGCCGCCCTTAGTAACGCACGTTCTCCCCAGGTGGGGCATCGCCGATGATGCTCCGAGAAGCCACGGAAAACTCACCCTGAAGAAATCTGATTCACGGCATCGGATTTACACCCTGACCCTGCTGGTCCTTCCTGAATGCCAGCCATTCCCCAATCCTGAAATTCATGCTCCAAAGCGGGGTTTCTCAGCCTCGGCACCACGGGTATTTGTGGCCCGACAGGATGGGGCCCGTCCTGTGCGTTGCAGGAGGGTGAGCGGCATCCCTGGCTTCTGACCCCCTAGATGCCATTCGCACCCCCTGCCCCCAAGATGTGATCATCAAAAATGTCTCCGGACACTGCCCAATGTCTCCTGGTGGGGGAGGCGAATCACCTGCCCCCTCCCCCATGGAGAACCCCTGGTCCAAAGGAGAGCGTCTTGCTAGGGAATCAAGAGGGCTGTCAGTATAGACCCCAGGCGGGAGATTTGAACATCCCTCTTTGTAGACCCAGCTGTGCGACACAGCTCAGTCAGCGCTGTTAGACACCTGCCATAGTCCCACGTACATCAAAAGTTTTCCTGAAGCTGCGGTCACAGGGAGCCTCAGGAAAGAGTTATCAATAGTAATTGCCTCTTCCAAAAGTTCATTCTGAACTTTAGTAGCTGCAGGAACGTATTTTGGCTGCTAAATGCAAAGACAAATGCCAAGACATTGCCTTTATATCTTTCTCAAATTCTTTTTTTCATAATTGCCCCCAAGAGAAAATGTTATCCATGTGGCTTGGTTGGAACCCAAAAGCAGAGCTACTTATTGCCATAGCAACAGAGCCAAGGTGCATTTCCTGTAACCCTCTGAGCTCACAGTGCAGGCTCCCAGTTCCAGCCCACGGGATTTTCTTCTTTTTCCTCCCAAACTTTTATTTAAATTCTAGTTAGTTAACATATAGTATAATACAGGTTGCAGGAGCAGAATTTAGTGATTCATCACTTACTTATCACACCTGGTGCTCATCCCAGCCAGTGACCTCCTTAATGCCCATCCCCCATCTAGCGCATCCCCCCCAACCTCCCCTGCAGCAGCCCCCAGCTCGTTCTCTATCGTTAGAGTCCCTTATGGTTTGCTTCCCTCTCTTTTCCCCCTTCCATATGTCCATCTGTTTTGTTTCCTAAATTCCACATATGAGTGAAATCATATTGTATTTGTCTTTTTCTGACTGACTTATTTCGCTCAGCATAAATACGCTCTAGCTGCACCCACATTGTTGCAAATGGCAAGATTTCATTCTTCTTGATGACTGAGTAATATTCCATTGTGTATGTGTACACACACACACACACACAACCTGCATCTTCTTTATCCATTCATCACGGGCCGGATTTTCTAATTGCTCTAAGATAGGAATCAATAAACTCACACTTTACAGTTCAAGAAATTAAACCTCAGTCACAGTGACAATGAGCATCCACATATGTGGTTCTTCTAGCTGCCATAGGGCTTTGTATTTGGAGAATATTCCTAGGGGAAACACCAATCCTGGAGGCCCTTCTAGACTATTGAGTCCACTTCTGAGTGAACGCAGAAATGGGGAGCATGAGTAAATGATCTGAAGTGCAAAATTCTGGCCACTCCCAACGCCTCTAGCTCTGCTTTTGTTGGTACCTCTGCCCACAGTGCCTCCCACACCCTGCACAGATGTCACCCCCCAGATTTCCCAGCCTCAGAAGATGCCCTTTCTCCATCACCCCATAGCACCTGTTCATAATCTGCTCCATTGTAGTGACATTCTGTCACACGTCTGAAATCACTGCAAGACTGGAGACTCCTGGAAGGTAGAGATGATGTCTTCTCTGGCACTTACGAAGGATTTTCATAAATGTCTACTGAATTGAGAGGGCCCTTTAATGTTTGGCACTTAAGAGAAGATGAAAACCAAAGGATAACAAAAGAAACTCATAAAATAATTTGGAAAAACAAGAAAAAGCACACAATTATGAACCAACACCCCAGCTCAAGGCATCTGGCAGAAGGCTTAGAGTGAGTCCAGATACAACCTGAAATTCTAAATCTTCCATCGATGGGTTTAGAGTATGTCATTCATTCAAGGACTATCCACGGAATGTCTACTATGCGCTTGGCAGTGGACAGGTGAGAATAATAAGGTTTTATACCACTCTAAGGCTTTATGGTGTATATAAGAGTTTTAGCCACATAATCGAATCAGAGTAATATTCAGAAACTCAGTGGTGGTGTTTTCTTAAGACCATACACATGAGAGATCCACCTCCCCTGACTGATATTACACTTGGAGCTCTTTTGAAAACTACTTCCATTCCGAATAACACCTCTGAAGAATCTTACACTTCTCAATAAACAAATAATTAAAATTTCCCAATTTTTAAATTTCAACACTCAGCTAGTGAATCAGGGCTTTAGTCCAAGGAAATCTGTCACAGAAGCAGCACACAGAATCTCTCTCTGTGGCAAAGTTCTCTGGGCTTTGTCCAAAGGCAGGAAGCTCACTTAGTTATTAAGATAAATAGCAGAGGGAAGTCAGGCCGAAGCTCAATGATTTCTACAACTTTTCTTAGCCTTGCAAAGTTGCCACAGCCAAGTTTTCCAAAACTATTCCTCACCAGGACGCTCAGAAAAGTTGACCCAGAGACACCTTTACATGGGCATTTATTTATAAAAAGCCCCTATTCAAAATAAGGTAATGCTAGCGTGGGCTCTGAAAACCCAGAAATGATCAGATACACTTGGGTGACACAGAACCCAAAAATGGGCAAGCTGTAATTTCATTTTGGATGTATTAAACTTATTTGCTGCAATTTTATGTGGGACAGGCTACGTTTGTCTGTTTGTTTTTACAAAATTTTAAGACTGTTCTTATATATTCCCCTCTCCAACATGCTAAAGATCTTCTGGCTTGTCCAGCTTCAGAATGTACCTGCCTTGGCTTCCAAGGGGGACTCAGTCTCACAGAAGTGGTTCTTGAGCTTTTCAGCACTTGAGAGTGGCATGGATCTGGCGACGATAGTGCTTAAGGACGTTGGATGGGAGAGGCAACAAGATGCCAAGCAGCAGTTCTGGATACTGACTATTTGATTATTTCCAAGAAGTTCATGTAAGTTAACAGGATTATTTCAAAATGATTTCTGGTGATACGAACAGCATTCTTTTGACTCTTCTAAAGCTAAGCCAAATATGAGTTACATGACATATTCCTAGCCCTCTGAAGGTATATTAGTGCTCAGCTCATGAAACCTCGTTAATCTAGACTTTTGTTTTAATATTCCCCCCCCCAAAGAGTAAACAAAGTAGCATATAGAACATACACGTCAACTCTCATTTTTGGTATTATTCCAAATTAATATGCTTTACTAACCTCTCCTCCTGAGCTATCTACTGTGGTTTTGCATTTCAGGTGTGTTTTTCATTGTCTTTCCTTGGCTTTGTCTCACGTTGTTCCAGAAACCAGAAAAAGGGTCCATCTCATAGGTGAGCTGTTTCTTGAAGGTTCATTTCTGAAATGAGCGGGTTCTCAAAGAACCTTCCGTGGTGAAGTTCCTTTTTGAGAAAATCACACTTCTGAAATAATAAGCCCTAAAATACTCTCCTTGAAGCATGCACAGTACAGAAAAAGAGCAAGGATGCCTCATTTGCAGCCCCTGAAATAAAACCCAGGATATCTTTTGTAAAGAGAGTAACTGCCTGAATAAGAGGGGTTTATTGTTTCTCAAGGAGGCTTTCCAACAATCTGGCATTTGAATTCACTGGAGTATTTCCTATAGTAAGTTTCCATACAGAGCTGCATTGGCAGGAACCGAGGAGTGTGGTTTTCAGGTCTTGGAGATGATTAGGCTTACGCTGTGGCCCGCTTACTGATTGTACAGCCGGTCCGGCCTCACCTTCTATGAGTCACAGCTGCAAGTCCCGCTTACAAACTCTCAATTTACACTTCCATGGTTCATCTGGGGTACTTAAGGAGTCCCTGACCCACGCTGGGCACTTCAGATAGCATTTGGCATGGGAAGGACTTTATAACACAGGCCGCATCGCATACTACGCAAAATATTTGTTATTCGGTACATGCACCTCAATCCAGTTTGGCCTCACGACTGAAATTACTGCTGACTAGGGACGAATACTGTACTACCTTGGGATAGGAACTATTTGGCTTTGTAACAAAACACATTTTTTTTCCGAGTGCAACTTGGGGAGATGCCAGATCTTTATTATAAACATGGAAACCAACACTTAATCTTTCATGAGTTTTCCTGGACTCTATTTCCTTATTATTCAATGGGCAGATTCCAATATATCTACTTGACATTGGAGAGGAAACATATTCTCCAAGGCAGTGGAAGAAATTCTTATATTTACCAAATGGAAATTCCTCCACTTGCTTTCCAGGCCTCTTTTGAAAATAACCACAGGAAGAAATGGGATCTACTCTTACAGAATCCAAACTTTAAAGTACTTTTGCAGATTCTGCAGAGTGAAGACAAAAGAAGAAGCTGTGACCTTCTACTTGGAGTAATGGTTAGGAAGATATAAACATGGCTAGACTCACTGGTGACATCGTTGTCATCGTCTAAAGCATTGTGAGAGGCGGAACAGTTAGTGAGACCAGTCCCTACCATTTATACGGTGACCATGTGAACCTGGAGAGGCCTCATCGTGCCTCGTCATTTGTGTGACTTTAGCCATGGACTTCGTGACCTCAGTAGTGCTGGGACAGAACGGAGATAAACATAGCAGTGATACTAAACCTTGCAAACTGGGGGGGGGGGGGGAGAAAAAGCGTTTGTAAGTCCCTCTGGTCAATAAATCAAGACGTGGGGGCGCCTAGGTGGCTCAGTCGTTAAATGCCTTCGCCTCAAGTCATGATCCCAGAGCCCTGGGATCGAACCCTGCATCGGGCTCCCTGCTCAGCAGAAAGCCTGCTTCTCCCTCTCCCACTCCCCCTGCTTGTGTATCCTCTCTCGCTGTGTCTCTCTCTGTCAAATAATAAATTAAATAAATAATCAATCAATCAATCAATCAATCAATCAAGATGTGGCAAATTCATGGCATTTTGATGTCCCCATGGTAGCTAAAATTATTTTCCTCTTTCTCATCTACCTTCATTAGCTGTGACTTCTCTCTGATTGTAATTTTCATCTCCTTCTTCATGGCAAGTGATTTCAGGATGCATCCTATTACACTGAAATAAGAGGGTGAGGGTCCAGAATCTTCCACCTCGGTCACTTGGTACCTATGGCCAGTCACTTGAAATCTTCGGGTCTGTTTTCTCATTTCTAAGATGGGGAGAATAATGTTTGCTCTGGGAGAATCAGCTGGCACGATACACATGAAAGTGTTTGCACATTCTAGCCTGCTGTCAAATCTGCAGATGATACAACTGCCTACGCAGGTAACTTAAAAGACTCTACGGATGATTAGAATGAATGGGCGGGTTCAGCAAAGTGGCTGCGATAATTTCAACATACAAAGACAAACTGCATTTTGATAAGCTTGCAGCCAGCAGTTACCAACTATAACATTAAGAGATGCGCCACTTATAATTGTAAAACAATACATAGTGCACTCAGAATCTATGGAATGTGACAGACACATAGAGATTTATCTTTCAGCAGAGGTCACCTGCCGACAGTTCCCCACATTCAGGTGGCTTCCTGTGTCTGCCTAGGGGCAGTCTCTGGCCATGCAGGTGTCCTGAATCACCTGCCCAGGGCAGACCGGAAGTACAGAGAGGGTGAGGGCCCAGGAAAGAGTCTGGATGTTGGCACACATCCTTCTGCTCCATCACCTCCCACGGGACATTTCTCAGGCGTGTTCTCTACAGTCTCTCAGCAGAATTCACCCCTGGGGCCCCACAGCGGTAATCAGCTCACGAACACATTATCTACTGGCTTGCCTCCCTCCCCTGTACCACCTCCCTACTTCCTTCACTGGGCTTCTAGGATCACCTCCCAAAAAAACTACCTTCACTCAATTCCTGGTCTCGGACTCTGGTTTTAGAAAGCACACAACAACACAGAGCAAAGAAATAAATGCACAGTGAATATCCAGGGTCCCATAATTGACATCTTTACTTTGGGATGGGTAGACATGGCCTCAAAAATGAAAGGAAGTCATACTTGAAACATCTTGGCATGAAAACAAATTCTTTCCTCTAATAGGATGGTTCCTGATTCACGGAGTTACCAGGATGACTCAAATCTTGATTTTCCTGAGGTCCCAGTTGTAGTAAAGCAAGATAATCCTAAGCTTTATGGAGTCCAACCTTCTGCCATAGATTTACTGAAAACTTTGGCAAGGTTGCAGGCCAGGGAATGAGCTAATCCTTCAGAAATATGCCTCTGCCTCTTGCCACTCCAGTATTTTGAAATGTGGCAGGGATAAAGAATCGGCTTGGCATAAGCCAGTGTATCTAAAACCCAATGTGTACAAACATACAAATTGTTTGTGGGTTCCTAGAGATGGGCAATAATGCCTGACTCATCACATCTGCCCTTGGGCTCCTCCACGCCCCTTCATCCGGCACACTACGCTGAAAGAGTATATTTGGGAGGTGTACCAACTAAACTGCATCTTTTGGCAAGCCACTACACCTCTCGTGTCTGCTTTCTTGATTTATTAAGCGCGGCGACAACATCTACATCTCATGGTTTTGTCGTAATGATTATATGCGAATATATATAAAACTCACAATATACGTGCCCATTTCTTTCATTCAGCAAGCATTTACTAAGTATTGTTTATGTGCCTGGCATTGTTCTAAAAGGCGGGGGTACATCAGCAAACAAAAGAGACAATGATTCCTGTCCTAGCAGAACTTACATTCTAGCAAGGAATGATAGACAATAAATAGGAAATATGATACACAAGTAAACTATTTAGGATATATTATGGTGTTTACTAGGTATTTTGCTAGCGAAAAAAATGAGAAGTACAGCAGGGTAGAAAAACATCAGGAGGGAAGGAGTGGGGTGGGTCAGCGTGCAGTATCAGATAAGGTGGTCAGGGTTCTCAGCAAGAAGCTGAGATTAGAGAAAATACTAGAAGGAGAGGAGGATGTTGAAGTATTGATATTTAGAGAAAGAGTGCCCTAGGCAGCGGCATAAATATACTTTAGTGTACATTAAATATCTTCCACTAGCCATCTCTATAGTGGCTTTTTAATTGAATTAAACAATATTGACAATAACAATAAAAGAAACGTGATAAACATTTATTTAGTATGTGCCAAGTGCTATTTAGGCTTCTCGTACATTAACTAAACTGATTCTCATAGCAACTCTTGGTGTAGGCACCATCTTTGAGAGAGGTACTCTCCTATTTTGAGCTAATAAATCTGAGGCATAGAAAAATTAGTAAACTTTTCAAGGTCACACAGCAAGTAAGTGGGGAAGAGAGAAATCAAAGTATTCTGACTGAAATATTGAGCACTCAGCCACTATACCATACCGCCCTTCTTCAATTAAAGGGATAGTTAAAGGGGTGCTAGACAGATTGCCTGGGGTGAAAGTTGAGGGTATAGAGGGAGGTTGGGACTGCAAAGGGGCCTGAGGGGGTCTCTTAGGGGTGATGGAAATATTTTGCTATTTTTTAGTGGTGGTCCTTCACAATAATTGTCAAAACTTATCAAACTGTATACTGAAAACGGATATAATTTATTATGCATAAATTATTCCTCAATAAAATTGGCTTTAAAGAGCATTGGGTTGGGTCGCCTGGGTGGCTCATTTGGTCAAGGGTCTGACTCTTGGTTTCGGCTCAGGTCATGATCTCAGGATCGTGAGATCAAACCCCAAGTAGGTCTCCCCACTCAGTGGGGAGTCTGCTTCCCGTCTCCCTCTCCCTCTGCCCCTCTCCCTGCTCGCTCCCTGGCTGACAGCCTGCAAGAAAGAGGGATCTTTGTTCTACAATGACAAGAAACTAGATCCTGCCAACAACATGAGCATGGAAGAGGATCGTGAGGTCAGGGTGACACCTTCTCTGCAGCTTTGTATGGTCCTGAACGGCGTTTCCAGTCAGATGTCCCTGGACTCCCGACCCCCAGAAACTTGATGTTGAGATAATCAAGGAGTGCTATTCCAAGACAGTGCATTTGCAGTACTTTGTTACCCAGCCATAGAAATTGAACGTACTGCTCCTGAAAAAGATTCACTCATTCACTTAACATGTATTGAGCCCCTGCTACATGTACTGCCCCAGAACAGCTCCCCTTGGCCAGAAATTTCTATTTAGGTGTTTTTCTCTGTGTTCCTCATGCAGCTTATCACTGGGGGTTAGAGCACAGTCCTGGGAGTCAAACTCCCTGGCTCAAATCTCAGTTCTGCCTGCTAGCTGTGAACTTAGGGAAACTATTACTTCTTTGTGCCTCAGTTTCCTCATTTGTAACGGCAGGTAATAGTTTCTACTCCATTCAAATGGGTTGTATTAGACTGAGTAGGTTAGGTTTCACTGGGGCCACAAATTAACCATGGACTCACGTGGTTTCATGTAATTAGAACCTGTTTCTCACTCATGCTAGGTGTTCGACTTGGGTTTTAAGGTGCCCCGCTTCTTATAGATACTCATGGACTCCAGCAGGTGGCAGGTTCTCCAAATTAAGAGGCCAGCATCTGGACCATGGCCTAGAGAGAGCTGGAGGGCATTTACCACCCTGGCCATGAAGGAACACCTGTTACTTCTGCTCACAGCGCATGCGCTGAGACCAGTCATAGCCCCACCTAACTCCACTTGTTCGGGAAGAGACTTGACCGAAAAAGAAGCCCACTGTGTGGAAATCTTTCCAGGTAGTGAGAAGAGGCAGGCTCTGAGGAAGGAATGACTGACATATTCAAGGAGTAAGAAGGCCACTGCAACAGCTGTGTGGTGACTAAAGACAGGAGGTGCAGAAGAAGCCAGTGGAGAGGAAGGAAGGAGTGAGATCAGGCAGGGTCTCGCCAGGATCCACACAGCAGCCGCTCAGACTTCAGAAACAAATCTCCACCTCTGAGAGTTTCTGTTGACTGTCCTATCTAAAACAGCATCCCCCTTTCCCCAGTCACCCCCATTCCTTCGCCAATTCTAACTTCTTCATTGTGCTTACATGTAATTGTATTGTGCATGTATTATTGCTCCCCCCCAGTCTCCTGCACTAGAAGCAGAAATCCCCACCCTACTCACTGTACCTCCAACATCTAGTATGGTAGATACACCTATAAACTTAATAAGTGCTTGCTGACTGAATGAATGAATGAACGAATTAAACGTGTGTTTGGCTTTCCTTCTACACACCAGATCTGATGAGTTCAGTTAAGGAATGCATTGTCTGCCTCAAAGACCATTCCAACATCAATTTCCATTTAGATCCTGCAGGATTTAATCATCAGGGAGAGCATCAGTTCCTCATAGGAGCTGACAGCAGGAAATACATCCACATCTTACCCCTGAAAACCACAGTGCTTCCAGGCCAGATAAAGAAACAGGCCTGCATAGGAGTGTCCCTTGGCTCTATCAGTGGTCCCTAATAATACCTAGTATGGAGGATCTCTGAGGACAAGAACAGTTCTAGAAGCCACATCCATCCTCAGGCAGGCCTGTCCTCAACAAAAAGTAGATCCAACTCCCTCGAGTATCTAGAAACCCAAACTTTCTTCCCCTGAAGTCTTTCGAACTGACAGCAGCCTGAATAAAGCCAGATGGCCTAGGATTGGTTTAGTTTAAATTCATTTTCCTGGAGTAGAATATATATATATGTATATTTCAAAGATATTTTATTAAATATCTTTAAAAATCTTTTTCTGAAACTCTCATGTACTTTTGTTTTGGTTCAAGTAGGTTTTCTTGTTTATTAAGATATAACTGACGTATATTAGTTTCAGATAGACAACACAATGTTTTGATATTTGTATATACTGTGAAATGATCACCACAATAAGTCTAGTTAACATCCATCACCACAGTTACAATCTTTTTCTTGTGATGAGAACTTTTAAGATCTATTCTCTTAATTACTTTCAAATATGCAATACAGTATTAACTAGAGTCACCATGTGGTACATTAAATCCTTAAATATTATATGGGCCGGGCGATTGATAAATTATTTAAATTCATTCTCAAGATAATATTGACTATAGATATTACTATCCCCATGCTATAGGTAAGGAAACAGAGATCTAGAGAGGTAAAGCCATTTGTCCCAAGTTTATCCAATTACTAAGGAGAGAAAAAGCATTTGAAAACAAAACAAAACAAAGGCTTTGAGCTTATATCTTCAAATTTGCAGATCAGTGCTCATCCTATACTCCATGACTAGAGGTAGTAAAATAGAGCATGACCTCTAGATTCAATCTTCCTGCTCTTAACTCACTTTGTTATAAGTACTTGTTTAAATATCCGTGTTTCACCTAGCAATTCCACTTCTGGGTATCTATATGATAAGTTAAAATGCATGCCCTCCCAAAGACTGGTACACAAATGTTCATAACAGCATTATTCATAAGAGCAAAAAGACAGAAACAATCCAAATGTTCCCCAACTGGTCAATGGATAAACAAATTGCATCATACCCATACAATGAAATTCTATTCAAGAACAAAAAGGAATGAAGTACTGATACAAACTACAACACGATCAACCTCAAAACTTACGGGAAGTGGAAGAAGAAGTCAGATAAAAAAGGATCACGTGGTGTAGGATTCCATTTCTATAGAAAACGTCCAGAATAGGCAAAGCTCTCTCATTTAGAGACAAAGTGGATTAGTGGCAGCAGGGGCTGGCGAGAGGTGGATGGAAGGAATGGGGAGTGACAGCTAATGAGCATGAGGGCTGTTACTGGGTAGACGGAAATGCTCTTAAAGTTGAATCATGGTGATGGTTACACAATTCTGCAAATTTACTAAAAATTATTGAATTGTACACTTAACATGAGCCAATTTTATGGTAGGCAAGGTATGCCTCAATAAAGCTGTTTTAAAAACCATTGAGAAAAAGCAAGAGAGGAAGTTCAGGGGTGGGGAGAGACCGATTTTTTCTTAACCATCACAACCAGGCTTTGGAAACACATCTCAAGAAGGATGAAAACATTCTTGTGTATGGGACAGCTCAGCAGAATGTTATCAAGGAAACTACATTCTTATCTCGGAGGCTAAGGATGGAGCCAAAAGATATGTCTGAAGTTCAGACTCCTTGCAGGCAGCAAAGCTTCCCCGCTGAAGGCTCTGGTGGCTGAGAACCAGGGGCCCCTGTCAAGGAGAAACAGACCAGTCTGACCAGGAACGGGCCAGATAGGGCACCGTGCAGCCTGCCCATAAGCCAGGGCTAGGAGGGAGGCTGGAGGAGGGACTATAGTGTCTCTGGAAGTCAAAATATTTTCTTTTACCCAGTTGCCAACTTGCAGGGAAGGAAATTAAAGCAAAGCTGCTTTCCTAATTTAGGGCAAGGATATTTTCCATATTTTGGTAGAAATCTTTTATTTATGAGATGCGAAAGGAACCAGAGCCATACAGAAAGCAAAAGTGTCTACTGGCTTTTTAGCACATGGTAGGCTGCACATTTCCTTCTTGTGCTTTTAAAAATGCCTGAAAAAGAGTCCAACTTGTAAAGTCACACACATCTAATTCTCTGTGAAATTTAGGTCAAGAGATATGACCTGAGCTGAGTCACATCTGAGTCAAAGCGAACTACCCCATCTCTCCTCTACCCACAAGAGTGCCCTCTCCATAAAAAAAAAAAAAAAAAAAAAAAAAATCAAACCATGTTTGCCTTAGATTAACATCAAACCTTGAGATGATGTGGGAAAGTGACCTTTTGCTTTATTTGTATGGCGCAGTAATGGCATCCTTGAGTTTCCTCCTTCCCAAGCCTCTGAAAACACTTTCCAAATTTATTTCAGCTCTGGTCAAGGAGCAACACAATAGGAATACAGCAGTAATTGTATTGTTTTAGTGACTCAGTCAAAAGAAAGAAACATCCCCACCACACTGTGTTTGAAAATTCATTCCAAATTGATTCATCAAATTTTTATGAGATTTAATGTGACATTCTGATCTCCCAAATCGTAGAAAGCAGCCGTTTCTTCTTCCTATAAAGGCTGTGGCAGGACGGTATTCAAATTTACAATTTTGTGTGGTGAGCACCCGACGAGGCATTTTCTTTCACTTTCTAACTAGAATCCCACGGTGACACAACAGAGCAGAAGAACGCACGGCCACGCCAAGAGCTGGACCTCACACGTGCTTCTACTAACTGCGTGGTTGACTGAATGGCTTTTTAAATGTATTTAAGACCCTTCTCCCATCTCTCGCTTCCTATCCGTGCCATCATTCAGAAGTTCAGTCTGTCGCAGCCGGAAATCTGGGCCACCAACCCTCTACTGCATTAAGGCAGCATTTCATGCGTCTCTCCCCGGTGGCATTGATGGACTCCTTTCTCCCTACATTCAGTTCAGGACTGCAGCACCCACAAGACACCTGAGCAACTGCAAGGTAGTGCGGGAGGAGTGGCGAGACAGGTAGGAGTGACGCCTGCCACTGTATTTGCCTTGAGTTCAACTATGCGCGCTCTTCAAGATGCGAGTGGGGCATGTGGAGACGGAGAAGGGAGAGAACGAAGGGATAAAGCCACGAGAAAGCACAATCATCACTTAAATACGGATTCCCCTCTCCCTCTGCCCCGGCCCACCTTTCATAGTGCGTGTCTACCACATATCACTTATGTGTTCCCCCAGTGACGGGCCCTTGATTGCCTGTGATTCTCTACTCCCACAAAAGGCCGTGATGAACGTCTCCTGTGTGGCCCTTTATGGACCTATGTAAGAATTTCTCTGAGCTGTATTTACTCAGGAGCAGAAGTGCTGGGTCATAGGATGAGGGCGCTTCAATCCGACCAAGCATTTCAAAACTGGCTTCCAGAATGGCTGCACCAGTCTCAATCCTGAGAGTGCAACAAGAGTCCCAGATCCCCGGGTCCTCGGCAACACTTGACACTTTTCAGTTTTCTGATTTTGGCCAGTGGCACTTATCTTGGACCATGAAGCGCCCTCGAGGAGAAAGCCAGGTGCTGGGAAGCTGGAGGAGGGAGACTGAAGGAACCTGGGTTCCAGGCAGACGTGGAGCCGCCATCCCAGCCTCCTTTAAATAAGAAAACCATAACCGCCTCTCTTTGTAAGCTATCGTTTTTTTCCATTTTCTCATATATGCAGCTAAATCTCTCATCCTTATTTATACACTGTTGACACGTAAAATGAATTCCACCTTGAGATATAAAAAGCATGCCCTCTTCATGGCCAAAGATAGACCGCAGTGGAACCGTCTTGCAAAGAGGAACATTTACAAAGTGACTGCTTGCCCTCCAGGTAAGTCAAGATTATTTACTTTTATTTTAAAAGAAATCACTGTGCGTTCAATTCAAATGTTCCCTGCTGAGCTTTTCTTGTTCAGCATTTTAAGCCAATGTGATTAATTTTACTGACAGGCTAAAACACACAGACACGAAAACTGAAACTAAATCACAGATAAACAAGGAGGACACATAACAATACATTAAAAGGCCAAAAGACAGGTGTCCTAACACCCAAACAATTATTCGTAAACTATAATTAGAGGGGGAAAGGCACAGGATGTTCCTACCTGTTTATAAAACTTAATGAATCTCAGCCAAATCCTCCTCCTTTTATCTCCAGTAATTGCCAAGCAAGTTCAACTGCACAGCTAAAGAATTTGTCAACCCCTTCTTCCACAAGTTAATTCCCTTTTGTATATCCTGTTAATTTTCTTCAGTCTTTCATCAGAAGTTCCTTAGATCTACCTTGTGATAAATTGCCTCTTTTTACTTAACCATGACAAGCCTCATGTGTAAAGCAAAACCAACAGTCATGAAAAAGTTATCTTCTCCTTCTTTCCACCAAATTAAACCGGCAAAAGGAATATCATTCTGCAGATGCTGAAAAGAGGCGTGGCAGGTGAGCTGGTCTCCCCACCTTCACCCCAGCTGTTCATGGCAAAGTCAAAGCTAGAACAATCCTCAGGTTCCACCTTGTGCACCGCGCACCTGCCATCTCTTTCCAGCATTCCCAATCCCCTTTGCTGTTCCGCTGCAGAGCACTCTTCGTTACCCACTGATCGTTGGGTTTTTGAGCCTTAGAACCACTCGTGCCATCACACATTTTATAAAGGCAGGCAGTCTTGGTGTTTCCTCACCAAATTCTTGGCAGAACTTGGTTCTCTTCCACTTTGTCTTTTTTTTTTTTTAAGCATGTATTTATTTTATAGAGACAGAGAGAGAGGGTGCATGAGCAAGGGGAGGGACGGGGGAGAAGGAAAGGGAGAGAAGCAGACTCCCCACTGAGCAGGGAGCAAGATAGGGGGCTCGGGCTCAGGACCCTGAGATCATGACCTGAGCCGAAATCAAGAGTCAAGACTCTTATCTGACTGAGCCACCCAGTCACCTCTTCCCTTTATCTCTTTAAAGATAAGAATTATGATACCCGCTTACTGAACTGGGTGCTCCTGTGTTGACATGGGCTCTGCAGAGCAAATCTACTCTGGCCCTCACACTAACTGGACAAGGTAAGAACCGTAGAGAAGTTAACTTGCCAAAGCTGCCAAGATACGTCCACTTTATACGCCAACCTTCCTGTGCCTAGAGTACCATTGCCCAACAGAAACCTGATGCAACCACATATGTAATCTTTAGTGTTTTGATAGCCAGATTAAAAAAGTAAAAATAAACAGATGAAACTGATTATAACCAACTCTGTATTTCATCTCACCCCAATACCCCAGGTAGTATCATTGTCAATAGGCAATCAATGCGAAAATAATTATTAATAAGACATTTTACATTGTTATAGCGTATCTCAGTTGGGACAACAAATTTTCATTAGAAATACTTGATCTTGATTTAGATTTCACAGAATAGACCATTGGAAAATGAACAATGAATCTTGGAACACTGAAAAATAAAATAAAATTAAAAAAAAAAAAAAAAAAGGAAAAGTAGATTCACATACCCAAGTTGTCCCAAGCATATTTAAAGGTTTTCCAAAAACTGAACATAGTATCGGTGTTTTTAGTAAAGTTTAAATTTAATGTCATGATAATTACGTAAAACTAAAATCAGTTGTGGGTAGCACTAGCCACGTATGTGTCAAGTGTCAAGTGCTCATGAGCTGCATGGAGTCAGTGGCTGTCACAGGGGAGAGTGCAGCTCTAGGTTAATGAATGTCCTTACAGGCAACTCAACTACACATCCCCATCCGAGCTCACGCGCTGCAAATGTCCGCTCCTCCGCCACGAGGACAGCTCAGATCCTCCTCCTACGCTGACACTTCCCTGATGCACTCACAAAGCATCCAGAACTCCACTCCTCCTCCAAACTTAGCTAACACTTTCGCTGGGCCTCCTGAATGGCAACCTTCACATTTCCCTTTGTCTAACAGGCACTTCCTTTCACTCCTCTCTCATACTACCATCTTTGCCCTACCTCAAAATTGTGTAAAAAGCAGCTCCACAAAATATTTTTTTGCCTGAATAATCCAAAATGACTGTGAAGGAAGTATTAAAAAGAAATAAGTCTAAATCTCTGAAGTGGACCTATTTACTATCCACCAGCAAAAAAAAAAAAAAAAAAAAAAAGAGAGAAAGAGAAAGGAAAACAACTTTAGTAAAACACTACAGTCTCTTTGGTGTCCT
Source organism: Potos flavus (assembly GCA_028534135.1). Taxonomy (NCBI): domain Eukaryota; kingdom Metazoa; phylum Chordata; class Mammalia; order Carnivora; family Procyonidae; genus Potos; species Potos flavus. The sequence continues at coordinate 97,076,778 of CM052901.1, read as the reverse complement.
TATATAAGTTGAGAAATACTAGCGTACATCATCTTTTGTAACTTTTATAACAGACACATGCATCTCACAAACCAAGGGGCATTTTAAAAGTACCTATTTACATAGGTTTCTTTTTTTTTTTTTAAGATTTTATTTATTTATTTGACAAAGAGAGAGAGATCACAAGTAGGCAGAGAGGCAGGCAGAGAGAGAGGGAGAAGCAGGCTCCCCGCTGAGCAGGGAGCCCGATACGGGGCTCGATCCCAGGACCCTGAGATCACGACCTGAGCCGAAGGCAGAGGCTTTAACCCACTGAGCCACCCAGGCGCCCCTACATAGGTTTCTTACAGAAAGGCAGAATAAGTATCCAGACAACCTTCCATGGAAAACAACTAAGAATGTTGGATAACATATTTTAAAACTCTTAATGGTGTGTATGAGTAGGCAAGAAAGTAAGAAACACTTTGGTCTCAAAATAATCAGAAAGGGCACTGCAGCCCTATAGCCAGTGGTTGCTTGGAAGGCATTTGTTGAACCAGATAAATCTAAATTTTGGTTTTCTGGCCTTACAGGATTTAGGGGACGAAATGCAAATTGCAGCCATGAAAACAAGGTGGCAAGTTGAATAGGACATCCCATAAAGCTAGAATTCTAACAGGATAAATCCTTGCGATAAGGAGGAATACCCCTCTTTCCAGTCATAGGCAGGACAATTTCCTGCCTCAAACTTCACCGGGGGAAACAAGTCCAGCTGTTTCTGCAGTGTACATGGACGGGAGAATGGGTACCTCGTGGGATATACCCAGAAGGACACATGACAGAGCAACAGGAAACAATAGACTACAGATGAATGCAACATTGTGGATGAACTCACATATATAATGACAAGCAAAATAATCAGACACAAAACAGCACATACTGTATGATTCCATTTACATGAAGTACAAAAATGACGGAAGCTCATCTATAGAGATAGAAGTCAGAACAATCCATCCCCCTTGGAGAGGCTGGGTTAGAGTCCACGACTATTTAGCAAGCTTCCGCAACGTTGTATTTTGAAATGTGAGAGCAGGATCTCTGTCCACTTGTAGTATTTGTTCATATACATGTGTGTTTGTATATATTACATATTAATTATAAGTATATATTTCTTTTTTTAAGATTTTATTTATTTATTTGAGAGAGAGAGAGTGCAAGGAAGAGAGCATGAGCGGGGAAAAAGGGAAAAGCAGGCTCCCCGTTGATCAGGGAGCCTGATGTGGGGCTCGATCCCAGGACCGCGGGATCATGACCTGAGCAGAAGGCAGATGCTTAACCGACTGAGTCACCCGGGGACCAAGTATATATAATTTTTATTGCAAATTTATTTATATAGCTATATATAATTATATACATTTAGCTTTATATAGTTACATATCTTTAGCTATATATCTAAAACGATGTAACATAATCATATATTTAATTACAGGTATATATATTTACCTTATGCTCCTAGCCTCTCCATAGAGTGCTGATAGAGACACCTAAGCAGTCTCTCGCTTCAAATCTCTTGCAGACTTCTGGCAATTCTAATCCCCTAGAACACAGCCTGAAATTCTGAGCGAGCGACCTGTTTGCACTGCAGGAATTAAGGGCCAAGGGCGGCAGGATGCGATGTATAAGGTCTACACACCAGTTGCACATACACACGGGGAAGGGAATGGCGGTGAGCAAAAGGCTTCTCCCTAAGTCATTCTCGGCAGTCACCTGCCATTTGCTCTCAGTGGACGTCAGTTCCCAGAAGCCAGTGCGGCACCACCCATGCCTCACAAGAGACAGGAGAGAGAGACGGGAGCATCTCTCCTATGTGACAGGACGCTGTTCCCTACAGGAGCCAGTGCCTGTGTTGTAGAAACAGAAGAAAGCAGCCCCAGATCCAGAATACCTCCTCTGACAGGATTGAACGGGGAGCCCCGAGTGCAGAAGGGAGCGTGTGCCACACTACTGGTGTGTAGCTCACACTGTAGGTCAACCTGGGCACGCAGCTATCTGACCAGCTCGGCTAAGCAAATACTACAAGTGGACTTCATGCCTTCAGATTTCAAAATACAATGCTGCAGAGGCTGATAAATAAATGATGAAGCTAAACCAATTTCCAGCTGTGTGTTTTTCCCAGACACTCAAAATCTCAGCTTACCAAGAGCTTTCATAGTTCATTTCCTCACAGGTACTTTTGTGATTTCACCAGAAACGACTGGCTGATGGGTTCCCTTGTGAAAGTGCCCCATTTGGACAAGTTAAATGAGTAAACCTGGTTAAAAAAATATATTCATCAAGAGCCTCTGGGCATAAGGTACGATTTCCAAGAGCCCAAGCATTCTTGGCTACTTATAAGTATTATTGGAAGGCACTCAAAACCAACACTCCATTTGCCTGATCTTCAGCAAAGAAAACATCAGCCTGTGTGAGCTAATGTGGATGTTATTTTAGAATTAGCTTTGCTGCCATTTCAGGGTAGCTAATACCATTGTCCTCACCTCAAAGCCTTTGAACTGAGATTTAGGAGGTGAGCAAGCTGCAAAGCTTGTGACTCTGAGTGTGGCTCTAGAAAAACTTACACAGTAGTAGATCTGGCTTGGTCATGCAGAAGACTTTCCCTTAACTCACTAGGTATTTGGATCATGGGGAGAGTTGAAATATCGGTAGGAGCAGCAAGTGCTGGCTTCATTGGTGGGCAAACTGGGCAGTCACCAGGCCTTCGTGCCGCAAACTTCCCCAGAATTAGTTTAATACTCTGCCGTAGCCATCTCAAAATCCTTAAGTCTTGAGCAAGGGGCTCTGCATTTTCATTTTGTATTCAGCCTCCCAAAGTACATGACGATCCTGGAGACAGCAGTGTGACCTTACTTCTACCCCCTCCCCAGACCTCCTTCTTTCTTATTGTTTACACATACGATATTGTCTCTTCATACTAAAATAAAATTTTATTTTTTAGCAGCTGGAGGGCCTGGCCCATCAGAAGGATGAGAAAGAGGATCAGAGAACAGTAATAAGAAAAGATAGCATCAGAGGCAATGGAAGCTGGATCCACAGTCTACGGGAACTCTCTGTACAATCTCTGCAACTTTTCTGTAGATCTAAGCTAATTCCAAAAGGTCAAAGGTCAGGTCATCATAAACTTACAAAGTAAAATTAGTATTTTAATTTTTAAAAAAAAAATTTTAAAAATTTGTGGCTTCCACACACCCAGTGTGGAGCCCAATGTGGGGCTTGAACTCAATGACCCTGAGATCAAGACCTGAGCTGAGATCAACAGTTGGACGCTTAACTGACTGAGCCACTCGGGCCCCCCTAGAATTAGTATTTTTTAAAGACAGTTGTAAAGAATCAAAACCCAAAGCAAAAAACAAGCCTCTTACACCTCAAAATTAAAAATGAAAAAGAAACAGCATTCTTAAAAAATTACTGGATCAAAGAGAAATTAAAAATGGAAATTATAAACTTGACAATGCAATGCTGCTGTTATTTTTGAACTATTAAAGGATTTAAATAAAATGTTTAGATATAGCAAAACTATGTTCGAATGTCAATAGTTTACTTTCAAACCAGCAACAATAGCAAAAATTAAAATCCCCTTTGCAATTGCCACAAAAAACAATTAAAAAAAAAAACTACTGGATTTGTATGAAATTCCTAGCAAAGATAAATCTATTGAGACATAAGGCAGACAGATCAGTGCGGGGCCTGGGTCTGGGCATAGGCATGGGGACTGACAGCAAACTAGAAGAAAGGAAATTCTTGGTGTGGTGGAAGTGTTCCAAACTGGTTTGCGGCAATGAGCGCACAAACCTACTAAATATCACTGAGCTGCACACTTACCACAGGTGAATTTTATGGTATGTAAATTATGACTTCAATAAAGCTTTACATTTTTTATTTCTAAAAAAGAGCTACGAATCAATTTAGTAAGACCTTTGCATTAGCAATATACATGTGTGTGAATGGGCTATAAAATTTTCTTAAAGGATACTAAAGAAGACCTGAAGAAATGAAGAACCATTTTCTGTTTCTGGATGGAAAGATTTAATTTTGGAAAGACATCAGTCTTCCCCAAATTAATACATAAAAATAAATTCTTCTTGCAATCTACAAAAAAGAAAGAGAGAAAGAGAAAGAGAGAGAGAAAGAAAGAAAAAAAATATAAGGAAAAGAAAAATCCTTCTGTCACCACAAGGTGGGACAGGAAAGCATCCTGGGGGGAAGCAAAAGGTCACAGTGTGACCCCTGAGATCCAGGGACACAGAGCCCGCCTAAGACCAGGACTGAACCAGGTCAATAGTAGCTTAATTCACTTAGAAACATGTGAGCGCCTCTTGTGTGAGCACACTGTAGGAAAGAAGTTACAGAGTACAGTAGGAAGAATATTCCCCATCCTGTGCCCAAGAAGTGTGCATTGAGCAGGGGAGAGAATTTGACCATGGCGAGAGGGACAAGGCAAAGGGAGAGTACAAAGCTGAGACGGCCACCTCAAGCCAAGCTGGCTGGGAGAAGAACCTTTTCTTTGATACACATGGAAAAAGAAAAAGAACGTGGGAGCAAAAGTTTCGGGCAAGGGGCATGTGGCAGCAGGAAGAGCGACTATGACCTGCAGGCTTGCCACTTACCCAGGGTGCCGTTCGATGTCTTAGGAACATGTTTCTCACTCGGTTGGCACAGTAACTCTAAAGTCGGCACCTTATGACCCCTATTTGACCAAGGAAGCAACCGAAGCTTCGAACAGTTAAGCAATGTTCCCAGGCTCAAGAAGCTAGCAAAGGGCAGATACAGGGCTTGAAGCCATTTATTCATTCCTTCATTTATCCATCAATGATTTTTCGGAGCACCAACCAGGGCTTGGGCATTGTTCTGGGGACCAGAGATAGTGCAGGGAAGAAAACGGACGCCAGAACAGGTCTCTGCTTTCATGGGATGGACATCTGAAGAGGAGGTTAAGTACAGAGAGAGAATAGAAAAGCAACAGATAAATCAGAGTTTCTCAACCTTGGCACTCTTGGCATTTAAGAGCCAGATAAAGCTTTGTTTTGGGGGCTGCCCTGTGCTCTGCAGGATGTTCAGCAGTACCCCCAGCCTCTAGTCCCTAGATGGAGCACCATCCCTACTCCCGAGCCGTGACCACCCAAAACAGCTCCGGACGGTGCCAAATGTGCCCAGGAGGCTACACAGCTCCAGGTTGAGAAGTACTGAAACCAGCGAACGTCATGATTTCAGATAGTAATAAGTGATAAGTAAAATAACATTAAAATCGGATGATGGCTAGAGAGTGACGGGGAGGCACCACTTTATACTGGAGGCTCACAGAAGCTTATTCCAAGGAGAAGCGGCCAAGCAGCAGACACTAGTGGGTATAGCAAGTTCTAGGCAGTGGGCACAGCAGGCGGCAAGGCTGGAGGTGGTACGGATGCTATGCTACAAGAACGCAGAGAACTCAGAGTGGCTGATGCGGAATGACAGAGGATGGGTAGGCAGGGGCTGGAGCACACAGTGACTTTGGTTCATGTTTTAAAAATTTAGTTGCTCTGTGGAGACCAGTGTGGGATGGCAGGAGAAGGAACTGAAGTGTCTAGGAGAGAGACGGGAGGGCCTGGAAAAGGGTTTTAGTGGAGGGAATGAGGAGATATTGGACAAATCTGGCACGTGGAGTGTAGCGCTGAGAGGCCTGACTGGTGGACCACATGGGGACCATAAGCTCCCTTGCTCGTTGTGTGTCTGCCAAGATGTGCCCCATTCCCGGAAGTCCACCCCTGCGTCCAACTGGGCCAGACTTGTGACATTTCTGTTTGCTTGGGCTCAGTCTCTGGTTCTTTATCCCTCTCTCTACCCTCATCTTCTAGTAGGTCGTCCCTGACACCTGCCCAGGTCAGCTCCATGTCTGGGGGCCTCATCTTCCCTGAGTCTCCCTGCCATTCCCTCACATCCACTTTCCCTCCAGACACTGCCCGTATTCTAACTCCCTCAAAAGCTAAAGCTGAACATTCTGTTTCTGTGACTATAGAAACCCACTATCTCCGTTATGAATGCCACAGAAAGGCCTAGGAGGTTTCTCGGAGTCATCTTATGAATGAAAGACATGGTAGATGTAGGGGTCAGAAATGCAAATAAAAAAGAGGAATGACTTTCAGCTTAACAGTACGACATAGCAGCCAAGGAAGGAGACTTCGATGGTGATTTTTCTAGTGCATATGCTTATGATGGGTTGCATCATGTCCTCCCCATCTCACCAAGAATATATTCAAGTTCTGACCCCCAGTGCCTGTGACTGTGACCTTATTTGGAAATAGGGTCTTTGCAGGTGTCATTAGTTAAGATAATCACATTGGATTAGGGTGGCCACCAAATCCAATGACCGGTGTTCTTATAAAAAGAGGAGAGGACCCATACAGACACAGACACACACAGGGAAGAAGGCCGTGGGATGTAGGAGGCAGAGACTGGAGTGATGCGTCTACAAACCAAGGCACACCAAAGATCGCTAGAAGCCACTAGAAGCTAGAAGAAGCGAGAAAGGATCCTCCCCTCAAGCCCTTAGAGGGAGCACGGCTCTGCTGACATTTTGATTTTGGACTTCTGCACTCCAGAGCTGAGAAGAATAGATTTCTGTTGTCTTAAACCACCCAATTTGTGGTCATTTGCTTTGGCAGCCCTAAAAAACTAATAAAATGCTCATTTGGACAATTTAGGCCAAAAGGTGCATTTTATCTACAAATGAATTTTCTGCTGCAAAGCTGTAACAGAGTATTTCAAAGATAAAGGTTAATGAGATCAAGAACTCCAGCAGAGTTTGACCTTCAGAGTTGGGTTAGCTCTGTACACCTGTGGCCTGATTAAACTGCCTTTAGCTGCACAGCTGCTTCGCTAGATCCAGGCTCTTGGAGCCCACGGCTCTCATGCTGGGTTCTTTGTACAGTGAAATTCGAGGTGTATCCTCAGGGCCCGGAAGCCCTAGTACTTCGGGTAAAAGTGCCTCAGTAAAGGTTGAACAAGCCTTTGCACGTTCTGATTACTCTTTCCCACAAGGCATAAGCTTGACATAGTCCCACACCTCTCCAAAAAGACCTGAGCATAGTCTTCTAGAAGTGTCACCCTTGCACCACCCCTGAGTCAGCCTTGGCTAAATGCCCAGAGGTATACCAGGGTTTCATGCCCAAGTCTATCCACAGCCTCACCTACTGGTGCTTCTCTGGGTCTGCGCGCCTCCTTCCCTACGTCAGGTGTTTCTTGTTTACATCTATTTCCATCTCCATCCAATGGGAATTTAAATGGATATATACATCTCCCCAAATCATAACTGACTCAAGGCATTGTAGCTCCAGGGATAGAATACAGGGCAGTAAGAGAAATGTTCTAGCCAGTAACACTTCTCTGTCATGCTTTCACTCAACTCATAGCCAGGGGACTAGGCAGGCCCCTTTCCTTAGTCATACAGAAGAATAAAGACACAGACTGAAAGGAACAAAGTTATAGCATAAAACCAGCCAAGAGATGTCAATTTTATAGCATGATATAAAAGTTCGCATTGTAACACATTCCCTTCCAGGTATCTTTTACCTCAGCACTTCCCCCTCCCTCACACTGTCTATTCTTCTAGAGTCAAAATTTTAAAAATATAGCTTTTCCTGGAATACATGTGCACCATAAGAACTTTAGAAACACAAGTAAGCACAAAATCTTAGGGTAAGAATATAGGCACTTATGTGTGTGCACACAGATCAAAAGGCAATTAACCCATAAGCTCAGTTATGACTTGTCTTTCACTTAAAAATGTATATGAACATCATCTATGGTACTGAATATTCTACAGCACTATCCTGAGTGGTTAAGCAGTGTTCCATAACAGTGGTATATATAATTTAAACAATCCACTATTGTAGACTATTTCGATTCTTCCTTTGTCTTAATTTAAAAAAAAAAAAAAAAAGTGTGATAACACATCCTTGAGGCTAAATTTTGGCACACACCCAGGATTATTTCCACAGAATAAATTTCTGGATGCGGACCCATGCGGTCTTGGGAATTAACATTTTGAAAACCTTTGATTTCTACTGCAGAACTGGCCCCACCCCCACCAAAAGACTGCGTACATAAGCACCTCCAGCAGCATACCTCAGTCTTTCTTTCCCTACCCAATCACCAATATCATATATTATGCATCATTCATCTTTCTCAAATTTACCAATGAAAAATGGTGACAAAGCATTTGAATATTATGTGAAAGAAACTATACACACACACACACACACATAACTTTTTAAAAATAAAGAATGATAGATCTAATTGTAAAAACTAAAACTTAAAAGCTTCTAGGAGAAAACATCCAAGAATATATTTCTGACCTGGGAGTAGGCAAACATTTCCTAGGACATAAAATTTGATAAATTTGATTTCATCAAATTGAAAAAAAAGGAAAAGACACTATTGTGGAAGTGAAAAAGATAAGCCAAAGACAAGGAGAAATATGTACGAAACAAGAGGACTTGTATCCATATACAATTTTTAATAGTACTACTAGCAAATAATGAAAAGAAACAAAGCAATAACAAATGGAAAAAATATAAGAACAGGAAAGTCTCAAAATAAAATACTCAAATGGTCAATGAACATATGAAAAGGTGTTCAACAAGGAAATGCATATAAAGCCATAGTGAAATTAACTAAAAGGTCCTAGACAGTGCTACAAGACAAGAAAAAGAAAGGACATCTGCACAGGAAACAAAGAAGACAAACTAAATTTATTCCCAGAAAACATAGTCATGTATTAATTATGTAGAAAGAAGATCCAGAAATATACCCCAAAAAGCTACTAAAACTGTAAGTGGATTTAGCAAAGTCTCAGGATGCAAGGTCGATATACAAAAATAATTATATTTCTATTTCCTATCAATGAAGAAGGGGGAAATGAAATTAGAAAAGCAATATAATCTAGAATTTAATCAAAATACATAAAGCACTCAGGGATAAATGTAATAAAATATATGTACAATCAAAAAACTAAAAATCAAAAAATCAAAACATATCACTGAGAAAAGAAAAAAGATATAAATAAATTGATCTGTAAATTCAGTGCAATCCAAATGAAAATTCTAGCATCAGTTCTTGCAGAAACTGACAAACTTATTCTAAAATTGCATAGGAATGCAAAGAGTACAAGTTAGCCAATACATTTTGAAAATAAAAAAAAAATTAGAGGGCTTATATTACCTTATTTAAAGATTTGCCATAAAGCTACAGTAATTAAGACAGAGTGCTATTGCATAAAGAAAGATACATAGAACAATGGATCAGAATAGAAAATCCTCAAGCAGACACACACATAATCAATTGATTTTCAACAAAAGTATTAAAAGGTATTTCAATGGACAAGAACAGAATTTCAAAAGATGTTGCTAGAACTCTTTTTAAAAAAATGAAACTAGCCCCCTTCACGCCACACACACACACACACACACATATGTGCACGCAATGGAATCATAGACCTAAATGTAAACGTTAAAACTATAAAAGATTTTGAAGAAAATACAGAAGACAATCTGTGATCTTGTGGTCGAGAGATTTCTTAGGATATAAAAAGTCACAAGCATGGATAAAAATATTAAAAATTGGACTCCATCAAAATTAAAAACCCCTGCTCTTTGAAAGGTATTGTTAAGAAATGAAAAGGCAAGACACAGACTAGAAGAAAATGTCCACAGTACTTATATCTGTTCCCAGGATATAACAAGAGTTCTTACAACTCAAAAATAAAATGACAAACTGTCCAGTTTTCAAATTTTTAAATGATTAGTAAGCACACGAGAAGATATTTATCATCATTAGTCATCAGGGAAATACACACTAAACCATAATGAGGCACCACTATAAACCTATTAAAATTGAAACACTGTATGATTGGGGTATGAAAAACAAATGTTGACAAGAAGGTCGAACAACTGGAACTCTCATACTTTGCCAACGGGAGTATAAAAATGTGACAACCTTTTAGAGAACTGCATGGTAGTTTTTTATAAAATTAAACACACACTTTTCGTCATTTTACTTCTCAATATTTACCCGAGAGAAATGAAAAAATATGCCCCCATATAGTGGCTATATTCATAATAGCCCCAACTGAAAACAACTCAAATGTTCATCAACCGATGAATAGATAAAACTATCGGGATATGTCCACACAATTGAATATGACTCAACAATAAAAAAAAAAAACAAACTACTGATATACACAAGAATATGCATCAATCTCAAAAATACATTAAGCAAAAGAAGCCGGGCAAAAAGAAAAAGTACACATACCATATGATTCCAATTGTGGAACAAAGTAAGACTAATCTACAGGGTCAGAAAATAGATGAGCAGTTGCCTGGCACAAGGGGAGGAGCAGTGACTGAGAAGGGCCAGGAAGGGACTCTTTGTGGTGATGGAAATATTTGATATCTTGATTGTTGGGGTGGTTACATGGGTGTGTGTGTGTGTCTATATGTGTGTGTGTGTAGATATAGATATATACATATATATGTGTGTTACATCTCATCAACCTATACAGTTAAAAATGATATATTTTCTTGAATGCTAATCATATTTCAACAAAGTCGATTTTAAGACAAATAAAAAATAAGCTACATTACATACCCACCAGCATGACTTACGATACAAAGGCTGGCATGACCAAGTGTCGACAAAAATATGAAGCAAGTGAAACTCTTGTGCCTTGATGGAAAACTTTTTTGGCAGTTCAAATTAAATAAACAGCTTGCCTGGGACCCAGCAATTCCACTCCTAGCTTTATTCTCAAAAGCAATGAATGCATATGTCCACAAAAAGATTTGTACAAGAATGTTCATAGAACCTTTATTTGCAACAGCCGAATATTGGGAACTACCCAAAGATCTATCAACAGGAGATGAGATAAACAAATTGTGCTGTGTTTCATACAATGGAAAAGTCCTTGGCAATAAAGGAACAAACTAACACTGCTCACAACAACCTGGGCAAATCTCAAAAGCATGTGTTAAAGGCACATAAAAGCACATATAGTATGACTCCATTTATATGGCTTTGCAAAAACACACAGCATCAGCCTACATGGAGAGAAAGCAGAATGGTAGTTGCCCCCGGGGCAGGGGAACTAATTGGAAGAGAGCACAAGGACATTTTCTGGGGTGATGATGTTTTCTTTCTTAATCTGGGCAATGAGTATGTATGTGCGTGTCTCAAAATTCATCAAGCTGAACACTTTAAGATTGGTGCGTTTTACTGTATATAAATTATATCTTGACAAAACATGAAAAAAAAAACCCAAAAATAAAATTTAAAGCCAGAAAGATTTGGGGGGTGGAGAGTTCTCTGGAGCTTGTGTTCATTTGTACTGATTTTCGCATTTTCTTAGAGATTCCCAAGATGCTACATTTCAAGATGATTCTTCACCAACAACAAAATTCCTCCGAGAGCAAAGTGACACGGAGCTGTAGTCCTCTGAGGGCCCGAAGAAACAAAAACAGGAGGCTGCTGAGATGTGGAAACCCAGAATCTTTGAACTCACAGAAGAAGGGATTCTAAATTGAGAAGCCAAACATTTTCTGTTCCCTAGCAGAAACACACACACAAAAAGCTTCAGGCAGGCAATGAGGCTACTGACACAGCAGTCTGGTCATCACAGAGGTCTTAAAATGCATTCAGAATCAACTCAGTGCCCACTTTAAACAAATGCAGCTTTCTCCCAGAATTACTCATAACAACCCGTGCACTCTGCGGTCACGGTTAATCTGGCTCTCGGAGTCCCGAGCCGGAGAGCCCTGTGTGTCAGAAGGTTTCTCATACGCCTTCGGACAAACAGTGTTTGCCACACAAGAAGCAATGCATCGCCCATGGCGTTTGACTGTTTCTGTCATGAAAGGCGAAGCTGCGTGACCGCACAATCAGCAAGGGCCCTCCCAAACAAGGGCAACCTCACAGCCCAGCTCGTCGCACCACGCCCCCGAAGATTCGGCCAAAGAGCTCTCATACTGGAGACGCGCGGTGGCACCCTCGTTTCTGCAGGGTAGCGTCCCTCGGATCAACAGGTCCAGGGGTAACTTCTGTTGCTGAGGAAGCATCTGCAGATGTGTAATTGGGATTATAGGCGGGTACTGGATGGCATATGTAATCGATAAATTCTCAAATCTAGAGAAACTCTATTCAGGGCCAGCTTCATGGGGGCACAACCTCTGCACAGGGCTCCATACTTGGAAGGGCTCTGAACTTGGCTGAATGCAGCTCAGCTATTACCATCTTGAGATTCTTAACGATTTCTTCAAAAGGGGTCTGGTGTTTTTATTTTGTGCCGGACCCAGGGCAATTCAACACCCGAGGGATCATAGACATAAATGTAAGAGCTGAAACTATAAAACTCTTAGCAGAAAACGTAAGAGCCAATTTTTATAACCTTGGGTTAGGCAAAGCCATCTTAGATATAAGACCAAAAGCATAAGCAACAAAAGAAAAAACGAACTGGATTTCAACAAAATTAAAAACTTCTGTGCTTCAAAGGACATCATCAAGAAAGTGAAAATATAACCCAAATAAATAATGGGATAAAAATATCTGCAAATCATATATATGATAAAGAATTTGTGTCCAGAACATAAAGAATTCTTGCAATGCTATAATAAAGACAACCCAATTTACAAATATTGCAAAGAATCTAATGGACATTTGTCCTCAGGAGATGTAAAAGTGGTCAATAAACTTATGAAAAGATTCTCAATATCATTAGCCATCAAGGAAATGCAAATCAAAACCACAATGAGATATCATATCACCCCTACTAAGAGGACTATAATCAAAAAGATAGATAACAGCAAGTGTTGGCAGGAAGGTGGGCAAATTGGAACCCTTCCTTATACACTGCTAATGAGAACATAAACGGAGCGGTCATTTTGGAAAATGGTTTGATAGTTCCTCAGAAAATAGTAAATATTAAGTTACCCCATGATTCAGCAATTCCACTCCTGGGTATCCACCCAAGAGAAATGAAAACAGATATGCACCCGTATGTCAATGTTCACAGTAGCATTATTTGTAATAGCCCCGAAGTGAAAACAACACAAATGGCCATTGACTGATGATCGTATAATTGTGACATACATAATAAAATATCATCCAACAAAAAAAAGAATT
>CM052901.1:96819430-97063514 GCA_028534135.1 Potos flavus | reverse complement strand
ACTAAGGGTGTGGGGGGTTTTTTTGGTGTGATAAAAATGTTCCGGTTGATTGTGGTGGTGATTGTACTACTCTGTGAATATACTAAAACCCATTTAATTGTGCATTTTCAATGGGTGAATTTTATGGTTGTGTGAGTTACGTCTCAACAAAGCTGATTTTTTTTAAATAATGTCAAGGAATTACTAAAGTTTTAGCATGATAGCTGCTTTTTTTCCTTCCAATTTTTTTTCCAGTTGAATGAAGGACACTCAAAAAGAAATCAGCAGTACATACACTATAACCCAAGCCCAAACTCCCCTTGGCCATTACATAAACAGAAATGTGAATTATCTGAGTCTCTTGGAGAGCAGCGGCTTCCCGTGATGCTGCCTCCTACATCTTTGCCCCCAGCTGTAGCTCCCCTAGGCACTTAATGCTCCCCACTGTCCTTTCTAACACAGCAGAAGCATCTTTTCAAAAGATGATAGGCAACATTTTTTTTCTTATTTTTTGACTGGCTTTATTCAAACTCAAGATTCAACTGCTCTTTTAGGCCACGATAGTATTAGCGACCAAACTCTGAGAAAAATCATCCAAAGAATGAACAACATATCAAAGGTTAACTGCATCTGGTCTTTAAAAATACAAACTACTAGGACATCCCCTGGAGTGTTATTATTTACAGAGGATTTTTTCCTCTGCCTCTAATATTTTCATGGCTGTGCTGACTGGAGGCTTTCAGAATAGGGGCTACTGTGGACTGCTGGAGAATTCCTTCCCCAAGATCCTCTGTGGCTGTATTACTCAATTATTCCATTCCCATGAGCTTGTCTTAGGGACAGTAAGTGTTCTGTTCTCACACCCAGGCACATCCACACACAACTGCATTAGGCCTTGAAAGGCCATGCCCACGGGATGAGGTTGGGGAAAGACACGAAAGCTGGAGACAGGAAGGGTCCGAGGACAGTAGGAGTAGCAGCAATGCTGCAAGCACGGTGATGGAAACAGTGTGCGTGGTGGGGCTGTGGTGAGCAGAGTAGAAACTGAGCAGCCAACAGAGTAGGGATTCCATGGTAGAAGCAGAAGCTGAGTGCGCCGGCCGTTATAGTAACGGTGGGCGTTTCCGTGGTGGAGTCCCCGGAGGAACAATGCACTCCAGGTACAGTTGCCAGACAAAACACAAGACGCCTCGTTAGATACGAATTTCAGATAAAGAACACATACTTTGGTAGTGTAAGTATACCCCAAATATTACGCAGGATATCTTTCTATTTAAAAATTATTTGTTTTCCTTTTTTTTTCTTTTTTACTTGTTGTTTTCTGAATTTCAAATTTACTTGATAAATCTGACAACCCTAATTCCAAAGGAAGAAAGTCTCAGCTAGGGTAATGCCAAATAAGGGTGAGAGGGCGAGGAGAGTCTGAACAGGCCACAGTATTCTTCCCCTAGCACAGGAAAAACAAGACACAAATACCGAATTGACTCAATAAGTAATAAAGAATAAAAGAATTGTTGCACTAGATCTGACGAATTCCCACAAAGGTCATAGAGTTCCACCATCTGGAGGAAATTTTCCCAAGTTTAGCAGGTGAAAAACCTGAAAGCCAGAGTTCCAGGAGGCCATTGTTCTCAGCCAGAAGTTCTCAACTGGGGACAATTTTGAGAGAGTCTGGAAGACATCTGTCACAATGGGGGAGGAGGTGGGGTGGCACTGGCATCAAGTGGGCAGAGGCCAGCAATGCTGCTAAATATTCTGCACTTCACAGGATAGCTCCCCACAATGAAGAATGGTTTGGCCCCAAATATCAATAGTGCTTGGGGCTGAGAAATCCTACTCTCAGGGCGCCTGGGTGGCTCAGTCAGTTAAGCATCTGCCTTTGGCTCAGGTCATGGTCCCACAGTTCTGGAATCGAGCTCCACATCGGGCTCCCTGCTCTGCAGGGAGTCTGCTTCTCCCTCTCCCCCTGCTCCTTCTCTCTCTCTCTCACTCTTCTGTGCGCTCTCTCTCTCTCTAATACATAAATTATAAAAAGGAAACCCTACTCTCAGCTAAAGAGAGTCAGAAGAACCAAATTAGGCAGAGAGGAACCACACTAGAAATCATCACTGACGCGGGGGCACCCCAGCAGCTGGGTTGCAAGATGAGAGCTGGGCTGACTCCACAGAGTTCCTGTACAACCACCATTCCTGTTCACACATAACACGCCTTCCGAAGGTGCCCTAACAAGCTGAGGGAATGCGCAGAGGGCCGGTGAGGGGGGATGCAAGAAGTTCACCTCCCAGCACTTATCCTTCTGTTGGAGCTCTCCTCTCACACCCATATTGTCCTAGTTTGCTTGGCAACCACCAAGTAATGTCCTGTAAGAGATGTTCTCTGGGCTCTGCTCTTATCCACTCCCCTCCCTTTCCCAGGATTTCCTCGGTAGCTCTGGAGTTCTCTTACTCCAAATAGCCAGTTTTGTATCTCCTGGTTGGAAGACCACATTCGGGTTTTCAGAACCATTTTTGCCTGCACGTGTGGAGAGCATGAAGCACCTAGAAATTTACATTCCATTCCCCACAAGGTAGCAGGGGCAACCCTAATGGGGAGAGCAGCACTGAGTGGGACCTACACTGACCCCAGTGTTCCTCTGTGGGATTGAACTTAAGTTACTCTCTGAAGAGGACTTTGTGAAACCTTGAATCCTTGTGGAGCCTACTTCTCTTCATCTCGCTTCCCTTACCATTTTTTCCTGAGAATATTTCCTAATCCATCCCTTTCGTATTAGTCCTAGTCTCAGAATCTGCAACTCAGGAATGCGACCAGAAGCAAAACTCACCCAGTGTCCTCAAGAGATCTGAGGGATGACATGTGACCCAAATGGGCCATGGCAGACATTGGCCATCACCTTGCCAACAACCTTCTGCACATACGCCCCCTCCTGCCCTGCCAACAGAACCTGCAATGTATTCAGGCGGCAAGCCAAGAACCCTTGATCTCAGGGAAAGTTATCCCTTCCCTTAGCCTCACAGTTTGAGTCATGATTGCTCCAGCTACTCATGGCAACCCCAACTTTCCATGCCAGTGATTGCTCTCAGAGTGGATATGTGACCCATTTCTGGCCAATGGAATATAGAAATAAGTCTGCTAAGGTTTTTAAAATTATTACTATTATTTTTTATTAGTCTCAGAGGTAGAATTCAGTGGTTCGTCGGCTGTGTACTGCTAAGGTTTTATAGAGTAGAGATTTCTTACTCTGAAAAAATAAGTGTTGTGGAAAGAAAAACCCCTTTACTATCCTTCCTTTCTCCCTATGACACTGAGGTAAAGAAGTGATGCTTGATACACCAACAGCCATCTGCAACTAGGAGCATAAACTCAACAGATTCATAACACATTGCCCGGTTCCTGATTTCACTGAGTCACCAAAGCAACTTGAGAGCCCCTTACCTTTAGACTCCTAGACATGTGAAACAACCAAACATTTTCTTTTCCCTTAAGCCACTGCTGATGACTCTTTTGCTTACCAATGAAAATGTCCTGAGATGAAACCCAATCACAGCCCTCCCATGAGATTGAGGTTAAGAAATTGGATGCTTTCATAGAGCTCCACTTCCTTTGGGACCATGAGCTATAAGGATAGATGTTTCTGTTGGCCAGTGATCATTTTCCATAGCTATACGGAGAACGACTTCTGTAGTAGGAGAAAGCAGACCAATCAGGGAAGGAAACAGAGCTGAAAGACTGAAACTATAAAAAAGTTAATTCTTGTAGTGACAATAGCTTCAACTTCCTTATCCGTAAAGGGGGGATAATGATTCCTACCATGCAGGACTGCTAAGAGAATGATTTGAACTAACATTTCTGAAGTGCCTGGTTCCACTTCCCCTAAATTTAAAACCCTTGGATAATGAGATATTCCAGCATTATCTGCAAAGAAGCTTAATACTGTTATTTGATAGTGTCTGGGCTGCATCCTAGAAGCCCGTGTGCCTGAGCTTGAAAACTGGCTTCCTTTGAAAAAGACTTTGGTATCTGATCCAACTTTGCCTTGGTTTGTGCAGCAGCTGTGCTCCGAGATGGCAAAAGAGCTGGGGAGGAGGGAGGAAGGAAGGGAAGGAGAAAGAGATGAGAGAGAGAAAAAGAAGAACAGGGAGAAGGAGGAGTTGGGGGGGTTGTATACTTGATTGGAATTCCAAAAAACTTCATAGATCTTTCATTCAAGGATCTGTTGGGCTCCACTCCATTTAATAAAAAAAGCTAAAATTTATAACTGCTTCCTATCATATAAACTTTCTTTAGCACTTAATTTTCAATATTACATTTAACACTCAAAAAGAAAAAGTATTAAATAGGGGGTTTGGGGTTATTTAAATTTTTATTTAAATTCTAGGTAATTAACATATAGTGTAATATTGGTTTCAGGAGTAGAATTTAGTGATTCTTCACTTACATACAACACCCGATGCTCATCATAACAAGTGCCCACCCATCACCCATTTAGACCATCCCCAACCCAGATCCCTCCATCAACCCTGTTTGTTCTCTATTGCTGAGAGTTGCATGGTTTGCTTCCCTCTCTTTTATTTTTTCCTTCCCACGCGTTCATGTGTTTTGTTTCTTAAATTCCACATCTTTTTTTAATTTAAATTCAATTAGCCAACATATAGTACATCACTAGTTTTTGATGTTGTGTTCAGTGATTCATTACATGCGTATAATACCCAGTGCTCATCAGGTCACGTGCCCTCTTTGATGCCCATCACCCAGTCACCCTATCCCCCTGCCCGCCTCCCTATCCATAACCCTCAATTTGTTTCCTGGAGTCAAGAGTCCGTCATGGTTTGTCTCCCTCTCTGATTTCTTCCCATTCAGTTTTCCCTCCCTTCCCCTATAATCCTCTGTACTATCCCTTATATTCCACATATGAGTGAAACCATATGATAGTTGTCTTTCTCTGATTGACTTATTTCACTTAGCATAATACCCTCCAGTTCCATCCACATCGATGTAAATGGTAGGTATTTTCCTCCTTTCTGATGGCTGAGTGAGATTCCATTGTATATATGAACCATATCTTCTTTATCCATCATTCATCTGTCGAAGGACACCTCGGCTCCTTCCACAGTTTGGCTTTTGTGGACACTGCTGCTATGAACATTGGGGTGGATGTGCCCCTTTGGATCACTACATCTGTATCTTTGGGCTAAATACCCAGTAGTGCAATTGCTGGGGAGAGACCTCCATACTGTTTCCTAGAGTGGCTGCACCAGTTTGCATTCCCACCAACAGTGTAAGAGGGTTCCCCTTTCTCCACATCCTAACATTTGTTGTTCCCTGTCTTGTTCACTTTAGCCATTCTAACTGGTGTAAGGTGGGATCTCATTGTGGTTTTGATTTGTATTTCCCTGATGGCAAGTGATGTGGAGCATTTTTTCATGTGTCTCTTTATTATTTCTACTTTACATTTGAGAAAGCAGAGACTCAGAAAGATTATGTAAATTGCCCAAAGTCACAGTGGAGTAGGTGAACAGGGATTCAGCCCAGGTGTGCCCAAGTCTATAGTCCTGCTCTTAGCCATTTTTACACTAAATGCCACTGAAGGCCAGGAACTAAACATGAAAACAGACATAACACATTATTCAGAGTGGCACAAGCTAGCCAGTGAAATTTACCTCAATTCTGCACACTTGAGATCCTTAACATAAACAAAATAAAACAAAATGAAATGCAATATCTCCCTGTCTGAAAGTTCGCAGCCTATGGTGGAGACAGAACATAAATACATAATTTCAATGCATGGTAATTGATCTAATAAACTCATGGGAGAGCCACTGGAAGTTTCATAAAGAAAATGTTCTTCATTATAGGATGAGTGAGGATTTATCAGGGAAAGGTCTTAAAAGAGGAGGAGGAGGGAAGAATGAAGCCTTCCAAAAAGGCATGCAAGGCACACGGTATTTTGAAAGAGGTGAGCAACTGAATGCATTAGAAGTAAAATTGTACAAAATGCCATTTAACTTCTAAAAATATTCTGGCTACGCAATGTTAGTCTTCCTCCTCAGCCCCTGAGGCAATTCTTAGTCATGAAATAAACATTATTTTTAAAGGTCCATATACCTTCTTTCTCTCCCACATACATAAGTAAAATAAACTTGGAAACTGTACAATATTTTGTAATATTTTTATGTGATTTTAAAGGAAATCAGTTATAATAAACCTAAATGAAAATATAATTTCATAAACTGCAATGCCTGTTTACATTGCTCACGTTCCTTCTGATGAACTGGGGTGGAGGCAATGAGCCAGCTGCTACACCTCTCCAGTTTGCAGGTTTAAGAGGAAGGGATTTTCCCACAAGAATTTAGCTAGCTGGTGAAAGGATGAGAATACCAGCTCCTAACCCCCAGGTGCATCTGGTTGGTGCCTTACTGCCTCTTCTCTCCAACTCATTCATACCAATCACAGAAGTGGTCCTCAGTTCTTTCTGTTTATGTGTAGAAGTAGCTCTATTGAGCAGATGTCTTATTTGATAACATTTTGATTCACAGACAGAAGTATCAATTAATTTTGATCTCTGTACATTGAAATCACCATTAGGCATACTGTTAAGTCTGCATAGGGGATGGGGGCAGAAGTCTTGGGAGGCATGAAATGTGAGCCCAACACAAACACACAAGACACCTCCTAATAAGGAAAAATGATGCTTTGGCCATTCCCTTGCAAGTATAAAAAGGCTGGGTTATAGTGACCTGAAAATAAAGTTGCCCAGATGTTATGGTAGGTCAAGTAGGAAATCCAAAACAATCACTGGGTTACCATGGGTGAATTCTACATCGAAAGTCAAATGAGTTCAAGAGACGAAGAAATTTTTAAGGGTGTTAGTATTTATTTTGGGGGAATGAGCAAACCTTAGATCTCCATGTACTCGTTGTTCATTCATTCGCTCATGTATTCATTCAACGGACAATCTTTGAGTGTCCATTACAGAGAAGAAACTTTTCTAGGTCTTGGTAAAATACCAGTGAACGAGGCAGGTTAAGAGTGGGAAACAAACAATGGAAGAGTAAATCAATTATAATTTCACATAATGAGAAATGCATGAAGAACTTCCTTCTCTCCTTTCAAAATAATCTAATCCAAGAGCCATGAGGTAGGCTGTGCAGGACAGGGATGAATCTGCACAGGGTTGAGAAGGGGTGGCAACCCAGCCCAGCACAGCAGAACACAAGTAGGGTAAGCAGGACATTGCTCAAGGTGGCCTGCTGCTGGAGGTTAGAGCCCAAGTGGCATGAGGAAGGCATCCACACAGAGAGGCAATGGTACTGGCCTGGTATGGGCTTGTGGCACCTGAAAGGGGTGCATAGGGTGTCCATGTGCCACACATAGGAAGTGACAGTGACAGCAGCTTAGTGTGGGCTTTTGGAGCCTGAGACAGTAAGAGGCAGGCCGGCGTGAGATGTGGGAGCCCAAGAGAAATGAGAAAGACATCCATGTACAGGTGTAAGAGTTGGTGGTGAAAATGGAAGACTGGATACATATAGTGGGGATTGATTGATCCATATGGTTATATTGATGGTGGGAGGACTAAATTTCTCACGGTCAGAGAAGTGAAGGGAGAAAACTAGAATTACCCATGAGGTATTGGATTGGAATTGGAAATATAGGTGTGTAGCCATGATTTTCAATATAAAAAAATTGATGTATACATTAACAACAAATTTTCTGAAAAAGAAATAAATTGACCCCATTTACAATAGCATCAAAGGTAATGAAATACTTAGGAATAAATGTAACTAAGGAGGAGAAAGATCTCTACTCTGAAAATTACCAGGCATTGATGAAAGAAACTGAAAGACACAAATAAATGAAAAGGTATCCCATGTTCATGAATTGGAAGAACTAATATTGTTAAAATGTCAATACTACCAAAATCCATCTATAGATTTAATGCAGGGATTGACAGGGATGTAAAGATTCCAATGGCACTTTTTTAGAGAAGTAGAAAAAACACTCTTAAAATTTATATGGAACCACAAAAGACCCTGAATAGCCAAAGAAATCCTGACAAAGAACAAGGCAAGAGGCATCACACTTCCTGATTTCAACCTATACCATAAAGCAGTATAGTATTGCCATAAAAACAGTCAAATAGACTGAGAGAATAGAATCAGGAGCCCAGAAATAAATCCAAGCATATATGGTCAACTAATATTTGACAAGGGAGCTAAGAACACTCAATGAAGAAAAGACAGTCTTTTCAAAAAAAAATAGTGCTAGGATAATTGAATAGTCACATGTAAAAGAATGAAATTGGACTCACATCTTACACCACCACTCACAAAAATTAACTCCAAATGGATTAAACACTTAAATGTAAGACCTGAGAGCATGCAACTTTTAGAAGAAAACATAGGAATAAAGCTCTTTGACATTGGTCTTGGTAATGATTTTTTGGATATGACACCTAAAGCACAAATGACAGAATCAAAAACAAGTGGGACTACATTAAACTAAAAGCTGCTGCACAGCAGGAGAATCCATTGGCAAATGAAAAAAAGACCTATGGAATGGGAAAAAAATATCTGCAAATCTTATATCTGATAGAAGGTTAATATCCAAAATATATAAAGAACTTGTATAACTCAATAGAAAAAGGATAATAATAACCCAATTAAAAAGTGGGCAAAGAACCTAAACAGAGATTTCCTCAAAGATCTATGAGAGGCCAACTGGTACATGAAAATATGCTCAACATAACAAGTCATTAGAAAAGTACAAATTAAAACCCCAATGCGATATCTCACCTGTTGGAATGACCATCATCCAAAAATAAGAGATAACAAATGCTGGTTTGGATGTGGAGAAAAGGGAACCCTTTGCACACTGTTGGTAGGATTGTAAATTGGTACAGCCACTATGGAAAACAGTATGGAGGGTCCTCAAAAAATTAAAAATAGAACTACCATTTAATCCAGCAATTCCACTTCTGGGAATATATCCAAAGGAAACAAAAACACTAACTCAAAAAGATATCCGTTCATAGCAGCATTGTTTACAATAGCAAACACACGGAAATGACTTAAATGTCCATTGACGGATGAATGGATAAAGAATTTGTGCATGTGTACACACACACACACACACGGGAATATTATTTAGCCATAAAAAAGGAAATCCTACCATTTGTGACAACATGGATGGACTCTGAAAGCATTATGCTAAGTGAAATAAGTCAGAGAAAGACAAATACTGTATGTTCTCACTTCTATGTGTAATCTAAAAATAAAAACAAACAAAACCCTCCAAACTTATAGAAAAAGAAATTATAGAAAAACTATATAGAAACTTACAGAAAACTTATAGAAAAAGAGATCAGACTTGTGGTTATCAGAGGTTGAGGGGAGAGGGAGAGAGAATTGGAGGAAGATGGTCAAAAGATACAAACTTTCAGTTTTAAGATACATAAGTACTAGAAATGTAATATACAACATGATGACTGTAACTAACACTGTTGTATGATGTATAGGAAAGTTATTAAGGGATTAAATCCTAAGAGTTCTCATCACAAAGAAAAAAATGCCTTTTCTCTCTCTTCTTTTTATTGTATCTATATGAAAAGATGTATGCTAGCTGAACCTATTATGGTAATCATTTCACAATATAGGTAAATCAAACCATCATGCTGTATGCCTTAAACTTACGCAGTAATGTAGGTCAATTACTTCTCAATAAAACTGGGAGAAGACTAGATAGAGAAGTAAATATACATGTAAATGTAAGTTGGTGTACGTATATGTATATATAGAATCATACATATATTCCCCTGGGTCTGTCCACTGAAAAGGCCTAGGAATTATGACTCTCAATAGCAATGAGTATACCTTGTGTTGAGATCTTGGTTTCTTTTTTGGTTTTTTTAAGATTTTATTTATTTATCTGACGGAGAGATAGAGCACACAAGTAGGCAGAGCAGCAGGCAGAGGGAGAAGGAGAAGCAGGCTCTCTGCTGAGCAGGGAGCCCGATGCGGGACTCGATCCCAGAACCCTGGGATCATGACCTGAACCAAAGGCAGCTGCTTAACCGACTGAGCCACCCAGGCATCCCTGAGATCTTGGTTTCTAAATACCATTTTATACTGACAGAACCAGTGGCTGATTCAAGTGCTGGATCAGGAAAAGTACATGATGATCTTGGAAAGTCTTGTTGGGCCAGAAAGCAAGTAAGTGCTCAAAGAATGATGGGGACTACTGGAAGGACACCAAAAGCATCTTGAAGGGGCTCCCACTGTAGGTTCATCAGATTCAGCAAATCAAAATAGAGAATACCTGGTTAAATTTGAATTTCAGGTAAACAGTGACTAATTTTAGTATGTCCATGCAATATTTCAGATATATTAAAAAATTATTCATTGCTTATCTGAAATAAAAATTTGGCTGAGTGTCCTGTATCTTATCTGACAAGCCTATCCTACTACTAAATGTGGGGAGTCTTTGAGCATCAAAATAAATGAGAGTAACGGGGGCGCCTGGGTGGCTCAGTTGGTTAAGCGGTTACGCATCTGATTCTTGATTTCGGCTCAGGTCATGATCTCAGGGTTGTGAAATCGAGCTCCCCATCAGGCTCCACACTGGGCATGGAGCCTGCTTAAGATTCTCTCTCCCTCTCCCTCTCCTCCCTCTCTCTCTCTCTCTCTCTCTCTCTTTCCCTCTATGAATGAATGAATGAATAAGAGTAATGGATTACAACCCACTGAATATAATAGGAATTATAAGACCATCGTGATATAAATACACAAATCGTAAGAGTACAAAGCTTTTCCCTATGGTGGAATACCAAATAGTATTTGTTGAAGGTGTGATGGAGTAGAAAATTATCATCTGCCAAGTATCACAGTAATAATTTAGCCTAGAAACATCAATGGATGCTGAAACTAGTGGGTAAATGTTTGATGAGGAATGGGATATTCACAGCTCCTCAAATGCGATATTCCTGATAAAAATAACCTGAATCTAGTCATGAGGAATCATCAGACAAACACAAATTTAGGGAAGTTATACAAAACAACTGGCCTGTATTCTTCAAAAATATTGAGGTCCTGCCAGTCAAAAAGACTGAGCATTTGTTTTAGATTGAAAGAGATTAAAGAGACCTGACAACTAAATCCATCTCATGGTCCTGGACTGGATCTTTTGATATAAGGGAGATTATTGGGACAGTTGGTAAAACCTGCAAAGGGCCCAGGGACTAATTAGAAGTAATGTATCAATGCTAATTTCCTGATTTGGGGGATTATGTTGTGGTCATTGTTTGCAGGAATAACACACCAGTACTAAGAGTGATGGGGCATCACGCTGGCAACTTGTTCTCAAGTTTGAATTTATTTAAAGTATTTTTTTAAAAAGTCACCACCATTTAAAACAACATAAAATGAAGCATAGGCTTTATTTTTTTAAATAGTAAAGTAGTTTGCCACACAGGCTTATCAATACTGCATACTTTCTATACCTCTTGGTCCAGCTCAACCTACCACTTAGTCATTTTATCAGATACAAAATGTATGACACAGCCCTTGTGCGTGTGCTATGATCTTATACTCTACAAAGGATCTAGGGCTTATGTAGGGTAAGAGAAAACTACTGAATCTAAACAATTTATGAGAAGTGCTAAATGAGTCACACGCTCAACACAGACAAAACTGGGTAAAGTCTTTGAGCTAGTATTTGCTTTCAGCCTGCCTGGCAAAGATGGGTTTCTATTGAAGAACGTAGGGAAAGAGAGAGGGGAAAAAAGAATTTGAAACCAGACAGGGAAGAGCCTGAGATGCTCAAACAACAGCAATCTATCAAAAGTCTCAAAGGAGAGCAGCCCTAATTAGCTGCTGGGTCCCAATTAGGAGATGACTGTGTCCATCCAGGTGTATGATAACAAGAGAGTCAACTAGGGTGAGTAGTGGCAGAAGGAATAAAATGGAAAGAATGGAGGCTACCAGAATTTAAATGGAAAAAAACAAAAACAAAAACAAAAACAAGCTTGGTCCTCTTTAGTCTAGAGCACAGGTCAGCGAATGCCTTCTGTAAAGAGCCAGCTAATAAATATTTTCAGCTTTGTAGGTCAGACAGTCTCCATAGCAACTACTGAACTCTGCCTTTGTTCTGGAAGAGCAACCATACAGCATGCTTAAAAACACAGGCATGGCTGTGCTCCCATAAAACTTTATTTATAATAATGGGCAGGTGAATCAGATTTGGCCCATAAGGCCAGAATTTGCTGACCCCTGATTGGGGGCTCTGATCCACAGAACCTTTTCAAAGCCAGCAAAGGAGAGTCTCTTGCTCCAGTCAAATGCAACATGGGTAAAATGAAACTGATAGTGTTATGCTGAATACCTCCTTCTGGCTTTTCTACTCATTTCAGTGGTCTGGCCATTCCTCAAGTCACCCGAAGTCGAAAATCAGAGTTACCTTGAATTGAATTCTGCCAAAAGCCACAAAAGTTAGAAGAACACTCAGAGCCCCGGAAAGGAACACAGCTCCGCTGACACTTTGATTAGAGCCTTGTGAAACCCTGAGCAGGGGACCCCGCTAAGCTGTGCCCGAACTCCTGACCTAGGAGAACTGTGAACGAATAAATGTGTGCCAGGTTAAGCCTCTAGCTCCGAAGTAATATGTGATGCAGCAATAGGAAATGACTACAAATGATTAGGAACAGGGTGTCCCAGATGTTGATGGTGTTTCAGATGGCAACTCGTGTCCAGATTTGCTACTGTTTGACAGTTGATATCTATTCATAGTCTTTAGAAGACTCCAATGTAGAAATGCCTCAGATATTACTAGCTTTTTACATTTTCTTCTTGCTTTTCAAATCACAGGTGGAAGGCATACAGACACCATACCAAAATTGTTTCACTTAAGCTCAAATTTGACTTAACTGTGGACAGGAAGACTATTTATAGTCTATCAAAATGGAGACATCAGACCAAAAAACCCCAACAATTTTTCAAAAAGAAAAATATCTCATGTCGAAGCTGTAATGCCAAAGAAGAGCGAAGTGCGAGAATGAAGTAGTCAGGGTCAGAACTGAAATGGGCATCGTATTATTCTTCAGCCATACTCCCCTCTTCTGAGGTATGAACAGTGTAAAAGCAAGCCAGCAACAGACTTCAGAGGAATTTAGACTTGTCTCCAGTTCTTGGAAAATGGAATACAATGTACTGTGTATCACCTTAATTACCCTTGTTATTTAACAGCATAACAATAAACAGAACAAATGAACAATTCTTTCATATATGATTTTGGAGAATTACAAACCAAACATTCTATATCAGAATACAAGTTTCTATACTAGAAAAGAAAGGCTAAAAAAAAGGAAACCCTAATCAGTCACTCAAAAAGCACTAATATATATTGGCCAAGTTGTATATATGCTGACCATTCAATCAACAATTAAACAGACTGAAAGGCTCAAAAGAGTAACTTCATGGGGAAAGACAGTATGCGCTTGCCTCATGAGAGTCAAGAATATATAATTCATGCATTTAAGTTAATATAGTTGTTTTAAAAAGAGGCATCTTTGTGTACATTAACGTGGACAATAGTATAGTTTTTGTTTAATGTGGTCCTAGTTATGTTGAAAGAAACTGAGATAGAGAGAAGAGTGAGACTGCTTCCAAACAATTAGGCAGCTATCCATCAAAATTTGTTCTCCACTTCCTCACAGAGTAGAATTGTAGCGAGGTCTGTGGCTGCCTCCCCACACTTCAATTCCTGGCCCGTTTGACCATTAGGTATGGCCACGCAACTCAGCTCTTGCCCAAACCTGCCCTTTAAGTCAAGGTGTGTGCCTTCTTCATGCTGTGTTTCATTCTTTCTCACTAGGTGGAATGGTGACTAAAAGAGCGACCTGGAGAACCACGCGTTGAAGATGGCAAAGCCACAGTGATCTGGGGTTTCCAAATGACTGACTACAGCAGAGCTGCCCTCCAACCTAGACCACATACATCAAACCTGGACATGAAGGAGAAATAAATCTCATTATTCTTTAAAGCACTGAATTATGGTAGTCTCATCACAGCTTAGCCAACCCTACCTTACATGCACATTATAATATGAAGAGTATATCGCATAAGACATGTGTTTATATATGCATTGTAAATGTTTGCAAAGATATTCCACAAACTGTTAATAGTTATTTCTGGAGAATCAACATGGTGATAAGGAATGAGAATTACTAGGTGGATTAAAAGATTAATACATATGAATCCTCTGGTCCACAGACCATCCCAAAAGCTCAGATTCAGTCACGGACTTAGCCAATAAGATGCTCCTGACTAGCACTTTGAATCTATAGAGAGTGACATAGGGTCACAGGACAATGAGAGATTACTCATGCTGATGACAGTGGCACTGCTGGTGGCAAGCACCCCTAGGGAAGCTTCCTACCTGTTCTTTGGTGTGACCATGGTTGTGCTTTCAACTACCAATGGCATGGAGTATGAAGAGTAGGATCAGATTCCTGAGGGTATCTGAGCCCCAGACAGGTTGGGAGATTGGGATAGTTCAGCTGTAGGGTCCAGATGTCATAGTAAGAACCACTCAATAGAAAAATAAGACAAAGATGTGGGCAAATATGGAAAGACCTTGGCTCTACATTCAAATATTTAAAAAATTAACAGAAATTAACATCGAATTGATAGAAAAGGCTATATAAGTTTTCCCATACAAAACTGTATGGCATTTCTTATACTGAACCAGGATTTTGCAATGGTACAGACCTCTGGGGTCAGATCATCTTCTGTGGCAGGGATGGTACCATCCTGCACATTGCAGAATATTTACCAGCATCCCTGGCATCTATCCATCAGATGTCAATAGCATGCCCTCCCTCCCCCATTGTGACAATGAAAAATATCTCCCCACACTACCACATATACCCTGGGGGGGGGGGCACAGAATCCTTTCCTCCTACCCAGGTTGAGAACCACTGACTTAAGTGAACTAATAAAAATCATGACTTTCCCTCTAACTTTTCTTTTAAAATCCCACAAAATGGTCAGACCATTTAGGACATAATTGAACACTGGCTCAGTCAATTACTATGCCCGGACATGCTTTTAAAATACGTGTCTGACACAATGCTGAGCATTACAGTAATTAAGGGAGATTACAGAAGGATTCAAAAGGTCACAGCAAATGGGCCTAATAAATCTGACTCCATTTCAACAGAATGAATATCAGCTTATTCACTTGAGCCCAGACCACCAAGAGCAAATTATAGGATGGAGAGAGACATGATTTAGCTTCTTCAAGTGTGAAAAGAAGTTCTGCAAGAGCAAACTACAACATGACTACCCAAAGGAGTGGTACTCAGGAGTCATTTTGTGCAAATTTCTGGTGGTTGTCTAAGTTGGCTGGTCATAGGCTCACCTGTGGGGGATAGTGACCAGGCTTTGAGGGACTCGCGAGAAGGTCTGGAAGCTTCGTAACCTAAGGTGCTGTGGGTCACAGGCTCCAGCTCTGATTACGGAAGAGATTTTTTTGTAACCAACCCACCCTTTGTGTATTTATCTGGGGCCTTGTGCTAAAGAGGCAGGAGTCGAGGGTAGATTAAAGGCTCATACCACTGCCTATTTTTCTTTTAATAATTATCTTTGAATGTCTAAAGAAATGACTTCAATGATTAGAAGTTAATGGTCCATTAAAGGACCAGTAATTTTTGTGTGAAGCAAAGAAAAAAACAGACAAATGTTTACAGATAAGAGACCTTTATAACTAGCTTAGTAATTTCAATTTATTTAGGAAACATTAGAATAAAAATAAGCATAATGATAATAGGGAACTTTGGGCAGCTTCAGAACCTATATTTGCATTTGTTTGTATAATGATGTTTGAGGCAGAGACTTGCCTCCTACCAAGGGCAAAAAGCCAGATCCTCACACGTACTTTCCCAGCCTCCTTTGCAATGTAAATATGGGCACGTGACCCAGTGCTGACAAATGAGACCCCAGGGGAAGTCTGTCAGGAGACTTCTGGGAAAGTCTTTCTTTAGAAATAACAAACATGGAATGCCCTCTTTTATTCACTGAGAATGTGTCCTGAGAGACCCATAGGTTAAGGAACTGAGGGTGACCTCTGGCCGATTGCCAGTGAGAAACTGAGGCCCTCGCTCCAACATCCCTTGAGAAACTAAATTCTGCCAACAGTCAGGGTGAGCTTGTAAATGGATCCTTCTCCAGTCTGAGCCTTCAGATGAGACCCTAGCTTAGGTTGTCACCCTGACTGCAGCCTCATAAAAGACCCTGAACTAGAGGAATCGACTAAGCTGTGTCTGGACTGTGAGATAATAAAGCTGTATTGTTTTAAGCCACTTAATTAGTGGTAGTTAGTTATAGAGTAATAGATAACTAATACAATGCCTATGTGAGATTTAAAAAAAATATCCTTCCTGCCTCGGCAATTTTCAGTGATGTCTTCTGTTACATGCGGCCAAAAGCAGCCTGGCTGATACACAGGGAAATTTCTTGTGCAGATCCTGTCTTTTTGTACTTATAAATTTCATTAGCATAATAACAAGTGATTGCTTATTATAAGATTTATTATGCTATATCTATTATAACATTTCAAAAAGCTACTGTGCTAACTTTATATTCAAACGAACGAGTGAGATTCACAGAATTATCATGTGTTCTTCATTAGCATTGACATTTGAGGGTGATTCATTTTGGTTAAATGCCTTCTGATTATCTTGAACTAGCAAAAAAATTATTATACTTATTACTATCATTTTACAGCATTCTTATGCAAACAGCTTCTACATTTGTGTTACTGAAATCAAAGCAAAGAATTGGATCCAAGTCCAGTGGGGGTGTCAGGGTAGAAAAACCAAAAGACTCAATTCAAGACCTGCCTCAAGATCTTACTACTCATTTCACCTCTCTGAACTTCAATTTCATCAGAACTATATAGTGGGTTAACACTCACCTCACTGAATAAATGGTAAAAAGTAAACCAAAGTTTGAATTGAAGTTATATTGAAGCATTTGGGGGAGGGTGCAGTTTTAAAAAGGATAATATATCATCCCAGCTTTCAAAGACCATTTTGTTGTTGAAATAAAGCTATATACACATAGAAAAGGTGATCCCCATTATTCCTGGCCGTGTTTTGGAGCCAATTGGTAAAAGAGCATTTTCTGGAAGCATTTTAAAATGAACATACGTTGCTAAATTTGGTCAGAATCTCAGAAATTTCTGATAAAGACTTTAAGAACCAGGGGCACCCATTGACTAAGTAACACTAGGAAAGTACTTGTCCCTTTCCTTGTCCCAGTAACTAAAACAACATCCTGGAATGAGATATTTCTGTTGTTGTAATATTTTCTGGTTGTGTCTACAGGATGCCAAAACAAGTAAAAACTGAAACATTCAGGCAAAGCAGGTACTTGGCACTTTAAGAACTGGTTGTTTTACTGACTTAATCTTTTCTCCCCCTAATGCATTGAGTCAAGCCGACTTCTGTGTGTAGACATAACCTTGGTATTTATGGATGAATGCAGGGTCATTCATCTTTCTTTTAGTCAGTCATGCATTTGATCTGAAGATATTTGTGAAGTTTATTTACATTTATGAAAATGTTTTCTCAACCTCCTCAAGTAGTTTTTCTTCCTTCTAAACACATCGTAGGTCTCTCTTTTTCTATTAATCTATTTATCTTCAAAATAGTAGTCCTGTGCTTCTCCACTTCTTTCCTTTTTTAAACAAAATGGTGTCTCCTCATTTTCCTCCTCAATGTCCTCCAAGAGCACGGTGGTGGTGGTGGGGGGGGTGTCTTCCAAGAGCACAGAGCTTCTGAATCTTTTTCCAGTAATCCCTCTCCAGAGAGCGAAGGTTTCTCTGATGTTCAGGTGTTTACAAAATGACTTGTTTTCTCACATCTCCTTGCAGCCCTGAGCTCCAGGTTCCTGGACCTCTGGTTCCCAATGTTAATGCCCTCATTTTTCATCCATCTCATTCTTACTGCCTGAAGAAACTTTGATCTCAGCCATTCTCAAGCACCGCTGGGTGCAAATGGGAAGAGGAAGGAGCCCAGTGAAGGTCTGTCGTGGACAAAGGCCATCTTTACATGCTGAGACATCAGGCTTTGCCAAGCGTGACTTCAGCTGGAAACAATCTTGAAGCAGGAAGACTTACTGAGCTCGATTCCACAGTTTCTGTGTGTGCACATCGGCTTTCTTTTCAAAGATGGGTTCAGACCTAGGTCGGCGTGGTTGTTTTGTTTATTTGCTGCATCTTCTCATTGAAAGGGTACCACTATTTTCCAGCAAAGTCTTTAGCATAGGAAGATATCTGAAGAAGGGAGAAAACCACCCAGTCATTTGTAAAAACCTCCCTGTGTATGATTTTATAAAATGAAAAGATTTGAAAGGGCATTAAGAGTCACCTGGTCCACCTTTTCTTCTTTTTATTCAGATAAGAAATATTTATTGGGCCCTTTCTTTCTTTGGAAGGTACTTCCCAAGATGTTCCCTCGTCACTGTTGCAGCCGAAACCTGCCTCATCTGTGGGCACTCGCTGTGTCTGTGCCTCTCCCCACCACCTAACTGATTGCTTACCACGCTGCACCCCATGAGAATAAGAGCCTTTCCCCAAGCACACTGGGAAACACTTTTCATGACATCCCACAGCTTAAGATCCAGAAGCAAAGAGAAGCATTTTTTTTTCCAAAATGCAATTTTTATCATCTAGAAAAATCATGTTAAATAATCAGGTCTCTTTTTGGTCTTGTGGGGAGGACATTTACAGAACCTCAAGCTGGGCTCAACATTTAACCACAATGACAGCTCCCTCCTATAAGCCTGAATTGTAATGTATACAGAGAGGTCAGCAAGCAAATGCACGTTAATACCATAACGTGATACGCGAGACCCACCAGAACGCTCACAAGAATAGCTAACAGGAAACAACAGACGGTACAAGTGTTGGCAAGGTTGTGAAACTCTTGGAAATCCAATATAGGAGTTAGAAAACTTTTTCTATAAAGGGCCACATAGTAAATATTTCCAGCTTTACGGGTCGTGCAGCCTCTTTCACAACTACTCAACTCTGCTCTGGCTACACAAAAATAGACACGGACAATATATGAAAAATGAGTGAGGTTGTGTGCCAATAAGTTTACCTACAAAAACAGGCCTTCAGGCCATAGTTTGTAGATTCTGCTCTAATATATTGTCAGCAATAATGTAAATTTGTACAAGCAGTCTATAAGGCTGAATATATACATGCATGTAACAGTACAATACATATACATACACATATTACATATGACAATGTACATATTACATCCTATATTATATTCAAACTATGTTCTCTATATTACACTATATATACTATATTTATATTATATATATACTCCTCAGCTATTCCATCTCTAGATATATACACATGGAAGTACAAAAACGTGTTCACTAAAAAGCATGTACAAAAATATACATAAAAGCACAACTTATAATAGTCAAAAACCAGAAATAAGACAAATGTTCAATAGTTGAACAGACTGTGGTATATTTGTACAATGGAATACTACCCAGCAATGAAAACGAATGAATTACAACTACACGTGACAACCTGGATAAATCTCACAAAAACTGGTAAAGCCAGACACAAAATAACCTACAACGTGTGATTACATTTATATAAAGCGCAAAACTAGGCTACGTGGTTAGAAGTTGGAACAGTGGTTACCTTCGGCAAATGGGGGTAGATAATGGAGTATGAGCGGGTTCTAGGGTTCTATTTCTGGTGGTGCTCTATTTTCTTGATTGGGCGCCGGTTACACAGGTGGGTCCACTTTGTGAAAACAGAGCCAGGTGCGCATTATGATTTAAACACTTTCCTGCATGTATTTTATAACCAATAAAATGCTTACAGATAAAACCTGTGAAGACTTCTTTAATGACCCACACAGTTCAAATCTCACTTCGTTACTGAATCTTTCCTTGCAGCCGTGGGACAGAATTAATCACTTCCTCCTCTGAGTTCCCATGGCACACTGCACACTACTATGTGTACTAATTCATGATTATTTACATATCTTCTTCCACGGGCTAGGCTGTCTGCTGCTTGAGAACAGGGAGCACCAAAGACAAACACATTGGATGATCCAAAGTAGAGCAGAAATAAATGGTACAGAATGAGTTTCAGCAAGCACTTTGGGAGCTCATCAAACAGCTCCCCTGTGAAATGATTACTCTTTAGCCCTTGACAAAAATTCACTGAAATCATTTGATAATGCAGAGAGAGTTCCAGGGTCTGATGGAAATGTCAACCATCTCTTTCCCAGATCCTCAGAAACTCTATTCCTTATATGTTGTATCACAAGCAAGGACAATACCCAGATCGTATTTGTTTAGCTCCTCAAAGAAATGCCTTTAATTTAAAAAGATCTAATGTTATACCCTCTGCTACTTTTTGGTAAAGGGTTGAGACCAGAAATATCCATTTGCATGCATGCCTGTGCAAGTGCATATACACGTGTACACACACACACACAGTGTCTTTTGCAAAAACCACAGTTGAAAATATGTCTATATTATTACACAACACCCCTCCCACATATAAATCCCTGAAAGATATATTTCTCTTTGAATTCAGTGGCAGGGGCGGGGTAGTTTTTACTGATAAACATACATATTAAAGATTGCTTTGGGGAACTTTATACCTATGTTTTCTTCTTTTTTTTAATTTGTCAGGAAATTCCAAACTCAATCAAATGTTCAACCCTAATGATTCAGTCACTTCAGGACCTTGGTGACAGCTATGTTCTTGCTCCTTTTATTTTGTTTCAGTTCGACTTTTATTTGCAATGGCTCTTTATTACGTTTTGGTTTTTTTTATGAATGCTTTTTTTATTACGCTTTTCATTACTTATTAGGTTTTGGTAAACCTCCTTGGAAAGCAGGTAGAGTATAAGTCTTAAATCAGGGTTTCTCAGTCTCAGTACTATTTACGTTTGGGGCTAGATAATTAGTTGTCGTGGGGCCACTCTGGGCACTGTAGGATGTTAAGCAGCATCCACGACCTCTACCCGCTAGATGACAATAGCACCCTCATCCCAGCTGTGACCACCAAAAATGTCTCCAGACATTGTCAAATGTCCCCTGCTGGGCAAAATAGCTCCCACTGTCTTAAATATATAAATAAATATTCTAGAACACTTTTAAGTCCTTGTGTCTAAACTTGCTCACTAAGTAGCTATTAAATAAGACGCAATGCAAAGTACTGATTAAAATCCAAGTACATCTTTCACCTCCTACTCTAAGTGCTTTACAAGTAGGTCTTTAGCCAAATGAGGAAAACACATAGACACACCCATTGGTTTACTTAGCCAGGCAACACAAGGCTGAAGAGAAGTTCAGCGAAGGCCAGTGAGTGGAGGATGGTGGTTTCCTGGAGGTAAACACACAGGGGGAAGAATGAATGGAAGGAGTTAACAGCCACAGACAATGTTAAAAAGATATTTCAGATGCTACACTAGGAAAGTCCCAGTGGGAAGAGGAAACCCAAAAGTTAGTGGGTGTTCTTCTTGTACCTGTCCCTGGCCATGGTAAATTAAGATATCTGAAGGAAGGTGTTTTTTATTTTCCAAAGTAGAAAATCCAGATGGCTTTTATTCAAAAAACCTGGAAGCTTCCCTGAAATTTTCCCCTAAGAGTAACATACGAGGGAAGGACCGATGGAGGCGACAAGCTGCTCAATAAGAACACTATACCCACCAGTGTAGTGCATTCCACTCCCAGCTACAAGGTCCCATCTGCCTTGCTGAGGCAGCCCGGACAGATTAGGTTGTATGACCCTCACTTTACACTTGAGTAATTCAAATATATAAATGACACAGAGTCACGAACTTGAGAATACAGAAGAGCTTGAGTGGGGATTATATTAATTTTATGCAACCTGCAAAACCCCAATCCAATGGCTCTTCCTCCCATAACTCTCCCCTGATATCCCCCAGCCTCAGTCAGAAGATCCAGTTCCTCTCTTTAGCCTGTGTCTTTATTAGTGTTGTCTAACTGAAAGTTTTTTCTTACTTTAGTACCATGTCTTAATCACCTTTGTTTTCTCCACTGCTTTTTACTGAGCACAGAGCCTTATAAAACGCAAAAATATCTGTTTACTTGTGCCTGATCTATTAATAAACTCCTGAATCCCTACAAGTTATTCAGTAGTGAAGGTTAAGTATTAAAAGCCTCATCCTAAAGGGGGAAGGATTTCCTGAGAAATATCTGGAGGTCTGTGACTCAGTGACCCGCTACAAAGGAACATGAATGTTTATGCTCAAGGACAGGGAGGTGATGGCTGCTCTTTCCAGGGTGAACTCCTCATCTACCCTCTCCACAAAGTGACCTTAGCGTAGCATACGGGATGTACATGGCAGCACAGCTTCTGAGCAGTTAGAGGACACACTTGAGTGCGAACGATCCCACATCTCACTCTACATATCACTAAAACTAGGGGTATCTGTTCAGATGGGACTCCACTATTTTTATGGCATGGAAATTTGCATTTATGTCTTTAAAAATCACAGCATAATTATTTCCATACACACTTGCACTTATATGAATTTTCGATCCTTCAGAGTGCCCATGTGTTAGGGATTTGAATACCCATTTTGTAGATGAGAAACTGAGGCTTATAAAGTTTGAGGACTTTCCTGAAGTCACTCAGACAATGACAGAGCAGGCCATCTGATTCTCAGTAGAGGGCAACGGGTTTCCACTAGGGGCAATTATGCTTTTCGGGGACAAGTGGCAATGTCTAAAGACAGTTTGGGTTGCCACAACTGGTGTGGGAAGAGGGAGTATTACTGGTGTCTAGTTGGTAGAGGGCAGAGATGCTGCAAAATACTGGATTGCACACAGAGCAGTCCTGCAAAAAAGACATATCTGGGCCTGAGAGTCAATAGCATTGATGGTCAGCAACCTTGGTCTAGATCTCAATCCGAATCTCAATGTCTCTCCCTCTCCCTCTCCCTCTCCCTCTCTCCCTCTCCCTCTCCCTCTCCCTCCCTCTCTCTCTCTCTCTCTCTCTCTCTCTCTCACACACACACACACACACACTCAATTCGGCTGCAGCATGGACATCTGTATCATCTACGCCACCTGGGGCACAATGCAATCCACTGCTGCAACCACAGCCTGTACAGTCACCTGGAAAACCCACAAATCCAGAGTCAGTCTTAAGGCTACATGGCTGCCCAGCCAATGCTGGATACCACGTGAAGCTGAGACCGTGGAATAAATAGGGGTGTTAACCAATAATTACCTAAAAGCTTCTCGAATTCTTTCACTCCATGATAATGGCTGCCATCTTCCCAGACTTCAAATCTTTGAATAGGTAGAGTCAGTTTAGGAATATTTCTCTACCAAGAGCCTCTATAAAGATGACATTAGACAAATTTCAAGGACTTAAAAATTTTACTCGGTGCTGAGCATGAGCATCCAATACATCAAGCTTCTGGGTACCAGTACCTCTTTGCATTTTCTCACATTTTTCACTCTCCTTCCCTCTGAAAATATTTGGGACCATGGATTCTTTGCCTCCCATTTAAATAAGACTCTTTATTTTAAACCATAACCAATGAGACCTAGCAGAATTGCCCAATGTGCTTTTAGGATCACAAAGGATCTTTCCTTTCTACTCCTGGAATAAACTACTATACAGATCTAGTCCAGCTGTTTCTAGACAGATGTAAAGGCAGGCCCCTGGGAGGGAAGGCGACTTGCTGTCTAAGGGCATCCAATGGCAAACCTAGAGCTAAGATCCAGACATCTATGCCACCCACTCTCTACCCCTCCCCTGCCTCTCCCATCATGTCACTGTTTCTAGCTTTGTGGGAGAAATGACGAGATTTTCACAAAATCCCCCTATCTCATATACAAGTTCCCACAAAAACTCAAAATGTCCCCACTTTTTTCTAATTTTGTCTGTATTGATGAATGCATTTCATGGCTCTCTATGCTTACTATTTTTTTTAATTTTTTTTTTAAGATTTTTTTTTAAGATTTTATTTATTTGTCAGAGAGAGAGAGCACAAGCAGGCAGAGTGGCAGACAGAGGCAGAGGGAGAAGCAAGCTCCCTGCCGAGCAAGGAGCCCAATGTGGGACTTGATCCCAGGACCCTGGGATCATGACCCGAGCCAAAAGCAGCCGCTTAACCAACTGAGTCACCCAGGCGTCCCTCTCCATGCTTACTATTATTCTATTTCTCGAACACTGAGATCACGGTCATTGTGTGTCAGATACTGTTCTAGGTGCTTTATAAAATTAATGCACTTACTCCACATAACAACCCTATGAGGTAGATGTGATTATTCCTCCCCCCTTTTCATATTCACAGACCAGGCACAGAGAGTTAGGGCAACTTGCCAACATCACATGGCCAGTGGGAGGGAGATCAGGGAGCTAACTACCCTAGGCTCTGGCTCCAGGCTTCCCCTTGTCAACCACCGTGCTGCCTCTCTTGAAGGTTTTTAATGTATCACAAGAAGTCTTACCATAGTTGTGGCTGTAAATATTATCTACATCAAAAAGGAAAGGATACTTTCTGCTGGATTTGTTCTGAGTGTGACGGACCAGGATAATGTTCATGAAGGTATTTGCGTCTGTGGACGTATATGAATGTAATTATGAGAATGATCGAGTTAGGGTAAATATTGCCTGTCCTCTGTTCGTGTGCATGAAGGGAATGAGCAACCTCTCTTGTGTCTCTTCTTATAAGGATGCTAATCCTCTCAGATCAAGTCCTACCCTTATGATCTCATTTAACCTTAATTACTTCCATACTCCAAATAAAAGCCCACTGAGAGGGCCTCAGTGTATGAATTTGGGGGAGACACATTCAGTCTATGAGAAACCCCTTAAAGATTCATGTCATCTTAACTAGGGAAAGAAAATTAAAGATTTTGGTACCTAGGACCAGGACGGGTTGGGGAGAGTCAGGAAAAGGAAGGGAGAGCCTGGGGCCTTAAGAATAATGTTTTTTGGTCTAATATGTAGCCTATAGCCAGGTGATAAAAATAACTTTTTGGAACTTTATCTCAAATTCTATACAGAAGGGCGCCTGGGTGGCTCAGTGGGTTAAAGTCTCTGCCTTCGGCTCAGGTCATGATCTCAGGGTCCTGGGATCGAGCCCCGCATCGGGCTCTCTGCTCGGCAAGGAGCCTGCTTCCCCCCCTCTCTCTGCCTGCCTCTCTGCCTACTTGTGATCTCTCTTTCTCTCTCTGTGTCAAATAAATAAATAAAATCTTTAAAAAAAATTCTATACAGAATTCCAGTTTTGTGCTTTTTGTGGCACCCAGGAATCATGTATTTCCAAGATGCAAGTCACCTTTATTTTGAGATGCAAAAACAGGTCCTGCAAAGCTACATGAGCCTTCCAGCCTGATAGGGGAACTGCACATTCTTGGTCCTCCTTGATGTTTTGTTGTTCATTGATTTATTATTTTTAAAAATCAGGGTGCATGCTAAAAAAAAAAAAAGGTGGTGTTGTTTTGAGAAATGTTCTATTCAGGAATTCAAAGTCATAACTTTAAAACCCAAAAGGTTATCAGGAAAGAAATCCAGAAAGTGAGAAAGGTTAGAAAAACATAAGACACTTTGTCCTGTGTTAAAAGTTGCATCAACAAATGGTGAAGTGGAAGGAATGTGGCTAAAGGCAAAAAAAAAGCTATGCGAAACAGTCCGCAGTCAATGACGTGGGTACAGCCCTTGTAGGAAAAGGTCCAGTGGTTTCATAGCCCCCACTTCCAGGAATAAACTCCTCTCACCTACCCGCTTGCAGAACAAGAGGACCTCTTGGGTAACGGGGAACCTTCAGAAGCTAAACAAAGGCTATTCACAGAGAGAAGGTGATGGTTTGAAATGCTCTCACAGAAAACATTTGGTTGACCTTCTGTGTATCAGATTAGGCTGTGGAATGCCCAGTCAAAAACATGTAATGTGTACTTTCCAGTAAAAGAGATAGCGAATGAGGGCAAAATTATACATGGCGTTTTCCTGCAAATGACTAAGAATAATGGTCACAAGAAGCTATTCTCTCCAGAAAGAATATAAAGTGGATTCTTTATTCCCTTCCTTTCTGTCTTGAAGAAAGTTGGAGGAAAGGAAAGATGGAGACCATTACATTCTTCAGTTCAGGGAGGGGAAAGTGGGTGTGGCAGATGGCAATAATGGCCCCAGTTCTTCACAGTTCCCTGAATTCACACTGTATGGAGTTCCTCTTGTTAAAGAGATTTTCCTGCCTGTTGATTTTGAATTCCACCACGTGACTTGCTCTGGCCAATGGGATGTTCGCCTGCATGACGCACCTGCTGCACTTGGTGACTGGGCTTGCTGGCTCTCTCGTGCATGTGCCACGGCCATGAAAACAGCCTCCCCCAGGAGCTGCTGCCACTCAGCCCGAGCCCCAGAATGAACATGCACATGAAGGCCTTATCCTCCACCTGGTGAAAAGCCAAGACCAGCTGGATCCAGATCCTGAAGCAAAGTCACCGAGCTCAAGCTGACACCAGCCCCCCCCCGCCCCCACCTGAAGACCAGTAAGTGATGATGATGGTCCTTTGAAGCCGGGAGACCACACACTATGGCCTGCAGACCAAATGCAGCTGCCACCTAACTCACCCCCCAGCCAGCTAGTAATTAATATTAATTAATTAAAATAGCCAGCTATTTTACAGGGTAGGAAAAAACAAGATTTTTGCACACATAAAAATTACATGAAATTCAAACTGCAGTGCCTGTGAATAAAGTTTGCTTGGAACAGAGCCACTCTCCTCCATGTCTGTGTTGCCCGTAGCTGCTTGAGCGCTAGAGTGGCACAGAAGAATAGGCGGGATGGAGACCATGTGGCCCACAGGGCTGAAAATACTTACTAGCTGGCCCTTCCCAGAAAAAGGTTTTCGACCCTACTTGAAGCCACCGAGTTTCATAGCAATATATATGCAAGTGATTTTTCCCCCGACAATAAACTAGTAAATAATTAGTAGTAATTGTATCAAAGGGAGTGAACATATTTAAAATAACGTGAAAGTAGCAGAGCCAGAGGATCTACCGGAATGAGCTTTCCAAGCCTCATACTGCTTCACATTGTCAGGGATTTTTAAGCAAATTTTTTTTCCTGCATTTCTGTGGATTACGCTGGGTCCAACGCAGTGACTGAAAACTGGGAAGATGACCACGCAATGCTTGTAGTTCCAGAAGAGATGCACTTGCCTCCTTACACTGGCTTAGACTGGGCACCCAGAGAAGAGATCAAAAGACATGGATGAGAGTTCCTTCCCTAACCCCTGAGAGGACAGGGGCCAGGCCTTGTACATCCCGTACATTATCCTCAGTGTTTTGCAGATTTCAAGGCGAACAGTGGGTACTTGATAAATGTGCATTGATTGGCCACATAGCTTTGAAGACAATACAGGTTTCATGGAAAATGCATGGGATTGAGTTAAGAGGCTTCTATGCCTGATCCTGCAACTAAGTGGTGGGAGTCACTGGACCCATTATTAGTTCAATCCATTGAAGAACATCCTAACCCGCCCGCCCAGCTGGTGGGTTATAGGAATGTGGAGGTGGGAAGCCCTCCGGCCAGCCAGATGAGACCTGCGGGGAGCCAGAGCCCACAAGCTTAGTTCTCTGACTACAAGCAGCCTTGCTCTTTTACCCCTAGTGTGCCACAAAATTACAATTGTTTCCTTTATATACTGTAACATGAAAACGGTTAGGTTACACTCAGGGCAAACTGAGCCAGGATTTAACATATAAGAAGATCAGGTTAGTCTGACAGCTATTTATTTTTAAAGTGCAGGGAATACACTGGGCTTTCCTAGTTGATTCTTCACTAATCAAGAGTAATAAAAATAACCTTGAAATTATCCTAAGAATCTCATTAATTACTCTGGAGATCAGGATGCCCAGAAGCGAATAAGTCAAGCTTAATGTTCTCTTTCCATGCTATGTAATAACCTCCTTCCACACTGTGATGGACTGATTTTATTTGATGATACCAACTAATAATCTCTCCAAATCCACACCCTTTCAAACGTGACTTGGCAACTACACTCGTCAAGAGTTGGCTCTATCTCCCCACCTTTGAATATAAGCTGGCCCCATACATTGCTTTGCCTCCTCGGCAGTGGCAGAAGTAATGGACTTCAGTTTTGAGCCTAGACCTTAAGAGGTCTTGAATGCTTCCATTCTCTCTCAGATCCTTGCCCACACCATGAGAAAAGCCCAGGAGAGTGTGATGGGAGATCAAAAACCATAAAAAATGAGCCCAGTTTTCTCATATGACCACCCTAGACCAGCCAACTTCCAAACATGGGAGAGAGGCAGCCAAGATCACCAGAGTCATCTTTAGGACCCACAGCTGACTACATAGGCACGAGGTCACCTAGGCAAGACCAGAAAGACCACTCAGCGGACTCATAGGTATCTGACCCATAATAAACGTTTATTGTTGGAAGACACCGAGGTTTGGAGTGGTTTGTTATGCATCAATAGCTGATACACAGATATATTAGCATCAGGTTTCTTCCATTCTAATGAAAGGGAAAATTATTCTTTTCCTCATTTCTAACATTCAAATATCCATTGATCCATGCAATGAATACAATATGATTATCTATTTTCTGTCAGGTTCTGAAGTGGGTTCCAGGGATATAGCCATGAAATCCACTCAACTGATCACTGTCTCTACAACCACATCTCTAATGCTATACTTTTTTTTCTTTTTTTAAAGATTTTATTTATTTATTTGACAGAGAGTAAGACAGCGAGAGAGGGAATACAAGCAGGGGGAGTGGGAGAGGGAGAAGCAGGCTCCCTGCTGAGCAGGGATCCCAATGTGGGGCTCAATCCCAGGACTCTGGGATCATGACCGGAGCCAAA
The DNA here is from genome assembly GCA_028534135.1 of Potos flavus. NCBI lineage: Eukaryota > Metazoa > Chordata > Mammalia > Carnivora > Procyonidae > Potos > Potos flavus. The sequence continues at coordinate 97,034,618 of CM052901.1, read as the reverse complement.
GGCAGACAGTTAATGACTGAGCCACCCAGGCGCCCCTCTAATGCTGTACTCTTACCTAATGTTTTAGGGGCCAGTTCTGTCAGAATGTTTTACCAACACTGAAAACTCATCATGTTCTAAATCTTAAATCATTATTCTCTGCCCCAGGATCCCCCCTCCCCAAAAAAACCAACAATGACAACAACAAAGGCTTTATTCCCATCTCCTTTATCTCTACACGTCCATTCTTTCACGCAGGAAATATGGACCGTGAACTGCCCAAATGAATTCAGACTTCAAAGACGATTAAGACTTAAGACCACCTTCAAGGAGACCCACTTAGGCACAGCACCAAATGACATTTCCCAGCCGCCACGCACTTAGCTGGGACACAGGACTAGTTCTTACCAAAAAGATGCAAGTGGAAATGATGGGTCACTTCTCGTCCAAGGCACATGACTTCTCTACAAACATACTCTTCTTCCCCTTCCATGGCTAGTTTGGCACCTACATATTAAAGATGGTGGCTTTACATGATGGAAGGTGCCAGGATCCAAGTGACTACTTGAAGGAGAACTCCCAGGATTTCCAGCTAACCTTGCTTTGGTCTTTGCATGAGCAAGACAGATATTTGCCGAGTTAAGTCTCTGAGATGTGGGGTTATTTCTCATAGCAATTAGCTTATACCAGTGTTTCCAACCTCAGCCCAACTACTGACATTTTGGGCTGGAAAGTTCATTGTTGTGGGGAACCATACTATGCATCATATGATGTTTAGCAGCATCCCTGGCCTCTACCACCAGAAACCAGTAGAACCGTCTCCTTCACTACTTGGGGCAACCCAACAATGCGTCCAGAAATGACAAATGTCCCCTGGGTGACCAAATTGCCTCCATTTGCAACCCACTGTCTGATACTGCTGAATATACCCTATTTCCAATCTATTTGGTATGTACAGGCTTCTCTTTTTTAGTATATCGAACAGTTCTTCATTCTTATCACTGGAAATCTAGAGTCCTCTGTATGATTTTCATTAACTTCTTAATTTGACCAAGTCAAACCTATTTTCCAAAGTTATTTTTTATAAGATTCCATATGTAAGTGATACATGCAGTATTGTCCTTCTCTGTCTGGCTTATTTCCTTAGCATAACACCCTCTAGGTTCATCCATGCTGTCACAACTGAAGAATTTCCTTCTTTTTAAAGGCCAAATAATATCCCAGTGTGTGTGTGTGTGTGTGTGTGTGTATTTTATACATAAACACATGCTCTTGATCCATTTATCCATTGGTGGGCACTTAGATTGTTTCCATATCTTGACTTTGTGAATAATGTTGCAATGAAAATGGGAGTACAGCTATCTCTTTGAGATATCCATTTCATTTCCTTTGGATAAGTACCCAGAAGTGGGATTGCTGGGATAATTATGGTAGTTCTATTTTTAATTTCTTGAGAAACCTCCATACTCCTTTCCATCAAAGCTCTTGACAATTAACACCCAACACATTAGCTGAGTCTCCGTAATACTATTTTCTTCTCCTTTGTATATGCACTGCACACACTCACACTCACCACATGCACTTCCATTTCTGTGTATTTGTTCTTATGATCCATTCCCATGAGACTTTCACTCCCACCCTCACTGATTTCTCTTCTCTGAAAATTCCCATAGACCCACAGGTATGGAGTAAACAATGAGCTTTATCTCACGGGTAAATGATAACTAATTCACAGTGGCTGCTTGGTGCATGGCAATGAGAAGGCAAGGCTGTCACTCAGGCTCAGCAGCGGTGTGTTGTGATCAATTAGTAATGTCTGCCACGGACCTGAAACAGAATGGTGCTATCCACGCCATCCTAGATAGACTGCTTCACATGGTGCTCGGTTGACTTTTCCTACTCCCATTATAATTTCCTAAAACACAGGACCAGTGCTTTCCACAGGAAGAAAAACTCTCTCAGATACTCAGACAAGAAAATGTTAGTTTATAGGTCCCCAAGGGAACAGAGAACTTTTGAAATTATTCCTAAACCTTTTACTAATACAGTAATCAAGAAGGAAAAGTTGTATCTTGCTGCCGTCATTCCCTAGGCTCTGTGTTAATCACGCTGTCATAATAGGGAGCTCTATTTTGATTTCTTCAAATTATCAGTTTGAGTAGCAGCTATATACCATACACTTGTTGGAGCATAAAAATATACCTCCTCCTTTTTTTGATAACCAAAGCTTCCTTTCAATCTTGGCCAAATATCTGAACCTAGATAAAAGCTTATAAGCCAGGAAAATGTATACCTTTTCAGATATTTCAGGGACATTTGCCTTCTAAATATTTCACTGTTGTTTTTCTTTTAAAACATATTTTGTATGAAAAGAACCAAATGTTCCATTGTTGAGAGCACAAAATCAGCTTGTTTAGTAAAAAGTGATTCATACAAATTAGTAATGGAAGAAATCTGTCCTGTTCCAGGAGCAGTAAACAATTTATTTGCTCAAAACATTCTCTAAAATTTAGTTGAGCTTTATCTCAAAATTTCATATGATTGATGAAATTTTACTGGTAGTTCTAAAATAAGAAACGAAAACTAAACTACTGAGACAGAGTCAAACGACCACTTGAGCCTCTGCATTGCCAAAGCACCCCCAAACATGAAATCTCCAGTGGAAATGAAATGATTTCCCTGTTCAAGTTGATTGTTTATGAGTAGACACAGACCACCCAGGTTTCCTGTCAATCTTATGTGACTATTTCTAAACCTGTTTCTGGGGAACTCTGAACTCTCTCCACACTCACATTTTCATTTACAAAGACAATAGCTACTGAGTACTTACTGTGTCTCAGATCTAACACTCACTGGGTGAGGTGCCGTCCTGTGAATGCTGCATCTCATATCTGCCTGCTTCTTTCCCGTCCCTGCTGCTATACCACCCTGGCCCTGCATCTCTTACCGTCACGTCTCTACTTCCCTGTGTTAGTTGCCAGAGGGGAGGGAGGAAGGGAGATAGGTGAAATACATGATGGGGATTAATGAGTACACTTATCATGATGAGCACTGAGTAATGTATAGAATCACTGAATCACTATATTGTATACCTGAAACTAATATAACACTCCATGCTAACTATACTGGAATTAAAATTAAAAACTTAAAATGATTGGTCTATTTCTCCCCAAGGACAAAAGAACAACCAGCAAGGGGGGGCAGGGTGGACAGAAAGGCAGATTTGGGTTCAGTAGAAGGAATAACAACACTCAAGGAGAAAATAATGAATGATAGTACAATGAGTAGAGTTCAGGTTTTAGCATCAGACAGCCCGGGTTCATAGCTGGGCACTGACATTACTAGTTGCAGACTTTGGAGAAATTATTTAACCTCTCATGCCTCTGTTGCCTGAAACGCAAAACAAAAATAATAACAGGACGTATCCCATTAGGCGACTGGGAGAATTAAATGAATTAACCCATGCAAAATGTATGCAAATTCATAAAACATATGAGTGGTATTCAACACCTAAGGTATTATTATCACTCTCATTTTTATCATAAAGAAAGTGATGCAGCTACCCAATTAGGGCAAAGAGTGATAAGTAGTCAGCAATATCCTTTCCTCTTTTTTCTGGGTAAATGACTAGTTCACATTTCCCAACCTTCCTTGCAGTTAGGAGTGGCCACTGATTGATTTTTGGCCAATGGAATATGAGAGGAAGAGCTGTGTGTTGCTGCCAGATTTGGCCCATATAAAGCTCCCACACATGCTTGTCCATACAGTCTCCCTGTTCCAGCAGCTGGAATGGAAGGACCCTGGTGTGGCCCTGGAGGCAATACACTGAAAATGAGAAGAGCACCATCAGATGGTATCTGTGCATGGAGAAGAGCTGGGTCTATCCCCCCGACTCTCACAACTCCAACTCAGTCTAGCTTAAAGCATCCTAGGCCATCATAGAAGAAAAAAAATAATTTATATTGTTTGGAGCCATTAGATGCTTTGGTCTATTTGTTGCCTTATTCCAGCCAAGGATTTCTCAACTTTGGTACCAATGACACTTGGAGCTGAATAATTCTTGGTTGTGGGGGGCTGTCTTGCACCCCTACTAGGAGCCAACAGCACTCCTCCTCCCAAGCTGTGACAACCAAAAATGTCTCCAGATATTGCCAAATGTACCCTGGGGAGAATAAATCATCATGGCTAAGAACCACTCTTCTAGCCTATCCGAACCATATACCCATCTTCAAAGGGATTCAAGACACTGCATGCACGACCTCCTTCCAAGGGTGGTTGAGCAGAAAAAAGTCTGAGAGGTTGAAGTCTGTCCTTGATCCAGCATCCCTTTCAATTTTGTAATTTACATCGGGGATTTTGTTGGTGGAAAAGATCATACCCACTTACTGGTAGATGGATTCTTAGAGATAACTTGGTCCCCAAGGAAAAGGGGAAACCTGGAGATGTCATAGGATTTTCCAAGGTGATGCAGAAATCAAGAATCCCAATTCCCAGTTTAATTTCGCTTTTACTATCCCATCCTGCCAGGCATGAGACTGAATGGACACATCTGTTTTCTTACACAACTTTCTCACCAAATAAAACCACCTAATTTATCTCTCACAGTTTAGTTCAAGGAAAATGCCTCAAAAAGATGCTAAGAGGGAGGCAAGGAAGGACACCAGTTATTCACCATGTGCCGTATATAAAAATCTGTGAATTCTTTATGTACAGTGACCAAAATTTACAGAGGAAAAGAATCTACGCAAGAATAATTAATTGACGTCAGGCTCTATTTACACATCTTGTTAGTAGCTACATAGACCCCTCTGTCGAGAATTATTAACCAGACTCACAAACCTAACTCTCAAAAGACTAGACTCATTCTCAAGGCACTGAATATTAGAAAAAAGAACCGAGAGCTAATCTTTTCTAGTACTGGTACCCATGGCAGATTTTGAAAATATAAAAAAAAAAAAAAATTCCTCATCCTTATCTTAACCTTGGGTTATCCCAGAAGCAGACAGTATGATGAGGATGTGCACACAAGTAGTTAAATTGGGAAGAGCTCCCAAGAAGCATTTGGAAGGGAGAAGGCAGCCAACTCAGAGCACATTAATGAGCAGGTGATTACTGTGGACAACTGGGGCCCAAGCCTGCTGGGCCCCCTGGGAGACTGTGTAGCGCCTGACTCAGAGTCTTCCCACTTAAGAGGCAAAGAAACTGGTTGTGTCAAGGGTTGCTTCCTGGGTGGAACTCCCTGCCGTTTCCAGATTGCCTTGTTACTGGCTGAACACACGAGTCAGGAGGGGTGGAAGAGAAAGCTTGCTTGTAAAGAGGCACAGGTGTTCACAGTATCAAGTCTTCGGGTGGATGTGGGCAGCATGTGGGAAGGGAACCAGGAGCACCTGCTATGGTCCAGAATTAAATCACTGCCCCTCCACTCCCCAACTCCAGTAGTCTCTTTGTCTCTTTTCCTGTGAGCTCATTTCTGCATTCAGGGATAGGAAGCTCATTCGTTTGCGGTCTAGCTCTAAGATTTAATTGCTCTAATTTAGAGATTTCCAATCAGCAGGACATAGATGCTTGGGAGTGAAGTGGGGAATCCTCAAATCTCTTTTCACACCAAGCATCATTTGCAGAATAAATAATTTATCTCAAAGTATTTATTTTACTGTTTTTTGCGGTTTCATGCTACTGTGAAAAATCATATGAATACATTTTAAAGCACAATCTAATTTACTAATTTCTGCCATTGTGGGTTTTTTTAGATAACAAAAACTAAAACTATCACAATTAGTAATTTGAACCATGAGAGATAAAAATGGGAAGGAGGTCTCCATAAATGAAAATTTTGGAAATCATTACTTCAGTGGTTGAAGACTAAAGAATTCATCTCAATGATGTTTTACTAATTATGGGGGTGGGTGGGGGTTCTTTTAGTCCATCTGCTTCCAAAGTGTATTAAATGCCACTTAGACTACCCTGATGTGTTGGAAAGTTAAATGTGAGCTTGAATCCTACCTCTATGACTCGGTAGCCATTTGACCATAGACAAGTGACTTAACTTCTCCAAACCTGCGCTGCACATCTGTAAAATAAGGTTTTTAATGATATGCCTTTCACCTACGAGTGCTGTGAAATTTAAACAAGATATACGTATAAAACTTGCAATTCAGAACCTGGTATGCAGTGACTACTCAATGCATGATAGTTAGCTTAACTACTCTTCTGCTGCTGTTCCCACATCTTTCCATTGATGACGCTAGGTAAATTTGAATTTCAAACAATCAGGGAATATTTTCTGTATAAGCATATCCCAAATAAAGCATGATTCTAGATGGACTGGGGTCAATGTGCTTTCTAGAAGCCCTGGAGCTCAAACCTTATTGTCCATTGTGGTCTTTTAAAAAAGTATTGCATAGGACATACTTATACTAAATATCAAATGTTGCATTGGGATATACTTACACCCAAAAATTCACTGTTTTACTGAAATTTGTTTGACTGGGTATCCTGTCTTTTTATTTACTAAATCTGGCAATGCTGTATCACATGAATATGCCTGATCACAAGGGCACAAAAGCCTTAAGGATCTGTGGATACGAGTTTCACTTCAGTTTTACAATTTCTATTAAAATTTTTAAGAAGCATGGCCGGATTTCTTTCAGGAGACTTAGTCTAAAGATTCACATTCTTGTATGAGTAATCACTGAAGAACCAAGACCCAGAATTCTGAGAAGAGACAGCCCATTCAGCTATTTATTCTAGTAATAGACAATGTTTATAGTGCCTTCCTGTGACGCGTCCATATAAAATATTCGCTAACCTTTCAGCACAGAGTGAGATGAAACACTGCTAGTGAGATCCAGCTTATCTAGGGCACATCTTCCCATTCCATTCAGGCACACCTCTGACGTAGGCTCCAGTGATCCTCACATTTCACTGCCTGCATTTTACTACCAAGGTTGCCTAGCATGGTCCATGGGGTTTCCAAATACAGGAAACTATACAAGAGGTTGCCCATCCTTTTAATCAATAGAATGTTATCAATGCAGATTCTTTGGATGCCTTGAAAGGACTACAATGGATAATGAGGTTGTGAAATCTAGGGCTTCTAAAAAACAGAGTGCCCTAGCCCACCTAGAACTGAACCAGTTACAGCAAGATCTTCATGCAATAGGACCCATATTCTGGACACTAATGGCTTTGTCCCTGGGTCAAGTATGCTAGGCTTCCCAGAGCAAAAGTCACTATTAAACTTCTGAGTTTTCCACCAGGTCTCCAAGGCATGCATAAACAAACAAACAAACAAGTAACCGGAAACTCATAGCCTTCCCTGCACCCATATGACTGTAATGGTTTCAGTTCTCAAAACGTTACTAAAACCACCCAATAATTAGAGAGAATGAATGTACCAATCAGCAAACTGTCAGTGGAGTTGTTGACATTCTAGACTTTCTATAGGAAAATATTACTCCTAAAAGAAGTCTGGCTGGCATAGACCAAGAAACACACCTGTCATTCCGATGGCACCCTTCCCCTGTACCCATATCTACCTTTCCTTTTCTCCATCCCTTGCTCTAAAGGATATCTTCTGAGTCTTTAGCAAAATGTCTGGAACAGAGTAAGTACGTAATAAATGCCAGCTCTCAGCACCATTACCAGGTACTGCCACCTGCCTGAAATTTGAGGCTAGTGAATTCCATGCTGAATTGTCAGTGTCCCTTATAGTTCAAATTTTGTGGGACTAAAGGCAACACAAATCACACTCTAGAGCAATGTTCCTCAAATGACCTGTCCTGAAAGACCAGGATTATTTTCTGTTTTGTGTTTTTAATCCATTTCAGCATCATACTTTTGTAAAATGTAATAAATATAAAATAAATTCCTCGAAAATGGAAGAAAGGCATGTAAAACACAAACCCAATTTTTTAGTTTATGTTTTAAGCTATTTATTTTTACTTTTATTTCCCTTGCCCGAGGAGACATATCTAGAAAAATGTTTCTACAGCTAACATCAAAGAAATTATTGTATATGTTTTCTTCTAATAGTTGCATGTTCTCTGGTCTCACATGTGGATCTTTAATGCATTTCGGGTTTATCTTTGTGTATGGTGTAAGAAAGTGGTCTAGTTTTTATTCTTTTGCATGTAGCTGCCCAGTTTTACCAGCATCATTTGTTGAAGAGATGGTCTTTTCCCCACTGTCTATTCTTACCTCCTTTGTCACAGATTAAGTGACCATATTAGCATTGGTTTATTTCTGGGCTCCCTATTCTATTCCATTATCTATGTGTCTATATTTGTGCCAGTACCATACAGTTTGGATTATTATAGCTTTCTAACATATCTTGAAACCTGGGATTGTGATGCCTCCAGCTTTGCTCTTCTTTTTCAAGATTGCTTTGGCTATTCAGTATCTTTTGTGGTTCCATACGAATTACAGGATTATTTGTTCTAAGTCTGCAAAAAAATGCTTTTGGTATTTTGAGAGGGACTGCCTTAACTAAATCTGTAGATTCCATTGGGCAGTATGAACTTTTTACCAATATTGGTTCTTCTGATCCATGAGCACAGAATATTTTTCCATTTACTTGTGTTATCTCTAATTTCTTTCATCAGTGTTTTATAGTTTTTGGAGTACAGGTCTTTCACCTCCTTGGTTAAGTTAATCCCTTGGTATTTTATTCTTTTTGGTGCAATTGCAAGTGGTATTGTTTCCTTAATTTTTCTTTCTGCTACTTCATTATTAGCATATAGAATTGCAACAGATTTCTGTATATCAGTTTTGTATCCTCTGACTTGACTGAATTCATTTATTTCTTTAGGGCTCTCTATAAATAGTATCATGTCATGTACACAAACCCAATTTTTAAAATTAGATTCAAAAGATATAAAATTATACTGTAAAATTTCTCTGAAAATTTCTAGATATGTACTTTCACTCGATTTCCTTGTCTCATTGCAGACCTATAAGGACTGCCCAAGGACCAGCACTGGTCCAGGGACCACACTTTGAATAGCACAAATCTAATGGTGATTGCATATACATTTCACTACTGAAAATACACTCTCTCCCACTACAAGAATATTATTGTTTTAATCAATGAGTTGACATTTAGTTATTAATGAGAGAAGAATTACTGTGATAAGCCAAAGTAATGTGTTAGATTTGAAATTTTATCCAACAATATTTTCCCTGGTAGGTTAAATTTCTGATTATACATAGTATTTAGGCTAATGTTAAAACCTGCATTTTCCTGAGCACCTAAGACTGTAAACAGATGGAGGTGTCTGCCCAGGGAATACAATTTATTTTTGTTAAAAAATGTACTGTGAGGGGCGCCTGGGCGGCTCAGTGGGTTAAAGCCTCTGCCTTTGGCTCAGGTCATGATCTCAGGGTCCTGGGATCGAGCCCCGCATCGGGCTCTCTGCTCAGCGGGGAGCCTGCTTCCCCCTCTCTCTCTGCCTGCCTCTCTGCCTACTTGTGATCTCTCTCTGTCAAATAAATAAAATCTTTTAAAAAAATTTAAAAAAATGTACTGTGAATAATACAATATGTATCTGGTCTATAATATTCCTCAAAGAAGGAAAATGAACCTGAGAAAGGCTAAAAAGCATATGGATTTACTCCTTCAGAAAGCCACTGCTTTACTGGATATGGCACTCTCGAATTTACAAGCCTGTTTCAGTAAACCATGCTATTTTATTACTTGGAATAGCTTTCCCACTCCTGCCTGCCAAGTAAAATTCTTCATATCTTATAAGATCCACATCAAGAGTTCTCCTCGAGCGCTTTCTCAATATTTCATTCATTCGTTCATCATCCATCCATCCATCCAACAAAGGCATATTGCCAGGCACCACTCGAGATGCTAGAGATACAACGGTGAACAAGCCATAGCTCCTATCTTCTTGGAGCTTGTGCTTTAGTGAGGAAAAAAGAGAAAAACAAATTAACAAATATATTCATAATATAGTATCCGGGAAGTGGTAAGTTTTATGAAGAAACTAAAACACAGACTCAACTTGCTTTCCTCCACAGAACACAGAAAGGGATTTGAGAGACTATTTTCTCAATTTCCCCAAAGATGATGCATTGTGATTACCAATTTAGATCCAGAGGAGAGAATTTAATGCAGTACATACAACAGATGCCTTAGGGAATGAGGTCTCAATTCTCAGACTGAGAGACACTGAAATAGAGAGTAACCAAAATGCTGCTTTTGATAATGTGCTCGGAGCTGCCTCTCTAAGGACCGTGCCGGTGAGCCAAGACTTAAAAACAATCCCTCAGAGGGAGCCGTGTAGGTAACTAAGGGAGGAGCCTTCCAGGCAAGGAATAGCAAACACAAATTCCCAAAGAAGTAGGGAACGTGAGTCCGAGGGAGGGCTGGGAGACCTGTGTGCTAGAACAGAGCGAGTGAAGAGAAGAGCAATGGGAGACAAGGACAACAGGTCAGGGTTCTGAAGGAGAGCACTGCCCCCAGCAAGCGCCCTTGGCCTTCCACTTCACTTGCAGGGCAGTCACGGTACCAGCATCCTGTTTCTATCCCGTTAGACATGCACTGCTTGAAGGCAGAGCCCGTGGGATGCTCGCCTTTGTATTCCAGCATCCAGTACCACAACATATTCAGGCTCAAATGTGTTGACTGAGCAAGTGAATAGATGAAGGAACGAACGAAGGAATGAACGAATGACAGGGCTTTCACAAACATGACCTCATGAATTGCCACTCTTCGAGGGGGCAAGTTTGGTATTATCACATCCATTTCACAGCTAAAAAGTCTTCTAGGATGTTCATAAACTTGTTTGCAGATACAGAGTTGCTAAGATCTAAGGCAAAAACATTCCAAATTCAGATCTGTTTGTAGGACTCCTGGTTTACTGCCCTCCATATACATCAAGCTTCCAATTACGGTCCACAGAATGGGCAGTAGATGTAAGCTTTAAAAAAATCTCTGCATACCACAATACTTTCTGAAAATGGTACGTGCAAACTTGAAAATTTTAATTTGTTAGCTTGTTTCCAGTCTGGGGACTGGCTGCCCTCTCCTGGCAACATGAAAAATAACATGAAATAAAAAGGAGCATTCTCTATAGTTGGTCCAGGATATCCCTCCTACCTGAACCCCACACCATTCCTCTGTCACTCAGTTTCCTTTCTTTCTCAGATATACTTTTCATTCATGCTTGTCAAGTACACCTACTGAAAGGAGTTCCTTTTTTGTGCTATAGCATTTATTTTTAAATCTAAACTGCATCAGATAGCTAATTCCCATTTGTTTGCATTTGTTGCTTTAAAATTTGTTAAAATCCAAAATTATTTGAATATATAAAATGTCTTATGTTTTTGTTTCATTCTATTTTTAAATGGAAGAAATCTTACATTAATTTTTTCTTTCAGTTATAAGTCTACAATGTACAAAGACTTCATCTGTGTATAAAAGTTGTATCCACTATGATCAGGTGTGTCTTTATTAATTTCATGTGCTCAGAGTATGACTTTGGTATTACAGCTTTTGACTAGAAATTATTTTTAATTTCCATGAATATTATTAGGTTTTGGTAAAAATACTTAGATGAATATCAAGAGAAAATCATTCTCCAAAAATAGATGACAAACTCTGGATATTGTTAGGATTTTGACAATTTATTAGGTTTTTTGGCACTTCTGAAAACGCCTCTATTTCAACTAAAAACATCCTAAGTATCTCCCCAAAGACCAAGTCAATTATTATAGAAACAAGAAAATGACAATGATAGAGTAAAATTCATTTTTTGCTATTTTTTTAACTGAAGTATCATTAACATACAGGGTCATATAATTCTTGGAAAAGATCTAACTATTACAGATCATGGTAACCAATTAAATGTGAAAATACAAGAAGTATTTAAAATGCTCATTTCAGGGGTGCCTGGGTGGCTCAGTGGGTTAAAGCCTCTGCCTTCGGCTCAGGTCATGATCTCAGGGTCCTGGGATCGAGCCCCGCATCGGGCTCTCTGCTCCGCGGGGAGCCTGCTTCCCCCTCTCTCTCTGCCTGCCTCTCTGCCTACTTGTGATCTCTCTCTCTCTGTCAAATAAATAAAATCTTTAAAAAAAAATAAAATGCTCATGTCACAGAATGCTAATGGTACAACACAAAATAATTTTTGTTTTTCAAATGTCCCAAACTAACACCACCAGGAAAAAGCAAAGCATCTTATTATTTCTGTCTGTTTCAGTGGCATTAAGTTCGGCTGGGCTCTTAAAACTCTACAAGGCAGCATGAAGAAGGTTTAAACAAGGGACTGATTTTTCTCTGGCAAAAAGCACAAAGATAGCTATCCCAAGCTTTGAGTTTCAATTCCCACTCCCTTTTCATCCCCATTTTGTCCAAAATCCTGACAGCTGCCTGTGGTCCCAGCCATTAAAGCCAAAATTATGTAAGATTGTGGAGATGGAAAACAAAACAAAACAAGAAACAACCTGGTCCTGCCCTTATTAGCGCATTACTCTCACTACTCAAAGTGGGGTTCCCACCAGAAACATCAGCAACACTGATATTAAAGACGTGGAAGGTCAGGCCCCCTGCAAGTGCTGGTAAGATCCCCCAGGTGATTGTATGCACATCCACCTTTGAGAAGTCCCGCTCCTCTCAGACACTACGAAAGCACTGCCCTGCACTGAGCCAGTGTGCAGAAGTGAGTAAGGATTACAGAAGCATTTTGGCAAGCATGTGCTGTTTCTTTAAAAACATTTTTTTTCACCCATTCATGATGTCATTTCTTAGACATGTTCCTTCGGTATTATAATAACATAAACACGTTCCTGAACATCTCCACTTTAAGACTTTTGGCCTTTAAACTCAATGCATATAGAAGGATTAAGAAGAACATGGGTAAGAAAAAAAAAATTTTTTTTTTGATGCTTAAGGCAAGGGGTGGGGCACACAGATGAGTGACACTAAATCAGGTGAACTGAATGAGGAAAGTGTAAGAATGCATATTTTTAAGAAGACACTATTTTTGTCCTTTATATTCATAGGTCTTAAGTCATGCTGTGGCTGCCAGGATGAAGAGAACAAATTTTCACTAACACATTTTTAAATATATTGTGTGATATATCACCTTGTTACCACTAGGTGGCACTTAAGAGCCTTTATACTTTCAAAACTACTCTATTTCAGAATTGTCACAAGGTATTCAATTTAACTAATAGCTGATATCTAATGAAGCCTACTGTACATTATTATTGCTGGAGACACGGAAAAAGATATAAATCTGAGCCTCTCCCCCCAAAGTACGGTTCATTTGTAGATTTAGAGTAAAACAAATTTGCTGATTTAAAGTAAAAAATATAGGTCTCCTGGGTGGCTCAGTTGGTTAAGTGGTTAAGCGTCTGCCTTCGGCTCAAGATCCCAGGGTCCTGGGAGGGGGCTCCCAGCTCAGCGGGGAGGCTGCTTCTCCCTCTCCTCCCTGCTCATGCTCTCTCTTGCTATCTCTGTCTCTTTCTCTCTCTCAAATAAATAAAAATTTATTAAAAAAATAAAGTAAAAAATATTTGGGGCATCTGGGTGGTTCAGTTGGTTAAGTGACTTACCCTTGATTTTGGCCCAGGTCATGATCTCAGGGTTGTGAGACTGCACACCACTTCGGGCTCTATGCTGGGCATGGAGCCTGCTTAAGATTCTCTCTCTCCCTCTCCCTCTGCCCCTCCTCACCTTCTTCGCTTAAAAAAAAAAAAAAAAAGGTAAAAAATGTTTAAAGTAAAACATAAATCATCCTATCTAACTCCCAAATTAGTCTTCTCACTCCAATAAACTTGTTCTGGTTTGGTGATTATTTAAATTTTCTATGTGTGTTTTTACCCAAATGGTCATGGGTCCTACTCTACACGAGCAAAATACTGCCCCCAAATCTTTGTTCACAGAGGACAGAGACATCACCAACTCTGTCCTCAAGCTACATTTCTATTACTGACAGTCACTAACATAACACTGTGCAGTTATATTTTGATTCTTACCACTTAACCCAAAATACATGGTGCATCCTTAAGAAAAATTTATCGAATCCAAATCATAGTTTCTAAGCCATGACAAAGAGTGTAGACTGTATCTTAAGTATAACTAAAGAAATATTGAAAGGTTTGGGGTTTCTGGAAAGATCACTGTGATGTGGAGAAAAGAACTGGGAGACTGAAGTAGTCAACACTAGAAACCAGTTAGGTGGCCTAGATCAGGGTAGTGGGCCTTTTCATGGAAAGAAAGAAATGGAATCCGAAGACATGAACTTGAAGCAGTTGCAGTCCTTGTCTCTGGGGTGGATAAAGCTCATGCGCAGGAATTAAATGGCTATGATTCAAGTCTACCTCCCCACTGCCTGAATGCAATAGCTCAGCCAAGTTCCTTGAGCCCTATGAACCGCAGGCAATTTGACCGGTAAAACGGAGATACCGCCCACCTCACTTGTGCTCTCATACGGATTAAATAACATCAATAGAAGGTGCTTGATGTACTGCGTGGCATTCACAAATGAGCAGCATAGGATGTTGTTATAGGTCCCACTGCCTCCGCTCTGGAGAAAACCCTTACTACCACCTCTGTTGATACTGTAGTCCACTGTTAGATCTCCCAGCATCCCTGTAGTGATGGTGTGGGGCAGGATTTCTGAGCCTTGGTGCTAATGACATTTAGGATTGGATCATTCTTTATTGTAGGGGGCTGTCCAGTACGTCTTGGAGGTGTTGGGATTTAGTGAGATAATATGAGCAAAATAGTTTTGTGTCATCTAAACTAGAGTCACTCAAATTCAGCACTACTGACGTTCAGAGTTGGGTAATTCTTCGTTGGGGGCCGGGGGCGGGGGGTTGCTATCCTGGGCATTGTAGGATGTTTAGTAGCATCCCTAGCCTCTACCCACTAGATGTCAGCAACACCCCCTCCCCTGTGACAACGAAAAATGTTTCCAGACGTTGCCAGATGTCTCCTGGAGGACAAGAATCACCCCCAGTTGAGAGCACTGGTGTAAGACGTGGTATAGAACCGCCCCCTCCAACAGAAATGTAATGTGACCCATGAGTGAGAGCTACCATGTAATCTAAAATTTTCTAGTAGCCATATTAAAAAAAATAAAAATAAATGAAATTAATTTTTAAACTATATTCTACTTAACTCAATATAGCCAAGGTATTAACCCATAACCTACATAAAAATTATCAATGATATATTTTACATTTTTTTCCATGTTAGTGGTTGAAATCCAGTGTGCACCTCCATTTGGACTCACCACTGTTCAAGTGCCCAACAGCTTCATGTGGCTAGAGGCTACCGTGCTGGTCACTATAGGTACAGGACCTTATAGCATGCAGTTTTGTATACTGACGGCCTCTTAGTTCATTCACCCTTTTTTCCCCTTCGCCTCCTCAAACTTAGCTTTATATTTTTAACCACATATTAGAGATGTTCTGGAAGCATCACATGGCTCCTTTTTTAAAAAATATTTTATTATTTTTAAGTAACCTCTACACCCAACATGGGGCTCAAACTCACAACCCCGAGATTGAGTCGCCTGCTCCACTGACTGAACCAGCCAGGTGCCCCACATGGTTCCTTTTTTTTTTTTTTTTACTGCAATAAAGGGTGGCAGACATAAAATTATAAACAAGTGGCCCCTCTAGCTCCTTCATTATCGGACCACTGCTACCCTCATTGGTCTAAAACACAAATTCAATTATGTCATTCTCCTTCTCGTGTACCTCTGATGTGCTCCCCCCACCCACCACCCATAGAAGCCTTGATGCCTCCTTCATCATGTCCCTCAGCTCACTGACCAACACTTGCTTTCTAGAATCGTTCCTGCTCACATGTAGACTCAAGCTATACCATCTCCTTGAGCAAATTCCTTAAATCTTGTATGGAATGGGTCGGCAGGCTTAATGCAGTGTTCTGCAAACAATGTGGGCTCAACCAGCATCTGCGGATAAGCTCTGGATCCTTATACGACGCCCTTTGGTTTACTTATGTTCAAAATAATAAGCATTCTTGCCGAAACCAGGCCACAAAGGCCCACCTTGGGCCTTTTCTCCTCACTGGTCAACAGCTTTGATGTACTATAAAAAAAGAAGCTTTGAGGGCATCTGCCCTTCTTTAGGTCACCATATTGTTTTGCCACATTCCACAACCACCCACCTCCTCTCCTTTCCATGCCCATCTGTGTTGAAACAGACACTGATCCTAGGGCTGCATTCCAGACACTCATTAACAGAGGCCTGGCTTACATCTGACAGTAAGTATGGTGCAAAGATGTCCCAGATTAACATCCTAGAGAGGATGAGTCTGATATGTTCAAGTTAAACAAGGGCAAAAACATTCAATTCCCCATTGTTGCTCTGCAGATCTCGTTTGGGCTGGAACTGAAAGCTATATTGCAGAGGCTCTTGCAAACTAGCTTCACGCATTTGTTAAAGTATGTGTCTTCCTGAGCGTCAAGTCGGTGAAATTTGCTTATTTATTCATTATGTAAGGCTTTTTGTCAGCAACCTTTCAAGGTCATGCTTCAGCTGCTTTTCCTTTGCTTAGTCAATCTCAATCACCTCACAATAGAACACATACACCAAGGCTGGCTGGCCAGAGCCTGGTGAGCGGGCCGAGCCAACTCGCCAGCTTAGAGGCGGAAGCAGAGGTAGCTGGTGGCCCCTCGCATCCTCTGAGCATTCACTGTTCCAATGCACAACAATGGCATCCTCCTCCACACACGTGCTGCTCTCGGCCTAAGACTTTCTCTTGGCCAGAAAACATGGGGCAGGTCAGACGTGCTAGGGAGCTCATGCTCCAGGATGTAGCCCCGAGCCTGCATGGGAGTTGGAGGATAAATACCCCTGCAGCCTTGCCCTTAGGTGGGATAGCTCTGAGGCAGGGTCTACACTGCTTTCTCCTAATGGGATTGTGGCCCAGTGGTTACGGTGGAAATTTGTTTGATAATCCTCTGGTTATTGGATTCCTTCCTTCTCTGTCTCACCCACTTCTTTTCTACTTCTCTACTGGTATTCCCCCGTTCACCCCCTTGAACCTGAATCCTAGAATCAGATCCTATTTCTTAGAGAACCCCACCCAAATCACGCTTTCATTAAGAGATAAATATTGTGTTGCCTGTGAACAATAACCATTGAGAGAGATGATAAAGTCTTAATGAAAGCTGAAAAATAATTTAGCTTATGATATGAAAATCTGCACCAAAAAAAAAAAAAAAAAATTTCTTGGGACGCCCGGGTGGCTCAGTTGGTTAAGCGGCTGCCTTCGGCTCGGGTCATGATCCCAGGGTCCTGGGATTGAGTCCCACATCGGGCTCCTTGCTCGGCAGGGAGCCTGCTTCTCCCTCTGCCTCTGCCTGCCTCTCTGCCTACTTGTGATCTCTCTCTCACTCTCTCTCTCTGACAAATAAATAAATAAAATCTTTAAAAAAAAAATTAAAAAAAATTAAAAAAAATTTCTGGACTGCAATGTGACTGGGAGAAAGCAAAGAGCCCATATAATTAGTTTCATATTTGCTTCTGGTAGTTGAATTTTGCCCTGTGCAATATCTACCAAGGATAAATGGTATGTTTGAACTCTCCCAGATAATAGAATAGGATTTTACATAAAATAAAATGGCCAGTTAGAAGTTTTTCAATGGAACGACCTCCAAATTTCTAGACCTAAATACATCAGTAAAATCCAATGACTCATTTTTGTCTCAAGTTGGTAGAATGTGCCATTACAATCACAAATATTTCAGGCATGACTTTCTCTTTTCATACGTGATGGAGACTTGGGACTGTCCCCTAGTACTTGTTCTCCTCTTCTGCCACAGTAATAAAGAATCCAATTTTAACTGGCATATATCCAGCTGGAATAAATATTATGTTACCCAGCCTCCTTTACAGTTAGGAATAGCCATGTGACTACATTCTGGACAGTGGGATGGAAGCAGAAACGTCCTATACCAACAGAGAATCACCTTAAGAGACAGACCTCCTCAACTATGGTGATTTGCCACTCAGGAGACATTTGGAAATGTCTCAAAACATTTTTGATTATCACACTGGAGGTTGTTACTAATATCAAATGGGCAGAGACCAGTGATGCTGTTAAAACATCCTACAATGAACAGGACAGACCCCACAGCAAAGAACGATCCTGCCCAAAATGTCAACAGCACTGAGATTTTGAAACTCTGGATTAGATGTTGAATTTGAAGCAAGAACTCAGAGACAACTGTTCCTGGTTCTTTTAAGCGCTGCACAGAATCCAAATGCCTTTCACTTCCCTGACAGCTACAAAGCAATCAGAGATGGTGTTAACCCAGGCCTTAGCCATGGTATTTGAAGTATTCTGAGTCCTGAATTTTTGTTTAACCTGATTAATGTTCTCCATCATTCACTAAAACAGTGGCTCTTGTAACTTTCTGGTCCCAGGACCACTTTAAACTCTCACAAATCATTGAGGATTCCAAATGCTTGCATTTATGTGGTTTTTATGTATTGCTACTTATAAAATTAGTAATTAAAACTGAGAAAGTTGTAGAACATAAGCACGCATTCCATTAGCTATCAGCAGGATGATACCATCGTGTACCATGTGCTCTCAGGAAAAATTCTATTATACGTTCCTAAGACTATGAGAGTGCAAACATGCAAATCATGTTTTCAGTTTACTATGAAAATAATTTTAACCTCAAGGAACTCCTAAGACCGCAAAGGTTCCACAGACCATACTTTGAGAAACATAGAAGTAAAGAACTCGCTTTAAAGATGTGGACATTAATATTCTATTTTCCTTTGGGACAGAAGGGGGTCTTTCTCCTTGTAAATATATGCTCATCATTTCTAAAAGGTACAGATAGTTTTCCTTTTTCTCACTTTTCACTTAAAAATATTTATTAAAATAAAAATTAAACCTGGAAAAAAGAATTACCAGAAGGCAGCCCTTTGCATAATACTTCAAAAATCAGAAAAGAGGGGCACCTGGCTGGTTCGGTCAGTTAAGCGTCTGACTCCTGGTCTTGGCTCAGGTCATATCGCACGGGTCACGGGATCAAGCCCCACATCAGCTTCCACGCTCAGTGGGGAGTCTGCTTGGGATTCTCTCTCTCCTCTCCCTCTACCCCTCCCCCAGCTCACCTGCACTCTCTCTCTCTCTCTCTCTCGCTCTCTCTCATAAATAAATAAATTGAAAAAAAAAAAAGAATCAGAAAAGAAAAAGAAACATGAAAATCCTCTCTGTTCTTCCTGGAGAGTGGGGAGGAGGGAAAAGATGGCCTGCCCTGACCAAAGCCAGCAGCCTGCACTGAGAGAGCTATGGAAGGTTCTCTGGTCTCTGGACTCACTGGTCCAGAGAAGTTGCCACCAGAGCAGAGGCCAAAGAGTCAGAGATACCGAACCAAGAGCAACAGATGTTCCTGAAGGTGTGTAAACTTCAGGAATTTGATTGGAGAACTGGAATTTGGGAACAGTATTCTAAAAACCTGCAAAGTCTGAAGGGGCAGAGGCCAGGCCCAGGAGCCTTTAACTGCCCTTGAGTGCCACGACCTGCTGGACATCGCTGACAACATTGCAGTGGAGCTGGGGGGCAGTGGCCATGAAGGTCTCCTTGGCAAGGGTCTGGGCCACCTTGCTGTCACCCATCATCGCGTGGTACAGCAGAAGGGTATACTTCAGCTTCCCCTGGCTCTGCAGGAATTCCTTCACTTTCCATAAATCCTCCTGGTGGTCATTCTTAAGGATGTTCTGGCCCCATCATAGCCAGACCTCCACATTCTGGGAGTATGAGCTAAGATAGTTCTTTCTTATAGCTTCTCTAAAGCCCAAAGCATATGTAAATGAGAGAGAGAAAAAAAATAACTATATCATAGAAGTGACTTTTGATATTGAACATGTACAGTAAACTGGCTCACTGGTCTCGGAGACCATTTGAGAAAAAGAATCCGTTGTTCTAATTTCCTCTAATCTGAGACATCTGGAACTATCAGAAGATCATGGTTTCATGTTTAAAGGGTCCAAGCCCAATCAAATCTGGTAACAAAAGGGACCCTGAGATCTTGAATTAGATTTCTCTTTACTTGTTTTCCCAGCCCTTCACGGTTGAGCACCTCCCAATAAAATGGATCTCTAGGAGAAGAACAACACAAGCTGTACCTCCCAAAATATCAAGTGCTCAGAGGAGAGACCCAGACTGGCTTTCTTCTTCATGAAGATTTCAGAACTCAATATTTTGTAACTTTTTTTTCTGTATTTGATAAAAAACTCCTAGAATGTACACAATAATAACGAATGACAGAATTTCTCATATTAAGACATTAGTAAACAAAAAGCAGTTGACTTTTCAGAAAATGTTTCTCATTTAAAACATTAAAGTACTTCATTTTTAAACAATCATTTTCTCCATTTCTTTTTTTTTTTCAAAGATTTTATTTATTTGACACAGAGAGAGAGAGTACAAGCAGGGGGAGCAGCAGAGGGAGAGGAAGTAGCAGACTCCCCATTGAGCAAGCAGCCAGACATGGGGCTTGATCCCAGGACCCTGAGATCATGACCTAAGCCAAAGGCGACACTTAATCCACTGAGCCACCCAGGCACCCCATTTCCTCCATTTCTTAACATTCTGGACATTTTATTTTTTTAGCATATATTCTTAAAAACTAATCCAGTTGTTCTGTGTAAATAAAGATCGTGATTTCTCCAACTTGGCATTACTGCCATTTGAAGCCAGGCAATTCTTGGGCGGGGGGGGCTATGCATTGTGTGGGGTATTCAGTGATATCCCTGACCTCCACGCTCCAGATGCCAGTAACACTCCCTGACTTGTGACAGCCAAAAATGTCTCCGGAAATCACAAAACTGTCCTCAGTGGAGAACCACTGATAGAGGTCCACCAATTTACCACTCAGCTGTGTGATAAATTGGTTACTGAGAAAATTAACTTACTCATCACAGCAAATTTAGCAGATTTGGAAATATGACTCTATACTTTCTTGGTAGGATCCACACCAAACCTTTCTTTCATTACCATCAAGTCTAAAATTATTCCATCAATTCCAAAAAAGTTCATTTCTCTGTGACTGTGCTAAATGCCTACCCTGCTGAACAGATGGCCCCTTAGCCATCCACATGGACAAAGACCCAGACCTTTAGGGGTAAACATTTCCTTTCATTCTCTTAGGAAATGTTTCCCAGAGATCCAGACCACAACTCCCACTTTGGAACTAGCCTAAGTGATCAAACATCAGGAAATACCCTCATCCAATACATGCTAGCAAGGTGCCCAATCACTGTCCACTTTTAGGTGCTGAGGATACAAAAAGGAATGTGACTTTTTCTTCACTCTGGAGAAAAACACAGACCTGCAATCACAGTACCCATGTATCTTCATGCGTCCCCACACTCTGTTCCACTGAGCCCCACTGAGTCTCTCAGTCTATAAGCAGTTCTTGTAAACCTATGTAGGATGAAAGCCACTAAGCTTGATGGAGGTAACTAACTAGGGTAGACCAGTTAGATCTGAGCTTATTGGCTAGCTAGGGGCAAAAAAAAAATAAAATAAAAAAATAAATCAACACGTGTAATAGTTAAAGAAATTAAATTAGAAAAATTTCCATGAGGATCAATACTATAACTTTAAGGGACCCTCTGCTACAAGAGACCTCAAATTTCCTCCTATTCTTTCACTCAGTTTTAGAATCTTTTTTTCAACAATCATGGTAAATGGTCACCTTTTGGGGGAGGAGTGAGGTTCCAGAGGCTAGATTACCCATCTCACATGTAACTGTCTTTCCTCGGCCAAATGACCAGGCCAGCTTGAGAGGGCCTTAGGCCCCACATGGAGGCCTCCAAAGGTGACCAGCACCCACTCAGCAGCCGCCAGTGGCTTTCATTGTTGGAAATGGCTAACCAACGCCAACATGGCCCTGAGA
Organism: Potos flavus; assembly: GCA_028534135.1. Taxonomy (NCBI): domain Eukaryota; kingdom Metazoa; phylum Chordata; class Mammalia; order Carnivora; family Procyonidae; genus Potos; species Potos flavus. The sequence goes on along the minus strand of CM052901.1, from coordinate 97,012,731 downwards.
GAATATGTAGAGAATCCTATAAAAGACTGTTGCTTTAAATGAGGCACGTTGCTCCTTTAATCAAGGAATGGACAAAGCAATCATGGGGTGATGGAAGCAGTTCCTAAGTGGTATTGCTGAAGAAAAGCGATGTTTGCATGGGCTGCAATTTATGAACAGTATGCAAGTCATCTGTTCCACTCGCACGAACCAGGCCCATGGGGGAATCGAACAGCTGCTGGGGACCAGCCATGGCACAGGAACTGCATTTTGTGGCACAGTATGGCATAGCAGTGAGTGGCCTGCGAACAGTTCCCAGCTGTGCTCCTCTCCTCAGTGCCCGTATAGAGCAACATGAGCACACAACTGTTTTAAAACACCGGTTTTATTATTATGCACGTACGGTGGGGCCAACAGAGCAGGAGACAACCGCCATTGAAAAGGCAGCTTATGACTGACAGTTCCAAGAGGAAGGGGCACACCATGCCAGGCAGGGCCATATGGGGAAAATACTTAGGGTCGGTCAGGAGGCAAAGAGGGCAAGGGAAAAATGTGGGCAAGAGCTTTTATTGTGGTTTCCACGGGAAAAAATGGGAGAGGCAAGTAAGCAGGCTTTGGATCGGGGAATGTGAGTAATTTCATCAGGCTCAGGGATAAGGGGGCTGTTTCTGGTGCTTGGTGCCCTGGGTTAATTAGGGCAGGGGAACGGTGACCTGGAATATGAGAGCCCTATTAAAAAAAAATGGGTAGTTGGGGTAGGGACTCCAGTTTATATATGAAAAGTCTGTCTGCAGGTCCCTGGTTGACTATCTGTAGGAGTTGGCTAACCCCAGGAGGGGCATTTCTCTGCAGGGTCAAAGGCTCCAGAGGTCAAATAATCAGAAATACAGAAAATAAAAAAAGTCACAATAGCACTTCACCACTTCATCCCAGGACTAACATTTTCGAGTCCTCCCCAACAAAACTCTAGGCTTTTTACTTTGTTCTCCAAGACTTAGTACATCTGGTAACTGCTCAATAAATCTGACTCCTGGAGCCATCGCGTACTAGCTTCCCGACCTCTGGCAAATTACTTACACCTCTGCGCTTCACTTTCCTTCCGTTTCAGTGGAATGAGAAGAAGAAATCATAATAATAATACCAACTACATATGACTGATAGGAGAATCAAATAATTGGTTACTATTTATAAAACGCCTTGCAAGCCCCATGTAAGTGTTCGGTTTTCAAAATGTCCATTGACCTGAGCTGAAGGCGTATCAGTGCTGTACTCTGGAATGGGAATGAGCTTTTTGTGAATGACTTCTGTCTTCTAAGGTTGTGTTTGTTTTGCCCATTAGATTTCAACTTTATTTGTTTCTTGGAACTGTAAATAATGGTTGGGCAAATCACTAATTTACTTTTTCTCTCTCTCCCAAAGGGAGAAGACAGCTCTGCTCAAATAAATCTTGTTCCTGTCAGCTCCTTTCTCAGGAGTGGGTCCTCATGCCAATGGAACCTGAGGAAGGAGAATGGGGGAGAGTGGAGGGGAGGGATAGAAGTAAACTTCTATGGTTTATGGATAGATAATGCCCAGGCCTCACCCCCAATCCCCTAGTTCAAGCAATGCACCCAATTTCAAGTATGAGTTTGGGACTCAACCTTCAGTAAGGTGTGATGGAAGGGCATGGAGCTGGCTCCATTTCCTGGAAACAGGTTTGCTTGGTTCCCTCCCCTCTCACTTCCACCTGTCCACAAGCACCATCTGTCACATCCTGGACCTTAAGTCAAGGCTGCTATGGAAAGACTCTCTTTGAGGTTCAAGAGTCTATGAACCTAGCATGCGAAGTTAGAAAACCCTCTGGGCTTGCTGGAGGGCAAACCCGAGGATCAGCTGGCACACATTAATCTTTTGATCAACCACCTTATTTACCAAAAGTCAATGCACAGACACGTTAGGACATGGGATGGGAAGGGTCTCTTTCAGGTAGGAAAAAAATTCCTGTATTTGGGGTCAATCTAAAAGAAAAGCTTTTACTACCTGGGATTTCAAATAAGAGATGAAACAGTGACTTGAGAAACGGAGTTGGCAGTGTTCACATAATGATTCACTTCAGATACTAATGGAACTTCAGAATGGCAGGGAAGACAGAGGGGAGGCCCTCAGAGCTCCTAGATTTAGGCGCTTGCGAACATACCTGCTCTCTGCAGCATCTCAGCTCAAATGGCCTTAGTGGTCTGAGCATTTTAAAGTTCCTTCTCTTCAGAGTCTGAGAATGTTTAACAATTACTTTGCTTTATCAAGAAGGGGGGGGGTATTTCGTATCATTTTAGAGCAGTGGTTTTCAACCTGAGGCAATTTTGCTCTAAAGAGGACATCTGACAATGTCTTGAGACATTCTTGGCTGTTGCAAGAGAGGGAGGGGAGCTTCTAGGGGGTGGACAATGGGGATGCTGTAAACGCCCTACAGTCCACAAGACAGCCCCTCACAATGAAGAATTATCCAGGCCAAATGTCATTAGTGCAGAATGTAAGAGACCCTAGTTTAGAAGATGCAAAAGTATTTTGTTCAAATTATCTTACTAAATCTTACGTCACTAAGATTTTACCTCCAAGAGGTAAATATTATCCTCCCCACTTTGCTGCTCACATGAGGATGGAAGCCTGCCAGTGTCAAAAGTGAGTGTGACAAAGCTGAGTCTGGATCCAAGACTGCCTAATTCCGAAGCGTGTACTCCTAAACAGTATGTTACATGCATGGCCCAGAAACCCTGCAAATAATTACATGTGTGTGTAGAGAAAAGGGGAAGGGGAGAGTTTTAACTTCTAATGCTAATTTTGGAAATGTGCTTAATTTTTGAAATCTTAGTTGAAGTCAAGATTCCCTAAGAAACAGAACAATGCAGTCAAGGTCATACATTGGTAGACGGATTACCAATTTTCAAGGAAATTGCCTTCATGCTAAAACCATATCAAGGGTAATTCGATCATTGGTGGTTTAGAAGGTAACTTCAGCCTTAGGGTTTCCAACAACTCTTTCCTTGTACATAGGCCAGTTTAAAGACTTTGAGATGTTCGGGATTACTATGAGGCATATAAAGTGAAATACGAAACATACAACATGTGAAAAGAGCACTGTCCACACGAGGGATGACGCTCAGTAAGAGATGAAGAGAAACCATTTAAAAAATGAGTGTATGACTACAGGATCTGCATCAACAGCAGGTGCCCATATGTCTAATCAATGTTTATTTAAGAGAACACAAAATGTTTGAATCCACATATGGGGAAAGTTCCACTGGCCAGACCTGAGTTAGAAATCAGAGATTCACTATATGTGGGGCAAAGCAGCAAACGTTTAAGCCATGCCAAAACTTGAGTGGCCTTAAGCATATGACCAAGGTTCTAACTAACGCTAAAGGCTGAGTTACGCCTGCCATTTTGAAACCGGCTTCATGACCAATTTACTTTTGAGGTTGAAAACTCTGGCACCCAGGACAAGTGTCTTTTAAGTCATCATTATAGTTGTTAATGCCCTGTTTGGAATGGGGCTCATTCTATCGTCCATCTTATTTACTTGTTTCAAACAAGGGCCAATCCCAGTATCATGAGTTCTCTGGTGGAACTTCATTTTACAATGACACTGGCCATTTGAACAGTATGGTTTCTGTCTTGTGAATACCTTGATTCTCCAACGGCCTTTCTGACTCCAGCCTGTTCCTATGCAATGGTAAGAGGATCAAACATTTCAACAAATAAAGAAAATGATAAATATTTTATGCCAGTCCTCCAACAGGGCTGATGCTATTTGGCAGAAATTAAAACATTATCTCAAACAAACAAACAAGCAAAACCTTCGAAGAAATGATCTCGTCGCTCTGAAACACCCTATAAACAAAATATGTAGATAGCTCATGATCACATTTAATGTTCAGCTGTAGATCCATCCCAGTGTGAATTAGATAGCCTGTCAGGTTTCACTCATCTCAGACACTAGCAAGCTGTGTGACCTGGGGCAAATACTTTTCCTTCTCTAATTTACTCATCTATAAAATGAAGGAGAAGGAAGGTGCTCTATGTGAAACAGGAAGTGACTCTTGGCAACTACAAAAGGCCCATGATCCTATTATATAATTCCTGGGAACAGGAAAAATCTTATTTGGCAAACCAATGTTCAGTTCTCCGAACAATGATGCTTTTCAACAACGTTGACTTCAAGTAGATACAGTGCTTCTTATTTGCAAATATAAGATTAGATAACAGTTCTGTTAATTTCAATAATCCTTCAATTTAAAATACAATAATTCAGGTAGCTATATAATTTATTTCCTTCAAAATTTTGCACAAAAGGAGCTCATTCTCTCAGATAAGGCTACTGGACTTTGGTTTGGGGGATTTTTTTTTTTTTTACAGATTTGGGTTTCAAAATGGCCCATCAATTATCACTTCTAGATTACAAAAGACACAGCATGTAAGGTAACATTTAGAAAATTAAGCATGGGGGTCAGGTGGACACCCTGACTCTATCCTTCATTTCTAGAGGTTTGGAGAAAATTATCCCTCAAACCTTAGTCTCAACACCCCTTACAACAGGAGTAAGAGAATATTCAGTTCAGAAAGTTGCTCTGAAAACTATAGGAGCTGATGTTGGCTTGAGGTAACACCTTGAAATGCAGCTATGAAATGTTTATTTTATTTCACTCACAAACTATCTTACCATCAACAACACATTTCCTACCAGTAACAAAATAATAACAGATCACGTTTTTTTGAAGGGAAGTAGAATCCCCAGTTTGGGAAGGTAAACACAGGTGACGCCCATCTGGATACAAGAGAACGGAGCCACTGTGATTTGCCCTGCAGCCGACCTTCTGTTTTTATTTCTTTTGAAGTCCTGCCTTCAAAATAATAAAGAAAAACGTGAAAAATGAGCCTGTTCCTACTGGGAGAATTAAGAAATCAACTATAATTTAAGGGTTATTTTATTGTCTCCTGTGGAACTCTTGATTTATATATTGTTTTTGCTTTTTATGCTGTGACATTATCTTATTTATATTCAGATTTATATCCTTAAAGTCTGGCACTTCTTGGGTCTGTGATAAAAGATTACTAACTGTATGTAAATGTCTTTCCGCATCAAATGAGCTCTTCTAAATCGTCATAGTGGGAAGAATTTCATGACGGTAGCAAGAATTTTTAAAATACGAATCTTCAAAATACTATAAAATATAAGTGCAAGGATTAGGGAAGTTTTAAGCCTAAACTCACATCTGTTTTTTCCCCCAAGTTCCATCAGAGTGCTGGGTGGTGTTCAGAGGGTTACAAAGCAGGGGATAATGGCACACATTCGGAAAGCACTTTCGACTAACTCTGTTAGGCTTAAATAACTTCATTCTCCTGTGGCCATTTTTTTTTTTTTTATACTTGCTCTTCCAGTCTCCGTGGACTGTCTCAGGTGGCTGCCTGCTTATTTGTTAATCACTTCCCAGCAACGTCTAAACTCATCTAACAAAAACTGAGGAAACTCAAACCTCCACCACCCTTTCTCTTTTCCAGCTCCACGTCCAATGTTCCTTATCTCAAACCCCCAGAAAAATTTGAGAGGGACATGACCATCTGATATAATGTTATGCGTATCAAATCAATTTCTGGTTCTATCTCTCTGATAAAGCAGTGCCAGGAAACTTAACATGTTTTGGTAAATGAAGAGGGGGAAAGGACCGCCTGACAAGTGGGATACTGAATGTGTGGGCTTCTTCAGTTAGTAAAACAACGTTGAACTCAAGAGTAAACACCCAAGACATTTTTTGAAAAGCAAGGGTTACGAGAAAATCTGAGACGGATCAGCTTCATGTTTTCTGGAGACATCTGGGCAGCAGAATCTTTGGCCTGTCCAGAAAAATTAAAAATAGCTTATGGCTCTACATGATGGCATCTAGGTAGTGACTTTCCAATAGAACATGTCACAACGGTTACGCTGCAGTGTGAACATGGATGTTTGAATTCCCAAGCAAAGAACGTGCCTGCACTCTTGATGGTCTTCCCTTTGTGGCAAGTCCATCTACCACGGCAGCAGAAGGAACAGCGAAATTGCAAAGGGGTTACAGAAAGAAAACGCCCTTGCTTCTCCAACTTCCGTGTGCACAGGAATCACCTGGGGATCTTGCTGATTCTGCAGGTCTGGGTTGGGGCCTGAGGTTCTGCATCTCTAATGATCTCTTAGGTGGTGCCCATGCTGCTGGTCCATGGGCCACACTTGGAGGAAGATAATGGGGTAGTTCTAAGTGGAGTTTGATCTCCAGTCCTTTCTCTTTGAAACTTTAGAAACTTTTACAGCAATTTGACACTACAGAGACATCTAAGTGCCTAATTTTGTATTTTACAAAATTAAAGAGATTGGAACAAAACAGCTGGTCCTTGCAAGGAAATCTATGAAGTACCAGCCTAGAGGATAATCCCCTCCACCAACATGCAAACTTGAGGGCAGGAATCACATCTTCTCATCCATTGAGTGCCCAGTACCTGGCCATAATGACCAAATGTTAGTCAAATGACTGAATGAAAGAAATACTGGCCATCTGGTTGTGGTGAGGGATAGGTTCCAAAAGGAGATGGGCCTAAGCTTATATGGACTTTGATAAGCAGAGCAAAAGGCTAGAAAGTTGGTGGTAGGCTGACATTGAACTTGGCTTCAAACATTTGCTGAGAACCTCTGCACTATACTTTGCAGACACAAAAGTGGACAAAATGTGGTCCTGGATCTCCAAAAGCTCAAGTGATCACCATGCTACTCAATGTGTGGGCCAGCAGCATCACTGGTTATTAGAAATGGAGAATCCTGGCTGGCCACAGACCCGTACATCAGAGTCTCTATTTGAACAAGGCACCCGCTGTACACATTAAAATTGGAAAGCTATTGCTCTCAATAGGTGGTTCTCAGCCTTGGTCGAATATTAGAATCACTTAGGGAGCTTTAAAAAATCCTGATATGATATGATATGATATGATAAATATGATACTATATCATATTTAAAGGATCTACTCAACAAGAATATCTAACAATTATAAATATTTATGGTCCTAACAGGGAAGCAGCAATTATATCAACTAATTAATAACCACATTAATGAAATACCTTGATAATAACACAATTATAATAGGGAACTTCAACATCCCATTCACAGTAGTGGACAGATCAACTACCAGAAGATAAACAAGGAAACAAGGACTTTGACCAGATGGGCGTCACGGATATATACAGAGCATTCCATCTTCAAGCAATGGAATACACATTCTTCTTGAATGCACATGGAATACCCTCCAAAGCCTCTGCCTTTAACCCACTGGCTCAGGTCATTACCCCAGAGTCCTGGGATCGAGCCCCACATCGGGCTCTGTGCTCAGCAGGGAGCCTGCTTCCCCCTCTCTCTCTGCCTGCCTCTCTGCCTACTTGTGATCTCTCTCTGTCAAATAAATAAATAAAAATCTTTTTAAAAAAATTAAAGACTTGATAAAGCAGAAAACGGGTTCATTAACCCCAGAGCTTCAGGGTTCAGAAGATGCATGTTAATGGGTTGTACCAAGATATATTGGAATCCTCACCACCAGGGCCTCAGAATGTGACCTCACTTGGAGATGGGGTCTTTAAAGAGGCAATCAAGTTAAAGTGAAGTCATTAGGGTGGGTCCTACTCCAACATGAGTAGTGGCCTTATAAAATGAAGACATTTGGACACACAGACAGAAACGCTCCAGGGGAAACACCATGTGAAGATAAAGGCAGAGAACAGGTTGATGCATCTACAAACCAAAAGAGGCCAAGAATTGCCTGGATCTCAGACTTCTGACCTCCAGAACTGACAGACAAGCACGTTCAGTTGTTTTAGCCGGCCAGTGTGTGCTACTCATTACAGCAGCCCTAGCCCACTAATACAGTGAGCCATAAGGAAAGACAACAAAGACAGGATCAAAACCGGGGGAAGTTGACTTGCTATAAGATTAAGAAAACGCTCCCAATGAAAATGAAAACTATTAGTTGAGAATATGTTTTGTGAAAAAGGATGTGAAAAAGTGTTTTTTAAGCTTTGTGACAAATCAGACTCGAGTGAGTAGAAAATCCAATCTTGAACAAACAAAATACTTGCTCGAAACTTGTTTAAAGAAGAGCTATGACAGAGTGAGATGCTCAAGAAATATGGAAAACAGTCCTTTCCGATTAGAAATGCAGAGCATTTTTACCCTTGAGGCAATTTACCATTAAGTTCACTAAAGCAGATAATAGATTCCAAAAAGCCAAGGGGGAGGGCAGAGAGGGAGTCAGGAAAGGAGGAAGGAGCCAAATGGATGAATAAGGGAAGGAAGAACACAGAATATCAACATGTATTGCACAACCAGTTCTTGAAAAATGTGTCAGCAAGTACCAGGCCAGCTTCAATTGGCAAGTAACCGGCCAAGCTCCTTTGGGTGAGGGAAGCAGTGATACTGAATTCCGTGTGAACAGCAACATGAGCTTAACTATTTCAGAAAGACATTTCAAGGGCATTGAGTTTGTGACAACGTGCTATATCAGAAGCTCCTAAAAATGCTAAAAACCAAGGCAAAATCTAAATAGCTTTAGAAGTCCCTCTTAAGAATTATCCTATTCGATCTTTTAAAGTTAGGAATTTAGGTTTTTTTTACAGAGAAACTACGTTTCATCAAAAATAGAAAAAACACTCTCTGACTCTTATAACTGTCCTGGGAGTTGGTCTTTGGCGTAGGGTCTGAATAACACAAAATGAAGCCTGAGCCCGCCACATTTATTCAAGAGCGGAGGTACAAAGCTTTTGTGTACATGTATATCTATAATGAAACCATGAGAGACTGTGAACTCTGAGCAACAGACTGAGGGTTTTGGAGGGGTAAGGGGTGGGGGGTTGGGCGAGCCTGGTGGTGGGTATTGAGGAGGGCACGTATTGCACGGAGCACTGGGTGTGGTACATGAACAATGAATCTTGTAACACTGAAAAAATAAAAGTATTTGGGGAGAAAAAAAAAGAAAGAAAGAAAGTATGAGGACATGTAAAAACACAGAAAGGAAAACAAGGAAACTGGGAAATGTGGTAAAGTGCCACAGGGAAGAGCAATCAATCCCCATCAGCTGGGCGTTTTAGATGGCCTACTGAGAAGTCTTCCCTGAACAATATTCTGGGAATGAGTCTGTGCTGGGCTCTCTTTGGGACAATGAAAGTTTCTGATGGGATCTCTGTACTGAAAGGCCCCATAGAGCCAGGAGGCTGAGGAGAAGGACAAACCTAGAAAGATATCTAGAAGTATTTGTGTCCTCTGGTGGTATAAACAATTCATCACCTCTTTTCAAATTCAATCACCAGTATTTATGGCTCTTTGCCTATGTACCATGCACGGTTCTCAGCTCTGGGGAAATGACTTTAAAGAAACAAAGCAGTTGCCCTCATGCAGTTTGATTCAGTGGAGACAGAGTGGGAGAAGAAAGGCAGGTGATGAATAAACATAAATAATGCATCGTATGTAAATGTGACAAAGAAAAATAAAGCTGGATATCTTAGTCAGTTTGGGCTGCTATAGCACATACAATACACTGGGGGGCTTAAACAATACAATTTCTCACATTCTGGAGGCTGAGAATTCCAAGACTGGATTCGGTGTGAGAGCACTTTTCCTGGTTCGCATGCAACTGCCTTCTTGTTGTATCCACACCCCCCCCACCTGTGGCAGGGAGAAAGGTTTTCTCACGCCTCTTCTTATAAGGGCACTAATCCCATTGATGAGGGCTCCACCCTCATGACCTAACTCTCCTCCAAAGGCCCCACCTCCAAATATCATCACACTGGGGGATAAGGGCCTTGACATATGAATTTGGGGGAGGTCACAAACATTCAGGCCTTGATGCCAGATAAAGGGACATGGGAGGGAGACAGAGGAAATGCTTTTTTATACATGGTAGTCAGGGGAGATCTTTCTGAGAAGAAGACATGTGAGCAGAGATTTGAGGAAGTAAAGGAGTGAGCCACATTCATATTTGGAAGAAATGCATTCCAGGTGGAGGGAAGAGTCCGAGATGGAAATATGCATAGATATTTGAAGAAAAGGGAAGAAACCAGTGTGCCTAGGGAGTGATAACAGTAGAGGTCAGAGTGACATCAGAAGAGGCCCAGAGTGCAGAGGCCAAGGCAACAAATGGGGGTGTATGCTGGTGAAATGGAAGTCCATTGCAGGATGTTGAACAAGAGGGGTAGCACGCCCTGCATTACTTTTTTTTTTTTTTTTTTTAAGATTTCTTTTAAAGTAATCTCTGCACTCAACATGGGGCTCAAACTCACAACCCTGAGATCAAGAGTGGCATGCTCCACCAACTGAGACAGTCAGGCACCCCTCTGCATTACCTCTTAAGGAGGAAAACTAAGCCCTCACCCCATCCTTCAATAAATGTTTTGAAATCCCTACTCTGTGCCAAATATAGGCATACAAGAATAAATAAGAACGGGAGTGCCTGGGTGGCTCAGTCGGTTAAGCGTCTGCCTTCTGCTCAGGTCATGATCCCAGGGTCCTGGGATCAAGCCCCCTATCGGGCTCCTTGCTTGGCAGGGAGTCTGCTTCTCCCTCTGCCTCTGCATGACGCTCTCCCTACCTATACGTTCTCTCCCTCTAATAAATAAATAAAATCTTTAAAAAAAAATAAGAACCAGTCCCTGCCTATTATTGCAATTGCACATCCTTATCATCAAGATTGCCAGCGGCACACACTATCAACACCATTATCCTCAGCACCAACATCATCAACATGACTATCATCACCATCCTCTTCCTCTTCCCCCTCCTCCTCCTCCTCAGTCTCCTCCTCCAAATTATGTTACTTCTTATATAACCAGTGCTTGGGATGCTTTCCCAAGTAATAGGCCAAGACCGAACACCTTTCTCTGTAGGAGAGCTGGGTGCATGGGGTCAGTTAGAGGTACGTCTGACTTCCCTGTAGTTCTCAGAGCTCACAAGGTGATCTGAGTTGCAAGGAAGAGCCAAGGGGCCAGGCCATGTGCCAGTGAAAACTGGCCAGCCCGTGCCACACCACAGCGAGGCTGCTATCCACCTAGCCAACACTCAACTGGGCAACTTCCAGCAACAGACCCATTCTTTGTAGATAAGAGTTTTTCACAAAGCTAACACCACCCTCCCACCCCCAAAACCCCTTGTTTTGGGTCTCCCATGAAGGTGGGGCTCCTCAAGGACTAAAGAAAAGGAGTTCAGTAACTATCAGGGTAACAAACTATATCTAACTATGCTACAGTGTGATTCTGGAGTTGCCTTTATTTTCAGGAATTTAATTTCAGAACCTAAATTTCTTCTCCAAGAAATGAAAAGGACTCAGCTTTCAGAGTCTTTAGTGGTTCTAGAATATCCTGCTCATTGCTTCCTATATTGTACAATATTTATGCAACTGTCGCCCTACTAAGTCCTAAAAGTCCCAAAGATAGAGAACCTGTCTTATCTGCAGCTGTACTCCAATCAATCACTCAGAGTCTGGCACACAGCAAGAGCTCACTAAACCTTTGTCGAAGTAAGTTGTTTTTCCTGCTTCTTCCCCCACAACAATCACATTTTCTACCCTAGGACATTGCTATTGAAGAATACAAAGACACTGTTATAAAAAAGAAACATCAAGTTATTGCACACCAAGCTTCTCTAATAGAAAAAAATAAAGAAAAGGAAGAGGAGGGGGAGGAGACGGTGCTTCGTGTTTTGCTCCTTCCAAGAAGTTAGTACCTGTTTTTCAGTTGACAGTTTCCTCTCTAAATCCTATCACTCATGTAAAAGTTCTTTCTGGAAACAGATCAGAAGTTCTGAAATCATGCTGTCAGAGATAGTACGACAACTATGAATAGAATGCAGCATGAATGTTAGATTACTCACAGTCAGGAAGACAGCAGCCCCAACGCTGCAACAGAAGTAAAACTCTAGGAGCCTGTAGGGGTTATAAGTGGCACCAAGAGACTGCAAGTTTTAGCCCACGCCCCCGAGAACCTCTTGAATTTTAAGTTTCTTCTTTGCTTCTACTGCAATGCGAAAAGTATATGGAAAAAGATGCAAAGAAAAAAATTCACAAAAGAAACGAATAGAGATAACATTAAGGAGCCCACGCATAAGTAACATAATTTCAGGGATAATCCTTTAAAAAAAAAAAAAAAACTGGAGCGTAGACACTGCTCTTATCCAAAGATGAGCCTTGTAATTAGTCCCAGTGTTACTTATCATGGAATAACCTGTTAGTGCATGGAACTTCATCCAAAAACCATCCCCATGGTGGTACCATCAAGTCATCCTTAATTAGAAAAATGTCCCAGGTGCCACAATATAAACTGGGAATTTGGAATCAAATCACAAGAAAGGATGTTTCTAACCTCCAACCTGCTAATCAAACCCAGGCTTGCTTTTGAGCAAATTTTAACTCCCAAGTTATACATAATGCTAATATGGCCTCCAATGACTTATCTGGATGAAAAAGGACCCCGACTGGGAGCAGCCTCTCTAAATCATTCTAGACAGAAATGGCTTATTGACCCACCACAATGCACACTCAAATCACCAAGTTAAAGAAAGCTGGAATGGAACCATCACCAGGAATTACTGGGATGGAGCTACCATTCCTAAGGCCATATGCTCCATGTTATTTGCTGCCAAGATTAAAATCCAAGCAATCTGCCTAGGGAATGATGAAGCCTGATCATCAGGCCACTTTAGAGAGAGCCACAGCACGACCTTGAGGCATTATTTATTATTAGTATTTGCTTATTTTCCCCCCAAAGGCTGTGGTTTATCCACAACATCTGGGCTTCATCGTTGACTGGAAAGCTTATGAGAGCCCTCGTGCCGAGTGAGGCAATGGAAACAGAAAATGATGTCGGAGGATTGTCAACAGGCCTTTGGACATTGCCAAATGGCATGTTCTTTTCCAAAGAACATTCAGGATGCAAATAAAAATCAAATAACACTTCTTCTTGGCAAAAGAATGGGCTTAATTTGCTTTTGTTTTCCTCTCTCGCTTTTAACTTGAACTGGTCTGCAGAGGGTTATGAAGACTTTATCAACTCTAGTTCTTCTCCCAATATAAAAAGCTTTAGCTAGAGTTTGAAAAGGAGACTCGTTACTCCCAAAAAGATGTCCCCTCCCTGTGGAGAATTCTAGAGTGAAGTCATGTAAAACTCCCTCTACCTCTAGATGAACTATTTGGGGCATTTACTGGGACCCGTCATTCTGCCTCTGGCGACTTGTTTGCTTTGGCCATAGTCACTTTTCAGCTGAAGTGACAAATCTTCATCCTCCCTTCCATTGAAGAGGTCAGAGACAACAACAGCTCCTCCAGAATTTCAGAGTCCTTCATTTTCTAGCAATTTCAAGGTCATGATCCCTTGGTGGGGATGATGGTATGAAAGGGGAGGCAATGCTTTCACCTTACTCTTATAGCATCCATATCCTTGGTCCTTTAGGATGAGGCTCTTTTCCTCCTCTGTCACCTCTTCTTCCATTATCTCAGACGATTTAAAGTGGCTTAAGGCCCCAACACCTTTGTACACGTTACATGTACCCTCTATCTGCCCTCTATGCTTTCTGCTTCCTTCTTTGTCCAACTCCTACTCAGCCTTCAAAACTTAGCTCAAGCTTCACCTTCCTGCCTAAAGAAGATTTCACTGTCCTCCAGGATAATAAAGAGGGCTCCTCCTCCCATAGCAGTCCCTTCAAACCTCTGTCACTCACTATAACCATTGATCTATTTGTGTCTACCATTAGCCCCAAGTATTTTAGAACGGGGAATCAATCGTATCTGCCTTTGTATGCCCAGGCTTGAACAGAACAGGTGTTCAATAATTGTCTGCTCAACAAACTAGGGGTTCACCGTGTTATAAAGACAAATCAACAAAACAACCATGCCTCTTCCTTAAAAGCCAAGAAATAGGCCTATTTCAAGGTCTCTCTTGAAAAACAGGAATAGATCCCTGTAACTTCAGAACAGAGAACATCAAATTCTCAAAGCTGGGAAAAGAATAGTACGATCTAAGAGGGGTTAGCAAACTTTTTTCTATAAAGGGCCACATAGTAAATACTTTGGCCATGTGAATTTTATGGTTGCTGTCTCAACTGCTCAGGTCTGCTGCTGTAATGGGAAGGAAGCCCCAGGCAATACATAAACAAGTGGATGTGGCTGTGTTTTAATAAAACTTTATTTCCAAAAACAAGCAGCAGGTTGGATTTGGCCTGATCCCTGATCTACAACTTCAAATAACTCAAAAGTATTGAATTTAGCATCTAATAAAAAGAGAAGTCCTGTCATGTGATATCTAGGACTCCTACCAAGAATTACAAAGACGAAAAGGCCAGGAAAGCCATTCAGAAGAGAATATTACAGAGATGATACTCATTTTCAAGAAGATACACTCTTTGTCCAAAACCAAATGGTTTTAATACCATGGGCTACGTCACTGTACTCAGTTCTGTGGGTGATTCTGAGTTTACTGGTGAGACTGATGGCCCATAGGGCAAGAAGCAAAATTTCACTGGGTAATTAATACTGCTAGGAAGAGTCAGGTCAATCCTTCCTCCATCATATAATTTTCACATTCCTGTTTATCACACTTAAAAAAGAAGTCAAAGCACCACCTTAAAAAAATCTTTCTAAACACCAAAAAGTAAAAGGCTCTGAAGGTCATGCATTTTCCTTTTAACTCTTTTCTGATATCAATATGTCCAGTTCAAGTCTTTCATTCTTTAGCATTCTCCTCGTTTCTAATACAAATTTCCACACAACCCACCTATCAATCAACAAATATCTATTAAATGCTTACTACATGCCAGTCAGAGTGTCAGGTGCAATGACAGTACTTCTCAAAATTGTCCAATCATCCAGGCAGAGGCCAAATCTGGCTTGCTGCCTGCTCTGGTAAATAAAATGTCACTGGAATACAGCCACATCCGTTCATTTACATACAGTCTGTGGCTGCTCCTGTGATACAATGACATGGTTGGGCACTTGTGACAGGGACTATGAGGCCTACAAAGCCTAAAATATTTATGATTTGACCTTTACACAAAATGTCTGTCAACCCCTGATCCAATGTAAAGGACCCAAAAACAACATAAATGTTCATCAGTAGGGGGCAGGTTAAATAAAATAAGGGACTGCTATTCTATAATTAATTTCCATCTTATGGGATACTAGGAAGCCCTTAAAAACAAGAAAGCATATGTACACCCAGAGGTATGAATCTCCATGCTATGTTAACTGTAAGAAATTGTGTACAAATAGTGTATTACAATTTGTTCATATGTGGGGGGGCGGTGAGAGGGAGAGAAAGGAAGAGAGAGAGAAATGCATGCTTACAAATGCATATGATATTACAGGAAGAACAAAAATATATGCAAGAAATTGGTACCGGTGGTTGACTCAGGGTAAGTAAAATATTAGACTTCGGATTGAGATAAGAGACACATTTGTTTTGAACCGTCTGAATTTTCTTTACCATGTGCACTTATGATCTGTTTAAAATTAATAAGTATATAAAAATTAAATAATATTTTTAAGATTTTATTTTTAAGTAATCTCTATACCCAACATGGGGCTTGAATTCACAACCTTGTGATCAAGAGTCACGTGTTCTACTGACTGAGCCAGTCATGCACCCCTGAAATAGTATTTTTCAAAATTAATACACTAAATAAAATCAAGGCTGGCTATTGCCTCCAAGAAAATAAAGTTATATGTGGCCAACCCAAATTTCCTATCAGCTCTGGAGAAAAACGGACTAGCCATTTCAACCCTCCCCATCCACATCCATTTTTCATGTCAAAGAAAGGAAGCTGTAGGAGGCCTCAGCCTCCTCGGAATCAAGAAGCACCAGCTGTCCCACATGAAAACCAAGAACACAACATGTGGATGTCTATGCAAGGCCAGCGTGGTGACACAAACTCAGATGAAGGCCAGCGGCAAGAGCCACCTGAAGAGGGAAGCACTAGAAAAGAGCTCGCACAAAAGGTGCCGGCACAGGGGACTCAACATGCCTATCTCTGGGCAACATGAAATATGCTGCCCCACCCTAAGGACCAGAGAAGGGAACAGGAACTCTGAGGGAAGGTCAGGAAGCAAGGGCAACAGAGGTAATACGTCATCCCGGAACTGGCCTGGACCTGCACAGCAATGCCAACAACAAAATGGATAACGGCCACACTGGGGCAGTCAACAAAGAAAGTGTGCATGTAATCCTTTGTCAGAACATGCCAGAAATTATGTAAAATGAAAACTGTCTTTCAAAATAGTGGAACTACTGTAGTACTTTGGGGAACTGCCCACAGATCTCCAAATCTCTGGATTTGAAACAAATCTTGCAGTGTGAAACACCAAGTCTCACAGCTTATAATGGAAATGGCATGATCATTCGTTCATTCGTACATTCTTAACATGCTTATATACAAATTTTTAAAAGTCTATTATTATCATAGAACTAATATATCAAGAAAACACAAAACTTAGAGCCAGTGATCCCACATAATGGAACTGCTCTTTGGAATTCTTTTCGAAATGAAAACAACCTTATTATTACTTGAATGTTAGGAAAATATAAACAACATAGAAAACTATACAAAGATAAGGGGCATGTGGGTGGCTCAGTCGGTTAAGCTTCTGCCTTCAGCTCAGATCATGAGCCCAGGGTTCTGGGATGGAGCACTAAGTCAGGCTCCCTGCTCAGCCGGGACTCTGCTTCTCTCTCTCCCTCTACCCACCACACGCCCCCCCCCCCCACACTCTCACACACTCTCTCTTCTCATTGTCTCGATTGCACTCTCACTCTCTTGTGCACTCGCTCTCTCTCTCAAATAAATAAAATCTCTTGAAAAAAAGAGACAACTATACAAAGATAAAGTTCTAAAAGCCGTCTAAAGTTCCAAATCCAGGGATTATTTTATAAATCATAAAAAAATTTCTTTATGGTACTAGGTAAAAATTTCACAGTAGAGTAGCATATACTAGCTGAGGTGATTTCAAAGTGAAATCTCTCCTTTTTTGCCACTCCAATACCAACAGCGACCTTCCCTCTGGCTCCCACCTTTGAAATGCAATGTCACTCAAGGTTCGCTGGCTAGTTTGAGAATAAGCAAATCTAATTAGTCAAGACTTTTGCAAACTCACGCCACCCAGAAAAAGTTAATGCCTTTATGTTAATTTGATTTGCTATTTTTGGAACTTTATTACTTCGAACACATGCCAGTTGTCATATTTCTCATTTAATTGCCTAATTGTTCAATTTCAAGGCTATGTGTATTTGGACTAATTTCTGCTTTGGGAAGAAACCCACCACAAATAAAAGTTATTTAAAAAAGCACAATGACCACTGAGCACCTGGGATACATTGTTCCTTAAGACCACATATTAATACAATTTTTAAAAGGCATTGAACTGAAAAGAAATAAGAGAAAATACTTTTATTAGAAAACTCATTGGAAAACAAAAAAGATATTACATGAATATATTATTTCAAATAAGTACTTTCAATGTTAAAATTCTTTGACTGAATTAATTACCAACTGCAATTAAGCGAGCCAAGAGTTCAAGTACCTACTTACTGAAAAAATCACCAGGTATCACAATTCCAGACTTCAAGTTACATTACAAAGCTGTAGTAATCAAAACAGTATGGCACTGGCACAAAAACAGACACATAGATCAATGGAACAGAATAAAAAACCCAGAAATAAACCCATGATTATATGGTCAATTAATCTTTGACAAAGGAGGAAAGACTATGCAATGGGAAAAAGACAATCTCTTCAACAAATGGTGTTGGGAAAACTGGTCAGCTACACGCAAAAGAAAGAAACTGGGCCATTTTCTTACATCATACACAAAAATTAACTCAAATGGATTAAAGACCTAAATGTGAGACCTGAAACCATAAAAATCCTAGAAGACAGCACAGGCAGTAATGTCTCTGACATCAGCTGTAGCAACATTTCTCTAGATACATCCCCTGAGGCAAGAGAAACAAAGCAAAATAAACTACTGGGACTACATCAAAATAAAAAGCTTCTGCACAGCAAAGGAAACAATCAAAAAAAACTAAAAGGCAACCTACAGGATGGGAGAAGATATTTGCGAATGACATCCAATAAAGGGTTAGTATCCAAAACTAAAGAACTTAGGCAACTCAACACCCAAAACACCAAATAATCCAATTAAAATGGGCAGAAGACATGAACAGACATTTCCTCAAAGAAAACATAGATGGCCAACAGACAACATCCCTCATCACCAGGGAAATACAAATTAAAACTACAATGAGATAGCACCTCACATCTGTCAGAACGCTAAAATCAAAAACACAAGAAACCACAAGTGTCGGCGAGGAGGTGGAGAGAAAGGAATCATCTTACACTGTTGGTGGGAATGCAAACTGGTACAGCCACTGTGGAAAAGAATATGAAGGTTCCTCAGAAAGTTAAAAATAGAACTACGGCATGATTGGGGCGCCTGGGTGGCTCAGTGGGTTAAGCGTCCAACTCTCGGTTTCAGCTCAGGTCATGATCTCAGGGTCGTGAGATTGAGCCAGGTGTAGGGCTTCACGCTCAGCATGGAGTGTGCTTGGGATTCTTTCCCTCTCCCTCTCCTTGTGCCCTTTCTCTCTTTCTCTCTCAAATAAATAAATAAATAAATATCTTAAAAAAAAAAAAAAAAACAACTACCCTAAGATCCAGTAATCACACTACTGGCATTTACCCAAAGAATATGAAAACACTAATTTGAAGAGATATATGCACCCCTATGTTTATAGCAGCATTATTTACAATAGCAAAATTATGAAGGCAGCCCAACTGTCCATCAATAGATGAATGGATAAAGAAGAGGCAGGGTGTGTGTGTGTGTGTGTGCGCGTGTGTGTGTGTGTATACACATATATGATGGAATATTATTCAGTCATAAAAAAGAATGAAATCTTATTATTTGCAATGACATGGATGGAACCAGAGAGTATACTGCTAAGTGAAATAAGTCAATAAAAGACAAATACCATATGATTTTACTCATATGTGGAATTTAAGAAACAAAACAAATGAGCAAAGGAAAAAAGAGAGAGAGAAAAACCAAGGGCAAATAAACTCTTCACCATAGAGAACAAACTAATGGTTACCAGAGGGGAGGGAGTGGGGGGAGGACGGGGGAAACAGGTGATGAAGCTGAAGGAATTCACTTGTGATGAGCACAGGGTGATGTATGGAAGTGTGGAATCACTATATTGTACATTTGAAACTAATACAATACTATATGTTAACTATGCTGGAATTAAAATTAAAAATTTTTAAAAATCATAAGAGAATCCAATTTAATTATAAAGATGTTGAGGGGTATAAATAACATGGATAATAGAGCAGGCGTTATGGAAAGGTGTTGTAAAGAAAACTGAGAACTATTGTTCTTCCCAGTTCATTTTCAATTTTATGAAGCCCCACAAGATGTAAATGATCAGCAGCACATTAACTAAGAGCAAGCATTTCTGTCTTTATTACATGCATGCACACACATATGAGGACATGTCCACTGATTAATCAGAAAGATACTCCAAATGAACCAGAACATTAATGCATTTATACAAAGACTGGAAATATACTTTGCATATATTCATCATTTGTAAGAATTAGGAACCTGATCACAGCTACCAGTTCCTAATTTCCTATCACAAGTTAAGTCTAGAAGGAACTGGCATAATTTCACATTTAGGTTTATAGATTAAATCAAGGTGAAGTTAAGCTCTGGAACAAATTCTGGTATTCTTGGTTTCTCCCACAACTGAAACATTATACCCTTTGATAAGCTATCATTGATTAGCTTAGAATGTCTCTTAGCATTCTTAGTCTTGACTTCTCACCTTCTATATTAGTCTAGAGGTCTAACATATCATGTGTCAAAGGTCACAGAGAGTCAGCTGCAGTCCCCAAACCTACTCTCTTATAAAACATTTTGTGGACATGCTATCTTATCACTGTCAACAGAAAAATCATATGAAGTCTAAAAGGTATCTTTACTTCAAGAAAAAAGGAGATACAGCAAGGAGAGACAATAAACCAATGTCCAGTGCAACTAAAGGACAATTCCAATATATAGAGAGAAAAGAGTATAGTTTCCAATTAATTAACTATCTACTCTGGAAAATAATCTTAAAATTTAGTATTTTCATTATTAAGTTCTTATGCCTTTCTGTTTGCTTGCTAATCGTTATTGAAGAAGGAAAATTTTATTGGTAGATATATCTCTACTTTCCAACCAGAATTTTTAAAAATATTTAGAATATTGATAATTCCAATACAAATTTCTTAGAAGAAATAAATTAGAAGAATTAGTTATTGAGTATTAAAAAATTTGAAGTTAATATTTTACTTGGATTAAATCAAGAGTCCCTAGGTGCTTAGGTAGAGTACCTTTCATTTGGCTTATCCAAAAGAACAATTTGCTTTACTGAGTTCTGGTTTTATAAAGTGTTCTTGAGGAAAAAAAAAATACATCACGGCTTGATAGTTACTATGAATTCATCTACTAAGCAGAGTAAAATTCCTTCCCAAAACCCAATCACAAATATACAAAGACTATTTTACTTTGTGAAGAAAAAAAAACTGACTACTAGCATTCTACAAGGAGCAAATCAGACTTCACGACTCGTATGCTGCAGTAACATTTTTACACAGCATTAGGTCAATTTCATGGATGCTTTGGCCTTCCAGTCTTGTACCTAGGCCAAAAGCACAGCTTCTGGAAGCAAATGTTGTGAATCAGATGACAAGTCTAATATGCTACTAAAAGCAACCTCCACAGTGGTTTTAGCACTCCTGGCCAGGTCCCATGCCCTATAGAAGCAGTTTGATGGAGTAGGTATCCAGGGATGACCCTCTGGCCGGTCCCCATTGCCTCCTAGGGACTTTTTCCAAGATTTACCTCTGGAGGAGCAGACTTATTCAACAACTTATCCAAGACTCTGACCTTGGCGTACAGAAGTAGAACAGACATTCAGCCAGCTGATCAAAGTGTGCAACATATTTTACCAGAAAGTAAGGAAATCTCCAAGTACAACCATACTATGCCTAGTAAGCATGCGAAGATAGAGCTGCCTAATGTTCCCGGTAGTTCTGCTCGACGTGTAAGGCCCAGTTTCTGCCTACGTCACATCCACAACTATTAAAACCATTACAGAATCTTTTGTTGCTGTTTTGCTGCGATTGTTTAGTTTTTATTTTGTCATCATCAACTTAACTCTGCAATCCAGCTAGACTTGGAGGGGAATAAGGAAAATATGGAACCCATGGAGCTGCACGCAGCAAGAGCACAAAGATTGTAGAATATTTCCAGCAGATGGGGGTGAAGGGGTGCCCTCCTGAGCTACAGAAAGAACATTCTGGTAGTTAAAATAAAACACCAGTCAAATTTATGAGATTTGTCCACAGTTGGCAATGGTGATCTTCTTGTTGGTCTTGCCATTCCCGGACCCAGAACGCTCCATGGTATCCACAATGTTCCTGCCCTCGCTCACCTTGCCAAAGACCACATGCCTGCCATCTGACCACTCAGGCTCGGCAGGAGAAGACGCGGCCCAAGGGCTTGCCATCCACGGTGATGTCGAAGAACACAATGGCCTTGACCATGGCTGGGCAGCACACAAGGCTCCAGGGTGGCAGCATCTGAAAGGCCACCATTACAGAATCTCAACTTTGAGGGCCATCATGTTCCCAGTTGCGATTTATCCCTTACTTCTATTGGCCTGTCCCAGATGGGAAATGCTTTTCCTAGCACCTTCGATTTTAGAGAAATAACATCCTCTTCTTTGAGTGCCCCAGGCTCACAACTCAGCTTCAGAAAAATTCCAGAGTCAGGAAATGGCCTGAATTATCAGTAAGTTACTCAGCACCATGTTCTGTCTTTTATGCTGTTCCCTGTATCTCAGGGGCTTGAAGTCTGGGAGTTCCATTCCCCAGACTTTTTGCTATCACAGTTCAGAGTGAGGTCACACAACTAGGACAGGCTCATAAGGCAGAAGAGAAGCCAAAGCCCAATGTGATGGTGGCAGGCAGGTGTGTGGGCTTTGGCAGATGGCCAATGGGAGGTGCTGCCAGGTGCTTCTGGGTACAGCAGCTAACTGAGATCATCAGTGGTTCTTTCTTAATGTTGCTATCTTCCTAATTCTGTAATGGTGGTTGTAGTCTTTTTCAATTCTTTAGTAAGCCTCTAACTCTTGTATTAAATCACTTCCTTCTTGAAATATCTAAGGGTTTTCTGTTTTCCCAAACAAATCCTGGTTAGTGCAGAGTGCCTTAGTCATAACGCAGGTTCACTGTTGGTAGAAGCGCCAAAAGGATTTAACTGGGTTCCACAGGAGCAACTCTGGTACCAACAGTGGGCAACAGGCAAAGGTTCAAGAAATTAGATTGAGCTCAATATCAGGGATGGCAACTGTCAGTGGGGACTCTGATGCCGAGCTGGTTATCAGAGGTAAGATCGCAATCCCTGGCAGGAACAGAACCAACTCGCTTCGGACCTCACCTCTAAATCCAGGGTTGACATCTGAAATAGCCACGTACTTCTTCTTCATGCCAGGTACAAATTTGGCGCAAGCAAGATAAAGACTTGCACTAAATTGTGTGAACCAACACAGTAGTGCCGTGGTCTCCTAGCCAGTGATGCAGGAAAGATGGACCACAGCTTTAACAGTGCTTAGCAAGTCACCAGAGACTGATGGCAATAGTGAAGATTTCCTGGAAGGTGAGAAAAGCACCTGGGAAAACGCTGCTCTAGTCTCTGATGCACTCGTGTTAATTTTCTCAGGGTGCTGGCTGTTGCTGAGTGAGGGCTGTGTCCTTTCCTCCCCGAGTTCCTCCACGTCTTACAACTCTGCATCCCTTGGAGAGTATATTCTCCTTCTTTGCTGTCTTTGAAGAATCACTGATCACATTCATCAAAGTTTCCCGTTAATTCATGACTAGATAAAAGTGCTAAATAGAAACTCACAAACTTTCTGGAACTTGGCTTTCCCTTTCATTAAAGCACAATGATAATCCTATTATACCAGGTTTTTGTGAGAATTAAATGAAATGCTATATATATAAGAGCTTTAGAATGTAAAGTATCACCAGTAAAAATTCACTGCAACCATATCCATGCAAAAATGTCTACCAAATACTTCCCTGAGCATTCTGCGAAGCCATGCACTAAACAAAGGAAGTAAAGGCCCTTAGAGCAGAAAAGGATCGCAAAGCCTAACAAAAGCCAAAATTAAAAACAAAACAAAACTGTTTTGTTTCTTTAAAAATAATATCACCAGCCACAATTGTTTGACTTTCAAAGTCGCAGCTTAGAGCATGCTCAAACAATTTCTAAAATGTGGAAACATTTGTGGAACTTGTGGGAAAACACAATTTCCAAAAGCTTTACTCAGAACAAACCCGAGAGAAATAACAATGCCCACATCATCGCAGACATACACAACAGCGCACACCCATCCCCAGCGCAGCCTGGCCCACCCAGAATGCAGGCCTTCGAGCACTTGGTGACAGCACTGATCAATGGCATTTCATGGACAAATCTTTTGAGAATTAGCTCAAGGTTTCTCTAAACAGACTGAATTGCACTGTTTGGAACATGGAGTCTCAGTTTGGGTCCCCCTACAAGTGGAGCCTGAGGCAAGGATATGAATGTACACGGTTTACTTGGGAGGTGAGTCAGAGAATGGGGAAGACATCGACAGAGGTATGTTGTCAAACAAGTCACTTCTGCGGGCCCTGGAGCTCGGTCCCATCAGGGAACAGCGGGAGACAGTGTGGAACACGCCTCGGAGTTGTCCCATTTAAGGAACTAGGAAGCTGGAGCAACTACCCAGCAAGTCCCCATCCATCACTTCCCCGGGGCTGCTTTCCTAGGCTCTCTCTCCCAGCACTGGCCATCATCAGGGGGGAAAAAGAAAAGCCCGCAGGTGCAGCCTTCCAGGTGCAGAGTGAATGCTCAGGGAAAACAAAGACCTACCCAACCCCAAATGTCCAGACGGTCACCGCTGAGAAACCCTGACTTAGACAATGAGAGTACTAAAGGTTAACACGGGAAGCAAATTATTACCTCATAAAGGATGTTGCAGGCAGCTGCTTTTGGGGCTGGGGGAAGGGAGCCGAGCTAGAAGGATTTCACCAGGTTTTGTTCATTAGAAATTCCTCTCCTCTCCTCACGTTTTAATAATACATAGAATGGACGTAAGGGGATTAAATCCAGGGCGACACTACGGTACCATCGACCATTTCTGCTGCTGAGTTCTACACACGCTGCGGTGGGTGGATAGAGGTCTGCACCACGGTGGCCTGTCCCAACCACACACCCCCATCCTAACTGAGGTCTGGGTAGCCCAACATCTTCTTTAGCACATGTTGCTTATAAACAGTCTTGGAGGGTCCTCCTCCTACCTCTGTCCTTCTTAATCCTTCATTCCAATCTTTGCTGACACCATCCGGGGGTCTCGAGCTTCCTCCCACAGAGGACTCAACCCGGCACTTCTGTTGGGTGCCACAGAGTCTTCATTCTGTGACATTTCTTTCTCTCACATTCAAAAAGTTGGCTTACCAGAAGCCGAAGAATGTGGCGAAAATGCAGGAAAAGATCTGAATAAAATGCAGAGCAAAAATACTAAAAATAAATTTGTTTACAGCAAGCTCAAGTCTGGAGTAAAAAGTAAAATGAAACATATGTTAGAGACCTTTCAATAATGGGTCCCAGACCGAGAGGGAAACGGAGAAAGACGCCGTGAGAAGAGGGCTCTGAAAGTGACACGAGGTCTCATGAATTGTGACATGAAATCTATATCCATTTAAGTTACTGGCAGAATCAGAACCAAGCAGACAGACTCTAAATTACACGAGTGGCAGAGAAAAATCCTCCCCTTTTATTTCTGAGTATCCAAGAGACCGAAAAGTTACCGAGTCTTACACTTATTAATCCGCAGCTGAGGTTTCAGAAGCCAAGTCAACAATGAGATCATAGGCATGGTAATTTTTTCTTCCCATTTGATAAATGAACATGATTGGTTTTACATGTTATTATATGGAATATAAATACCTGATACATTTAATACATCATTGCTGTCTGGGCTGATGGCTAGCGATGACCAAAACGTGATGATGAAGAGAATGATGGTGAAGGTAACGGTTAACGACCGGGTGCTTACTGTGTGCCAGGAACTATGAAAAACATTTATAAATGTCATTGCTTCAGTCTCTTGATGCAACTGTAAGATACTATTATTATCCCATTTTATAGTGCAGAAACTGAGGCTTGGCATTTCAGAGTGAGTACGTGGCAGCTCTTGGAATGTATCCACATCTGTCTGTGTAGCCCACAATCACACCATCTCTCTGGTGGTGGCATTTTGGAAAGAGCCACTATTACTTTGATGTACAATTTTAAAATTTTAAATCTATTGTTTTTACTGTAAGAGTTAAATTATATGCCTCAAGGTTAGGAACTGGGGTTGGGCTTTCCTTCTAGGACATTCTCTTTAGGTATTGCCCACCACTCTTTTCCATAAGAAGGGCAGCCTGGTAGACAGAAAAGGGGTAGACTTCAATGCTAGATAGACTGGGTTTCAAATGCTCACTTCCCAACTTTCTACCTGTGTGAATTCAGGCAACTTACTATGGCAGGCACAATTCTAAATATGGCCCCCCAAGATTCCCATCCCCTGGTTAATCAATCAAACACTAATCCAGGTACTGTTACAAACGGATTTTGTAGATGTAATTAAAGTCCCAAGTAATTTAACCTTTGGATATGGAGATTAGCTGGATGTACCCTTTAAAAGGCAGAAATCAGGGTGAAATAAGTGATAGGGATTAAAGAGCACACTTATGATGAGCACTGAGTAATGAATACAGTTGTTGAATCACTATACTGTACACCTGAAATGAATATAACACTGTGTGTTAACTATACTGGAATTAAAATTAAAAAAAAAAAAACTTTAAAAAAAAGGCAGAAGTCAGAGAGATCAGAAGCACGAGAAGGATTTGACATGCCATTTCTGGCTTTAAAGGTGGAGAGCCCATGACCCAAGGAATGCTGATGACCTCTCAAAGCTGAGAAAGAGCCCATGCCAACAGCTAGCGAGGCAACAGAAACCTCAGTCCTGCAGCTACAAGGAACGGAGTTCTGCCAACCACCGAAAGGCGCTCACAAGTGATTGTCCCCCAAGAGCCTCTAGCACAGAACACAGTCACTAAGTTTTT
This sequence comes from Potos flavus, assembly GCA_028534135.1. Lineage (NCBI taxonomy): Eukaryota > Metazoa > Chordata > Mammalia > Carnivora > Procyonidae > Potos > Potos flavus. Next base: position 96,986,473 of record CM052901.1, on the reverse strand, counting down.
AGTAATTTGTCACAAAGTAAGAGAAAACTAATACAGTCACCCTCTCTAAGTTGGTCTTCTCAATAATCAAAGAGAGGTAAGCATGCATACGTTGCAGCATTACTGGGAGGTACCCTGGAGTGCACCTGACATAGAGGAGGCAGTAAGTGTCACTAACGACTCCACAACTCAAGGTTGAGAGGTAGTTGCGCTTTATCTCTAACACAGACAAGATGTAAAATTAGCATAAAACCACAAACTAAATATAAAGTTGAATTAAACTACGATAAAGTAGAAATCAAATAAAAATGAACATGGACTCTACAAAGCTTGCAGAGGAAGCTACTAACTTATGAAATCAGTTCCAAGAGCCTATTTTTAGGCCAGTAGTTTGGAACTAGGTAGGCATTCTCCCAGAAAAGCAATGCTAAGACTCAATGATGAAGGCGCAAGTCCACTCAAACCCCATTAACTTATTAGGTGGCTCACTGTCTTTGGGAGAACCCAATCGTAACAGGTAACAAGCTTTCTTTGAGGAAAAAAATCCTTTTCATTTATAGCACAACATTATTCTAAAAGGAATTTTCATCTATTTTGCATTTTAACCCACATAGCAATATTTTGAGACAAGCACACAGCGAGAAAGAAATGGCAAGCTGATGACAAAGGATTTATGCTAAGCCAGGAGTCCACGTTCCCCAGAACCCCCTTGCAGTTAGGATGGGACCATATGACCAAGTTCTGGTTTGCTGCATGTCACCTCCAGGTCAGGATCATGGGATGTGCCCCATCCTGCCATTCCACGGAGCACACAGATTGAACGTGGAGGCACCACAAGATGGACGAAGCCTGAGTCTTTGAATGCCCACTTGGAAGTCTGCCCTTCAAACCCCTGATGTAATTCCAGTGCTAACCAAAAAGTTAACATTTAATGTGTTAAGCCACAGAAACATTCAGACTGTTCCAGCAATTAGCTTTTTGTTGCAGCATTTAGCCTGCCCCAGTAGGGATACTTGAACTTTTTTTTTTTTTTAAGATTTTATTTATTTATCTGACAGAGAGAGAGAGAGAGAGAGAGAGATCACAAGTAGGCAGACAGAGAGAGAGGGGGAAGCAGGCTCCTCGCTGAGCAGAGAGCCCGATGTGGGGCTCGATCTCAGGACCCTGAGATCATGACCTGAGGCGAAGGCAGAGGCTTAACCCACTGAGCCACCCAGGAGCCCCAAGATACTTGAACTGTAACATGAGGTGCTGTCATCACCAAGACCTAAAACATGTAGAACAGGCTTAGCCATCAGGTCACAGGCAGAGAGGAAATAGTAGTGGCTGGAAAGACAGATGACTGTCTTTTGCAATCCTGCTATTGCAGCAGCGGGACACTTGCTAAAATCTTCACCTGTGATGACCTGGAAGGCAGACCCAGCACCTTTAGAGCTGAACTGTGAGCACATGTTGGCTACTCCTGACTTGCATTCAGAGCAAGGGACTACAACTAAAAAGGGGGAGCCTGGGAGGGAATTTCTATTCTGCCAGCAGAAATGAAAGGAACAGGGATTCCAGACTTGGAACCTATGAAGATTGGAGCACCTTACTCTTCTAGATGCATGACTACATAAAATAAAGGCTTGGAACATCAGTGTGTGCTGGCCTCCACTGGCCAACTGACTTTATTTTTTTTTTTAAGATTTTATTTATTTATTTATTTGAGAGAGAGTAAGTGGGGGGGGGGGAGAGAGAGCATGAGGTGGAATGGACAGAGGGAGAGGAGAAGCAGACTCACCGCTAAGCAGGGAGCCCGACTTGGGGCTTGATGCCAGGACTCCAGGATCATGACCTGAGCCAAAGGCAGATGCTTAACCGACTGAGCCACCCAGGTGCCCAGGCCAATTCACATTAAGAAGCTCACATCGCTGTGGTCAGTTAACAGATGCGGTTCAGAGCGGTTACATTTTTGCCTGAAATCATGTGCCTTTATGAAGCAACAGATCCAGAATTCGAACTCATATCTTGTGAATCTGACTTCAACCTTTTTTCAGTATATTTCACAGCCAAATCCTGCAGTAAATTATAATTTTTAAAAATGTGTTGATGGTTCAGGAGCTAAACAACAGTGAATTTCCTTGGGAACAAAATAAACTTTGCATGCTTTTTATGGGAACCAGGAGGTGAAATCAGTGCTTCAATTTCCCTAAAATGGGATCCCTGCATTGTTTTCACTTAGAACTCCTTGTTCTCCTTTTTTTTTCTACTGACAAAATGAGACTGGGCTCTTTAAGGGCATTACTGTCATTTAATTAAAAATTAGATTTGAGAATCTGCCTTTTGTTGGCAGTGACTATGGCATATATTTATATACGCTATTGATCTGACCACAGTTCACAGCAGAAGCTTAATAAATACGGTTATGTGACTCTGAGAGAGAAAGCACTGAATAACACAAGGCACATGCTAGAATTATCTGGGGCTTATTTCCACAGTTAGACGGTAAACTCCCACAGGAAGAGCTAAGTTTATTTCCTCTTTTGTGACTAGCTTTAGAGCAACATCAAGCATAAAGAAGTACACAATAACTAAGTGCTTATGGAACAATTAAAAAGCATTGATATTTTAAGTGAGATAGAAATAAACATACAATGTCAGCTCCAGAAGTGTCTTAATTTGGGCTCCCCCAGAAGCAGATGCTGAAGCAAAGATTCATAGACAAATAGCTTACTTAGGAGGAGTATCAGTTTCGTGTTGCCACTGTGACAAATTACCACAAATTTAGTGGCTGAAAACAACACAAGTTTATTATCTTAGAGTTCCAGAGGTCAGAAACGCAAAATGGGTCACAATGGGCTAGAATCAAGGTGTTGGCAGGGCTGCGTTCCTTTTAGAGACTTTAGAGGAACCCATTTCCTTGCCTTTTCCAGCTTCTAGAAGCCATCTGCATTTCCTGATTTGTGGCCCCTTCCTCCATCTTCAAAGGCAGCACTGTACCATCTTCCAGTCTCTCTCTCTTTTCTGTCATCATACTGCCTTTCCTGAATCTGCCTGCCCCACCTCCCTTTTTCACCTGTAAGGATCCTAGTGATTATACTGGGCCCACCTGAATAATCCAGGCTCATCGTTCCACTTTGAGATTCTTAATTTAATTTAATCCACATGTGTCAAGTCCCTTTTGCCATGTAAGGCAGCAAAGTCATGTAAGATTGGGGAAGCTTATTACTCTTCTAGATGCCCAACATGGACATCTCTTAGGAGCCAATATTCTGCCCACCACAGGAGGGGACACCAGAAAACACTGGTAGGGGGGTGAAGAAATGAGACAGAGAAGGGAAAGAAGTCAGTAAACGTGAGTTAACAAGGCAGCCATCACCGAGGGCAGCTGGGATTCAGTCCTGCAGGGAGACTCTGCGAGGCACGGCTAATACGCTTCAGTAATATCGGAAGGGGGGGGTGACTGCCTATCACTTGCCCATCTATCACCATGTGAGGGGTGCTCCCATGGTCACTAACTCTGACACTACCAGCTTGCCCTGTGATGGCAGTGGGCACTCATGACCAGCTAGAACACGCTGGGAAGAAAGCTGCAGGAGTTCTTCTTCTCAAGCACTTGCCATCAGGAAGAAGTGTCTTCTGGAATCATCTTATCTGACCATATTCCCTTTTCAGAAGACCAGAGGCCCAGAAGGGATGGCCCAAGATCACATGACCAAAGAAAAGCAGTGATGGCTGCTTCCATTTAGTTAGTATCTCAGGCTATTATGTGTCAGACACTGTACCAAGGGCTTGACATATGCTTCCACATTTAATCTTCCTAGTCACTCATAAGACTATCCCAACAAACTTGGCCAACACTATACACCTAGGAGTAGTGTTAGGTGTAACAAGTGGCTGTTTGGTAGAACAGAAGTCTACGGAGGCTGGGTTGGCAAACTACAGCTTGCGGGCCAAATCCAGCCTGTCCCCCGGTTTTGTAGAGCTCATGAGCTAAGAACTAAATGCATTATTCCAGTTGTAGTCTCGACCCGCCTAAAATACAGCAAGACTACCACCTCCCTCCTTCTAGATGTAATACTTCTATTAATGAAATCCAAGAAAACTTTTATTTTTTGGAAACTGCCTCAGTAAGTGAGCTTACATTACCAGCTGATTCTTAGTTAAAACATGTAAGCAAAATTCTAAATTGTATCCCCTCTATCCAGGATTTATACAGGTAGTTTTTCTGCATTTACCTTTAAGAATTTTTATTGATTCTTGTTACAATCCATTTTGTTAGATTCAATTCATTTTGTTATTTCTACCTCTCGACCTCTCTTCTCAGCTCTACAGCTACCTATGAGGCACCTCGACTTGAATGGCTCCCCAATGCTGAAAACCACAGAGCCAAAACAGGAACTCATCCTCCTTCCGCCCACACCTGCATTGCCCCCTTTATGTTCCCCAGCCTATAACCGTCTGAAGGCTGCCCGTATCATGGGCATTGCCTCGAGGGGACACTATGTTCTAATGTCTGGCATGTTCTCTAGCATGCATGAGTGAGCTCGCTAAGTTTCAAAGGATAAAAAGGAAAGAAAGAAAGAAGAGGGATGGGGAGGAAGGGAAGGAGAACAGGGCATTTTTATACTTTGTAAAGAATAGTAAGGGATTGGAGGTTCTGTATGAAAATGATGTAAAAGCAGCACTGCTGTGCTCAGGGCAGAGTGGACCCCAGGGTCCCAGTGGGCAGGCATGGGCACCCCATACCTCCAGTCTCCTAACACCAGCCAGTGAATGACAAGGTGGAGATTCTACTAACTCAATAACAAGTGGAGGGTCATCACTTCAACTCTGTGCATGTGGAGGATATTTTTTACTTCCACGATCAAAGATGCTGCCTTTATTCAAGGGGACTTTCCTTAGAGAAATATCTGGACAAGCATGGGCCTGCCCACTTAGAGAAAGTCAACAATTTCAAGGACAGATTATGAAGCATCTCTACTTGCCTTCTGAACTAAGAAATAAGGGAAAGATTACAATTCCTTAGCCTCGAAGCCTTATCTGTATGGCAATACTATATATAGTATTACTCTATTGTAACTTTATAAATTAACTTTATTATTTAAGCTAAATTAAAAAATTACAGTCACATGACTCTAGAGTAAATATTTTCCAATTTCATCAACGTGTGTATAATAACTGTTAATTATTTTGAGTCCCAGAAATAAGATGTTGATTCAGGAACTTGATAACTAACCCCATCTCCCATCGTCCCTCTCATGTTAGGATATGGCAGTTTCCTTCAGGGCCACTTATCTGGGGACAGAGATCTTCAGCCTGCCTAACTTCCCCCAATCTACAATCCAGAAAATTCCCAGAGCTTCCAGCTGCCCAAAAGGTATCTCTAAATGAATTATTATAATTCTTCACAGCTTGTGGGTTTAGCTGTATTTTCAGAGAGAAATCTCAAATTCCGAAGGAGATGACTTCATCTGGGCAAATATTTTACTGTAAAAGGTACGAGACTCAGCCCTTGTGAAAGTCTCATTCAAAACTGCGTCAGGAGACAAAATCTCACTCAAGGAGGGGCAGAAGAGAAGATGTTGACAGGTCCATTATGAGCTCTAACCATGTATGTGCATCCCCAGAGAAATCATTTCTGGCCTCATATTTTCCATTTTAATGCCTCAACAGCAGAACATAAAGCACCTCCAAATTATACCAGCAGCCACTGCAACGAGGCTTAACAACAGCCAGCACTCATTAAAGGCCAAAAACTTCCCTGCAGAAGTGAAATAATATGTCCTGGAGGGTAGGTGAGGAAACTATAAGAGTGAAGGTGACCAAAAAAAGCAACTCGTTTGAACAAACTCCTGGGTGTTCACAATTAACCTCATTAAATTGCGTTTTTCATTTCCAGCCTCTTTTGCGAACTTGTGTTTCCTACAGATCTTTCACACTGTGGGGGAAATTAAGCCTCTGGAAATAATATAACTTTTATACTCGAGTGGGGTCCATGGACAGCAGAACAACCAGGGAGCTTTTGGGAAATGCAGTCTCTCAGGCCCCACACTGAACCTACTGAAGCAGAATCTGCATTTAAACCAGGGCCCCAGGGGACCTATGTGCACAGACGAGGGAGCAGCTCTGACCCACCAGACAGTGGCTCAATAATAATGACCAGTGTTGCAACTCAACAGTTAAAAAGACAACCCAACTTACTTTTTGAGAGATTTTATTTATTTGAGAGAGAGACTGCAAGTTGGGGGAGGAGCAGAGGGAGAGGGAGAGCGAATCCCAAGCAGACCCGGCACCGAGCACAGAGCCCAATCGAAGCTCAATCTCACGACCCTGAGATCGTGACCTGAGCCAAAGTGAAAAGTCGGCTGCCCAACCCACTGAGCCACCCAGGCGCCCCAATGAGGCAACCCAATTTAAACATGGGATCCAAAGAGACATTTCCCCAAAGAAGATATACAAATGGCCAATACGCACATGAAAAGATGCTTGGGGTCAGTACTCATTAAGGAAATTAAAGTCAAAACCACAATGAGACACCACTTCATACCCACTAGGATGGCTATAATTAAAAAAACAGACAATGACAAGTGTTGGCAAAGAGGTGGAGAAACTGGAAACTTCACGTGCTGCTGTGGGAATGGGAAATGGCGCAGCCACTTTGGAAAACGGTCTGATAGTTCCTCATATGGCATATGAACCAACAATTCTGCTCCTAGGTACATACCCAAGAGAACTGAACACAGACGCCCACACAAAAACTTGCACATGAATGTTCACTGCAGCATTATTTTTTTTTTTTTTTAGATTTTTTATTTATTTTTTTGACACAGAGAGAGATCACAAGTAGGCAGAGAGGCAGGCAGAGAGAGGGGGGAAGCAGGCTCCCCGCCGAGCAGAGAGCCCGATGCGGGGCTCAATCCCAGGATCCTGAGATCATGACCTGAGCTGAAGGCAGAGGCTCAACCCACTGAGCCACCCAGGCACCCCTGCAGCATTATTTCTATTGGTCAAAAGGTAAAAACAACCTGGGGCACCTGGATGGTTCGGTCGGCTAAGTGTCCAACTCTTGGTTTTGGCTCAGGTCCCACATCGGGCTCCTTCCTTAGCAGGGAATCTGCTTCTCCCTCTGCCTGCTGCTCCCCCTGCTTGTACTCTTTCTGACAAATAAATATATAAAATCTTTAAAAAAAATAGAGTAAAATTTGAAACACCTTAAAAATATTTCATGTTTAAAAACAATGTATTCTATCCATACAGTAGAATATTAGCCGCCATAAAGAGGAATGATATCCTAATGCATGCAACAGCACAAATGAAGCTTGAAAACATTAAACTACACAAAAGAAGCCAGTCACAAAAGATTAAATATTGTATAATTCCCTTTATATGAAAGGTCCAGAATAGGTAAAAGCATAGAGACAGAAATTAATGGTTGCTTAGGGCTAATAAGGAGGATGCGGTGTGTGTGGAGGGAGGTGAGAGCTAAAAAGTGTGAGGTTTCTTTTTGAAGTGGGGTGATGGCTGAAAACATCTGTGAATACTGTGAATATACTAAAAGCTGCTAAATTTTTTTTTTTAATAAAAGGCAGTGAACTCTTCTGTCATCAGACTTGCACATGTGACATGCTGCCCAGCTGGAGATATGATGACCTGCAGACTAGAACAAAGATCACGGATAATAAATGCCTTGTGCCAAATAACACATCACGGATGGAGCACTTCCTGGGTGCCAGGTGCTATGTTGGTCCAGACCAGGGATTTTCCCATAAAAATTCTCCCCACAGCTCTAGGAATTAATTACTATTACCGTCACCATTTTACAGATGAGAAAACGGAGGCATTGGAAACATATCCAAGATCAACTAGCCGGTGAGCAGTAGTGACACTCAGTTTTGAACCCAGGGAGTCTGGGAGCAGAGCCCACACACCATCTCTCCATCTTGAGTCCCCCTATAAGCTGCTTCAGCTCACTGCTAGCTCTCTGAGCCAACACACAGGTGGCAGAAGAGCCCCATGGGGAGCAGGGAGAGGTGGGAGTTTACCCCTTACCTCTCAACCCATATTCTGCAAGCCCCACTGCTTGTTGACTATAGGTGACCAATGCTGAATGACTTTTCTCTTTGTATCAGTAGACAGATTGGCTTATCCTGATAATCAGCTTCAACCTCATCCTTCTGAGTTTTCCAAAACGTAAAATATTTTGGAAAAATCAGCCAGCCTTTTTTTACTGGAAAAACACTCAGTCCAACGAAACTGCCTAGTTTCAGAAATGCCCTGAATGAGTAAAAGACTAGTCAAATTCCACATGGGATGTGATTCCATGAGTCATATATAAGAAAAAAATATTTCATGTGCGATCATAAGACAATGATATCTGTAACAAAACTCCTGACAAATCAACGACTCCAATTTGATTATCTAAAATCACAGCTAACACATATATAATACTTACTGTGCCCTGGGTACTATTTCAAGTGCTTTCTATTTACTCAGTTAATATCCACAAAAACCCATCAGGCATCTTAATAGTCCCATTCTAAAAATGATGAAACTGAGAATTACAGTTTTGGCAGCCAGTTAATGGCAGAGCTGGGGTGTGAAACCAGACGATTCATACTCTGAACTACTGCAGCCTACTAACTGCTCTTGACAATGGATGGAAGAAAGAGCGAGAGCCTCTGCAACTAGAGATCACTGGGCAAAGACGAACATAACACATTGAAATCAACTAAATTTCCTGGTTGTAATAACTTCCACAAGCTCAGAAGAGAGTTCTGTCAGCAAGTGACGGTTATGGCAACTGAGGTGAATTTGAACAGGTTGTTTAAACATACAAAATAAGCCAGAAGGCTACTCAGTGTTAGATACCAGATGAATTACCAGGAAAAATACGGTCTACCCAGCCAAGAAGTCATTTCTCTTTAAGATCAAATCCTATTGCTCGTGTCTGCATGGAATGGAATTACTCAGAAAAAAAAGCAAACAGTATAGCCAGCTAGTCTATTTGTTTTCCCTACTATAATTTCAAACAACTTCATGGTTCACTAGGTATTTTGGCATACTCAGTAAGTATTTTTTAATGGAGAATGATCACAAAGCTTTAAAGTAAATTAAAAACTCCATAATAATCAATCATGATCAAGTAAGCTTTATCCCTGGGATTCAAGGAGGTTCAACATTAGGACAGCTATTGATGGAATTCTCTATGTGTTTACATTAAAGAAGGAGGAAAATAACATTGTCATGTCAACAGATGCTAAAATATATTTTACAAAATTTCAAAGGCCTGCACATTAAAGAAAAATACAACTATTAATAAATCAAGATAGAAAGAACTGCTTCATCTTGGTCAAGGGTGTCCACCGGAAAGTGATAGAAATCATCTTGTTTAACAGTGGAAACTGAGAAGTGGCCCCATTATACTCAGGAGCAAGGCAAACATGCCCACATTCAACATCGTACCAGAAGATTCCACCAATACATATGACAAGAAGATACAAAGAAACCTTAGATAAAAAAGACAAACCAAAACTATTGTTATTGGGAGATAAATGATTTCCCATCTACAAATCCAACCCTGTAAATTTAAAATTTATTAGAACTAATACAAAAGCAATAAGGTCACCAGATATAAGACCAACATACAAATTAAGGGGGTTCCTATACGCCAGCAAGAACCAAATTGAAAACATAATGGAAAAATAGATTTCACCCAGAAAAGCAAAGCAATCACAGAAGAAACAAAAATAAATCTGTAAAATGGTAAGGAATAAAATTAACAAGAAATGTGCCAGATCTGTATGAGAATTTTGCAAAAATGAAAATCTGCTAATTGCAAGTATTACGTTGATGAATAATTATTCATCAAATAGGAGCACATCAGCTATTAAAACCTTACAAGGGGGAGATGCTGAATTATTCACTTTGGTTGCCCAGATCTAATTTGCCAAGTAACTGATATTTTGCCAGTGTGGCTAGTGTGGCCAGCCAAAAGCAGACCCCATCCGTTGGGCATTTATCCTCCCCCTCTTCAGTGTTTATCAGCCCCTTAGTGGGTAGAAGGCCCCACTGATCCCTTCCTGGCCAGGATTCTGTCATATCCTGCACGGTGCCCTGAGGAGGAAGGTCTGCACACAGGCTGCTGGGTGTTGGAGTACTGCGAATTACCTTACAATTTCAAGGAATATGAATAACTTCACTTACTGAATAAGAGCCCACCCAGGTCTCATATATTCAGGCCGTTCTGCTGTCGAAACTGCTTTGTGGTACTGATCCTTTGTGTGCAGAGCTCCAAAACGTTAGGATTGTAATAACTGTAGATGTAATGGAAAGGTACGAAACTGCATATATTTTAAAGCAATATGCTTGGTAATCCACAGGAAGAATACATGCATGCCAAAGAGATGAGAACTGTAGATAAGAATCTGTGATAACTACAGGCACAGAGGGCAACCTGAAAGAAGACCCTAGGTCAAGACTGATGAAAAGGTTCCGAAAGCCACAGCCAGCAATAAAGAGTACTGAGACTAGCATAGAAGGATGGGCCATATGAATGCAGTTACAAGCCGAAGTAATTGCATGGTTCTGAGGCCTCAGTTCCCAATAATTTAAAACAGGAAACAAATCTGGGATGTTTTCTCTCTTCAAGGAAAGACTGTGCTGTGACTATCTCATGGGGTCAGACCTGGGAAGAGACTAGGAGTAACTATGGCAGGACACGTACGTTGTTGAGGGGCTAGAGGAGCGAGTCTTTCAGCAGAGATGGAGTTGCTGAAAATATTAACTCCTTATATGCTGCAAGATAGAGAACACTGTAAAAATCTATGGGCCACAGGATTCTTCATCCCCACCAAACGAGCAAATGGAAAAGAGGTGCCTTTAACAGAACAAATCCTTATAGTACCATTTTCAGTAACATAATGTTTTCTATTTAACCTTTCTCCCTGATTTCTGAAGTGATATGTATTCATTGTAGAAATAACTGCCATTTTTCATTGCTAAAAACAGAAGTGTGATTTTTACAAATGTGTTCTGCCATTTATGGAATTACCCTTGCGATGTTCAGAGTTTGAGGTAGACACACCTATTACCCAGGTCCCAAGCTCCTGCCTTCCATCTTGGTTACGGGACATTCTTAAAGGAATCTGAAAAGGCCCCACTTCTGAGATGATCCAACATATTGATAATAACAGGCTTGGTTTACTAGGTAGGTTTTTAAAGTTCTCTGGGCCACCATTTCCTGATCTACAAATATAATCATCACTTCCTGTGATTATTGTGAGTTTAAGAGAGTGTAGCCATTTGGTAAAATGGTTTTCTAATTCCTCAAAAATTTAAATGTAGAGTTACCATATGACCCAGCAACTAATACTCCTCAGTATACACCCAAGAGAAGTGAAAAACTTACATCCATACGGAAACTTGTACGTGAACATTCATAGCAGCACTGGTCTAAAAAGTAAAATGCTGCATTTGGCATGGGCCAAAAAGGTGAAACAACCCAACCGTCTGTCAAATGATGATTGGATATACAGAGTGCAGTCTGTGCAGGCAATGGAAGGTTATTCAGCAACAAAAGGAAAAGAAGTCCCGACACACGTTACAACAGGGATGAATCCTAGAAACAAGCTAAGTGCAAGAAGTCACTCATGAAAAGATGACATACTGTATGATTCCATCGATGTGAAATGTCCAGAACAAGCAAATCCAGAGAGATGGAAAGTAGATTCGTGGTTTCCTTGGGCTGGGGAGGATGGGAGGAATGAGTGGCTGCTGAATGACACAGGGTTTCTTGTGGGGGTGATGAAAATGTTCCAAAATTAGATAGTGATGATAGTTGCACAACTGTAAATAAATTCAATAAGTAAACTAAAAAAAAACAAAAACAAAAAAACACTCAAAGCCCCTTACCCCTTATTTGGACACCTTAAAAGGGTGAATTTTTGGTATAGCAATTGTATCTTGATGAAGCAGTTATTAAAAAATAATCTTGTATTCTCTCACTTGTCTGTGATCCTGTTGTCAATACCTGCATGTAGGAAAATGAGATACAGTCATTTGGTTTATTCTCCTATGCTTTTAAAGAATGAAGAACTTTATAACCATTCATACAGCTTCTTATGCATGGATATCAGGCAGAAGATTGCATAGAAAGAGACACACCGTGTTTCTAGGAGTTTGTGAGTAAACTATAAAAAACCTGGGAAAATAAACTATTTGGAAAGCCTGCCTTTGAGAAGTATTTCAGCAAGCTCTTCTTGTTTTCTATAAAAACAGGGAGCTTTTCTGAGTGAAGGAAAGAAGGTGTTTAGTTACTATCTGCAGAAATGCTGAGTCTGAAGAAAATTATCTAATGAGGAACCCAGTAGGCTGGCTTGGAGGGGGAAGGTTGATACATGAGAGTGACAAAATCCAGACCAACTCACTCATGTGGTGATGTCTCATTAAGAGACTTGCAGGAGAAAATTTACCTCACTGCAAACCCTTTTGCCCTCACGTCCCCAGTCCCTGTTGATCTGTGTGACCTGTTCATTTACCGCTAGCTCCTGAGAATCCAGTACCTCAGCACGAAGCTCAGCAGAGAGACACATTCAAAATGCCCCCATCAAAATCCAAAAAAGTAATTAGTCAGCTGCTGTTGAGAAGGTAAAAGAAAGACAAGACTCATTAGGCATGCTTTCCAGAACCAGCTTGATTTTTGAAGAAACAGAGGGGTGAGAGAAGAAAGAATAAGAGGGCAGGGTGAAGACAGAGTAAGCAAAGACACAAATTATATAGGCTTTCTGTGTTCTGAGTTTTCTGTGGACCTGAACGGGGATCAGATATTTTTAAAATGTACAGTTTAAAAAATCCATTCAGATTTGAGAAAAATTTAGATCACAGCTCTACAAACACAGAGTCTCCCAGAGGTCTGTTATTATAATACTTCGCAAGGATGTAGAGAAACTGTAATCCTCGGGGCGCCTGCGTGGCTCAGTCATTAAGCGTCTGCCTTCGGCTCAGGTCATGATCCCAGGGTCCTGGGATCAAGCCCCACATCAGGCTCCCTGCTCGCCAGGAAGCCTGCTTCTCCCTGTCGCATTCCCTCTGCTTGTGTTCCCTCTCTCACTGTGTTTCTCTCTGTCAAATAAATAAAATCTTCAAAAAAAAAAAAGAAAGAAAGAAAGAAAGAAACTCTAATCCTCATACATTGATGGACTGTAAAATGGTCCAGTCGCTTTGCAAAACATTCGGGCAGTTCCTCAAAAACTTAAGCATAGAGTTAGCATGTGACCCAGCAATTCCACCTTAGGTATCAACCCAAGAGAACTGGCCAAACAAAGACTTGTACGTGAGTGTTCGTAACAGCCTTATTCACAATAATCCAAAAGGTGGAAACAACCCAAATGCCCCTCAAGTGATGAATCAACAAAAGGTGGTGTATCCATACAGTGGAATATTATTCAGCAATAAAAAGGAATAAAGAACTGATATATGACGCAAACCTCAAAAACATTAGGCTAAACTAAAGCAGATGCAAGAGACCACATATTTTATGATACCATTTATATGAAATGCCATAATGGGTAAATCTATAGAGATGGAAAGTAGATTAGTGGTTGTCAGGGCTGGGGTGAAGGAAAATGAGGATTAATGCCATTTAAATGGGTCTGCTTAGGGTAACAAAACAGTTCTAAGACCAATTTGTAGTTCTGGATGGACAACTTAGCAAATTTATGAAGAACTCATTGGAATATATACTTAAAAGGGTGAACTATATGATAAGCAAAATATGCCTCGATAAATTGTTTTTTAAAAGGACTGATGGTGGGTGCCTTCGGGGTGGAGAATGGTGTGTGATTTCTTGTTCTTTTTGTTTTTTTTTTACACTTTACAATGATTTGCAAATTTTCTACGTGAGCAAATTCTTATACTAGGTTTCCCAGAAGTAGACCAAGGTGAAGAATTGTATAAAAGTGATTCAGGGGCGCCTGGGTGGCTCAGTCGGTTAGGCATCTACACCTTTGGCTCAGGTCATGATCCCAGGTTCCTGGGATCAAGCCTGGGTTCAGGCTCCCCGCTCAGCGGGGAATCTTCCTTTCTCTGTCTCACCACCCACTTCTCTCTCTCTTTCTCTCTCTGTCTGCCAAATAAATAAGTAAGTAAAATCTTTAAAAAAAGAAAAGAAAAGAAAGAAAGTGATTCATAAGAAGAATTGCCAGGATAAACCTGAAGCGAAGTCGGACAGTGAGACCAGGAAAGTAAAGATGCCAAGGAAAGATGTGGTATCAGGCAAAGATTCCAGGAATGTTAACCATGGCTCAATTCATACTGGTGGAGGGAGCTGGGGAGACAGTGTGGGATCCACATCAGTCATCTGATAAGGAAGCTGAATTTTTATAACTAACACACACACACGGCACCAAAATACCAATCAGTCACTGGCTGTCCTCACCATGCCCCACCCACCCGCCAGGAGGAATAAATTCCCAGGTATGTGTGGTTCTTTGTGTGCCAGCTAAGCAGTGGGACCCAGAGCGTAAGGTTGGTCCTCCAAAACAGCAGACATGGGTACTGGCTGTTGCGAGTGAAAGCACCCAGAAACTGGTGTGCACAATAAGTAAAACAAGGATGCCACAGAATATTGATGAAGCCCCGGCAGGATCTGCAACAAGCATGTTTTGATTACATACGTCGATAAAAGCAAAATATTTAGGACAAAACGCAAAACTATTCATGGTATATATTATCTGCAAAATATAGTATATTAGTGATGTAAACCACATGTACATCATAATAAAGGTTTGACGGCATTTCTGAGACATTCTATAAAATGTAGAGGAAAGCTGAAAAGATGTGGTTGATGCTTTCTTTGAAGTAGAGAGAATCAAGATCCAAAATGGCACAGGAAGCAAGGAGTCATTAGCTCAAGGGAAACTGTCAGTGGAGGGGGCTTCACCATAGGAGAAGCACGGCTTGAAGGGCCTCGGGCAAATTTCTGGTTGGGTAGAAGATGGTCCTCACTGACAACCAGCATTCTGTTAGAACAAATTTGCACCTTTAATTTTTTTTTTAAGATTTTATTTATTTATTTGAGAGAGAGAGAGAATGAGAGGGAAGGAAGCGGAGAAGCAGGGTCCCCACTGAGAGGGGAGCCTGATGCAGGGTTCAATCCCAGGGCCCCAGGATCATGACCTGAGCCAAATGCAGGCACTTAACCGACTGAGCCACCCAGGTGTCCCTGCACTTTGAATTCCTGTCAGACTCTGGAAGGGATGTCTCTAAGTACAAAAGTTTGGCATGCAAAATAACGTTACTGTCTGGGATTGAAGGAGGTATATTTAATAAATCTCCTTGGCTAGTTGTTTTCTAAAAGTTTGTTTCCTTAATATTTGCAATGAATGACCAGTCTGCTGATTAGATCTGGCAATGCTGTAGATACCTTGAACTAACCTGGAAACACAAAAATGTCTTTAGAGCACATCAGAATAAAAACTCCCATGTCTATCCATGTTTTCTTCACATTATTGCCCAGGAATATAGTGACCAGTGGAGTGTTTATGCGTCCTCTAACCCTCTAAAGTTGATTGCTCCTGCAACACCTCCTGTTCCCATGAGTATTACAGCAGGAGTAGAAATGTGACCTTTAGCGCTTATACAGTGGCCTGTAGAATTATCCAAAGCTGGACAGGGAAAAATAAATCAGTGAAAAGAAGCTAACTGAAAAAGCTACATACTATATGATTCCAACCACACAACAATCTGGAGAAGGCAAAACTATGGAGACAGTAGAAAGGTCCATGGTTGTGGGGTTAAGGAGGGTGGGAGTGGCAGGGATGAATAAGGGAAACTACTCTGTACGACACTACAATGGTGGATACGCATCATTACGCATTTGTCCAAAGCCATAGAACATACAACACCAAGCGTGAACCCTAATGTAAACTGTGGACTCTGGGTGATGATGATGTGTCAGTGTGGGCTCAACAGTGGTAACAAATGTCCCACTCTAGTGGGGAGTGTCGATAGTGGAGGAGGCCACACACTGGTGCGTGGAAGCAGGGGGCACAGGCGAAGTCTCTGTACTTTCCCCTTAGCGGTGTTGTAAACCTAAAACTGCTCTAAAAAATAAAGTCTCTTCAAAGAAAAAAGGCAGGAAGCAGAAAAAATGGTCCTCTCAGCTCTCAGTAGCTATTCATTCACTCTGCCCCGTCTCCGTGGAGCCTTGGCCAAGGCCAGCTAGCTACCTGGCAGGGCCCAGAAATGGGAATGCAGGGCTCCTTGTTCAAACATTATTAAGAATTCCAAGATGGTGACAACAAAGCATTAAACCCAGCGGGGGCCCCTCTAAACATCAGGTCACGTGTGACTGCACAGGTCACATGCCACTGAAGCAGCCCGGCCTTAGCAGGCGGTTGCCACTCTCCCTCTTAAAACACCCAGGAGCCCCTATAAACAATGAGGAAGAGGTCCCAGGTCCTTAACAGGTTTCACTTGCCCTTCCAGATCAACCCACTCTACTCTCTGTATTCTAGTCACCTAGAGCTTCTTCGGTTTCTTAAACTTTCTATGCTCTCCTGGCCACAGCATCTTTGCATGTGTTTCCCTTACCAGGACTGTAATTTCCCCCGTTTTTCATCACTGTAACGGCTAATGATCCTGCAAGCCTCAGTTAAGCAAAGAAGTGACAGCTGGGACGCCTGGGTGGCTCATTCGGTGGTTGAGTGTCCAACTTTTGATTTTGGCTCAGGTGACCACCTCAGGGTCATCGTGGAATCGAGCCCCATGGCCGGCTCCATGCTCAGCGGGGAGTCTGCTTCTCCCTCTCCCTCTGCCCCTCCCATTGCTTGTGCTCTCTTTCTCGCTCGCTCGCTCTCTCAAATAAATAAATAAAATCTTTTAAAGAAAATAAATAAAAGAAAAAGAAAAAATATTTTTATGTAAGAAATAACCTCATTTTTTATATATATCAATCTGTATTTTCACAAAGTGATTTCACATAAAATAAGGCATAATGATAGTTTTCAGTATAGCTTGTCATATTGTCAATTGTTGAAAAAGCGCAAGTTTCCAAATACTTGCTCTTATTTACAAGATAAAAAACAAAGCCTGCAATGATGCTGTCTTCTGGATGAGCACAATTTCCTACCAATGTCTCCATTCTCTTAAAAATGAAGGATCAAAACAAGCCTTAGACCACTCCTACAAAAACATGACTTCTATTATATCATAATGTCAGACAGATGTCCAAAAGGATCCAAGTTATCCAAAATTAGCATCCAAGGACTTAGCAGATAAGGTTTGCCCCCCTTCCCACCCCAGGCTTGGAACCTGGAAGATGTTCGAATTTGGCCTCTTAATTTTCTGATCTCCTGGCCTATACTTATCTTCAAACCTGGGCACTCTAGTTCTTGAGGTAGTCTTTATGGTTCCACACCATGTTGTCTTTGGTCATGCTATGTGTCTGGCTTGTGAGTGTCTTCATATCTCTTCTCTGTCTACCTGATTCAAGCATTTAATGAATCTTTTGTTGTTGTTGTTGTTAAAACTAACTACATAGTACTTTCCATAAAATGACTCATGCTATGAACCTATACTTTGATAAGTAACTAGGGTGATCAACCTATCCCAGTTTGCTGAGGACTTTCCACCTTTACCACTGAAAGTCCTGTATGTATCTCAGAAACCTGACCCCATCCCCTAAGGCCCAGGCAAACAGGGATGGTTGGCCATCCTGTAAACTTTGATATAAATTATGAGCTTATCTGTGTTTTCCACAGGCTTACCACAGGGATTTAAGCATAATTTTTGTTTAAAAAATTTCTGATTAATTTCAACTGCATGCATTTGTGTCACTGTGTTTTTAAGAAGACATTTTCACAAGTGATTTTTCTATGAATTCATCATAAGATCCAAGTACTGTTATAATTAGACAAAACGGTCAGTCAGTTCCTGGCAACCTGGACATGAAGAGAAAAAGAAAAGTGCAAAGCCAAAATGTTAATAGTGTTTAAAAATATGGTAGAGCTAGGAAAATCCTTGTTAACGGAGTTTACAGCTTATCTATGACCACCAAGAAATACTTGAGTAGGATTAAGATTTGTGGCCAATTGCTATAGATGATTAACATGGGTTCTACTACCTTTTTTTTTTTTTAAGTAAGCTCTATGCCCAACATGGGACTCAAACTCATAGCCCCAGGATCAAGAGTCTCATGCTCCACCAACTAAGCCAGCCAGGCACCCCTCTACCACCTTTATTCTTGATAGTAATAGTAAGGTATTGAATCTGCCCTTTTATCCCTGTCAAATATATTACATTAAAAATTACTTTGAATCCCCATAAGGGAAGCAAATATCATTCTGTAAGCTGTAAGGAATTACAGAGTTTATCACTGTTAATATAAAAGGCAAAGCCAAAGTCAACATTTTTAATCAAAAAGTGACATCAGGTCAGGCCTTGAACTTGGCTCTTGAGAAAAGCAAGCAATCAAGCTGAAGTGATAATGTTCCAGGCAGAGGGAAGAGCATGCATAAAGACTTATAAGTGAGAGACCACGAGGCATATTCAAGGAGCTGAAAGAGTTTATTTTGTTTGAGACAGAATTTGAGAAGAGGACAGGTAGTGACAGACCAGTGATGAGGAAGTGAAGAGCTAGATTTGGATCCCAGAGGATCTTACAAACAAGGTCACAGAGTTTGTACAGGATTCAAAGAGCAATGGAAAGACATCAAAGTATTTCAGTAGGGAAGCGGATGTCAGATTTTCATTTTCCGACAAACCACTCAAATAACAAAAGGAGAGAGTACACTGTTGGTGGGTCAAGCTGGAGGCAAAAAGCCCACTCCTGAGGCTGTCACTGGCCATGGTGTAATGGAACATAGGGCAGTGGGGATGGAGACAGGGAGACTGGAGAGATGTTTAAGAAGTAGAAGACATGTCACGAGATAACTGACTGGATGTGGGATGGGGTCATGCGAGAGGGAATGGCTGAAACTGACATTCAAGAGTCTGGCTTCAGCAATCAATGGACCCTGTGCCTCTCACCGGCATGGGAACTCGGGGAGAGGGTTGAGTGGGGTTGGAGAGACAAGGAGTTCAGCTGCTGTATACAATGAGTCCTAAGCTGACGAAACACCAGTTTACAGTGCCATGTTTATAATCCAAATAGCTATTTTCACTTCAGAAACACAGCCCAAGAATCAAATACAGTTTCAAAACAAATGTTTCCACTTGTGCAAAATAAAGAACGGAGAAAGTAAATGGAACAGAGGTGCCAATTTGTAATAGGTCTGGACTTTCAGTGATAAAATGCCCTGTGTTCTAGGGCAGCATTTTTTTTTTTTTCTGTAAATTTTCTCGTAGGCGAATGGCTCTGTGGTGATAGCCAACATACCACGCATCACTCTCAAAAGCAATTTGACCAGAACACAGGCCACTATGCTGCCGGTGCACGAATTCCTGAGAATCCAACGAGAGTCAAGGGAAAATGGTAACCAGAAGGATAGTTGTAATTTTGACTACATAAGAATTCCAGAGCATATCTGGATGATAACATACCAGCTCAAGAGGATTGTCAGAGAACCACATGCTCTCCAGGTTTAACATGGATGAAAACAGTCTTGTATTCTATTTCAAGACTCTTGGCCCAGAAACAAACAAAAAAAAACCTCAGTGCTGCAGCAATAAAACAAAATCTTGTACAAAATTTTAACTTGTAGAGCAGATATGGTTGATGCCCCACCCCTGACCTTCACCTTTGCCTGTTGAAGGCTGCCTACCAGGAACGCCAGTAAATCTATGCCTGAGGGCTTTTTTTCTGGCTGAAGGAGCAAGTCTTCCTCACACAGGGCAAGCTGGAAATACCAGAAAGTTAATGCCCCTGGAAGCAGCCCTTACTGAAGACAAATAAGGTGTCGGGAGGCGAATATGCCAATCTCCCAGGCCCCCAGTTGGGATAACTCTGAGGGGTGTTCTACGCGGTCTCCCAGAGTCTTATGGCAGGATTGAGCCCAGTTACAGGTAGTAGGCAAACATTCGAGTGCATGTAGTTTATTTTGGAGGTGTTCCCAGGAAACTAGTAGAGGAGTGTGAAGTGTGAAGTGAGATAGGAAAAGGGAAACTAGGGTTTGATCCTGCTGGGGCCTCTGAGAGACGGTTGTAGAACATGCCTCAGAGTTATCCCAGCAAAGCTAAGGAAGCTGGTACATTTATGTACCAGTAACAATTGGTCACAGGCTCAGAGGGGATCCCGGAAGAGGTGGACTGCTTGGCACTTTCGGCCTGCACCGTGCAGGGCCCAGGCAGTTGGCAGCGTCCAGAGAGGTAGATAGCATGTGCTGGTAGCCAGACGCCAATGGGTCAGGGTGCACAAAAACGATGAATGCGAAGAGGCACTAACAGCGTCTACTACGGAGAGGCACAAACTCCACAGAAGGGTGCCAGCAAGCAGTTATCGAAGACTGGCTGAGCTAAGTCGTGGAGGGCAAGTAGGAGCCAGTAGGGTTTGGGCAGGGTCGGGGGGTGCTATGGGAGAGGGACAGGACAGTAGGCAGGAGCAGAGTCAGTCTAAAGAAGGCCATTAGATGGGAAGCTCTTGGGCCCATCCCCAGGAGAATTGGTGCAGGCTCGATGCCAGGGAGAGGAAGTAGAGCTGGAGAGAGATGGAATCAAGAGGACACGAATAATGTGATGGTAAGGAATGTGAGAAGAAGATGATTTGTAGATAGCTGCCTCAAGAGACCAAATGACTACACCATTCATTATGCCAGAAACACAGAAAAACAAAATGCCCTAGAGTGAACATCATGATTTAATTGTTTTTAACACGTTGAGTTTGAAACCTACAGGGAATCCAAGTAGAAAGATGCTGTGGATATTACTGGTCAGCAACTCAGAAGCAATTTGTGCCTATCATGAGAATATAGGAAGCAAAATTAACTCCACAAAGATTTTAAAAAATATATCTACTATGTGCCAGGCACTGTGTTACTCCCTACAGGTATGCCATGACAAATATGAAGGAAGAAGTCTCTTCCTCACTGGAACTTTCAGTACAGTACAGTTTCTGCTACCTTGATGTTGGCAGAAACCATGGTGGCTAATAAGATGTCCAAGAAGAATGTGAACATTGAGAACAGAAGAACGCTGAGCAATTCCAACGTCTGAAGGACAGCCAGCAGAAGGAAAGCATTTGAAAGGAACCAAGAACAAATGGTCAGAATGAATCGGAGGAAATCAGAGGGGCAAAGAACCATGAGAGACTGTGAACTCAGAGCAACGGACTGAGGGTTTTGGAGGGGAGGGGGGTGGGGAGATGGGCAAGCCTGGTGGTGGGTATTGAGAAGGGCACGTATCGCATGGAGCACTGGGTGTGGTACCTAAACAATGAATCTTGGAACACCGAAAAAATAAAATAAAAGTACTTGGGGAAAAAAAAGAACAAATGGTCAGTAGAGTAGAAAAAATACAAAGAAGATAAAGACTGAAAAGAACTTACGATAACCATGTGGGTTTACAGGCTATAGTGGTGTTATATGTGTTGAGGTGGGGGGGGGCAGTGCTGAGCAAAAATATAAATGTAGTGAGTTCAGACAGTTGATTAAAGATCAAAAAAAAGTCTTTGAGGAGCGCCTGGGCGGCTCAGTCAGTTAAGTGGCTACCTTCGGCTCAGGTCATGATCCCAGCGTCCTGGGATCGAGCCCCACGTTGGGCTCCCTGCTCAGCAGGGAGTCTGCTTCTCCCTCTGCATCTGCCTGCCTCTCCACCTGCTTGCACTCTCTCTCTCTCTGTCAAATAAATAAATAAAATCTTTTTAAAAATGCTTTTAAAAAAAAGCCCTTGAAATATTTATATCATAAATGTGGACATCACAAATAATCCTTCCCAGTAGGTATTTTGCTGTAACACTAAAATATAATAGGGCACCTGACTGGCTCAGTCACTGGAGCATGCGACTCTTGATCTGGGGGTCATGAGTTCAAATCCCATGTAGGGTCTGGAGATTACCTAAAAAAAAATAAAATCTTAAAACAATATAAAAATAAAATGTAATGGACACTTTTTTTAAAAGTCTACATTCCTTCATAAATATTTCTAACTTGTTCCTTAATTATGACATATCTCAATAAGAAAAGCAATATCTCGCATTAGTAAAGTGCTTTAAAGTTTATCAGACAAATGTATGTCTGGGTATCTGCCAGGATTGTTGGTTGAAAGCAACAAAAATCTGACTCTTACTTAATAAGAAAAGGGATATATTACAATATGTTGGAAGAGTATCAGTGTTTTCTGGGGAGTCAAGCTTGAAAAGGGCATGGGAATGAAGGGAGGCTAGGTAACAAAAATGTCTACCCTGGACACCTGCCACTGCCCCAGCACCTGCGCAGTGTCACTGTCATGGGACCCAGTATCACTCTACCCTGCCACCCTCTCCAGGCCTCTGTCTCCGCATTACTCACTCAAGAGAACAAATTCAGGCCAAAGAATCTGACTGGCAGAGTCTAGGTCATGTGCCCTCACTCTGCCCACCTGGGTGTGGGAGAGGGACTATCTTCCCCTTTAGCCTCCTGTGGAGGGAAGTGAGAATCCACTTTCCATCACGATTCACATTTTGGGGTATTGCCCAAATCTAGGAAAGTGGTGCTGATGTGGCCCATGGTCCACAATCTTCAGGTCTGCTTATCTGCCAGCTCCAAGCTCGATCTCTACACTCATCATCTCCTTTGGGCTTTCCTAAACCCTCAAGTTATCACTGTACCCATTTGACACTGTAAGAGACTGAGAATCAGAGCAGTTATGTGCAAGCATCAAGATTCAGATCTGGATCTTTGAAGTTCAAGCTGAGAACATTCCCACTGGGTAGGATTAGCTCAATTCGCAAGAGTTATTTATGGACTCATACTTTGCCCAGAAGATCAGCATGAGTGTGTTAGAACAAAGAGTGATAGGTATGAAAAACTCCCCAAGACTGAGAACTACTGAACTGGCCCCTTTGACTTCATGATTATTCTCAAGTCACAGAGATCATCATGATGCACATTCATTATAGACTTGAGTGCGTGCTCAAGAAATGACCAAGAATATGATCTTAGTTGTAACGGGCAGACTGGAGTTCCTGCCTCAGAATTCAACACCAAGGTTATCTAGTCCATCCCACTGGTAGCGGTAATTTAATCCACCGAGAAAATAATTTTTACACTGGAAAATAGCCAATGCTATTTGGAGGAAGAGGAGCCATAGATGTGAACAACCCAGTCCTATTTTTTAATTGGCCAGACTTTGAAATGAAAGTCTTTTTGTTTCTCACACAAAACGAGGTACAAAATAATGTTCTGGCTCCCTTTCCAACTGGGGCCCGGCAGAACGGCTCCTGCAAAGAAGGGTGGTGATGATGGCCATTCCGCCATCATCGAGGGAGTGAGTAGAGAGTACACTATCCACATTCACAAGCACATCACAGAGTAGGTTTCTCAGACACTCAGAAAGATCTGGAAATTTGCCACAAAGGAGATGGGACGGCCAGATGTGCTCACTGACACCAAGCTCAGCAAAGCTGTCTGGGTCAAAGGAGTAAGGAATGTTCTCTACCATATCCATGTGCAGTTGCCCAGAAAACGTAACGAGGATGAATATTCACCAAACGAGTTCTATACATTGGTTACCTCTGTACCCGTCACCACTTTCAAAAATCTACAGACAGTTAATGTGGCTGAGGATGAAGTGCTGATTGTCAAATAAAGGTATAAAACTATAAAATGATGATGATGATGATGATGATGATGATAATGCTGCTGCTCTGGAATGTGTCTTTCCCTCAGCCAATTGCTGCTCTGGCTTACAAATACATGTGTGTGCAATGTTTATACACCTTGTGCGTGCGGGTATCTGTGAGCACGCACGTGCGTGGGGGGGGATGTTTTAAATACATCAGATTTGAGCGGGCACCTGGATGGCTCAGTTGGTTAAATACATCAGATTTGAAACATCAAAGGGCCAGTGGTCTCTGTAACTGTAATACTAGATGTTTGACTTATTAACAGGACTTTTTTTTTTGGTCTTCTTCGCATAGTGGAGAAAAGAGAATTATATACCTGAACATAGTTTACAAGAAAAATAATGTAATTTATACTTAAAGAAGAAAACAGAATTGTGGACAGAGGACTCAGGTTTATGCATAAAGAACAAAATCTTCTTTTTTAAAGATTTTATTTATTTATTTGAGAGAGAGAAAGCATGGGCAAGAGAGAGAAAACAAGTAGGGGGGTAGGAGCAGAGGGAGAGGGAGAAGCAGGCTTCCTGCTAAGCTGGAAGCCTGACGCGGGGCTCGATCCCAAGACCCCAGGGATCATGACCTGAGCTGAAAGCAGACGCTTAACCGACTGAGCCACCCAGGAGCCCCAAGAACAAAATCTTCTTAAAGGTGTACTTTTCTAGTCTGTACACATACTGTCTTAGTCTGTTCAGGCTGCTATAAGAAAAATACCATAAACTGAGGGCTTATAAGCAACAAACATGTATTTCTCACAGTTCTCAAGACTGGGAAGTCCAAGATCAAGGTGCCAGCAGATTTAGGGTCTGCTGAAGGCCCACCTCCTGGTTCACAGATGGCCATTTTTTTTCACTGTGACCAGAGAGAGCTCTGGAGTCTCCTTAATAAAGGCACTAATTCCATTCATCTGCCCTCATGACCTAATCACCTCCCAAAGGCCACCTCCCAATATGACCACCTTGAGGATCAGGATTTCAACATATGAATTTGGAGGGGACATAAACATTTTCTCCATTGCACATATCATACCTTACACTCCTCTGATTTAACAAGATAAAATAGTATAATAAATCAAAATAGAAACAAAAAATATTCACAATTTTTAATGTAAATTGCTAACCTAAATTGCTGAGTTGCAGCTATGTGTCCGGCAGCGGCCAGCTTCAACTAATCCCCATAATGATCTTACAAGATGGGCTCCTGTCCTGGAAAGTAGCACTGAGGTCCTCTAGCCCATCCCATTGGTAGTAGCTCTCAAGTGGCCTTTAAACTCTGAGAAGAAGTTGTGAAATTCCTAAATCAGTTCTCAAGCAATCTATTCCACTGTTAGAGAACTTTTTTATCCTGGGAAATAGCAAACTCAATTTAGATTAAGAGGATCTACACCAATGAACATTTGATGTAAAGACTGTCCTCTTCTGACCAAGACCCACAGGTGAAGGAGTCTTGCTTAAGATTACAATATTCATTTTCCTTTTTTGTAGTACCACCTCGTTTCTCAATTTGAGATTAAATTCAAGAAAAAAATGTTTTTTTCTAGAATGCTTTTCCAACTTCTTACCTTGCATCAGCCACTCGGGCTGTCAACCAGAGTTCTTTCATGTTAAAAGAATTCTAACCAATTGGGATTACTGTGATCATTTCCCAAACTTCATAAGGTGACAGCAGGAATGAGAAGTCCAGGGGTTTTCGGCTCCTACTCTTGACACCTGACACGTCCCCACACCCCCTCCACACAAACGGACAGTGGAGGAGCCTGGTATCAAGGAAGCACCCGTAAATCCAGGGTGCTATCGAGCCCCTAGGTGGGACTGCCAGGCCTATATAGATATGAGCAGGAACTCTGAAGCAGGCTCACATCAACAGCTGCCATGGACATGAATCTCAGGCTCCAGAAACCTCTGCACTGTCCACCCTTTGAGACAAGCCCTAACATTCCATTTCAAAGCCTAAGATAGCATCTTGGCCCTTCAAATGAATGACTCCTTTCTATGACCCCTGCCCAAGCACATAGCTTAACCAGGCTGCTTCCTCACCAATAAAGCTCAGTCCCTGGTGACCCATCCTGGTCAGGATTCAGACTGTGAGTTCCTAGACATTCACTTCCAGTTTCCTATGCTTTCTCAAATGCCAGTATCTCTTTGTGTCATTCCCTGATGAACGGTTGCCTCCAAGACTAGACTATAAACTCTGTAACAGGGATCTAGACTGTTTTGCTTGCCACTGTAGTCCTCAGTGCCTAGCACATAGTAGGGACTTATTCGGTGTTCAGTGAGTGAATCACAGGACCTAAAATATCCCTTATCTAACCTGATTTGCTCAAGTGTCATTTCCTGCACGAAGCTTTCTCAGACTATGCCAACTAAAATGACTTTCTCCTTTATTCCTTTTTTCTGTCACCTGCACCACCACCAATGTACCTGAAAGCACAACAGGGAGAAAGAGGGCTTTCTGGGCTCAGAGGCACTCAGAGGATGAACCAAGGAGAGGAGACTATAAAGCTCAAAAGAGGGAAAGAACAAAACAAGAGAAAGATGGTAACCCTGATTAAGGTGAATTAATCTGAAGAATGTGAAACCATGGGTCAAGAACTAATGATCTATAGTGGTCAGCTAAGGCTGTGATAAAATTATGTAACAAAACAGCTCACCAAAAAAGCCATAATTTCCTTGCTCATATATCTTACGTGGCTGTTTTAGGCTGCAGTCAACTGGATTTGGCTCCAGGCTTCAAGCTGGGTCCAGATCTGTTTCTTGAAGCCTAGGTTGAAGAGGTAACAGCTACGTGAGGCATGCTCTAATCACTGCACCATTAGGAGGCCGGAGGCCAAGCCTAACCATGCCAACATATGTAAGAGCTCCTCTTGCATCACATCTGCTAACCTACTAATGGCTAAAGCAAGTCATATGACCAAGCCTAATACCAAAGGGGTACGAAAATATACCCTAGTCACCCGAGGACACTGCAAGATTATACTACATGCAGGAATGAAGAATTGAGAACACAAGCTATCACGCTGTACAGAGAGCCCATCGCTATGACCCAAAAGAAAAAGAACATGTCAGCACTCAAAGCACATTTCGACGAGGAATGGGTTTTTTGGAAAAGGTAGAAATGATTGACTTATTCATTGAGTTCACCAACAGCAGGAAACTGCTGCTTAAATCACAAAGCAGTCTGAGGTTTCACGTGTGAGTTAGGGAACGGTTCTACAGACATCTAGAAATTTCCAGTGTTCACATGAAATCTACACATTCCATGCAAAATACAGCTGTTATTTATTGTGTAACTGAGTTCAAAGCTAGCTTATTTGGAGCCTCACCCCAAGTTCTCCATCCTCACCAAACAGCAACATTTGTGGTAGTCTTAGGATTAGTTTCTCTGGGAAAACACTCTGAGCCTGGGAGTTGCATGCAGAAGGTTGATTAGAGAATCCTCTAGGGAGATAAACCTATGAGGAAGTGAGGGGGAAGGAAGGACCAGGCACAGGGAGGAGTCCTGCAATGCAGTTGCAACAGAGGCCTCAGCTGAGCAGACAAGGAGCTCTGGAGCTTGGGTGGCCCTTCAGAGGCAAGGAGGCCGGGCCTCTGTAACCCCAAATCGGCCAGTCAATGGCTATGGATCACACTCTCAGAGGCAATGTAACCTTGAGAAAGTCAGTGCCCCAGGGCTGAAGACAATTCCAGTGAGCAGCACAGCTGTGAGCCTTCAGAAGGTATCGTCCCCAGCAGCTGGGGTTGGGTGGGTGTCAGTCCCTGAAATGGGTCCTCGACAGAGCATGGTAGAATCCACTACAGTTGGTATCCACTGATCTGTTGGGGAACTTCTGCTAAGTAACTGGGAGAGGAGAGGAGATTCAGTGATTATACAAGAGGGCCAGGAGAAGGGAGGAGGAGGTTGGGAGGAACGTTCTCCACCTGGTCCCTAGGCTTGGGTTTGAGTTGTATGGTTAAGGCCCTTCCATTTCCATGAGAGACTCCACACACAAGCTTCAGGTCAAAATGGCCAAGGCTGACCCAGAGCTAGGGAGCTGTCCACTCTTCCTCTCCTCTGCATGGAAACCAGCAGCATGCTTGGAGAATACAGGGCCTGGACTTTGTTTGTAGTGATCTGGG
The DNA here is from genome assembly GCA_028534135.1 of Potos flavus. Lineage (NCBI taxonomy): Eukaryota > Metazoa > Chordata > Mammalia > Carnivora > Procyonidae > Potos > Potos flavus. Next base: position 96,958,648 of record CM052901.1, on the reverse strand, counting down.
CAATGAGTAGAAAGGCAAACTGAAAGAAGCCCAGAGAAGATAGAATGATCTCTATGACGGCCAGGAGCAACCCCATCCCAGGGAGAAAAGAAGAGATACAGAAAGGGAGGGGGCTGGGGCAGTGCTATAAAAGAGAGAAGATCCTGAGGAGGCAAAGTAGGGAGAGGAAAGGGAAGAGAGGGGAGGGAAGAGAGGAGAGACAAATTATGCAAAGATGGCTACCATGCTGTAGGGTACGATGTAGGGATTTGGACCACTTAAGATTTCCTGTGTGCCATGCAATCTAATTTCACTTTAATTCTTTCAAGTGTGACAAATTCTTTAAAGTGTAACTTAATTCTGTGCAACACCCAGTTGGACTCGACAGGAAGTGGCTTGGCTTTATCCACGTTATACAAAAGAAACAAGAGAAGGAATAAAGATTTGCAGGGATGGAGGTGCAACACTTAGGGGATGTCATTGTGATGGTTCTTGAAGGGTTGTCTTGTGCTTTATGCTGCCCCTTGGTGTGTTATTGACTTTTAAGAACCCCAAGAAGGGGCTGCAGCTTCTACTTATTCATAGCCTGCACATGCCTCATGATCTCTTTGAGGGCAAATGTTGTATATGCAGATTTAAGGTGCTTGGCAGTCCTTATAGAGCATAGGATCAATGAATGAAACTCAGAGAAGGAATGGGTGGATCCTGACGGGGTCACATGGTCAGCTAAAGTGGAAATTAAATTAAATTAAATTTAATTTAATTTAATTTAAGTGGCCAAGATCTCCCTTAGGCCTAATCCACGGACCATTCGAGAAAGCAGTGAGAGCATCTTATGAGTGTGAAAGACACCATTTCTCAGATTGCTTTTCAGATCTCTGGAGGCTCAGTGTTACTTTTTAAAATCTTTAAGACTCCATCTGGACCCAATAGTTAAATTAAGCCATTCTTTCATTTAGGAGGCGCTTTCACTTTCAAACGAAACCTGTCCATCATTAGTAATTTAGCAGCTTAAATATGTTAGGAAGACACTTAGCAAAACATAAACGTTGCTGAACACATGGTGACTGAAAATGGCACATTGCAAAATCACCTCAATCAATGCTGAACTCTCTCCAATCTGTTTCTTATTTCCTCTGTTCATCTTACTGCCCATAACATGATGCTCAAATACTTCTCCCTCCGTAAGTATTCATTTCATTAAGTGCGATTTGGCTCTGACAGTGGCCAATTCATGAGCTATATTCATCATTCCTGTAAGTTTTCTGTCCTACATATAAAAGACTGGAAGCATCTTCATTACGATCCTTAAATGCTTAGCTATCACTGTGGACAGCTAAGATTACAATCTGTATGGATGGGTTCCTAACAGACTAGGTAGGCTTTTTTGCTCCTTTACGTTTTGACAATGTACAATGCTCAGCTCTTCCTGCATTCAACGCTGCCTTTTGAAGAATCTTATTTCTCTTATCATAGTTCCCACCATCTCAAATGATAATATCAACAAAAGTCTAAATGAATGGCAGACCGTGACGATGCATGACTTCCACAGCTCATTCATAGGCGGCATTTTCTGTCCAGAGTTCCCCAAAAAAGCCAGATGTGGAAGTGAGTGGCTCTACAAGGAGTATTGCTGTGGGTGGTTATGGCACAAGAGTCGGTTCCACACTCTTCGTTTAATTAAAAGCAAGCAAAGAAAGCACTCCCACCATCATTTAGCATTCAGAGACGGGTCAGGTGAGGTTTGAGTTGCCCAGAGGAAAAATTCATGAGGCTAACAGAATTAGAATCACAGGCAAAGTAACTGACAATTGGGGTTATGTTCAGGGTTTTAAAAACTCCATCTTCCTTTGTAAATATATATTTTAAAAATAGCTCTGAAGGAATGTAATCTAGTTCCTATTGCTGGCTGCTTGGTTACTGTTAAATCAGGTCGTGTATAAAAGTATAGCTTGTCACAGTGACCTTATAGTCTACTTTAAATTCTACTTTAAATTTATGTGCAATTGTAGCCAAAGAGCTAGGCCAACAAATAACTTGCAATCTTCTGGCTTCTTTCAACAAAGTTTTGAGTGAACCAGTACAAAAGCATAGCGGCACAACTGACACTATAGGCTATGATAAAAAATAAGGGGAAAGAATCACATTTTGGTTCTTCATAGGGTATTTGCTTCAAAAACACTAATTTAAGAATTAAATCAGCAATCTGTATGAAATTATATCTTGTGGATAAAACAGGCTATTATTTAAAGATGTTTTGTCCTCCCTACTAGAAAAAAAATAGATAAGCCTGGTTTTCATTAATCTCCCATTTTCTACTATTTTACAAATAAATTTCAGTTTTATGAAGTGAAACTTAACAGCTACAACACTAGAGAAAGCAATGGATTATTGTGCAAAAATGGCATGATCATGTGAGCACAGGGACTGAAATGACACACTTCCTACAAATACAAATAAATTTAAGTAACGCTATGGTAAATAAGGAAGAAAAGGGTGTTTCTGGGGAAGTCCGGTATTCAAAATATAAAGAGATTTTTTCTTTTCTGTAAAACTGAACTGTGGAATGTACTAAATATGAGAACATGGCCATGATACGTTGCATGTTGATGGGCTAGAAAAGTCTGACCATCAAAACCACCGCCACCACCATCATCATCACAACCATCGTCATCACCGTGGAGAAGCACAGGGTCTTAGGAGAAGGAACCCAGGCCTCAGAGATGGACAAGTCTGGCTGCGACACACCGTGATTTCCTGTCCCTTCAACTATGTGGTCTTTGCCCACTAGGGCACAGCTGGACATCCAGGTGGCATCAGGAATGGCCGATTCCATCAGAATTAAGGAAGGAACCTCTGGCCTGTAACAGGAGTCGTGGCAATGGCCGGAAGACAGAATGCCCTGAGACCAGATAAACCTGGGTTGCAAACCTGGCTCCACTGTTTATGGCCAGTGGGCCTGGGGCAAGGTCTCCAACCTTTCCCAAATCTTAGTTTTTGCATTCACAAACTTGTTATCTTAATTTGAGTCCCAGCAAAAGAAGACCCTGAAGAAGGATGGGGATGCAGGTAGTTTAGATGGGAGGTGATCTCAGGAAGTTCAAGGAAGGGAGTGGGGAGAGGGAGGGGGAGAAGGCAGGAAAGCCAGTGAAGGGTGCATCAGTGAGTGGGTTCCTGCCACAGCTAGGTGGGGCTCCCTCCTCAGAGGCACTCTGAGAAACCACAAGGAGCACAGCTCAGAATCACTCACCACGAACAGGGAGAGCTGTAGCATTTTTCTACTTACTTCCACCCACCATCCACTTAGGGCTGCCCTGGGGAGTGTCAATCCCTCTTGGCCTTTCCAGGTTGCCTCTACACGCAGCAAAGCTAGCCCTGGGAATGCTAGAGAAGCACTCAGGCAGAGTTTAGGAAGGCCAAGGAGAAAGAGAGGGAGAGACACAAAGAACAGTTGCGGGCCCTGGCAGTGGGAGCCTGTCAGCAGGCCAAAGACTGTAGCTGCAGGTAAACAGCAGGTGTGTGGAGAGGCTATGGGGGGCAAGGGGGGGGCACAACAGCATCCACTATTCTTGGGACAACACCAGTTACCTTTCCAGAACACTGGGAGGATCTGAGACAGGAGTGCCAAGTGCCTGGTCCAGGACAAGGACGTGGCAAACAGGAGGGACGGTGGCAAAGATGCCTAGAGGCATCTTTGAGGAGGGTGGGTGCTACTACACTCAGGAGCCTGCCGCTAACCTGGTCTGGCCCAGCCAGAGCTCCTCCTCGCCTCCGGAAGGTCGCCTCCTGGTGTGCAGCCCAGCCACTCCACATGGGCCACCTGTGCTGTTGACACCTTGCTCCTGCCATTTTAAAGGAGGTTTTCGTGCAAAAAGACAGACTCGACCTACGTGGCCAAGCTGCCATGTTTAAGCGTGCGTGATGCCTTCCATGGGCATAAGGCATTTTGCCTTCATGGGCCCCTTCCTCCGTAAAAAATATATAAAATATGAAATATGTATATATATAAAATATGGTATAAATATGAGCATGGTAATATTATACATGAAGACATTTTCTTTGACCTAAGAGTTCACTTTTTTTCATCTGAATGCAAAAGAAATTAAAACATTTTATAGGCCCCTGAAGTACTGCAGGCCCTAGATACACACCTGCTGTGCCTGATGGATCGGTGGCCTTCATATATGATTTCATTTAATTCTTACAAGGAGCATGAAAAAGTGATTTCTTATCCCCATTTTTCCGATGTGGAACGGAGCCTAAGAAAGGTGAAATGGCCCATCCAAGTTCACACAGCCAATGACAGAGCCCGGGGTTCTTACATACAGAACAAGGGCCCACCCTGACTCCTGCTGCACTTGCCCAAATCTGAAACATCACAAATATATGTAAATATATGCATAAAGAAACAAGCGTACATACACACACATGCTCAGAAGTACATCTTCAATTATTTAACAGCTTTGTTGAGGTATAACTCACATGTGACATAATTCACCCATTTAAAGTGTATAATTCAGTGGTTTTAGTGTATTCAGAGAGTTGTGCCACCATCACCACACTCAACTGTAAAACATTTCATCTGCCTGGAAAGAAAGCTCAGACCCATTAGCAGTCAGTCCCCATTCCCTCCATCCACTGTCCCTAGCTCCCAGCAATCACTAACCGACTTTCTATTTCTACAGATTTGTCCTTTCTGGACATTTTGTAGAAGTGCAATCATACAATATGTAGTCTCCTGTGATTGGCTTCTTTCACATAGCATCATGTTTTTAAGGGTCATCCATGTAATCGCATCTATCATTACTTCATGGGTTTTTACTGCCACATGATATTCCATTTTGTGGATGTACCACATTTTATTTATCCATTTATCAGTCAGTGGATATTTGGGTTGTTTCCATTATTTGGCTATTATGAATAATGCCACTGTGAATATTTGTTTTTATATTTTAATTCTAAATATGTATTATTTTCCATCAGGTTGTTTTCATATAATCCATCATAGCCTAAGGAAGATCCCTAGAGCTAGGGCCTTATAAACAACTTTTCTAACAAAGAGAACAGTTAACATGAATCCATTACAGAAGACACTTTATAAGGGAATAGAAAACCTTTAGGAGGGGACAAAACTGCACCTTCAAAAGAAACAGCAAGAAGCCAGGGTATAATGTACTTACTGAAATGGAGTATGATATATTTCTGAACATAATAATGAGAAAAAGAGTTATTCAGCATCTTTGCTCCTCACAGAGCACATGATGAGGAATAAATAGGATTATTCTCCTTCAGGTGAAAGGTATAGTTGCTAAAGCTTTTCTTTTTTTTTTTTTTAAGATTTTATTTATTTGACAGAGTAAGAGAGATCACAAGTAGGCAGAGGCAGGCAGAGAGAGAGGAGAAGCAGGCTCCCTGCTGAGCAGAGAGCCTGATGCAGGGCTCGATCCCAGGACCCTGAAATCATGACCTGAGCCGAAGGCAGAGGCTTTAACCCACTGAGCCACCCAGGCGCCCAAGCTTATCTTTCCAAAGAAATCATTTAGGACCTAATAAGAATCTAATCATTTATGGGGCACCTGGGTGGCTCAGATGGTTATGTGTTGGCTCAGGTCATGATCTCGGGGTCCTGGGATCGAGCCCCAAGTGGGGCTCCCTGCTCAGCAGGGAGTTGCCCTCTCCCTCTGCATCTCCCTCTCCCCTTGCATCTCCCTCTGCCTCTCCCCCCCACCACCACTCGTGCTCTCTCTCTCTCTCTCAAATGAATAAGCAAAATATTTCTTTTAAACAGAATCTAATGGGGCACCTGGGTGGCTCAGTCGGTTAAGCATCTATCTTCTGCTCAGGTCATGATCTTGGGATCCTGGGATCAAGTCCTGCATCGGGCTCCCTGCTCAACGGGGAGTCTGCCTCTCCCTCTTTCTCTGTCCATTCCCCCTGCTCATGCACATGCACACTCCCTCTCTCTCTCTCTCTCTTTCAAATAAATGTAAAAAAAAATGTAATAATTTATATGTGCTGGCCTAACATTTACCCAGAAACTAAGGAAAAATCTTCCAGCAGAACCTTCCAAAAAGAAGTGCCCAATGACTTTTCTCAATTCAAACTGACAACGTTACATCCCCTTTTTTAAAAAGAGTTTTTAAATTTTTTTTTATTTATTTGAGAAAGAGAGCGAGAGAGAGATCATGAGCAGGGGGGAGGGGTAGAAGGGAGAAGCAGACCCACTGCTGAGCAGGAAGCCCTATGTAGGGCTCCATCCCAGGACTCTGGGATCATGACCTGAGCCGAAGGAAGATGCTTAACCTGCTGACCCACCCAGGCGCCCTGTGTCATCCCCTCTCGACAACATCTCCTTTCACCCCTTGGCCCCACTTTCCACCTAAGACTCACCCCATACCACTGAGTGCTCAGGACACAGGATAACACACAATGATGACTGAGTGCCTGTATCTGAGAAATATGGTGTTCAGTCCGGGAACAGAAAAATACTAAAAACAGACAAGGCCCATACATACCCTCAAGGAACTTACCCCCTTTTGAAAAAGAGGGAGGCTAGTCAATCAGTATACAAATAATCAAAACCATTTCACATATAAAGATGCACACACACTTTTGGTGGTAAGTAAAAAAAAAAAAAATTCAATTCTAACTAGCTTAATCCTCTGAATACAATCATTGGAAAGATACTGCAGTGTCTCAATGTCACAAAACTAGAAGGGCCACATGTACTGGCCTTGGGAGGAAGTAAAGGTCATTATAATTCCACGCGAGTGTTCATCTGCACATGGATGAACATAACCGCTTGACAAAACGCAAGCTTTTATAGGAGCAATGACCTCTCTCTTGTTCAACACTGTACACATAACCTCTAGCTTCTGGCACATTGTAGGCATCCAAACTGACCAACGTCTCCCAGTTTCAATGCTAAATTTCAGAAGAGAAAAACAGACTGGCCATCTTGGGTCCAGTGTCCATCTCTGATCCAATGAGCTGTCACTACACATACCACAAATGTTTATTGGGTGCCAGCCCTTGAGATGGAAAGAAAGAACGGTTCTCACAGAGGAGAGATCTACCGTAACTCAGTATCCACAGAGATGGCATTTCAGTGTTGTTCTGGCAGTAAGTGGTGTCAGCCAGCTAATCCTTCTGCATTCTTTTTTCCCCAGGTAATTGAGATACAATTGACATCTAACATTGTGTGAGTTTAAGGTGTACAGTGTGTTGATTTGATACACTTACATGCTGCAAAGTGATTACCATCACAGCTTTAGCTAGCACCTCCAGCATCACGCCACAGAATTACCATTTCTTTTTTGTGGTAAGGACATTTAAGATCTACTCTGAAACTTTCAAGTATATAAGACAGTATTATTAACTATAATCATCATGTTGTACATGAGATCCCCAGAACTTACTCATTTTATAACTGAAAATCTGCACTCTTTGACCAGCATCTCCCCATCCCCCCAACAGGTCCTGGTGACCACAACTCTACTCTGTTCCTAATCGTTCTGCATTCCCGCTCACCCGCTTTGGGTCCATAGTAGATATTTATATGAATTCTGGCTTAAGAATAAAGTCTGCAACTGAAAATTAAACTCAAATTAAGTTATTATTCCTTGGTTATATACCAACCAACTAAGCCTACCAGCCAGAGACACAAAATAAGGAAAGAACATTGTTTAAACAATAATATTTCCATTACTCAAAATGCCCAAAATTTCCTGAAATTGAATGGTTTATCCCAGGTGGGAAAACCAGTGATCACTGTCTGTGGCAGATACCTTCAGAAGGCAATAACTCACTGTTATCTTCTCTGGGACCCATCACCTCTTTACCTACCCACCCCACTCCCACCCCAAGGGTTGGCCCCCAGCAGCTATGTCCGTTGCGTTACAGCTGAACAACCTGGAGCATTCAACCACCCTCAGCAAGGCCAATCGTATTCTTGCATCTGGGAACTGGGCCTAGAAGGCTGAAGGGCTGTTATCAGGTTCCATGTGGAGCAGGGCCCATGTGATATAACCCGAGAGTAGACTACCTTTTGGCCACCGTGGGAACCAAGAATTGGAAAAGGATTGTGAACAGGAGGAGATGAATAAAGCAGACGTACAGCAATCTGAGAATCCAGGATATTACATGTATGATTCTAATTTTAGGTTCCAGCTTTTTCCTGAGATCTGCCCGTATCCCTGCTCTTGTGATCCACAGATATCCCTACATACTTTTACTAAATGCCCTTTGGCTAGTTCCATCAGCTTAGGTTACTAACAACCAAAAGCCTAACTAGCACATAAAGTTATTGAAAGCCTTGACAGAGCTTCTTACAGTAGGTGATAAAGGACAAATCTGAGAGCTCCCCACATTTCTTAGTTCATACTTTGCAATCTACAATGAAACTCTAAGGCTTCTGAGTGTCAATTCCATCATACTTCTGGCACTATAGCCTGTGTCCAAGTTGCTATTCTTTGGAAAAGAGGAAACAGACTCACACTTTTAGGAAGACTAGTGTTTGATAGCTCTGGGCTAAATCCTGCCTGCCATCTACCGCCATCGGCCACTTCTACGTTTGTGAGAACACTCCATGCACTAAAAAAAAAAAAAAATAGCAAAAGTAAAAACAAGGTCCTACTTTATTTTTAGCTGAGCCTGTTTCTAATAAACCCAGATGAAGCCAAGAGCACTTGGCAAGAAACAGGAAGGGTTCTGGTCTCCAGGCCATCATGGCGCCTCATCCAGGGCTCCTTGTACCACAGGCACACATGGTCCATTTGAAGGCAGGCGATTTTGCTGGCAGCACCCACTTCCTTATCTGTCGAATTCAGCAAACTGACCCTTCTCCATGGCCCACACAGCCAACTCTGTTCTAACCCCTACCTTAAAGACACATCCCACCCAAGCAGGATCACAGACCCTGCACTTCCCAGAATCTCCAATTCCAGTCTCTTCCCTCGAGGCTTGGGAAAAGGGTTGTTTTCAGGGCAATCGCTGAAACACAAAATTATTCTTAAGGCTTTTATGAGTCAAGGGAATCAAGGACAAGAACACAATTCATGAGTGATGGGCTTAGTACATACATTCTAAGTGGGGCAATATTGCCACCAAGGGGGTAAAAACTGACTCTTGGGAGAGGAGAAGAAAACTTACTCTTTTTTATGTATAAAATACAGACACACATACGCTATATCTGTGCTATTAAAATTTCATGGGGGGAATGGCAATTATGGGGAAAAATGTCTTAAAAAGTCTCCTTAAGAGAGAAGGATGAGAGACACTGGAACCTGTCTGGTGGATTTTGTGGTGGGACTTCCTGGCTCCCTCACCCCGATGGACCCATTCCCAGCTCTGTGCACACTGGCTAAGAACTTCCAGTTGACTCCTTCTCCCAGAATTGCCCTTTGCAGAAGGAGACCCACCTCTCCCTGGAAGGCTATGCTCCCACTTAACCCCTTTTCTATGTCTCTCTTCCATGCTATGCTCCATTTCTGTGAATGTCGAGCCTGTCTAAGCACTTTTTCATTCTGCATCCTTCTCAGACCTTCCCCCAATCAACTCTCTGTTTTGCAAACTGACCTTCTCTTTCCATTCCCCTGACTCTTTTCCAAGTACTACTTTCATCTGAATATTCTTCATTAGTGCTGATGTTTTTTCTCCTGTGACTCTTAAAAGCACTCTGAGGAATAGAACCTTGCCTCATTCTTTTTTCTGCTCCCAGAACCTAGCACCATTTCTGGCAGGAACAGGTGTTCATTAACTGTTAAGATCAATCAAAGTAGTTTACAGAACATCTTTGTGAGTCTTTGGGCAAGTTGCATACTACGAGAGCTGAGAAGGCCACAAAGCAACTCCCAGTTATTTGAAAGTTGGTCCATCCACTGAAAAGACCCAGTTCCACTTATTTTTGCACTCCCACAAGCACCAACAGCCAAGAAAACAAAATACCTAAAACAGCCTGTCAAGCTATAATCCAATTGTCATAAATAGAACATTTTCTGAATAAGTAAAAAATTATGAGAAAATACATCTCTACTGAAATAACTGTACTTAAATTCAAGTGCTAAACATAAATAAAACATAAATAATGCTGACTTCCTCTTGCAGACTACATTTAGTTTCTTTTACCTATACTGTCTCTTTTGACATTCAATCAACCTAGATAATATTTTACCCATTTAGAAAAGGATGAAAGTAGGGGCACTAGGGTGGCTCAGTCAGTTAAGCCTCCAACTCTTGGTTTCAGCTCAGGTCATGATCTCGGGATTGTGGAACTGAGTCCCACATCAGTCTCTGAGCTCAGCACAGAGTCTGCTTGTTCCTCTCCCTCTGCTCCTCCTCCGCCCTCTATAATAAATAAATAAAATCTTTTTTTAAAAAAAGGACGAAAGTGTTTTAACAAGTGCAAGTGGCTCCCTCAAGGCGTCAAGGTTGCAAAGTAATATATGGAGAACTGAATTCAAACCCAAGCCTTCTATACCCAGTTCAGTGGTTCTCTGTCCGAGGCAATTTTTCCCCCTAGGAGATTTCTGGCAATAATGGGAGACATGTTTTGGTTGTTGCAACTGAGGGAGAGGTGCTACTGGCATCTAGCGCAAAAGACCAGAAATGTGGCTAACCATACCATTATATACAGGACAGCCCTCCATAACCCAGAATTACCTGGCCCAGAATGTCAACAGTGCTGAAGCTGAGAAACTCTGATCTGGTCCAATATGTTTATCATCATATCACATTGTCTTTGAGTAGACAACCTAGCTCTTAAATAGGTAGGGAATTATAAAAGCTTTGGTTACAGGGCTGTGCTTTCCAACACAAAAGCCATGAGCCACATGTAAGCATCAAGTGCATGGAATGTGTCTAGTCCATACCGAAATAACTCTGGGTTTGGAAGACAGTGTGAAATAAAGCATACAAATTCCCTCAGTATTTTTATATTGATTGTATGTTGACATAATAATATTTTGGATTTACTGCATTAAGTAAAATATATAACAAATCAATTTCACTTGATTCTTTTTACTTTTTTTAATGTGGCTATGATAAAATTTAAAATTCCGTATGTGACTTAACACTTCTGGCTTGCATTATATTTCTTTGGATACTGGTGCTATAGAGATTGTTGCTGCCAGAAAATAGCTAGTTGAAACAGTATACATCATATTCATTACACAAAGCAGCATGAGAATGGGCTATTTCAAAACTGTCTTCCAGTTTGTGATAGGTAAAATAATAGCGCCCACAAAGATGTCCCCAGCCTCTTACTGGGAACCAACGAATATGTCACCTTACAAGGCAAAAGGACTTTGCAGGTGTGATTAAGTTAAGGACCTTGAGTTAGGGAGATGATCCCGGACTATCTGGGTGGGCTCAAAATAATCACAAGGATCCTTATAAGGAAAAGAGGGAAGCAGGAAGGTCAGAGGAGATGTGATGACAAAAACAGTGTCCAAGAGAAACTGAAAGGTGCTTTCTATGCTGCTGGCTTCAAAAATGAAGAAAGGGGCCACAAGCCAAGGGTTCACACAGCTTCTAGATGGTAGAATCGGCGGCAACAAAATGAATTCTCCTCTAGAGATTCCAGAAGGAGCACAGCACTGCCAACACCTTGGGTTTTGCCCATTGCTACCCATTTCAGACATCTGGCCTCCAGAACTGTAAGATAATAAATTTGTGCTGTCCTAAGCCACTAAATCTGGTAATTTGTTACAGCAGCATAGGAAACTAATCCAGCATTATAGACGCAGAGATGGATTATGTTGCACATCAGCTTTCCTTCAAAATTGAAAATTCTACCAAAATATATGACTCTGTTTTGGGAAGTAGAAATCTATATGACTTTGATTAAGCACACTCACTGAGAGCTGACGTATTCTAGGGTCTAAACCATCTCCACATTTATAATGCAATGCATTTACCAAAACTACTTTACCTAGTGAACTACTGTAAACCATACCGGGCCCATGCATAGATAATTGATTTGCACAACATGCATGGTGCCCAAAGTAGAAACCACTAAAGAGAAAAAGAATAGGAAGCTAAAAAATAAAAAACTGATTGTCCTATATAATATACATATTCATACATAATACCGGGTCTCATGGATGGATGGTCACTACCCAACCTATGCTATTGAAATTCCAACACAAAAGCAAATTGCTGTACATGAACAACAATTATATATACAAAGAAGAGAACATTTCAGCTAAACACCTAAATGAAGGCCAGGCATGGTCACTGTAAGTCTCTCTACTTTTCAGTAATATCTAAACTCATGTGATTAGAGGGCAAATGAAGATTTTTAAAATGCAGACCATCCCTATTCACAAGCCTCTGTGTTTGAGTACATAGTTGGAGAGTTAATCCTTTGGATAATATCACATTTCAAGGAAGGTGGGCTTTAGTAAAAAAAATTTTTTTTAAATAGGAGGGGTTAATAATACACTAATCTCCTTAGTAACTGAAGCTAATTTATGAGAACTATAAACTTTAATCTATTTCCAACTTGAAAAGCAGAGAACATAAGTCAACCAGAAAAGTATTTATGGCTAGCTACCAAAATTAAAATTGCTTCTCTTTTGGGCAGAAGTAGCAAGAGCTCTGGATTAGGGGGAAGACAGAGGATCTAGTCCCTGTTTCGGAACCAAGACACTATGCAGCTTTAAGCAGGTCTCTTGGGTTCTCAAATCGTGGTTTTTCTCCTTCACGACATTAAAATATTAGACCAGCTGTGTGTCCCTATGGCTTTTTACCGCTCAGAAACAATCATGCTTAAGCATTCACATGGGATTGTTTTATTGATTTCGTTTTTGTTACCATATAAAAGCATAATTTATAAAGACTTTTAAATCTTAGGTTATGTCTGTGACAATGCATGTCTGATGACTCAATGAAAAAGAGCAGTGTGATTTGTCCTATAGTTTATTCAGTGCTTAAGGATGTGAGGTCTTCACTTGGCTTGTAGTGAAAATGGTGACACAGATTACTGCCCTCTAATAAAAATAATTTTCATTACATTTGGCCAGAAATATGTGTGCAAGGAAGAGTAGGATTCAAACAACAGATCAGTGTATCAGCTTCTGCAGCTTCGCCTCCTCCCTTTCTCCTGGCAGCCCCCTCCCCCTCTCCTATCACTGTCCAACATCATTAATCAAAAGCAAGGCTTAACTATAAATAGGCACTGGAATTGACTTAACTAACTTTAACATGGAGGGAAAGGGCTGGGGTAGGTTCCAAGTTGGCTACATTTTGCTTCATTCCTGAAGATTTTCCAGCAAGGTCTAAACCTCCTGCTGCCCTCTTCTCCCTCATAGACTTCACTGTCCTTCTGCATTAAAACTACAGGCAGCACTTCCCTTTACTTCTTACTTTGCAGGACAATCTCCTTATCTTCATTTGCAACATGCAATGCCTGTGCTCAGTCACAGAGATAAACATAAAGTCTCATAAAGAGATGTCTGTATAAGTCATTCAAAAATATCTAGAGGTTTTAGAGTTTAGAGTTAGCCTGGTCAATACTATAAATGTAGAATTTAGCTAAAAATAAAGCAGGTTTATGAAGGCTTTGTTGCAAATACAAAAAAAAAAAAAAAAAAGATGAAACAAAACCATAATCAAGCTGGGGCAAGAAGGTAATAAGTATCCAGGGGAGCCTGGGTGGCACAGTGAGTTGAGCGTCCAGCTTTTGGTTTCAGCTCAGGTTGTGATCTCGGGGTCATGAGATTGTGCCCCAAGTGGGGCTCTGCTCAGTGCAGAGTCTGCTTGAGATTCTCTCTCCCTCTCGCTATGTCCCTCCCACTCATTCTCGCTCACTTGCTCTCTCTCTCTCAAATAAGTAAATAAATCTTTTTTTAAAAAGTACCGAATGGAACTGACCTATAGGCATACTTCATTTTACTGTACTTCATAGATAGAGGTTTTGGAGTTTTTTTTGGTTTTGGTTTTGGTTTTTTTTTGTTGTTGTTGTTGTTTTACAAATTTAAGGTTTGTGGCAAGTCTGCACCAAGCAAGTCAAGCAATTTTTCCAACAGCATTTGCTCACTTTGTGTCTCTGTATCACATTTTGGTAATTCTCATGGTATTTCAAACTTTTTCATTATTATTATATGTGTTATGGTGATCTGTGACCAGTGATCTTTGAGGTTACTATTGTCTGTCCTGGGGTGCCACAAACCACTCCCATATAAGATGGCAAACTTAATTGGTAAGTGTGGATGTTATGACTGCTCCACCGACTGGTCATTCCCCCATCTCTCTCTCTTGGGCCCCTCTATTCTCTGAGACACAATAATATTGTAATCAAGCCAACTAAAAACCCTACAATGGCCTCTAAGTGTTCAAGTGAAAGGAAGAGTCACACGTTTCACTTTAAATCAAAAGTTAGAAATGTCTAAGATTAGTGAGGGAAGCATGTCAGAGGACGACAGAGGCCAACAGCTAGACCTCCGACACCAAACAGCCAAACTGTGAATGCAAAGGAAGGGTTCTTTCTTAAAGGAAATTAAAAGTGCCACTCCAGGGGCACCTGGGTGGCTCAGTCGGTTAAGCGTCTGCCTTCGGCTCGGGTCATGATCCCAGGGTCCTGGGATTGAGCCCCACGTCAGGCTCCCTGCTCAGTGGGGAGCCTGTTTCTCCCTCTCCCACTCCCCCTGCTTGTGTGCTAGTGCTCTCACTCTCGCTCCCACTCTCTGTCAAATAAATAAATAAAATCTTAAAAAAAAAACCCTGCTACTCCAATAAACACGTGAATGATAAGAAAGTGAAACAGCCTTATTGCTGATACAGAGAAAGTTTTCATGGTCTGGATAGAAGATCAAACCAGCCACTACATTCCCTTAAGCCAAAGCCTAATGCAGAGCAAGGCCTTTACTCTCAATTCTATGAAGGCTGAGAGAGGTGAGGAAGCTGCAGAAGGAAAGTCGGAAGCTAGCAGAGGTTGGTTCATGGGGTTTAAGGAAAGAAGCTAACTCCACAACGTCAGAGCGCAAAGTGAAGCAGCATGTGCTGATGGAGAAGCTGCAGAACATCCGGCTCTGGTGACTGAAGGTGGCTACTGCACACAACAGATTTTCAGTGAAGACAAAACAGCCTTCTATCAAAGATGCCACCTAGGACATAGCTAGAGAAGAAAAGTCAATGCTTGCCTTCAAAGTTTCAAAGGACAGGCTGACTCTCTTGTTAGGGGCTAATGCAGCTGGTGACTGTAAGTTGAAAGCGATACTCATTTGCCATTTGGAAAATCCTAGGGCCCCTAAATATTAAGCTAAATCTACTCTACCTGTGCTCTATAAATGGAAGAACAAAGCCTGGATGAGAGCACATCTGTTTACACCATGGTTTACTGAATATTTTAATCCCACTGTTGAGACCTGCTGCTCAGAAAAAAAATATTCCAAAATATTACTGTTCATTGACAATTTGCCTGGTCACCCAAGAGCGCTGATGGAAATGTACAATGAGATTAATGGTGTTTTAATGCCTGCTGACACAACACCCATCCTGCTGCCCATGGATCAAGGCATCATTTTGACTTTCAAGTCTTATTATTTAAGATAAGAAGCTTCTGCACAGCAAAGGAAACAGTCAACAAAACTCAAACCTATGGAATAGGAGAAGATATTTGCAAATGACATATCATATAAAGGCCTGGTATCCAAGATCTATAAAGAACTTACCAAACTCAACACCCAAAAAACAAATAATCCAGTCAAGAAATGGGCAGAAGATATAAACAGGCATTTCTCCAAAGAAGACATACAAATGGCCAACAGACACATAAAAAAATCCTCCACATCACTTGGCATCAGGGAAATGCAAATCAAAGCCATAATGAGATACCACCATATACTGGTTAAAATGGCTAAAATTAACAAGACAAGAAACAACAAATGTTGGTGAGGATGTAGAGAAAAGAGAATCCTCTTACACTGTTGGTGGCACTGCAAGCTGGTACAGCCACTCTGGAAAACAGCATGGAGGTTCTTCAAGAAGTTAAAAATAGTTACCCTACAACCCAGCAATTGCATTTAGTGAGTATTTACCCCAAAGATATAGATGTAGTGAAATGAAGGGGCACATGCACCCTAATGTTCATAGCAGCAATGTCCACAATAGCCAAACTGTGGAAGGAGCCAAGATGTCCTTCACCAGATGAATGGATAAAGAAGACGTGGTTTACAGATACAATGGAATATTAGCCATCAGAAAGGATGAACACCTACCATTTACATCGACGTGGATGGAACTGGAGGGGATTATGCTAAGTGAAATAAGTCAATCAGAGAAATACAATTATCATATGGTTTCACTCATATGAGGAATATAAGAGAGAGTACAGAGGATCATAAGGGAAGGGAAGGAAAACTAAATAGGAAGAAATCAGAGAGGGAGACAAACCATGAGAGACTCTTAACTCTGGGAAACAAACTGAGGGTTGCTAAAGGGGAATTGGGTGGGAGGATGGGGTAACTGGGTGATGGGCATTAAGGAGGGCACATGATGTGATGAGCACTGGGTGTTATATGCAACTGATGAATTACTAAATACTACATCTGAAACTAATGATGTACTATATGTTGGCTAATTGAATTTAAATTAAAAAAAGAAAGAAAATGTTATAATCATAAAAAAGGAACTATTACTACCAAGTAGTATGAGATAGGGATATAGTTCTTCTCAATACAAAATGGAAATTAAAAAAAAAAGAAATACACTTCCTAGGCTATAGTTGCCATAGTGATTTTTCTGATGGATCTGGGCAAACTCAATTGACAACCTTCTGGGAAGAATTCACCATTCTTGATGTCATTAAGAACATTCATGATTCATGGAAAGAGGTCAAAATATCAACATTAACAAGAGTTTAGAGGAAGTTGACTTCAAGCCTCATGGATAACTTTGAAGGGTTCAAGACTTCGGTGGAGGCAATACCTGCAGATGTGGTAGAAACAGCAAGACAAGTAGAATTAGAAGGGGAGCCTGAAGATGGGACTGAAAGGCTGCAATCTTATGATAAAACTTGAACAGATGAGGAGTTACTTCTTATGGATGAGCAAAGAAAGTGGTCTCCTGAGACAGAATCTACTCCTGGTGAAGACGTTGTGAAGGTTGTTGAAATGACAAGAGAGGATTTAGAAAATGACATAAACTTAGTTGATAAAGCAGCAGCAGGGTTTGAGAGGATTGACTCCAATTTTTAAAGTTCTACTGTGGGTAAAATGCTATCAAACAGCATTGCATGGTACAGAGAAATCAATTGTGAAAGGAAAAATCAGTATATGCTGCACACTTCATTGTTTTCTTATTTTAAGAAAGTGCTGCAGCCTCCCCAACCTTCAACAACCACTGCCCTGACCAGTCAGCAGCCCTCAACATTGACACAAGACGCTCCACCAGCAAAAAGATTATTCTGGCCAAAAGTTCAGATGATGGTTAGCATTTTTTAGCAATAAAGGATTTTTAATTAAGGTATGTACATTGTTTTTTTAGATATAATGCTATTGTATACTTAATAGACTACAATATAGTGTAAACATAACTTATCTATTCACTGTGAAACCAAAAAATCATTTGACCCACTTTTTTACAACATTCACTTTATTGTGGTGGTCTGGAACTGAACTCACAATATTTCCAAGACACATATGTGCCAAGGGGAAAAAAAAAACCCACAAATATTTTTTGCAAACCTTTCTTCTATGACTTCTAGATAAGAAAGAGTTTTAAGTTCATGCTGTATAGTGTCCCCTCTGCTCTAAATATACAGTTATGATCAATGGACTATAAAAAGATAACACCAAAAGATTACCAAAGGGGTGCCTGGGTGGCTCAGTCGGTTAAGTGTCTGACTCTTGATTTCAGCTCATGTCGTGATCTCAGGGTCATGAGATGAAGCTCCGAGTTGGGCTCCACGCTTAACAGCATGTCTGCTTGAGATCCCTCTCCCTCTGCCCCTCCCCTGGCTCACATGGATGCATGGATGAACGCAATCTCTCTCTCTCTCTCTCTCTCTCTCTCTTTCTCTCTCTCTCTCTCTCTCTCAAATAAATAAATAAATAAGTCTTTTTAAAAAAGATAACAGCAAAATACAAAGATATATATCCTCACCAGTAGTGGTGAATGTGAAGTCACAATCTGCTGGGTGTCAGGACCTTAAACAGGCAGCAAGAGGTAGGAATTTCTTTCCAGTGGAGGATTAGAAGTCCTCTACTTAATATGAAGGACTGAACCCAGGCTCTAGGCTTAAAGCTGGACAGGATTTAGAACCACTTGCTTATTAAAGGAAATTAAAATAAACTATTAACAACTGATTCCCAGATTTACAAATTATACCATTGGTTATGAAGGAGGGGGACATGACTTTGTTCCCCAGGGCACATTTGGCAATGTCTGGAGACATTATGGGTTGTCATAACTGGAGAGAAAGATGTGCTACTAGAACATAATGAGTAGAGGCCAAGGATGCCACTAAACATCCTACAATGCACAATACAGCCCCTCACGACAAAGAACCATCTAGTCCAAAATGTCAAGAGTTTCCTTAACAAGAAATCCTGAGTTACATGAAGCTGAAGACCTATGAAAGCAGGAGGCATCAATACAGCCTGTCTAGACCAAAATCTTAATCAGGCTGCTACTGACTTGGAGACTGGCTCTGTATTATTTCTCATTTCACTATAGGACAGGAGCTCCAAACCATCATACAGAACGTGGTTCTGTCCTGAGGACCCAGGTAGAAGTCAACTGAAAGAGTCAAGACAAAAAGAGTTGCCCATTAAAGAGAGAGAGAGAGAGAGAGAGCATAAAGAGAATGAAAACGCAAAAACAAATGAGCAAGAGAGAGCTTGAAAAACACAAACAAAAAATTTCACTCAAAATTAGCCTATGAACCCAAATCACAAAACCTGTGAAGAAATATAACACTGAAAAAGACAGACAATAATATATTCATAAGTGAGTTATGACCCCAGTTAAAATAATTTTACAAAATAGCTTGACAAAAACTTAAAAAGAAGTATGTTTAAAATCTTCAGGAATATGAAAGATAAGATCACATCTACAAAAACAGAAGAAATTATGACACAAAATTGGGCAGAAGGGAGGAAAGTACAGGAAAATGAAAAAAGAAATAAATTGAAAATTAGAAAAAAAAATAACAGTTTTAAAATTAAAAATTCAAAGGCTAGGATAATCTTTAGACCTGAAAAAGCTGAAGAGTGAATTAGTAAATTAGATTTTTGTACCAAGAAATTTGCCCAGAAGCCAACGAAAATAGAAAAAGAAATTAAAAAAAACTTTTTTTTAAAGATTTTATTTATTTATTTGTCAGAGAGAGAGCACAAGCAGGCAGAGTGGCAGGTAGAGGCAGAGGGAGAAGCAGGCTCCCCGCCGAGCAAAGAGGCCGACGTGGGACTCGATCCCAGGACCCCAGGATCATGACCCGAGCCGAAGGCAGCCGCCTAACAACTGAGCCACCCAGGCGTCCCAAGAAATTTAAAAACGTTAAAGAGCATTTAAGAATCAGAGGGATGGCTTGAGAATCTCCAATTTTAGAGGCTTACCCAGAGATTTAAAACCTCCTAATAGAGATTTCCAAAACCGGAAGTCTGAAACAACTAAAAAGAAGTATTTGTACATAAATATACAATAGTTCTTTTTCCATTATCAAAGAAAAAATGAAAATCCTCAGTTGAAAGTGTGCTATTAGTATTCAGCAGCATGAATACGAATAAATCCTACACCTAGACATATTTCAGTGAAACTGAAAAATATCAGTATTAAAAGTCAGCAGAGACAACTGGTAGCTTAACCTAAAAAAAGTGACTATCAGATTCACAGCCGATTTCTTTTTTTTTTTTTAAGATTTTATTTATTTATTTGACAGAGAGAGACATCCAGAGAGGGAACACAAGCAAGGGAAGTGGGAGAGGGAGAAGAAGGCTTCCCTCCGAGCAGGGAGCCTGATGTGGGGCTCCATCCCAGGACCCCGGGATCATGACCTGGGCTGAAGTCAGATGCTTAACCAACTGTGCTACCCAGGTACCTCAATATATTGCTTTTAATTTCACTAAAAGAAAATTCTATTTTCAAGTACAGAGACAAAAGAAAGATTGTCAAGACAAGCATATAAAAACTTGGAATGACCAGAATAAATCAATTATAGACAGAAACAATGTACCAAAGAAACAAACAAAAAAACCTCTTCAAAGAAATAGTTACCAAACATTAGGAAAAGGTAAAGACAATAAAACCACCAAAAAAACAGAATGGGAAAAACTGTGTATCCTGGACAAAACTGAGATCGCTTTAACTACTTTATCTACAAAACAAGGAATGGAGGGAAATCAGTATCTGCGTCCTTGACCAAAGGTGTTATTAATCTAAAAGATCATTTTAAGGTGTCTTTTTGCTCAATTACTTAGCAAAAATCATGTAGCAGTCACAAGTATAAAATCTTAGGGTTGAAATATATATGTATTAAAGCTTTAGCTGTTCCCAGAAAATATTTTGCATTTTCTCCATGGATCTATGCCAAGTTTTTCAAACTAGATATTCAACAAAGAGAATGGAACCAAAACATAGCATTTATCAACAGCCCAGGTAAAATCTTATTATTTATAAGCCAGAGAAATACATTCTATGTTACCTTTAACATTTGTTGATAAAACTGCAAAGGAGACATTGAACCATGAACTACACAATTTCTAATAATTCCTGAAGTTGTACACTAACTGTATGCCAAATATTTCAACAGTTCCTGGTCTATGATATATCCTCAATATACATTCACGAATAAATAAAAGAAAATTACATAAAAAAACAGAATATAAGAGAAAAGCAGAAAATAATGAGGTAGAAAACAAGATATAATAAAGGATATGTAAAGCCAAAGGCTACTTTTTTACTAAAAAGCAAACTAATAAAATGGAAAACCTTTAGATACACCTAGAGAAAATATACATGTATACAATATTAATAATATAAAAAATACAAACAGCAAAGATTTTAAGTCATAAAAAATAATATCAACATAAGAAATTTTAAAACTTGGGTAAAATTAATAATTTCAAACAAACATGCAAATTATGAAAACTGGTAATGAAGAAACAGAAAACCAGAACAAATAAATAACCACTAAAGAAATCTAATTGGGAACTAGAAGTATGCCCTTGAAAATGACAACCAGGCCTAGATGGTTTTACAGTTTGTTCAAACAACCTCAAAATACGTAAAAAAAAAAAAAAAAAAAACACCCAATTCTCTGAATGAACCTAGAATGCTCCTCATACCAATTTGATAAGGACTGTATAAAAAACTAAAATTGGAGACCTACCTGCCATTGAATATAGATACCGAAGTCTGAAAGAAAATATAGAACATTTTTTCTAATCTACCATACATATCAATAAAGCAGGGATGGTTCAAGTTTTTTTTAAAAGTCTAAAAATTTAATATATCATATTAATATATATTAAGGATGAAAAGCCCTATCTGCATCTCCTTGCATTCAGGAAAAAAATTCCCTAAAATTCATTGCTTATTCATTATTTTAAAAACTCTTAGCAAATAAGAATTTTAAAAGACCCTTTTAACTTGATAAGCATATAACAAAAACCTAAGACAAAATATTAGATCACCACTTTCACTCCAACCTTTTTTGAAGGCCATAATCAATGTAAACCAAAAAAAGCAAAAATAAAAGAGTTAAGAGGTATAAGAATTAGAAAGGAAGACATTAAATGGCCCATACTAATGAAGATATGATGATCTCCCACAGGAATTTACAGAAAACTATTAGAACAAATAAGAGAATTCAGCGAGGTTGCCAAATCAAGATCCAAACACAAAAATTAAGAGTCTTACCATACACCAGTAATAACCATTTAGGAAGAAAATACATCACACAAAATATCAATGACAACTATAAGATCCCTGGAAATACACGTAATACAATTAGTACAAGTTAAGTTGAGAAAATTGTAAAATAGCACTAATAACATAAAACATTACTTCAGAAAATGGGAGATATATATCATTTCACGATAGAAAGACTCAATATCATGCACATGACAATTTTCCTAAATTAATATATAAATTCAAAGCAATTCCAAACAAAACTGCAACATGATTGCTCAGGAAATTACTAAGCTTATCACAAAATTTATATGAAAGGGGGGTCCAAGAACAACCAAGAATATTTTGCAGAATACCCTGGTCATCAACAGAAAAAGGGATGAATGAATTGATATTATACTCATAAAATAGAATACTATATATCAGATAACATGAATAATTAGAATTATGATGAGCAAAGAAAACATGTTGCAGAATGATACCTATAAAATAATGAGATTTTCTTTTAAACATGCAAAAATGCTGAGTTTAGCCATTAAGTATACTGGTCACAATAAATTGCCTTTATGATCACATTTCTCTCACTCTGAATGAATAAGAAGAACACAGTGGTAGCGACCATGTCATGAGGTCAAAGTGATGAGAACACAAACTTGGCTTCAAGTGTTGCCTCTGCCCTTACTGGCTTTGTGACTTTGAGTAGCTTATCTAATCTCTGGGCCTCAGTTTCCTATCTGTGAGATGGACAGAATTTACATACAATTCAGGGAGCACTGATCAGCATACTGACCAAATTCACAAAGTACCTGGTCTCATAAGTAATAATCCCTCATTAAGTTATGATTGTTACCGTTATTGTAGAAACCACTTCCCCTGTGCAGCGCAGACTGGCATTTGCAACCTCTGAGCCTTTGGGTCGCATGGACCATTCAGAACAAAGCCACGGTTTCCACAAAATTCAAATCCTAAAGGTTATTTTTCCAGTCAACTCATTGTCTTTCATTTCTATTTTTAGACCCATACGTAAACTTCCATTAACGATGTAGTATAAAAGTGTCACTGTAAATCTGAGGAAAAAAATTGAAATGAAGATGAGCCATTTTCTGCGCAATAAATCACTTTGCTATCCAATCGTTTATTAAGCCACAACTTTGAAAAGGACTGGCTTGTGTAATATTTGAGATTTTAGAGGAAAACAAAATGTACTAGGTGGATCTGAGTGTCACCTAAAATGTTTGACACAGGGGAAAATATTTATGATTTTGCTGTCATGGCTAAACTTCTGAAATAGAAATCACAAAATGATTTCACAGACAATTATTTGAAAGCTACAGAGAAAATTACATTACTGCTACACTGAAAAAGCAACTGTCCCCCAACATCATCTTCTGATTCAGTAAAGATACAAACGAATCTGTAAAAAGAAAATTGCATTATTATCTCCTGTTGAGAACTTAACGGATTTCTTATTGAAAGCCTTACAAATCTCTTTTTACAAAAGCTTTCTTTTAAAATAACTATATTCTTTGTATATTTCGCATCTGTACACAGAGCAGCAAGGCTATGCTCCCTTGTGCGGTACTCTACAGCAAGCTGATTATCAGAGCATAAAGGAATTCTAACCATACACACACACACACACAACACATACGTACACTGAAATTCTAACCATACACAATTTCAGGTAGCACTTGTCAACTGGAAAAATGATAACCACTTCCTTCAAAGCTCCCTTGAAAATGCCCCTGAAACCTGCTACATCAGAAAAAGCAAGCAAAGAACAGATCGACTCCTCTTCCCTAACATGGAACTTTTCCACAAAATGGATATAAAGATAGTTTGGCAAAACTAGAACTGTTCTCTCCCTGTTTGAATATTTCAAATGTATATGAATATTTCCTGTTTTGCTATCAGCAGAAAATAATTATGTGTACTAATCATCCCATAGCTCCCAAACGTGGCTAATTTGGGTCATGTGCACACACAAGTTGGGAGTGGGTCTTGCAAGTCTTATATCTTTATACATCTATACAAAATTACTTAGCTCATCCCAAGAGAGAGCTAGGAAAGGAGGGGACTGGCCTACTTTCCTCCACCTCCACCTCCTTCATCTGCCATTACCAGTAGTGACCTCATCATCGATGCAGCCCATAACCGCATAGTTCTCCATGTTCTCAGGTCCAGAGAACTTTACATTTATTCCTACGATGCCATTTACGAGGATGGCCACCTCACCTTGGAATATTTGCCATCATTTGGAAGTGCTTGACCTAGAAATATGCTCCAACTCCAAACTCCTACTCTTCCATGTAATGTATGTCCTTAATCTTTCTAAACCTGCTCTTTCTTGTCATTTTTAACTCATTCATTCATTCTACAAATATTTATTATGTATGCCAAGCAGTGCACTTGGAGCTGGGGTATAATAATGAACAAGACCAACGCGGTCCCTGACCTAATAAAGCAATTATGAATACGAATATTACATATATCCTCATTAGGGCATTGAATTCTGAAAGAACTTTACCACAAGTCACTCCTAGCTCCCAAAGGCAGCATTGCATTATTAAAGTGCATACTCCCACAAATTGGAAGACAAAGTCATTCTTTCTGTGCCTAGGAATAAGCTGTTCCCCAAGGCACCGAGTGGCAGCAGGAAGGCTGGGCTGAGGTTCCCCTTCACACACCCTTAAGAGTTCGCTGCCAAATCTGACCTCATGTTTCAACCACAAACACACAGCTAATAATAGCTTCTGCTCTTAACTCACAAAATACAATTCTTAAAGGCAATTTTTGAGAACCAGCCAAATGTCTGAAAGGAAAATTTACAGAGCCTAACCAGTAACCACTACCAAAACAAAACTTCTCCGAGCAGCCACGGGGTGCTTGCAAGTTTCACCAGCAAAGTCCTTTGAAAAGAACCTGAGGATCCCCCAACCAGTATGCATGTCTATTCACCCTAGAGTTCAAGTCTATTAATTACCCCCTGCTAGCTTCTGTTCTCTCCAAACAAGCAACAGATAAAAATCTGCTCAGATAGGATCAAGAAAAATATATAACCAAATGTTTTATTTATAGATAAATGAGATTTAGAGAGAGAAAAATATATATATATAAAGAGATATACATATAAAGAGAGATTTGTTAGCAACATTTGGCATATGTTTGGTAGCTCAGAGAAGAATAAAGTGTTACACTTAGTTAAAAATAAAGCTGATGTCCAGTATATTTTTCATCCCTCAATTAAAAAATCAAATTATAAGATCTCCATTCCACTATCCAGACTATTTGTAAAAGCAAAATATCCAAGCAATCCAATTCAAGTGGCTCCTGAATGGGCAGATTGAACCACGCAGACATTGAACTCCACATGTGATGGGGATGCCTGGGCCTTAGAAATCTGTGAACAAATAAAATTCATCCTCCATGTGGCTCTGGCAGGTAAAAAAGGACTGTAAAGTCTCTGAGGGCAGGGACCATGTCTCTTCTGTTTATAATTGTATGCCTAATGCCTGGCACAGTTAGCATGATGATGAGTATGGAGCAGGTACTCAAATAAATATTTGATGTTTGAATTAATGATGAATGAGAGGGAGGGAGGATGGATGGATGGATGGGTGGGTGGATGGAAAAGTGAATGAATGCATAGATTTTTTTTCCCTGTTTGGATGAGTGAAGGAGGAATTAGGGATAGAGAATAGTCAATGAGTTACGGAAAGATTTCTGACCCATGTTAATGATCCTCTCCCTTTAGCGATAAGAGAAAATACTGAGCCAAGCTTTGAAGTTAGGTGAATTCAGGTGTAGATCCTGCAGTGACCTTGGATCAGCTATGCAATGTTAAGCAAGTAATGCCACCTTTGGGGGCCCATTTCCTCATCACTAAATTTTAAAAGTGAAATGTACTCGGGTTATTGAGAGGATAAAACAAAGTAACAGTGAAAGAGCCCACGGGACAGCCTGACGCTGTGTTTTTTTTAAATGCTGGAAAGAGCTATATTGAAGAGAGTTGATTATCACCTTTGGGTTAAAGGACATGTCAGTCACGTACAGGGAACAGAGATAGCACTTCAAATAATTCAGGCCCCTGGAAATCTACGATCGATCACTTCAAATATGCAGAGATAAAAGATCTTGCACTATGTCTGTGCTGTAGCATTATGTCTTTAAGTAAAATGTTCATCAAGATAAACCGTAGTTCTCTCTTCCCTAAAGAGCTAAAATGAACTTTATTTTCATCATCACATGATTCCCCATGTTTTGTGTGTTCTAGTATTGTTTTAAAAGATCACAAAGTGTGGGCAAAGGGAGACGCAAAAATCTAGAGCAGGGATCAACCAACAGTTTCTCTAAAGGGTCAAACAGTAACTATTTTAGGCTTTGAGGGTCATACAGTCTCTGTCACAACTACTCGGCTCTGGCATTACAGCACAAAAGCAGCCAGAGACAATACATAAATAAATGGGTGTGTCTGTGTTCCAATAAAACTTTATTTATGGACACTGAAATATGATTTTCCTGTAATTTTCATGTGCCACAAAATGTTCTTCTGGGCCATAAAGTGAAATGTGTGAAAGGCTGAATTTGGCCCATGGACCACAGTTTACTGACTTTTGGTCTAGAGCAAGCCATTTCTTTAATATTTGACTGGAGTCCTTTAATGAATCAGGAGTATTTGCTTTAAATATGATGTTGATGATCTCCTGATGATCTAATGTTAAAAATTAAAATTTTTTAAATTTCATATTTTACCTACACATGAAGCACTGCTATCAAGCTACTCTGTCAGTGAAGTTTGGTAATACTTAAAACACTCGGACATTTGCTGCTGTACACAGATTAGCTAACATCTCTCTTTCCTAGGAAAGATAAGAAAAGTTAAGAAAATAAAAGTAAGAGGGGTGCCTGAGTGGTTCGGTTGGTTAATCACCTGCCTTCAGCTCAGGTCATGATCGCAGGATCCTGGGATCGAGCCCCAGGCAGGGCTCCCTTCTCAATGGGGAGCCTGCTTCTCTCTCTTCCTCTGCCCCTGCTTGTGCACATGCTTGCTCTCTCTCTCTCTCTCTCTTTCTCTCTGGGTCAAATAAATAAATAAAATCTTTTTTAAAAAAGAAAGAAAAGTAAAAAAGAAAAACAATTTTCTTCTGGTTTCTGCTTAATCAATTGTTGAAATGTGTTTTAAGGTGATGACAATTGGAAAGGCACATTTCATTTCCTAATATAATAAATGATACATAACGATTTCCTATCCTGCTGCTAGAAAGCTTTTGGGACTACGATTTCTGTGACTTATTAAAACCTGCCTTTAGGGACAGAATTGAAATGCCACGCCATAGCTTAACTATTACCATTTGCAAAGCTCCAATTCGATTTGAACATGAACCTTCTAAGTTAGAGACTTGGAATTATGTGTCTTCTTTATTTTCCCTTAGAAAATTGCATTTTTAATTGACCTCAATCTAACTCCCACAGATTCGGCATAAATGATCACAGTGTAAAGAACTTAATATAATTTTTCTTTGGTACTTCTGTTTGGTACATTAAGACTCAGCAGGAACAGCTCAACCAACAAATTAAAAACTCTTCCAGTTTTCACAAATGCATGGGAGCAGTATTTTTTTAAGATTTTATTTATTTATCTAAGAGAGAGAACACAAGCAGGGCGAGCAGCAGAGGGAGAGGGAGGAGTAGGCTCCCTGCCAAGCAGGAAGCCCAATGTGGGACTCGATCCCAGGATCCCTGGATCATGACCTGAGCCAAAGGCAGACGCTTAACTGACTGAGCCACCCAGGCACACCTGGGAGCAGTATTTAAATGGCTACAATTTGTTCTCTTGATCCACTGTTGCTATGGGTTGAATGTTTGAGCTTCCCCAACCTCAAAATTCACACCCGGAAGCCCTAACCTCCAATGTGATGGTATCTGGCAGTACCTTTTGGGAGGTAATTACGTTTAGGTCATAAAGGTGGGGCCCACATGACGGAATTAACATCCCTATAGGAAGAGGAAAAGACCAGATGAAGATATGCAAGAAAGTGGCCATCTGCAAGACAAGAAAGGAGTTCTCACCAGGAACCAAACCTGCCCACACCTTGATTTTGGTTGGACTTAACAGCCTCCAGAACTGTGACAACTAAGTGTCTGTGGTTTAAGCTACCCATTCTATGGTATTTCTTGTTGTGGCCCTAGTTGACTAATTGCCTTGCTACATAGTTTAAAAGCATGCTTTCCTTAGCTGTGCTGCCCTCAGCAAGTTGCTCTTCGCCTACTTTCAGTAAAATGAGGATTATAGTGCTATCTGCCTTGGAGTTGTCATGAGAATGAATTAAGATAATATTTGTAAAGCAAATAAGGAGCAGTTGATAAATGTTCACTTATACACATCCTTAAGTTTATATATTTACTTGTAGATCTAGTGGTTTAAGCGACATACATAGCTATTTTAATGAGATATAATGAGAGACATAAAAATTACAGTAACAAGGAGATACTATTTCTCAAGTTGGCTATTTTTTGTTAAGTATTCAGTGTTGGCAAGTCAAATACTCTGAGGCACATTCAATGGCCTGACTTATCTGGAAAGTAATTTTGCAATATTCTTAAATCCTTAACATTATTCATACCCTTTGAATCACTGATTCCTCCTTTAGCAATGAACCTTAGTGGAATAAAAAGATGTGTAGTCAAAGATGGATGCATGAGGATATTCAGCATAACACTATCTATATTAGCCAGTAATCAGAAATAATCTAAATATCCAACAACATAAGAATAACTAAAATACAGCATATCCTTACTAAGTGATTTTTGCAGCCATAAAAAAAATCAAATTTTTAATAATTTTTAATGACCTGGGAGATTTTACAAAAGAATGTTACCTAAAAATACTACAAAACTCTAAATGAGACATTCCCTAATTATATTAGTTATCTATTGCTACGCAACAAATTACCTCAAAACTAAGGCGCTTAAACATCATGAATTTATTAGCTCATAGGTTTTGTGGATCACAAGCACAGGCGCCACTTAGTGGAGGCACTTAGGGGTCTCACAAGGTTGTGATCAAGGAATCCACGGAAGCTGAGGTCTCATCTGAAAGCTCCACTGGGGAAGCATATGCTTCCCATCTCACTCAGGTTATTGGCAGGATCCATTCGTTGAGGGCTACTAGACTACAGGCTTTGTTTTCTTTCTGGTGATTGGCCAGAGGTCTCCCTAAGTTCTTTGCCATGTGGGCCTGTCCAACATGCCAGCCTGCTTCAAGAGAGAGTCTGCCAACAAGTCAAAATTCACAATCTTTTGTGGCCTAATCATGGAAGTGACATCCCCTCAAAGGTGCCATATTCTATTGATTATCAGCAAGTTACTCACAGGGAAGCAATCGCACAAGGCCATGAGGACAGAAGGCAGGGATCAGTGGCCATCTTAGAGACTGCCCACCACATATACACACATCTATGCACTGCTATAATATACAAATATACAGAAAAAAAAATACTGCAAGGATATATGCCAAAATATTTCAAGTAATTATCTCTAAAATGAAGGAGTATGGGTGATTTTCAGCATTGTCTCTACACTTTTCTACATTCTATTAGCATTTTTTTACAGTAAGCATACATTACTTTTAAAATTAGAGAAATACATTTTATTTTTTTAATAAATACTTAGTAAAATTTAATTATAAGTTTGCTCAGAATGCTAAAATCAAGTTATTCTCAAATGATCCCTTCTGTAATAAAATACTCCTATAAAGGTCTGGTTGTAGTTAAAATGTCTAAATCCAGGTGAATACTTTCTAACCTTGGTAACTAAGTGGGCACCTGGGTCATAATTAACCATATTCGGCTTAATTTTTAACCCTTTCTACTGTATAAGACTATGAACCCAAGAGAAATATCTTTAAATAACCATTTTTTGGCACCATTACCCATGCTTTCAGTCACAATCATAGAGAGGAATGTTACTATGAAGGTATGTCAACAACCCAACAAGAATTTCCTCCCTCTTTACTTTGGGCATTGCAATGTCCTCAGAGCTTCAGGGAGACACAGTCCTTGTGCTCAAGAAGGTTGAGTTCTAATTGGTAAGAGAAAGAACAAATACACAACAAATAATAGCACATAATTTTTTTACTTGAAGTATATAAAACATCCTAATGTTCACATGCTTGCCCCACTGATGTCTTAATAATTCAGATAAAAAAAAGGCCAAAGTACTCCAAAGATCCTTCTTGGACGACACTTGATGTGGGCCTTCCGAAGTGGGTAGCACTTAAACATACATGGAAGGGTGAAGAACAAGACATTCCAGGTGAGGTTTGCCCAGTACAATCTCAGGTTATTCTTGTTACTCTGGAGCAGTAATTAATAGCACTCCTTTTCACATTTCAGCCTGTCCCAATTTTGAAATAAAATGATATGAACACCCTAAGTAAAAGTTCCCTAGTAGAGGGCACGGATGTTCACTAAGTTGAGTCCATTTATTCAATAGCTAATATGTCTTACCAGCACCAACAAAAGAATATTTACTCAGATTATTTGTTCATTTATTAAAAGGGTAATTTGTTTACTTTTATTATTGCTGAATACTAGTCATTGGAGACACGGACTGTAAATGAGAGTGTATTTTTTGCATAGTTGTTTTCCCCTTTTTTCCTTCTCTATCGTTATTAGGATACTAGAGCAGATACCAGAAAGACTCCTAAAGCTTCGTAGTTACAGGCACATCTAGAGTTTGTAGCGTGAACAAAGGTCCCCAATGGCATTGGAAGAGGATTATATAGATTTTCTAGGATTCTCCAGGACAGAGATTGAGATGAGGTTTTTCCCCCCAGCTTTGTCCTCAGAACAACAGTTGAAGGCTCACAGAATTAAAGGACTTGCTTGTCTGAAATCAGGTGAGATTTGGGGAAGGGGTTGCCATCTTCATGGTCATCAGATCAAACCTAAGCTGGGCGTCATCATTTCTCAGCACAGTGTGAAACTGGAAGTACTAAATCATATGAAACAGCTGGCACCAGATAAAAGCCACAGTCATTGAGCATTCTTGCCATCACAAGAAAATCACAACGACTTCTTAGAGTTCACTGGTAACCATGGAATATGAAATCCAAATTTTGGTTAGGCCAAATTTAACAATAACTTCAGTCAACCAAATATGTTACATAAAATTTTAAGCCATGATCAATTTGATAAAAATATCTGCATAATTTCACTTTGTGCAGAGTAAAATTAAAAGACTGTGACATCAAAGTTGAACTACCTTCCAATAACAGTGTTGCTCCAAGGTACTACTTTATTAATTAACTTATAAGCAGATTTAAGCAGAGAAACTTAACCCAGAGGAAAAATAATTAACCAATATGCAATTAACAGTTAGCAAGATAGAGACTTTTTTTTTTAAAGAAGAGCCATTTTTTTAAAAGTCCGTACTGCACAGTATTCATTACTTAGCACATCATGGGTTTTACCATGGTCTGACTGTGCTAGCAAGAAATCTCAAACATAAGAGTTGGAATGGTTGAGTTGATGTTTAGGGCAGGCATTTCCATTAAAATCTGGCAAAAGGCATCAATGATAATATTTGACACAAAATCCTGCCGTTATCCAAGACTCTGCTGGGACCACATCAATTAATTTTAATGATACCTGAACTTTAAAAAAGAAAATTATTCTAAATCTTGCTTTCACTTTCATTCTATCTGGATTATTCTCCTAATAATATATGAAAGCAAAATTCATTAGCCTAATTATTTAAACTCTGATTCAAGACTAACGCCTATTTATACTAATAGGAAACAAAGACAAAACTAACTTTTGATAATAAGTACAGTTTTAATTCAAATGTCTCTGTGAAAAGCTCAAAAAGTCACTTCACTGAGTTTAAGTTTCTCTCTTCCAAATTCTTCTCAAAACTAATTTTTTCTGTAATTGCTTTTACCCTTTCCTCTGAAGTGTTAGCTATAATAAATGCAAATTTTGATAATGTTTTCATTGGCATTTAAAAATATTCCTAATTACCAGTGGCTGGGTGGCTTAAATTAAAATGTTTCTTTTGGGACTCTCTGAAATTAGTTTTTGAGTGGTTTCATGGATGTTCAGGTGATAAACAGTGATGAATTTCTTACAGAGAAGGAAAAATGAGAAAGGATGTTCAGTGATACAAATAGGCTGTTTTCCTGTCAAAACAATATGGTCAGGGCTAAAAGAGTAACAATTTTCAATAATAACAGGAGAAATCCTATTTTTAATCCCCATAAGGAAGCAAACCAAAGGATTAGGCAGAGAGACAGCTAATAGTACAAGTTTGTCATACAGTGGTGGGACAAATTTTGAAAGCAATATACAAACAGTATCACCAGAAGAAGCAAAAATAGGAACAAGAGGCTGTTCTTAGACATTTGCTATCTAGAACTATCTCTTCCAATGCAAAATAAATTCTGAATAATGTTTACAGTTGGACTGAAGAAAATGGTAAAGTCAAAAAAAGAGCAAGAATATCACTGAAAAATGTAGAGAGAAACAATGGAAACGCAATGGTCTGAGGTAAATCTATCAGAACTAAATCCATGAAAGTTGTTTACAAGTTAGCATACATTAAAAACTGAAGCTTGAAATAATGGTCAGGCTCTGTGTGCAAATAACCAAATTTCAGGTATTTAGATAATTTGTCCACATGATCACACAACTAATCTGACTGAACTGTTTAGCTATTTTTACTGATTATAGTCATCTAAAATTCATTCTATACTGGGGCACCTGGGTGGCTCAGTCAGTTAGGCATCCTACTCTTGATTTCAGCTCAGGTTATGATCTCAGGGTGGTGAGACTGACTCCCATGTCAGGCTCCGCACTGGGTGTAGAGCATAGTTGAGGTTCTCTTTCTTCCTCTCCTTCTACCCTCTACCCCCCTCCCCACTCCCATGTGTGAACTCTCTAAAATAAATAAATAAATAAATAAATAAATAAATAAATAAATAAATAAATAAATAAATAAATCTATACCTCCATTAAAATCTCTATTTGTTTTCAGTTATAAGGGTAATTCCTCCTGGTATCTATCCAGAGAACAAGGAATAGCTGGTATACAGAGAAAGCAGGGCCAAATTACTACTCTCCTCATATTAAATTTAAGTTTTAATCTGCAACCCAAAAGAAAATATTAATTTCCAGCAGATGAGAGAAAAATCATATGTAGCCCCAGACTAACAAGTAATACAAAGACTTAAATATTTTAATTTAAAAATTTATTAGTAAAAAAGAAAAGTTAAAGTACTAATTTTTTTTAAAGATTTTATTTATTTGACAGAGAGAGAAAGAGACAGGCACAGAGAGAGCACAAGCAGGGGGAGCAGGAGAGGGAGAGGGAGAAACAGGCTCTCTGCTGAGCAGGGAGCCCAATGTGGGGCTCGATCCCAGGACCCTGAGATCGTGACCTGAGCCAAAGGCAGATGCTTAACAACTGAGCCACCCAGGCGCCGCTTCAGTACTAATTTTGTATATTAGAATGAATGAGATCTAATGGATACAAACCCTATTTTTATTTTTATTTATTTATTTATTTATTTTTTTACAAACCCTATTTTTAAACAACTGTTAGGCTGCAAAGGAACACAACATTTGTCAGTGGAAAAGTTCATAATTGAGCTAATCTGAAAATTAGAGATTTTAGGAAGCACGAATTGACAGTCTCATCTGAAAGGATTTCTGACTGACAAAAATCAGAAATGGAAACTGAAAATGAAAGAATATAATAAATGTGAAATGGTAAAAGAATGATAAGGTAGCAGGAGTGGAAAGGAGAGAAACATAAGGCTGAAAGAAAACAGGGACATTGAATAGGTTATGAAAAAACATAAATTATTTTTAAAATAATCCTTCTGGAGTAAACAACCATATGATGCTGTGACTTCGTAGTACATTTTTACTGGATTTCACTTCTGTGACATATTTGGGGGGGGTGGAGAGAGAGACCGAGAGATCATCACCAACCGGCTTTACTACCAACTACCAACCCCCGTACTTCTGGTTAAGTAAAAGTAGATGAGAACCACGCACTTGTAAAAGCTTTCTTTTAAGTTTAAGCCAATGTTTATTAGAATTTTAAGTGACTTTTAGCAAGCAAGGTCGTCCTACAGCTATGATTTTATGCCAGTAAAAAGTACATTTGGATGACTGCTCATGTTAACAGAGTAATGAATCCTGTCTCCACTATCTTATTCAGTGTGCTCTCTTACAGTAATATTTTTGATAAGCTTCTGATTCCATAGTTTTAAATCTAATAACATGTACATGAGGCATAAGACTAATGCCCCTAGGAAGGGAACATGAATATTCCACTCTTTAATTCATCTTCACTACACTTTCATTGGGCTAAATTTGTTGATTCCACATCTACTGTTCAAGAAAACATAAACTTGGCATCTACATTGTCTTCTAGGCTTGCATCCGTATGTTGCTTCCCATCCGAACAAAACAAAAATCAAAAATACTAATCTTTTCAATGAAGTGGAGAAAGAAAATTCTCCTACGCTGGAATTGGGTGTTCATCCTCACTGCTTTTGTTTGCTTCCAAAAGTCTTGGGGTTTCAAAAATCAAATACATCAATGGAAACCTAATAAAGAACAGCACTGCCTCGCCTTAAAGGACCTTCTATTATAAAGTATGCAACAGGACAAACAAAGATACACCAAGAAAATAAGAGGTTTGCTCAGATGCTTAAAAACCAGCTTCTGGCTTTGCTGCTTTGTTCCTTGCGGCTTCAGTGATAACCTCACACATAGAGTGATTGCTTCTTCCTTGGAGCTGTTGGCTAGGCTTGCTTCTCTCTCAGAACTATGGTTCATATTTCTTCCCTAGCCTCAAATGCCTGCGAGTCTCCACTTCATATACTGATGTTCTATCTACCTCCTGAGCCAGCTCAAGGTCCCCCTTCTATGAGGTCTTGTTTGCTCATTCCCGATCATCCCAGATTCTCCCTTCTTTCAATTTAGAGGGAATTATCAGGCACCTCAACAGTTTTCCCTCAATTTAATACTTCTGTGTTATTCCCTAATTTTTCCCCGTGTACTAACCAACTAGAATGGTAAGCTGGATGAAGGCTAAGGCAGTTTTACATCACAAGATTTTGGACAGTAACAGGGGCATGGATATTTGACAAATACTCGCTGGGAGATGGACTGATGGATCAATTCTTTTCCTGGCTGGTAAGAGGGTGAAGGAATAGGGAGACTTGTCCTTGGGACAAGCAGTGACCTAATCATCTGATTTCACAAGGGATCACAGCATAAGAATCGTATTCTGCCTCAAGGGAAGCATAGGCTAAATGCGGCCTCTTGTTTTGATAATCACTACATCCTTCGAATTGGGAGTGCCACCCCCCCCCAATTAACAGTGATGAGGACTTGCCAAAAGTATACTCACAGGGAGAGGGGAGAGGAAAATATATTCCCTTGCATGGAAGAAGGGGACATTTGTGGTTCCAAGAAGATTGCCTAGAGGGGAGAAAACTTCTTCCAAAGCCATTTATCTTGTTCTTCAGCAACAGCAGCACGTAGCCTGGGACCTGGCATACTGACAATTACTGCAAGTAGCTCAAAGTCTCAACATTTATGAAAGAGGAGAACCTTTTAGTCATGATATGCCGAATGGTCACTTTCAGCCTGAAGAAGGTCACACCACATGTGACATCTTGGGGAAAGTAACAGATGATGCAATAAATTCCAACATAAAGACACTGAAAAACTTCAGAGAAAAATAAAAATGTAAAAAGCATTCATTTAAATTATGTGAATAAACTGATGGGTACATTGTAAGTATTTCCACAACCTGGCTTTGGAGCATTTCGGCACGGCCTGCATTCCGCATGCTTCAATAGACTCTATAGTTAGAAAAAGGCAATATTCTCCTGTTCAAATGCTCTTAGGCTGAAGAATTTTAACAGCCCGCAGGGAGGAGGAAAGCCTAGAAACTGCTTAAGCAAATTCTAAGCACGCCCACGTGGTTTCTGCTCAGCTGCAGGTAATTATCAATCATATCATTCTGGCAAAAGCTCGACGACATCACTTGCATTCTCATCTTTTTTTCTCATTATGCTTTTTTCCCTATAGAAAAATACCATTTGGGAAAAAAACAAAAAAACAAAAAAACAAAAAACTCCAGACTTCTCCTACACTGCTTCACAGACCAATGAATAGTTCATAACTTTACCCTTCTTTTACTCACTTTCATTCCGTGGGCACAGAGCCATTTCATCTTATCCAATTCACCATGTATGCATGGTAATACCAAGTATATGCAATATACCATATATTCAATATCAGATATAATGTTTCATATATATGTGTGTGTGTGTATGTATGTGTGTGTATGTGTGTGTATATACGTATGTATATATATTACATCTTGGAAACAAGCAGCAGAAACTTACACATAACTTTAAAACTCACCTAAAAATGCCGAACACCTATTCCAACTTTGGTGCTATTGCTTAAAAGTATATGTAGAGCAGCATTTTGGAAGCTCTTCTCAGGTAGTCACTCATTTTTTTAAAAGATTTTATTTATTTATTTGACAGAGAGCACAAGCAGGAGGAGCGGCAGGCAGAGGGAGAGAGAGAATCAGACTCCCCGCTGAGCAGGGAGTCTGACGTGGGACTCGATCCCAGGACCCTGGGATCACAACCTGAGCCAAAGGCAGACACTTAATGGACTGAGCCACCGAGGCACCCCTTAGGTACTCACTCATAACATGTATTACACTCACACCTTGGTTGAGGCCGAAAGACTGTATTCTCAGCAAAACCAACTATATTTGCCAAATAAGCCTAAGCAATGAATTTGTATAAACCTTAGTGTACTCAAAAATTCTACTCCTGGGTATATACCCAAGAGAATTTAAAACATATGTTCACACAAAATCTTGTACTAAGAGTTCATCACAGCATTATTCATAGTAACCAAAAAGTGGAAAAAACCCAAATGTCCATCGACTGATAAATGGATAAACAAGATGTTGTCTCTCCATGCAATGGAATATTATTCAGCAACAAAATAAAATGAAGTCGTGATACATGCTACAATATGTGGATGAACCTTAAAAAATTTGTGCTAAGTGAAAGAAGCCAAAGACAAAATGCTCCATATTGTATGACTGCATTTATATAAAACGTCTAGAATAGGCAAATCCAAAGGGACAGAAAGCAAAAGCAGATTCATGGTTGTTCAGGGGCTGGAGCAGGAAGAATGGACAGTGACTGCTTGACGGGGACAGGGTTTCTTCTTGGGGTGATAAAATGTTCTAAAACTGACGGTTGCACATGTCTGTGCCAATATCAGAAATCATTAAATTCTATGTTTGAAATGGGTGAACTGCATAGTGTATGAACTAATCTCAATGCAGCTTTTTAAAAAAAAAATTAGAATGGCTATAACTCAAATCTAGTTGATAAATGGATTCTGATAGCACTTACTTTTTTGTGAAGAACACATTTGAGCACTAGGGAAGAAAAGCAATTTTCTTAGCCATTGTCTCATCCATGGATCCACCATCCTACTGTCCACCCACCAACAGTCAAACAGAACAGTCCATAGCACAGAGTTCCTTCTCATGCATGATTCCAGTCTCCCAAATTTAAGAGCTAACACTAGAATGTCTTATCTTCCACACTCTTTCTTCTTAGCACAAAGCTATTATGAAAAATACGTGTAAAAACTCTGAAAGTTTGGTTAAAAAGCAGAGGTTCCCATCCAAAAATAATGCATTTAACATTTTACACCAAAAAAAAAAAAATCTAAACAAGTTCACCCCCCAGAAGGTTACTATTTACAATTCTTGCTATTTGGGAAGAAATGTTAGTGCCTTCCTCACAGACAGAAGTGACCACTCCCTTATGTTTAACTTATATAACTAATACCTGTTTATTTTAGAAGAAATAAAAATACAAAAATGCAAAAAGAGGATTTAAATTCATCCAGCAATATACAATTTAATGTTCTGATGTATTTCCTTCTGGATTCTCTTTTAATACACACTCACTTCAAAATTCCAAGTCACTTATATATAAAACAGATTGATTGCCAAATTGGGCCCTTGCAATGTGGCAGAAATTTCCATTAATAGATGAAGTCTATGACCCCTTCCTTTGAATCTGGGCTGGCCTTGTGGTGACCCGAACAAGAAGAGAGCAAAAGTGACAACGTACAGTTCCCAGCTTGGCCCCAACAGGCTCTGGAGCGTCTTATCCCTCTTACAACCCTGAATCCACGATAAGTACAGCCCTGAACCAGCCTGCTGGAGAATGAGAGACCACGTGGAAGCGAGCTGAATATCTTTTACCATCATGCTCTGTGACTGCACAGGCATGAGCAAGCCTTGTAGAGACCAGCTGAATTCTGCCCACATCAATAGAACTACTCCACCAACCTACAGAATGGTGTGCAAAAATAATTAGTCACTGTTAGATGAAGTCAAGTTCTGTGATCGTTTCTTACACTGTTTTCTGTGGCCAGAGATAATCGATGCAGTATATCACCCTCATCTAAGCTCTTAGAAGATGACTCCATCTAATCAGAAAGGCAGTTGAGAAGATATTGAGCAGCTAACAGGATCATGGAGATGCTCAGGACCAAGTTTCCCAAAACAATTTCCCAAATCACATCACAGACTGACCTGATGTTTAAATTGCATTTGGCCTTCCTCAAGTTCAGAGGCTGTAGTTCATGTTGCCTCCAAAACCTTGACTGTTGCAACTATATTGTCACCAAACAGATGCCACTCTCATCAGAAACTCAACCTTTCAGACAACCCCTAAAAGCTAGAAGCTTCTACCTCTACTGTTGCTAAGAAATGAATGCCTTCATTATGCTCTTACCTAAGGAAACCAAGGGAGCATTTTCTCTTATGAAAATCAAATCTATCTGATTAAAAAATGGGCAAAGGACTTGAACAGACATTTTACCAAACAGGATCTAAGGAGGGCCAATCAGCACATAAAAAAAGATTCACCATTATGAGCTGTTAGGGGAATACAAATCAAAACCACAATGAGATACCACAACATCCCTCTTAAAATGGATAAAGTAGAAACCACTGACAATACCAAGTGCTGACAAAGATGTGGAACAACTGGAATTCTCACATATTTCTGGTAGGAATGCAAAATGGTACAGTCACTCTAGAAGATGGTTTTGATAGTTAAACATACACTCACCATGTGATCTAGCAGTCTAACTCCTGGCATTTATCCTGGAGAAGTGAAAACTCATGTTCACACAGAAACCTCTATACAGGTATATTTATAGCAGCTCTAGTCACAATCACCCAAAACTGGAAACCACCCAAATATCATTTAACAGGTCAATATATACATTACGGCACATCCACACCATGGAATTTACCACTCAGCAATAAAAAGCAACAAACTATTGGGGAACCTGGGTGGCTCAGTCAGTTAAGCATCCAACTCTTGGTTTCAGCCAGCTCGTGATTTCGGGGTCGTGAGATTGAGCCACGGGTTGGGTTCTGTGCTGGGCGTGGTGCCTGCTTAAAATTCTCTCTCTCTTGGGGCGCCTGGGTGGCTCAGTCGGTTAAGTGTCTGATTCTTGATTTCAGCTCAGGTCATGATCTGGGATCAAGCCCCATGTTGGGATCTGTGCTCAGTGGGAAGCCTGCTTGGGGATTTCTCTCTCTCTCCCTCTGTCCCTCCCTCCACTCATGCATGCCTGCCCCTCCTCGGATACATCTTTAAAAAAAAAAAGATTCTCTACCTCTCCCTCTGCCCCTCCCCTCTCAAAAAAAAGGAACAAACTATTGATAACAAATGATGATTATAGGCAGAGTCTATATGACAGACGATATTTTGCCCTGATAGTAACAGGACTTCATAATAGGAAATTAAATGATGACCTTAGTGCTTAAGGAAGAAGAAAGCAGGAATTAAAATGAGAAAAACCTGTGAACCAGGAAACTAGTTATAAAGGCCCAGCATGAGAAATAACGGCCAGTGCCAGGATGGACAGAAAGAAAAGGATAAATAAGATTATGTAGAAAGAAGGATAAGCTATCCCCCATAGGGGGGCCATATGAATACAGAATATAAAAAAGAAGGAATAATCAAAATATTTTCAGGGTTCCAAGGGTATGAAAATGGTTATCATGAAAGAAAACAGGGAAGTTTAGAGAAGCAGCTAGCTGTGGTTCATCTACTTATTTGCCTTCTTGCAGAGAAAGGATCATTAATTATTTTGAATATTTAAGATTTGAAATGATGGTGGAACCTACAAAAAGAACCATCCTGTAGAAAATGGAAACAGGGCTAGTATTCAACTGGGAAGGGAAATAACCATTTGCACTTGTAAAGGATAGAAGTGATAATTGAAACTAAGACACGATATTAACCAAGCAAATAAAACTGTTGAGAAAACCCGTTTCTTCCATTTGACTAAAATTATTTTTGACAAATAGGAATATCTAATTTAATTTACAAATTTCTACCATGAAAGTACATTATAAACATCTGTTTTAGTACCACTCCGTTTCAAAAGAAACCTTATGGTAGACTTACCTTCTAAAAGATATTTAATTAGTGAATATCATAGGAAATAATCGTATCAACTTTTGTAAACCAAGAGAAATATTTTAAGTTCAAATCAGGCTCAAAGATAACAAGATCAGCATATTCGGGGAATGCAGTATAAACCAGGCCTATTTTGCTTCTCTTTGCAAAACACCTCCCAAATCCATACTTCATTCCCTAGAGATATTAACGTAATTGCTGAGGATGCTGGCCAATGGTATTTTTCCCAATGGTATTTATTATAAAACAATCTTGGCAAGTGAAAGAAAACAGCACACACTGCTAATATTTTGGGAGAATTATGTGTTTATTCTAGCACTGTTAACAAGAGAGAAGCAAGCATCCAGAGAGCACAGAGGAATGCTGCTGATGTAAATGAATATTTACTCCAAGTCCAAATCTTCCTCTCCCCTCCCCAACATTGAGGAATGACAAAGAGCATTTTGATGCTGGATTTTTCCCAGCCTCACACCCCAACAAATGCAGCACCCAAAGAAATGCCTGTTAATGGCTCAGGTTGGCAATAAGCGCAGACAAAGCAGTAGCCTATGAGAGAGCTTTTCAAGTCGTGGAGAAGGGTGAACAAATCCAAGTTACAGAGAGAGAATACGGCTAAAAGGGCCAATCAATCTACTGGTTGCTAGCAAGGTCACTGTTATGCGGGGGCTTTGTTCAGTCCCCTAACCACAGCCTATACCCTCAATATTGCATCTGCTCAACAGGCATATGACTGTGCTACCACGCAGACAGCATAAGAGGAGGTGGACCACTGGGTGAAAAGTACCACCATCAATAGACACATTATATTTTACTAATGTAGATGTATAAACAGTAACAATGGTATTCAAACATGCTGTGTGTATTCATTTCATCACCTGGTTCTAACTATGGGAAATACCAGACAAACCAAAACTGGGGAACATTCCACAAAGTGAAAAGGTCATGAAAAACTGATTGGAAGAGACTAAGAAGCCATGCTAACTACATGCGATGTGGGTTCCTGAATAAGATCCTGAAACTGAAAAAGAACAGGAGTACAAACCTTGGTGACTCCAAGTAAGTTCTCCATTTCAGTTAAAAGTACTGCAGTTAATGTAGCATGGTTTTATGAGATATTACCATTAAGAAAGGTATTGTATATTTATTGTTTGTCCTGTTCTTTGGATCTTAATGGCTGGTTGAGTAGAAGATTAACTCAAAGGCAAAACAACTCTAGAATCCATGACTCACTTTCCAATCATATCAGACAACTTTTCGTTTCTATACTATGCCCTGCTTACTAATTCTTCCATATTTTTGCTTATTCTGTTTCTTCTACCTGCCTTCTTCCCCATCCTTGTTCCCAGTTCATACTCTTTGTTCTAAGACTGACTTCAAACACCGGGGAAAAAAAAAAGATTGACCTCAAATATCATCTCGCCTGGCTTCCCCAAGCAGAATTTGACTTTCCATTCCTAAAGCACCTTCTACAAAACTGTTTTAGTTCACATGAGAAGGGACTAAATCCACCCTACATGGAATGATGGTCACAAGCAAGAGATCTAAAACCAGGCTATGTGCATTCAAATCCTGACCCAATCCTTTGCCAGCCGTGTAACCTTGAACAAACTACTTAATTCTCTGTGTCTATGCTTCCTTGTCTATAAAATGGGGCTAATAATAACAATTCATGGAGGTGATAGGAGAACTAAATGAATTCCCACACGTAAAGTAATTCTATGAGTGTTTGACTCAAATAAGTGGTCAATAACTGTTAGCTTTTATTATGGTTATTACATGTCTCTCTAGACAGAGGACCTTCCGAACAAGGACCATATGCACTTACTTTCCTGGGTGAAATTCTCCAAGCTGGATTCAAATCCTACCTTCCCTATTTACTGGCTTTGGATTTCCTTTGATTATTGTGAGAATTTAATGATCCAATGCCTTTCAAAGCATTTAGTAGGATAACTAGTTCAAGGCAAGCATTCAATAAATATTGGTTATTATAATTATTATCCCGTTAACCCCGAGCTTGACACTAAAGATATGCTGAATTACTTGATGAATGAATGAGTGAGTGAATTAACTGGTAAGAAGAATTACTGATGTACAATACTTCAGTAGCTGATATATATTATTATTATCAGCTAATGATAGAAACAAATTTTTTCATTTGCCACCCCATGCCTCTAAGCTTTAGAATGCCAATTTTAACCAAAGAGACCTATTTGTTTTGCTCTGTGTTTTGTCATTCCAGTCATTTGGAAGGATCTCTACAGACCACAACAAAAAGTTCTAGGAATAAGCAGCTTTGCATAATGCTATTCTTACAGCCAATGGGGATTGTCTGAGCTGCAGTTATTGCCAGAAGAAGAATATGTGCAAATTCCCTAAAGGTGCCAGATAAATCAATACAATAACTCATCTAATAAACAACTGCTATAAGACCAGACGGACAGTCTTAATTAACTTCTTTGCCCCAACTTTGACTAAAATTAAAAGGAAGAGAGTTTATTTTGCCATTTACTTATGGGTATATCCATTTGACAGGAACCAAATTGTGTTCTTTTTGACACAATTTAAAATGCAGTACACAAAGCTTAAAAGCTACTATATAGAGAAAAAACTACATGTCATAGTTCTTCAACTACTACATATTTTCCTTACAGTTTAAAAAGCCTAAAATTGCATCTTACACTTGTTACTTACATTTACCATAGTATTATTGCCTTTTTTCCTCTGAAGGCATTACAAAGTCATCAATCTGCCTGTGATAGCATTTCAGAATGAAGTAGACTGAGTAATAAACACTAGACCCTGGTACATAATACGTCATAGGGCATGGGTCCTAAGTGCACTCATCATTGGTTTCACAACCACCTACAAAGAAAATACAATTATATTTCCCCTTAAAGGTGAAGAAACTGAAATTCATACCTCACAAGTAGTGGCCCTGGGATTTGGCCCCAGGCTTAGACACCTCCAAAATCTATGGTCATATCATCTTTCAGTAATGCTTTTGGCTAGCTAAGACAGTGGGTGACTAATTCTAAATGCTGCTCCCCATGAGCCTATGCTAAACATTTGAATTCAGCTGGAACTGTGCTGGGAAGTTCTGTGCAAGCTCACACTAACCTTGTGCCACTAGTGACCCATCTCTATAGTGAATGCACAGTATTGTGCAAGAAGTTACCAGGTAAATTAAAAACCCTGGAAAGAAGCTCAACCAATGGAGGATGGAAACCAATGGAGACATTGCCCAGGTCCCAGATCCCCATCTTTTAGCTTGTGACAGAACAAAGAAGGCCACATATACTTTGTTGCTTTTCCCATCAAGAAATAGAATCTAGGGGCGCCTGGGTGGCTCAGTGGGTTAAGCCTCTGCCTTCGGTTCAAGTCATGATCTCAGGGTCCTGGGATCGTGCCTTGCATCAGGCTCTCTGCTCAGCAGGAGCCTGCTTCCCCCTCTCCCTCTGCCTGCCTCTCTGCCTACTTGTGATCTCTTTCTCTCTGTCAAATAAATAAGTAAAATCTTTAAAAAAAAAAAAAGAAGAAGAAAATGGAATCTACTTCCCTTGCCCTTGAATCTGGGCTGAACTTATGATTCACTTTGACCAAATACCACGAGATCACCATGCAGCAAGGAAGCCCAAACTAGCCACTTGAAGAGAGAGGAGCCACACGAAGGAATACCAAGGCGCCACACATGTAAATTAAGACATCTTGAACTTTCCAGGCATCAGAGACACCAGCTGAAAACAGCCAAGCGAGTGAACCCAGCTGATGCCATGTGGAACAGAAGTGCCC
The DNA here is from genome assembly GCA_028534135.1 of Potos flavus. Lineage (NCBI taxonomy): Eukaryota > Metazoa > Chordata > Mammalia > Carnivora > Procyonidae > Potos > Potos flavus. The sequence goes on along the minus strand of CM052901.1, from coordinate 96,914,454 downwards.
AGCTGTGCCCTGATCTAATTCCTGACTCAAAGAATCATGCCACTAAGTTTGGGTATGGTTTGTTATGCAGCAATAGGTAACTGAAACACAGATGGATCATCCTCAGAGGCATTCTATGTGTTTTCCAGTGGTCCTGATAGAACTTCGGTTGTCCCTTTGTCCACAGCTGCAACTTCCATGACACAACTTCCAACGGCATTTCATTCTCCCTTATTTTTCACTCCTGCTTGCTGGGATCACCTCCCAAGAAACCGCACTCACCCAGGTCCTGACTTCTGAGGAACTCAAACTAAGACACAGACCTTTTGCCCCCTTTAAAAATTTTTATCATGGAGTTTTAAAGCTTATATTTTCATAAAAATAATTTATCCAGATTGTTCTAATTGTATATAGTAGTAACTAAACATTCATTTTTATTTCTAAAGAAGATGTTATTATGAAATTAAAAATGTGTAGAGCTATATAGACAAAGAGAGAAATTATGCTAATAGATCATGTCTAAAATTCTTCAAGAAGTCTTTCAACACAAATAAATGGAAAAATATTCCATGCTCGTGGATTCGAGTTAAAATGTCCATACTACCCAAAGTAATCTACAGATTTAATGCAACCCCTATCAAAATACCAACAGCATTTTTCACAGAACTAAAACAAATAATCCTACAATTTGTATGGAACCACAAAGCAATCTTGAGAAAGAAGAACAAAACTGGAAGTATCACAATCCTCGATCTCAAGCTATACTACAAAGCTCTAGTAATCAAAACAGTATGGTACTGACACAAAAACAGATACATAGATCAATGGAACAGAATAGAGAGCCCAGAAATAAACTCATGATTATATGGTCAATTAATCTTTAACAAACGAGGTAAGAATATGCAATGGGAAAAAGACAATCTCTTCAACAAATGGTGCTGGGAAAACTAGACAGCTCCATGCAAAAGAATGAAACTGGACCACTTTCCTACAACATACACAAAAATAAACTCAAAATGGAATAAGGACCTAAATGTGAGACCTGAAACCATAAAAATCCCCAAAGAGAGCACCGGCAGTAATTTGTCTGACATTGGCTACAGCAACATTTTTCTAAATATGTCTCCTAAGGCAAGAAAAACAAAAGCAAAAATAAACTATTGGGACTACACTAAAATAAAAAGCTGCTACATAGTGCAGGAAACAATCAACAAAATTAAAAGACAACCTTCTGAATGGGAGAAGATATTTGCAAGTGATGTATCTGATAAAGGCTCAGAATCCAAAATATACAAAGAACTTAAACAACTCAACATTCAAAAAAATAAGTAATCCAATTTAAAAATAGGCAGATGACATGAACAAACATTTCTCCAAAGAAGACATATGGATGGCCAAGAGACACATAAAAAGATGCTCAACATCACAAATGATCAGGGAAATGCAAATCAAAACCACAATGAGATATCACCTCACACCTGTCAGAATGGCTAAAATCAAAAACACAAGAAACAACAAGTGTTGGTGTGGATATGGAGAAAAAGGAGCCCTTGTGCACTGCTGGTGGGAATGCAAGCTGGTGCAACCACTGTGGAAAACAGTATGGAGGTTCCTCAAAAAAATAAAAAACAGAATTACCATATGATCCAGTAATTCTACTACTAGGTACTTACCTAAAGAATATAAAAACACTAATTTGAAAAGATATATTGTACCCCTATGTTTATTGCAGCATTATTTACAATAGCCAAATTATGAAACCAGCCCAAGTGTCCACTGATAGGTGAACAGATAAAGAAGAGGTGGTATATATATACACGATGGAATATTATTCGGCCATAAAAAAGAAGAAATCTTGCCATTTGCAACAACATGGATGGATGTAGACAGTATAATGCTAAGTGAAATAAGTCAGAGAATGACAAATACCATATGATTTGACTCATGTGGAATTTAAGAAACAAAACAAATGAACAAAGGGAAAACAGACTCTTAACTATAGAGAACAAACTGGTGGTTGCCAGAGGGAAGGCAGGTGGGGGAAGGATGGGTGAAATAGGTGAAGGGGATTAAGAAAGCACTTTTCATGATGAGCACTGAATAATATATAGAATTGTTGAATCACTATACTGTACATCTGAAACCAATATAACACTGCATGTTAACTATACTGGAATTAAAATTTTTTAAAAACACTAAAAATAGAAATACTCAACAATCCAGTAATTCTACTTCTGGGTATTTACCCAAGGGAAACAAAAACACTAATTCAAAAAATACATGCACCCCTATGTTTATTGCAGCATTATTTACAACAGCCAAGACACAGAAGCAGGGGTGCCCGGGTGGCTCAGTCAGTTAAGCGTCTGACTCTTGATTTCAGCTCAGGTCATGATCTCAGAGTTGTGAGATGGAGCTTCATGCTGGGCGTGAAGCCTGCTTAAGATTTTCTCTGTCCCTCCCCCTCGCTCTTTAAAAATAATTTTAAAAAAAGATATGGAAGCAGCCCAAGTGTTCCTTAAGAGATGAATGGATAGAGAAAAAGTGTCATGTATATACACAATGAAATATTACTCAGCTATAAAAAAGAATAAAATCTTGCCATTTGTGACAACATGGATGGAGCTAGAGGATATCACGCTAAGTGAAGTAGGTCAGACAGAGAAAGGCAAGTATCATGATTTCACTTATGTGTGGCATCTAAGAAACAAATCAAACAAATAACAACAACAAAGAGAAACAGACTCATAAATATAGAGAACAGGGTGCAGGGGCAAGTGTGGAAGGCAAAATAGGTGAACAGGATTCAGAGGTACAAACTTCCAGTTATGAAATAAACAAGTCAGGGGGATGAAAAGTATAGCACGGGCAATATAGTCAATAACAGTGTAGTAACTTTGTATAGTGATAAAGAGTAACTGCACTGATCATGGTGAAAATTTCATCATATATGTAAGTATTGAATCACTATGTTGTACACCTGAAACTAAAATAATAATATTATGGCAACTGTACTTCAATTAAAAATTTAAAAATAAAAAAAATTAAAATAAAAGATGTAAAAGTAAATAAAACTCTGGAAGAAGTCTTTCCAAATAAAAGAAAAAATTGGGGCACCTGAGTGGCTCAGTTGGTTGAGCATCCAACTCTTGATTTAGGCTCAGGTCATGATCTCAGAGTCATGAGATCGAGACCCCTGAGTCTGGCTCTGTACTCAATGGGGAGTCTGCTTGAGATTCTCTCTCTCCCTCTCCCCCTGCCCCTACCCTCCCCTGCTCACACAATGCATACATGCTCTCTCTCTCCAAAAAAATTAAAAAGAAAAAATTAACCTTTCTGGACTGTAAAAATATTGCATAGAGACAATGACTTGGAGAAAAATCTCTGTAGTTATACTAAGTTAATTTTCTTCTTAACCATTCAACTTTCTCATTCAGTGAACTTTAAAAAAATTACTTTTTTAGAACGGTTTTTAGATTTCAATGAACATTTACATAAGATACATCTACCATATCTTTATATAAATTAGAAATGATACCTTATGAGGACAGTAAAATACATAGCATAATTTTAAACATTTCCTATAAGAGAGATATTTCTAGGTAGAGAGAGACAAACTTGATGATCACGACCTATCTCTTCTGCATCTAGCTTCTCCCAGGGAGAACCAAAATTTAGAATAATATTGCAAAGAGAAATGCATTAATTCATTTGTTCAAAAACTTGTAACTCTGGGGCACCTGGGTGGCTCAGTCGGTTAAGTGTCTGCCTTCCGCTCAGGTCATGATCTCATGGGTCCTGGGATCCGGCCCCCTATTGGGCTCCCTACTCAGCGGGGCTTCTGCTTCTCCCTCTGCCTCTCCCCCTGTACCCCCGCTCATGCTCTCTTCCTCTTAAAATCTAAACGATTTTAAATAAAAGATTTTATTTATTTGAGAGAGAGAGCACGTGAGAGAGAGAGCGCGCACAAGCGGGGGGAGAGGTGGAGAGAGAAGCAGGCTCCCCACTGAGCAGGGAGCCCAATGCAGGACTCTATCCTAGGACCCCGGGATCATGACCCGAGCCGAAGGCAGATGCTTAACCAACTTAGCCACCCAGGCACTCTGACACAGTGAGTTTTAATCCTGCATTTCCGTAAGTAGTTTCCAAGAGAACTTTGGGTCAATAGTTTAAACTATTCTTCAATTCTAGCTTGACGTATTCACAATTTTTATCTGCCAAAAACAAAATATGACTGAACTTTGTGTTGACACTCAGAAAGCAAGCTAAGCCAACCTGTACTTCTTTACAGAAAATGACAACACAATATTGGTGACTATCTGCAGAACGGGAGCAGCAGAATTCATTTGTAGCACGGTAAAAGTACCAGGGAGACTGGTTTTTAACACAATTTCAGGAAGAATTTCCATGTCTATCATAATCTAAAGGCAAAACTGTGAAGGTCTTCATTTGTGGGGTCCGGGCATAGACTGGGGATGTCATAGATAGGATTTAAGTATCACATGGATGTCTGGACTACATAGAAGACTTTTTAAAGCTTTTCCCCTCCTAATATTCTCTTTTGTTCCTAGACTGCTGAAATCAATCTAGAAATGTTAATGAGAGTTCTGGTTAGATTTTGAGAGAAAAAAAAACAAGCATCTGAATGTAGATGGTATAGCCTTAATTGAGTGATGCTGCCCTGTTCGCCTGGAAAGATGTTGAAGAGATGAGCCGTGACAAAAGTCAGCTTGATCTCACATGACAGTGGTGGTATGAGGAGGTGAGAAAAACACCAGGCTTGAAGTGAGAAAGCAGTCTGCCATTTACCAGCTAGAGAACCAGGGCTGAACTTGGAGCTATCCAGTTTCCAACATTCTAAGTGTTCTACAAACAAAAAGTGTCTGATGCAACGAATTTACTATGACTAGTGTGTGGGAATGAAGGTTATTACCCCTAGGCCTGTTGGCATGTTGGGTTATAACAAATCCACAATGCAAGTCTGGCAAATTCCTGTGTTCCAAGTCACTAGGCCAAAAACACCAGGAGTGACAGCCTGCTGTTGCTACAGTGCCTATCATGAAAAGTATATCTTACTTAACAGCTTGCAAAATACATTTCGAATTGCCTTCTGCTGCTGTCTAACTCAACGAGGTCTACCCATTCACTTGTTGATCACCTAAGTTATCTTCGATTGCCACAGTTGAAAGATCAAGCTTCCCAGCACACAGTAGGTACAGAATACGTATTTTTTACTGATGTAATATTTTAATCCAAGTCCTACCTTTGTTGCCTCCTAGCTGTGTGACCTGGACACATCTTCCACTTATTTAACCTTGTTCTCCTTCGCATCTTTTAGTCCTTCCTACGTGCTGGGCACTTTCCAAGTAATTAAGTGTTCAGATCCTCACAAAAACTCCCTGAGGCAGGCACTTTATCACCATTTGATAGAAGAGGAAACTGAGGAAGAAATATGCTTTGTAATTTCTTTAAGGTTACAAGGAAGAACTGGGATCTGAATGCAGGCAGTCTGGTTCAGAGTCCAGCTCTAACCCATTCACTTCCTTTCCTCTCCAACTCAGTTTGGCTACCTCTTAATCAGAGTCTCAGTGTCCTCATGTACAAAATAAATGTTGACAGCATCATCCCAGAGGATTGTTGTAATAACAGAAAGAAATTGGTGAGCACCCTGCAAACACTAATTGTTGTTTCACTTGCCATCACCATCAACATCCATCAACTGAAACAAGGGCTCAGGGAATCAACTGGAAGTTCCAACATGAGAAGAGTGATACTTTGCTCAAGAGCCATTTAGGTCTCAGAATACCAGCTGCCTGTTTCTTAACACCTGAGAGATGAAGTTATCAGCAATGCAAGCACTGATCCAATGCTTATTCACACCTCGGCTCCTATAGCTGGTATCAATTCACCTGTTTCCATGAGCTGTCAGATATACAGAAACGAAACATGATCTGTGGGCCACCCAACTCAATTCATTTCCAATTTCTCCGCAGATATGAAGAGTCTAGGCTTAGCCTTCTCTTGGGTCCATCAGCACATCATTTGATGGGCAGTTTCTCAAGTTGCTTTTAATTCTAATGGCTCCTAAAAATCTTTGGCTATTTAATAGCTCTGGTGTGATATGGCTGAGCAATTTTTCAAGATCATAAGTAGTTTTTAAAGTCTCTGCATATTGTGAAAAACAATCTTTTTAATCACTTGCTTTCAAGGCCTAATAATCAGGACACAGAATCTCCACGGTAACCAAACTCAGAAAATCTTGTGCTGGCTATCAACTCTTCCACTGAATCTGCCCAAGCTGTTACTACCTCCCTTGCTGCGTCTTCAAGGCCAGCATTTCACATACATTAGGCCTCGGCCAACTGCATGACTGCTCACTTATGTTTATGTTTTCTTGAAAAGATGGTGTAGCAACAATATTGGTGTATTTTCTAAAAGTTATAAACACCATTCTTTTTTTAACTGATATTAAAATTCGCATCCTATAAAACTGATCCTTTTGAAGTGCACAAGTCAGCAATATCCTAAAGGATATTCACCAGGTTGTGTAACCATCACCTCTGCCTCGTTCCAGAACGTGTTGAACACCCCAAAAAGAAACCCAGTATCCATTAGCAGTCACTCCCTGTCCCTCCCTACTGCCAGCCTCTGGCAGTCACTAATCTACTTTCTGTCTGTCTGAATTTGCCTATTCTGGACAGTTCATATAAACAGAATCATATAACTTGTGGCCCCTTGTGACTAGCTTCCTTCGCTTAGCTTGCTTCTGAGAGTCGTCCACGCTATAGCACGTTATCAGTACTTCGTTCCTTTTTATTGCTGAATAAGCTTGCAATGTATGGATAGACCATGGTGTGTTTATCCCTTCATCTATTGATGGGCATTTGGTTATTTCCACCATTTTGGCTGTTATAAATGTTACATTTTTGCTGCTATGGGTATTCATGGACATGTTTTTATGTGGACATACTTTCACTTCTCTTGAATATGTACCTAGAGGTGGAATTACTGAGTCCTATGATAACGCTATGTTTAATTTTTTGAGAAACCTCCATGCTGTTTTTCAAAGCTGCTGCACCATTTTGCATTGTCACCAATAAAGTAGGAGTCTTTCAAAATGGAAACATTCTTGCCAACACCTGTTATTATCCTTTTTATGGCAACCATCTTAGTGGGTATGAAGTGGTATGTCATTGTGGTTTTGATTTGCAGTTCCCTAGTAGCTCATGAAAATATCATTCTTTACCTACTAACACAATAACCAATTTCATTTTTTCACACGTTACATTCTACCTCTTCTGCCATATTGTAACAGAGTTGCAATTATAGTCTCACTCTCTTTTTCAGAAGCAATGGCCCAGAGAGGATGCAGTAAACTTTAGAACAAGATGTCATGCCCCAAAGGTATGTCTCCAGGATTTGGAAAACTGCTGTCAGAACAGAGACCACCAGAAATCATTGACTGGATTCTGATACGAAACACACTTTCCCTGCTGCAGGCACCAGACCGGAAGAATCAGAATCCCACTGTGGAAAAATAAGCTCACCAATTCTGCAAATCCCTGAATGTGTCATGACATGTACCATAGTCAAAGCCCATTTATTGTGAGATGGCATCTGGTTGAGCCAAGAAGTGGAAATGGAGCTTTCTCAGAGAGAGATGGGGCCAGGTGATCAAAAGCAAAGTAAGAAGGAGAGGACAAAAATCTCTGCAGGAACCTTAAGCGATAAAATCTGTATCGTGAAGCTCAAGGCCCAGTCAGACTTACTTTCTGCCATCTCTCACTCTCATACTCGACTCGACTCTCGGTAGAGTTCTCGAAGTTCCTGAAGCATACCACGTTCCCGCTGACCTACAGGCTGTTTCTGCTAGCCAGCGTACTGCCTGCCTTCCTTTTTGTTTGGCCAAAGGCTCCCCATCCACTGGTTTCCGTTTAGACATCCCAGGGGCCCTCAGTCCTTGTATTAGCTTCCTATGGCTGCTGTAAGAAATCACCACAAACCCTGCAGCTTCAAACAAGACACATTTATTTTCTGACAGTTCCACACTCAGAAGTCCACTGGACAAGGGCTGCACTCCTTCTGCAGGCTCTAGGGGAGAATCTATTTCCTTGTCTTTTTCAGCTCCTAGACGCTGCCCCATTCCTTGCCACGTGACTCCCTCCTCTGTTTTCAAAGCCAGCAGTGTAGCATCTTCAAAACCAGGTCATCCCTCCTCTTCCTCCCTCCCTCTTTCCATCCTCCCTCCCTTCCCTCCCTCTCTCCTTCCCTCCCTCTCTCCTTCCCTCCCTCTCTCACCCATTCTGTCTCCACATCTCCTTCTCAGACTCTGACCCTCCTGCTTCCCTCTTACAAGGACTCTTGTAATGACCCTGGCTCACCCAGATAATCCAAGATCATCTCCCACCTCAAGATCCTTAACTTAATCACATCCGCAGGGTGCCTTTTGCTATGTAAGGTAGCGTAACCATGGGTTCTGGGAATCAGGACATGGACATTTGGGGGGGGCACTGCTCTGTCTACGGTAGTCCTATGATAATGCCACAGCATTCTGAACAGTACAGGGACCTCTTTATTTGAAAGTATTGTTTTCATAAAAGGGTAGGCACCTCGTGGGGCCATGCCTGTTTGTTCCACATACGTCCCCTGTGTCAAGTGCACAGCCGGTACTTGATAAATATTTGATGAGTGCCTAGCTGAGTGGCCAGTTTGGCTTTCCTGGACCAGAGTTCCGGGGGGAGAGAGGAGGTAAGCTAAGGTTATATTGTAAAAGCCTTTGAAATGACTCGCTAAGCAGTTTAGATTTCATTCTGTACATACTGAGTCCCAGCAAAGGTTTTTGCCCAGAAAGTTAACATGATTTCAAAGCGTCTTTGGAGTAAAAGGCCCAGAAGCCAGATGGCAAGAGGGAGAAATTAAAGGCAGGGTGGCCAAGCAGGAGGCCATAGCCAGTGAGGACATGGACTAGGCAGCAGCAATGAGAAGGAAGAGCTGGATAAAGACGTAGGAATAGGGCTACATTCCACTTCGAATCCATTTTAGGATGGAGTGGATGAGAAGTAAACACAGCAGGACCAGGTAACTTATTTGAGAAGACAGGAGAAAGCAGAGGGGAGCGCTGGAGATGCCTGCAACCTGGCAAAAGTAAGTGGGCAGAAGAATGGTGACACCAACCAAAGTAAGGAATGCAGAAAGGGAAGCATGCTCATAGGGAAGGGGGATGACCTGCTCTTCTTCGGACATGCAGAACACGAGGAGTCCAGCTGACACTGTGAGCAGACATCCAGGAGGAAGGCAAAGATGTCAGGAACTCAAACACAACAGTTAAGCATGTCCCCGAGAGGGATGATGGCTCAAGTTGCAAGACTGAATGAGATCATCACAGGAGAATGATTTGAAGGAAAAACAGGACCGTGGGGATGGGTGGACAAAGATGAGCAAGCACAGAGAAAGAAGAGCAGGAAGAGACACTGGAGATGGAGATGCAGAGAGATACTTCAAGAAAGAGCATATGAAAGCTGAGTAACTATTTTCCTAATTTATAAGTTTATAAGTTCTCACAGCGTTATGCTGATTTCAGACATAATTCCTTGTAAAATACCCTTTGTCAATTTCATATGCGAAGCTACCTTACTCTAATTACTTCCTCTTTGGTGACACCGGTGAGCCTCTATTTTTAACAACAGTATTCATCTCTGCCTACATTTTAAATTTTAATTCGTTTCCACCATTATATATTTACCACTCAATTTTTTCCCTACACATATATTTAGACACTCCACATTTTTTTTCCTATCCTCAGTATCTTTTGGAAAGGCATTTTTTTTCCAATTTAGAGCTCTGGTCGACATATACCAGAAAAGAAGAAGAAAATGACAAAGAGTGAAGCCAGAAGCATGAGACAAAAAGTACTGGAAAGCAAAACCTAGAATTCAGTTTCTTTTATAAAGTAGCACATTACACAGAGCTCCTCAACTTCAGCGCTATTGAAATTTTGAGCAGGATAGTTCTTTGCCGCGACAGTCTGCCTTACATGTTGCAGGATGATTAACAGCATCCCTGGCCTGGACCCACCAGATGTAGGTAGCGACACCCTACACAGCTCTGGCAACCAAAAACTCTGCCAGGTATTGCCAAATATGCTCAGGGTACAAACTCACCCACAGGTGAGAACCACTAGTCTACAGAGACAAACCCAGTAGTAGTTCAATAATGCCAGAAAACAATTTGCTAAAGTGGAAAAGAAATACATAAGTATTATGTTTATATGCCAACTCCCATCTGTTTGTAGGATGCTTGGCATGGTTTTCCCATGCCTGCCTCCTCTGAATATCCCCTGCTTGTTTCACTCTGCTAATGCATTGTCCCCCACTGCCCCACGGACACCAGAGTGATCTCTCTAAAATACATATCTGATCGTGTTATACCCTCATGCTAAAAAAAAAAAAATTTTTTTTTTTTTAAATCACCAATTTCTCCCATTCTCTACCACAGGGTTTCTCAACCTGCACACGTCTGACATTGAAGGCCCGAGAATTCTTTGCTGAGGAGCTGCCCTACAGATCATAGGATGTTTAGCAGCATCCCTGGCTTCTCCCCCTCTAGATGCCAATAGCACCTCTTCGCATAGTAAACAGACTAATGTCCCACGGAAAATGTCCACACCCTCATCTCTGGAACCTGTGAATATGTTAGGCTACGTGGCAAAGGGGAATTAAGGCTGCAGAGGGAATTAAAGGTTGCTCATCAACTGACCTCAGAACAATGAGATATTCTGGATTATCCAGGTGAGTCCAATGTAATCACAAGGGTCCTTAAGAGAGAGAAAGGACTATGGAAGAGATGCAACAAGGCTGGCTTTGAATATGAAAGAAGGGGGCCACTGAAAAAGCAAAAGAAACAGATCCTAGAGCCTTCAGAACACAGTCCTGCCAACACCTTGCCTTTAGCCCTGTGAGATGCATTTCAGACTTCTGACCTCCAGAACTATAAGGTAATAAATTCATGTTGCTCTAAGCCACTAAGTATGTTATGGCAACAAGAGGAAATTAATATATCACCACCCCAAAACTGTCTTCAGACATTGCTAAATGTCCCCTGGGGATGAGGTCACCTCCAGGTTGAGAATCACTACCCCAAAAATGTCCAGTCCAAACTCCTGAGATGTGCACAGTGGAGCTCTTCATAAGGAGTGCTACCCAAACTTCTGAATATTATTATTCAATACACAGCGAGACATAGCGTATGCTCCAGGCATACCAAACTTCCAACTTCAAAAGCACTTTACACCCTTTCACCTCCCTGCAGATTTAATAACAAGAGGTGCCTTGGAGCGTGGGCCATGAGTTTTGGCCCTCCTGCCATTTGCATCCATGCCCATAGTTATTATCCCCCAAATACGTGCGTGATTTCTGGTCTCATTAGGTTACTATATAGACAGCCACTTGGTTGCTACATACAATAAGCCACATATGTCCTCACCTCCTCCTCCAACCCAGCGTTGCATTCGAGTGCCTCTAAGTCCTCTTCGTTGGACACTCTGACATCACCAACTCCTCTGTGCCTTTGCATGTCCACTCCTTTCTCTTTCACCAAGGAACCACCTCCCTTCTTCTTCTAAATGGCATGCACCCCTGAAGATCAAGTTCAAGTGTTCTCTGCACAGTGAAGCCTTCCAAAATTCTCCAAAGCACAATGAATCACCACCCTCCACCCCCCCCCCACACACACACACACAGAGCCCAGTCCCTCACTGTGTCGATCCTTCTGCACTGTACCTACTGGTCCACTCATCTGTCCTCCTCATTAGACTGTGAGCTCTTTAAGGGCCAACACCATATTTTAGCCTCTCTGCATTTCTGGTACCTAGAGAAATCTTGTGCTCAAGAAGTGCTTATGGCAAGAATGAAGAAAAGAAGTCATGGATAGAGAGAGATCGTGTTAATTATGGGTTCTCAAAGCTGGCAAGCTCCAAGTCAGCTATGAGCATAATCCTAGCTCTGATCCATAAGAATCAGGAGAATGCCAGGGTTGGAAGGAGACCTTACTCCTTTGAGATCAGAATCAGGAGTTGGGCTTCTAAGAACGCAAGTTGAGAAGCATGTACCAACTGGGTCATCATGCCCCATTTATCCCTTTGCCTTCTCTCTTTTTCTACTCAACAGATATTCTACCCAGCATGTCCATGAATCCATTTTTGTTAAAACAATCCTGAAACACATAGTAAGGAAATATTAATAGAGTCGTAGCTGACTTTAATACCTCCTGGTTTTAGGCCATAAAAATGGCCATTTGGGAGCTCTGAGTGAGCACAAGGCATAGAGCTGCAGTCATTTATGAGAGTCTTGGGAGTGGGAGCCATTTTATGAATAATTTAGTTTAAAACCAGAGAAGCTGCTCAAAGAACTAAGCAGAAATAAATGCGATCCATCACTGGCTAAACCTGAATGAGGGTGAATTCTCAGGTTTGGCTATGGATTCAACGGAAGAGAAACAGAATTGTTTAATGAACCGTAAGAGGCACGCATGACCCAAGAGAGGTCCACGTGCTTTTAGAAGGGGACAAAGGCCCCAGGGAAACTTTATGCCAGCTGAGAGCACTAACGTGGGCACTCACTCACTAGACAGCTAGCATGAGGTGCTTACGTTCAACTCACTGGTGCAGTGGTTCTCAACCGGGGCAATTTTGCCCCCCAGAGAACACTCAGCAGTGTCTGTAGACATTTGTCACTGTCACACTGGTGGAGAGGAGTGCTACTGGCATCTAGTGGGTAGAGGCCCAGGACACTACTAAACATCCTACGAGGCATCTAGCCACAACTGTCAACAGTGCAGAGGCTGAGAAACCCTGAGCCAGAGCAACCAGGAAAAGCAAAGCAACCCAAGTACCCCTCCAGAGCCCACCTGAAGTAACCTTGCAAGGTGTCCATTTGCTGAACTTTTGACATTATTGATAAAGAATCTCTTTTAGGAGAGAGGATCCAGCTTGTTTGCAAGTGAGAAGGAGAAGCAGTGCTCAACTGGATGAATTTCCTTGGTTTCTGAGATGGTTCCAAGGCCTTAAAACTTTGAAAGGTAACCTAGGCCATTAAATTCCAGACCCAGGGGTTAAATAGGATATCTGGGCCTCTACTAAACAAAACCAGCCTTGGACCTTCATTCCATCCTTTTACTCCATGTCTGCCTAGAGACTAAAGAAATTGTGTGTGCATGAGCACACACACACACGTGAACGTTTGATGAGAAAATGTTCTTTTGCTAGATGTCTATGTACTAACTTTTTTTTTCTTTTTTATGTACTAACTTTTAACCAGGGCAAAGAGGTGCAAGTCATGGTAGATGAGCTTGCCGACTGCCCAAATACTGCACAGAACAGTGAAAAGTCACCAGTATTGCTGCAGTTCAGATACTTGTCCATTGATTATGAGATTTCAGTGGATAAGAAGATAATTTCTAACCAGCCGTGATCATCTACAGTAGAATACCTTTTGGTCGTGACAGCAACAGCATCTGGATACTATATTCCAAGTATGTACAGTTGTTAAGAAAAGCAGAGACATTCTTAATGATGCAATTGGGTTTAAACGTGAACGTCAGTGGCTGTCTAATCCAAGAATTTGGCTTGCTTTTGCATTTCTCTCTCCTCTCAACTCACAGATTATTCTGGTAATGTGTGCTTCTGATATATAGCAGGAATCCAGCCCCTTCTAAAGACCAAGAGAAATTCAACATCTAGATTTTTTATCCTCTTCCTAATGCTGAGTTCCCTGGTTTGGAGAGAATCTCTTGTTCTCTACTTTTCTTTCTACTGCCTATCTTCCTCAGGAAGATAGGCAGAACAGTCAGCGATGTTTGTTAGTTTTTGTAATCCATATTCCCCACCCAACAGCAAATTACTTTGACATAATAACCAATATTTTATTAATATGTGATACTAATATTTCTGATTAATATTGTTGATTTTTCTAAGGCAGTCTATTAAAAGCCAAAATTTCATAGTTATCTCATGGTAACAGAGAGAGGTATGATCTTGGATGCTATTTTCAAACTATTTTTCTTGGTTGTGTTTCCTTTATTTAGTCCAAATCTCCAGCAATTACATGGTATTTCATTTCATTTCTGTAATTCTAACTGCACTTTAAAATATTTAATTACAACTGATGGAATCTCCCTTCCCTTATGGAAACAGATCCAAGGCAAATCTATAGAATTTGTGAACTGAAAGAGATTGGAAGTTAAACAACTACTATTTATTCTCTAACAGCATGCTGCCTTCCAAGAACCCATCGACCAGTTTCCCAAGAGCTCTATTCTCCATTCTTCTTAACCAGACAGCAAACATTTTAAAGGTACCAAATAGCTCCCTCTGAGTTCCCTATTTATTAAAGATTCCTGATTCACATATATTTCATTAACTAGTAGTTGCCCTTAGTGGAACTTGGGCATATTTCCATGATCTCTCATAGCCTGAGCAGAGATTCTCTTTCTCCTAGATTAAACTAGTACTCAGTACCACAGATTTCTGAAATTAGACCTTTAGGGAGAAGAAAAGATCAAAACTAGAGAATTCTAGTAGTCACTCCCCACACCACCCAAACACACACACCTACACACACACACACACACACACACACACACAAACAACAACACCCTCCAGAATGTTTCTGAATTCTCTGTAGACCAGATGGCAGACATATTTCAAAACACATTACATCCAATCCTTATAAGAGCATAGGAATTAGATCATTTGAGTTCTGAAAAATATCCACAGTGGATGAAGGGATAAGACGCCCTTAGAAATTGCCCACAGCACAAACAGGAAAGCAGAACATCAGCTCTCTGTGCAGCTCCCACCACTGCTCCAAAGTGGAGCCAAGAAGTCCTAACAAAACACACATGGGTGGCCAATAGGGACATCCCATTTCCAGGCACCATTTACCTGGCCAAAGAGGGACAGCGACACCATGGAAACCTCTCAATGGGTTCCTGGCATTGTAACCCTGATGGAATTAAACAACTGCCCAGCTGTCCAGCCTTGGGCCATGAGAATGTGCAGCACCAGACCCTACCTACCTCGGACTTCCACACAACGTAGGGATGGCTGTGGCTGTTGGGGGGTGACTGGAACTTCCTCTGCTGGAGCCACCTCCTGGGAGAAGTGAAGATGCCATTAGGGCCACCCCCGGAGGAGCAGAGGATGGCGCTCCGGCCACTGCCAGGCCCAGCCAGGACTGAAGGCAGGTCCCAGGCCATGCTCTTCTTGAGGCCGCTGCGACCCAGGGGGACCTCATAGTCAAAGTGGAAACTGCCAGAGGGCGACTTCTCCTGCGGGGTGCTTGGCATGGAGAAGGATGAGCAGAGGGGTCTAGGGGGCGGGAGTCGGTTGGCCCGGGGATGTGGGCCCCTAGGGGAGGACGCTGAGCGGGGTCCGAGACCCTCGGCTGGAGGCAGCGGGGAGCAGAGGGGGCCCCCGGTGGCCCCCCGCGAGCTGCCCTCCACTCCCGCCTCCCCCCCGCAGCCGCTGATCAGGGCCGGGTCCAAGCTGCGGGTCTGGCGCAGCTTTCTCTTGGAGAAGCCCTTGGCCGAGGCCGAGCCACCCGAGGCCGGCGAGGAGCAGGAGAAGACACTGTGGAGTAGGCTCTGCGCAGACATCCTGGCGTGACTGTGCCTGTGGGCCACCCACTTCCCGCTCTCGGTGGCGATTTGGAGCCGGGAAAGGAAGGGGGCTCAGGCTAGGCTGCCAGGCGGGGCTGGCCCAAGGCTGACCGAGGGCGGTGGAGGGCAGTGTCCGGCTCACGCGCCGCCGGCGCTCTCCAAGTGCCCCAGTGGGTGCAGAAGCAGAAGATCCATCACCAGCCTTCTAGGAAAAGAGGTCGGGTGGCCTCCTGTGGCCGCTAGAACCTTCGCCCAGAGCCCAAGTCTTGAAAGGGGTGAGAAAGAGGAGGAAGGTCAGGCGCTCTCTGAGTTCCCAGCTCCAGCCCGCCAAGCGCCACTCCCCCTTTCCAGCCAAGGCAGGAGACGCCGTGCTCCCGCTCGCTGGCTCTAGACAGCCTCGAAGTCTTGAGCAAGCTCCTCCTCGCGCCCTAAGGACGGTCCCGAAGGCTGGGGAGCAGGCCTCCTGGGCGTGCGCTCAGGGCGCGTCGGTCCGTTGCGCTCCCCGCGCTGCGAGAGGGACTTCCTCTGGCTCTGAAGTTTGGCGCCGGAGCTGCGCCTGGGCTGCACCGTCCTTGTGTCCTGGCCCCTGAAGCTGCGCGTCTGGCCTCCACTTGGCTGTTGTGCCCACTCCTCCGACTGGCTAGGTGCGAGAGTGTCTCCAAGCTCCAGGTTCCCTCTGGGTGCAAACCTTGCTACGAAGTGGGGACATAGACCACACTGTGCCTAGGGCCTCCCAAGAGCTGAGTGGCTACGGTGGGAGAGATTTCCTGGCTGCGCTCAGGGAGCTATGGAGAGAGCCCCAGGGGCGAGTGCTCAAGCCCCACTGGATAAGGGCTCTGGATATTCGCAGACCAGCTGTGGGCCCAGAGCTGGAGCGGAGCTGTCCCCGCACGCTCTAGCTGGAGGCAGAGGGAAGGGGGTGGGCGGGACGGGTAGGGCGGGAGGGAAGCCAGGTCTGGAGCTGGGGCGAAGCCAAGAGCAGGAGAAAGCAGAACGTGGAGTTTTCCGAGCGCCAAACCTGGAAGCCGGCTGCGAGAGCGCAGCTCGCTGCTGATACCCGGTGTCCAGGGGAGAAAACTAGTGAGGACGGAAGTTCGGACCTTCTCCCCGTTTCCCCTCCCCCAGATCGTGGGGGCGCCAGCTCCACTCACGTTTCTGGAAAGGAAAGGAAGTGTCAGATTGCACCCCACCCACTGGTGTCAGATGGGCAGCCCAGGACGGTTGCTCTAAAGTTGGAGTTAAATCTCCTGTCCTCCTTTTTCAACCCCCGACTGTCTTTTTTTTCTTTTTTTTTTTTTAAAGGACAGAGATTCAGTTCAAAAGCAGTGGCCGCAAATGAATGGGCTGGAGATGGGGACCTACTATGGAGGTGGGGGGAGTCCTGGCCCAGTAAGGGTCATGTGTGAATGTACTCGAGGAGGAGGGGTGAGTGGAGCTGGGCAGGAGGCAGGCGCCCAAAGCAGCGTCAGCCCAGAGGCTGAGGAGATGGGCGCTCACAAGTGATAGGTCTCCGGTTTGGCTCTGGGATGCCTCTGGGCGAAGCGCACAGCGGCCACATTCCTGGGAAGCTGGAGAAAGCTGGCGATGTCAATGTTCCTCACTTGGAAACGAGTCTGGAAGCAGCTTTCCCAGCTACTGTCAGACCCCTGGAATCTAAAAAGTGCAAAGCCTCGCCCGCCTCTTAGCGGGCTTTGTGATGTAACATTTAAGTTTTGCAACAACTTACAACCTCCTCAATAGGGGAGCAGAAAGAATGTTGGAAATGCCTGTGTACTTTATTTAACTATGCTTGCGTGTCCTCTTTTACCACTTCAGGGTGAAGAGAATTATATATGAATGTAAAGGTGACTTTCCTCTACCATTTCTTGTATTAAAGGAAAAAAAAACTTACAATGAATTTACAAATACAAGTGTTTGGCACAAACGTTCACCTTGCTGTGGGTATATAAGAATTGTCCGACTTTGATTTTGGAAGATTTCTTTTACTCCCTATAAAATTTTCAGGGGAAAAATTTGTCTTTTTCAAAAGTGTGTTTGATGTTCCACTTTTTTCAAAAGTGATGTTCGACTATCAAGGAAGGAGGCACCTCATGAAATCTAACAGAAGAATCCAATACCTCCACAAAGGGCTTCATTGGGCCCCCAGATCTCTGTTGCACAGGTTTTTGTAAATTTGGCGGGACAGACTGCATCCAGGGAGTTCCTTCTGGTAACTTTATGACCTATCTGCTGCCTGAAGACACAATGAGTTACAAATTTCCCAGGACTCTCACTGCTGTCAATCGCTTCGCACACTGAGACTTAAGTATTTTCATTGGCTGATGATTAGGTGTGTATGGAGAAGCACACAGCATTTAAAGTTGCTTACTTCCCTGCCTGACAACACACACCAAATTACATTTGGGGGATTGTTGACATTTGCTCTCTTCCTCCCTCAAACAAGTCCATTGGGAAGTAAAAGGAGGGTCTTGCCTGCCCTTTCCTTTCTCAACAATACCCTGTAACTTGTCACTAGTAATGAAAACACTGAATATCTCTACCATTCAGATACCATTGCATGGAATTGGTTATGCCTCACTGGATCTTGGCATTTGAAGTAGATGGTTAACAAAGTCATACTTCCCAGGACCTCTTATAACTCAAAGTGGCTGAGCAAATGTAATTTTTGGTTCATATATATTCTATTTCTCTAAACCCATATGATGACCATGGGATTGAAAATGCAACCCTGCCATGATTATGTAAGGCATGTAAGAATGCCCTCTAGATACAAAGTCGTACATTCCTGGTTATGGATGTTGAGAGCAAGTGAGCAGAAGGACTCTTCTACTGGTACTTGGGACTTGGGGCAGACACATCCAGTTAATTCATCATCTTGTTTCCAATGGGTCTTGACCCTCTATTAGCCTGAAGCTTGCCTCACTGTTGGGAACAATGAATAAATTGTTTTATATATTCATAAAATTAACTTTCGGCTCCTTTTTCAAACCCTGGTGTAAGCATGTGAGCTTTTAAAACATGGGGGAAATGTAGTGGTACTTCTGGAAAGAAAACATTCATAAGAAAATTATTTGGATTTTTAAAATATTTTTGAACTATTTTGATTTCCAACCTGACTGCTAGCTATTAGGTTTATTTTGCAGTCATTGTGGTCTGTGGCATATTTATTCATTCCTAGTTAAGGCATCCGATTTTACTCTTATTTGTTATATAATCCCTTTGATTATACAGACCCAACTCACATTGGCCTTTCTGATTGACTGCCATCTGGATTAAGGAAGATCTGGGTTTCATTTAACAATTTCAAAAATGGCTGGTCTTGTTACACTGATCCCCAGAATCTTTCTTACAATTCATCAGCCTGCTTCGTAAGCAATATAACCAGTAGTCTAGAAATAAAAGGCTTTTAAATATATATACTTTAAAAATCAGATCTGCAGGACTCCCTTTGCTCCGCATCGGGCTCTCTGATCAGCGGGGAGCCTGCTTCCCTCTCTCTCTCTGCCTGCCTCTCTGCCTACTTGTGATCTCTCTCCTCTCTGTCAAATAAATAAATAAACTCT
The DNA here is from genome assembly GCA_028534135.1 of Potos flavus. Taxonomy (NCBI): domain Eukaryota; kingdom Metazoa; phylum Chordata; class Mammalia; order Carnivora; family Procyonidae; genus Potos; species Potos flavus. Next base: position 96,895,258 of record CM052901.1, on the reverse strand, counting down.
TTTAAGCTACTTGAGAGCCTGATTGGAAGAAATGTGATCACATAAACCTTTTATTCAAAAGTCCCAAACTTAAAAAAACACACACCTTTATTGATAGTAAGCCCTTACATCTCAGCACCTGTTAAGGCAGTCTTATATGCATTCAGTATGTCCTCAAGTCTGCGCCCCTCTCTCCCTAGTTGTTAGCACCTCCACCAGCAACGAGACTCATACAAGTAGGAGAAACACAGCATCTAATCTACTTAAGAAACAGAGAAAGCTGTGGCACAGAAATGGCAAGTAACATGCCCATGATATGAGAGACTATGTTCCATTCATTTTTTTTTAGCCCTAGAATATTCTATAATGGCTGATACGAGATAGGCATTTATTAAAATGAAAAAATGAATGAATGAGAAATTACTGGAGCTAGAATTATTTTTTCCATCTGACATGCTGAGGTCACCCTTTATAATGTTACTGAGGTACCATCAAATTCATCCATTTTCAGCTCAGTTCATTTTAACTCAATTTAGCTAAATAGTGCTAAATTATATATACTTATTTAAAGTCTGCTTCAAGATTTGTCAGGAGACGAGGTGAGCACACACAGTTAAAACTAGCTTTAGGGATCTATTTCTTGATTTATTTGTTAATGCATCCCTTGAGACCACCAATTAAGAAATGAAAACTAAAAACTACAAGTCACTGATAAAAGAAATTGAAGAACACAAATAAATAGAAAGACATTCCAAGTTTATTGACTGGAAGAATCAACATTGTTTAGGTCCATCTTACCCGTAGTAATCTACACATTCAATGCAACCCCTATGAAAATCCCAACGGCATTCTTAACAGAACAAGAACAAATAATTCTAAAATTTGCATGAGGAACCACAGAAGATTCCAAGTAGCCAAAGTGATCTTTAGAAAGAATAACAAAGCCAGCGGTATCACACTCCCTGATGTCAAACTATACTACAAAGCTATAGTAATCAAAACAGTTTGATATTGGCATAAAAAAAAAGATATATGGATCAATGGAACAGAATAGAGAGCCCCCAAATAAGCCCACACATTTATGGTCATTAATTTACTACAAAAGAGACAAGACTATGCAATAGGGAAAGGACAGTGTCTTCAATAAATGGTGGTGGGAACACTGGACAGCCACATGCAAGAGAATGAAACTAGACCACTATCTTACACTATACACAAAAATTAACTCCAAATGGATTAAAGACTTGAATCTTTAAGACCTGAAACCGGAAAATTCCTAAGAGAAAACATAGGTGGTAAACTGCTTGACATCAGTCTTGGTGATTTTTTTTTTTTTTTTTTTTTGGATCTGACTCCAAAGGCAAGGGAAACAAAAGCAAAAATGAACAAATGGGACTACATGAAACCAAAAAGCTTCTGCACAGCAAAGGAAATCATCAACAAAGCAAAAAGGCAACCTACTGAATAGAGGAAGATTTCTGCAAATCATACAACCAATAAGGGGTTAATATCTCAAATATATAAAGAACTTCTACAACTTAACAACAACAAAAACAAGCAACCCAATTAAAAATAGGCAGAGGACCTGAACAGATATTTTTCCAAAGAAGACATACAGATGGCCAACAAGCACATGAAAAGATGTTCAATATCACTAATTATCAGAGAAATGCAAATCAAAAATCACAATGAGACATCACCTTACACCCGTTAGAATGGCTATTATCAAAAAGATAAGAAATAACAAGTGTTGGTGAGGATGTGGAGAAAAGGGAATCCTCTCACACTGTGCGTGAAAATGCAAACTAGTGCAGCCACTGTGGAAGACCATTTAGGGGTTCTGCAAAAAACTGAAAATAGAATTACCATATGATCCAGCCATTCTAAGTTTGGGTATTCATCTGAAGAATACAAAAACATGAATTCAAAAAGATATATGCAGCCCTACGTTTATTGCAGCATTATTTACGATAGCCAAGATATGGAAACCACCTAAGTGTCCAATGATGGATGAATGGATAAAAATGTCACACACACACACACACACACACACACACACACACACACAAGAATACTACTCAACCATGAAAAAAAAGGGAAAGCTTACCGTTTATGACAACATGGATGGATCTTAAGAGCATTATGCCAAGTGAAATAAGTCAGATGAAGAAAGACAAACACTGTAAGATTTTACTTATATGTAGAATCTAAAAAAACAAAACAAACTCATAAACACAGAGAATGGACTGGTGGTTGCCAGAGGGGAGGGGGTTAGAGCATGGGCTAAATGGGTGAAGGGGCTGAATTGCATCGAATTGCATGGTGGTGATGATATCTAGACTTCTAGTGGTATTCACTCTGTAGTGTAGGCAAATATCGAATTATAATGCTGTATACCTGAAACATAAAATGTTATATATCAATTTTACCTCAGTAAAACAAAAAGAGAGTGTATTTTCTAAAATATATATTGGCTATAACAAAGAGGTTATTTTGTGCATTTTTAACTTAGTGGAGAAATCGTTACAATGATGATGAGATTACTTATTTTCAGTCAGAATATTGCTTGAAAAAAGAGCTTCCAAAAGAGAGTCATAAGATTTTCAGATGATTGACCAGATCCAGAGGGTAAGACTTCTAAGGAGAAGCCAGATGGATTTATTATTACCAATTTTCAGCAAGATGAAGTATTTGTTTTCACAGATTGCTTTAGTGTCCTGGTTTGACATTTACTATTGTTTTAAAAGGCAAATTAAAAACACTGGAAATGAGAGGGCCAGATAAAATAAAACCCCAAAGTACCCTGGAGGGACAAAGTAATTGATAAAGGTGACCTAGAGCCCCCTTCTTCAGCCCTAGACAGCCCAGGGCCCCAAGGACTATTTGGTTGGTGCCTCGCTTTATTTGAAAAGGTTTAATCCCGGCCAACCAGCTTCTTTCTCTTCTAGGAGCTCAAATTATTAGTCTAAGGCAGAACATCATCAACTTTTTAAGGAAGGCATTGAACTCAATGGGACTTTATCTGATAAGATCGAAAGCCAAACGAAAGTAATATTTTTTTCGGTCAGCTTTTATGTTCTCTTGCTAAAAGGAAATGAAAGTTCTCCCAATATTCAGCCCCTTTTCTGTGACAACCACAGGACACCTTGGAAATACTAATTTTCACACACCACCTTTCTAAACAGAGAAACTTTGCCACAGATCTTTTGACTAACCTGACTCAAATTAGATAGCTTTTAGTCAGTGGGCTTGAACCTCCAATTTCGAGTCAAGCATCCCTTGAGATGTTTCACCCCACAATGGATGATTATGGCTTTATCTCTCCAGTCAGTCAACAAACATTTAGCGAGCAACTGCTTACACACTGGAAATTCTCCTCTGTGCTGGACACAGCAGTAAACAAGAAAGAATGTGTCCCTGCCTTCAAAGAGCTTACCAAATTGTAAAGGGAGGCACATGACAAATACGTAAACAAGTTAATATATCATTTTAAGAAATAATATGTGCTACGTAGAGTAGAAAACAGAGGGACTAGTGGGTTGCTTTAGCTACAGTGAAAAAAGACCTTCCTGAGGAGGTGGTAACAGATTTGATTTCTATTTGTCTGTAGAGAACTCAAACCAAGACAGATCCAAAAGGCAAAGGGTGGTGACACTAAATACCCTGGGCAACCAAGGCAAATGTGAAGGGTGAGTCTTAATGACCCTGGAATGTTCCCAAAGGCCTGCTTCATTGTCCTTGTGAGAAAAGCAAAGTCCGGCTTCTCTTAAGAGACCTGTTAAGAGGCTTTAAATAATCACTTGCCTTGGGGCTCTTACCTTTAGGAGGCCAGGTGTTCTAATTCAACCCACAGATCTATAATCTCTCTGAAAAGATAGTACTTCGGTGATTTAAAAAAAAAGAAGAACAACAAGAAGAAGAAGTCATCGTCTTTGTAAAAATACTTCACTTCCACGCGAAATATAGTTTCCAGAACTAAATATAGTTTTGGCACTCATGCCATTGGCTGACTTCCCTGCATTACATTTGCCTTTAAGGGCATGTTCACTTTCTAGTTCTCATGCTTTCAGACACGGCTGTCAGTCGGGTTCACAGCCCTGCAGGGGCAGTGTTTCAATGACCTCCCATGTTTTCATTAATTCTTAAAAAACCTTATACAAACATATCTGCTCATGTTAGGCTTTGCAAACCTTTGCCCTTGTGCTCTTTTTCTCTTTCACAAAATCCTAAGTTTGGTGCTTAGACTAATTTGACCTCAAAATATATCATCTTTTAAATAAATATAAGACGTGACGAGAGCCAGAAACTGGTGCTGAAATGGAAGTCAGGATCCTCTCCAGTTTTCTGAGGCCAGGTCAACAGAGCTACAATTCTCCCAACAGCTCCAGGGGAAAATAAAACAGTCTATTTTGGGGGAAGGAAGATAAACATTCAAGGGAATTATCTATTTTGGGGGGAATCCACGACAGAGATCTCACTGAGTGTTACCTGAATTCGTTATCTGCCCAAATCTTCTGAGGTATTTTCTGGACTGTTTCATCCTGGGCTTTGAAGATCAGCCCCAATGTTATGATTTCTTGGTCATAACATCCATGGGAACTCAAATGATCAGCAGTAAATGGACTCATTTAACAGGACTCCACGATTAAAGGAACTGCTCCTGACTCCCAACTGACCATGGTACTTCGGTCAATCTTCTAAACGCTTGCAGCCCCTTAGCTTGCTAGTCTACTGGTGAAGAAGGTGATAGAAGTCCGTTGACATGTCAGGCATCTCACTTCATTCACTTGACCACCGTGACTGAGCACTGTGTGAAAATCAGTGCCAGTGCTGTAGTAATGGAATCGGTTTTTAAAAGAAAATAAACATGTGTCTTACAAAGCAAAGCTTAAACATATAACTTTCATTATTTGTTAGGCTTTGAAGGGAAATTTGTAGAACACCATTTCTAAGCCATTTGCTTCATTATTTCCACAGAAACCGCAAGGGGAATTAAGTAGGAGAGCTGAGCAGTTATAGGAATAACTCACATGGAAAAATAGCAGCTTTTTAATGAATGTCCTGAGTATTGCAGCACTGTAGAGACGATGGAAGAATGCTTTTTAAAAGTGGGGCTGAAAAAAAAAAAAAGTGGGGCTGAACTGAGCAAGATTAATTAAGATACTGGCTCTTGGATGCCTATCAGTGAAGTCATGCTAGGGCCATGCTAGGGCTAGGTTTTTCAGCCTAATTATCTATGAGATTCAGAGAAAAACTCAGAATTCCCAGAAAGATCACTGTTTAGAATAAACGCTGGGTGCTGAGACGAGGGCTGTTAGGAATAGAAACACGGGAAGAGAGGGAAATAAATACGGTGGTGGGTCAGAAATTGCAGGCTGACAGGTTGCAAAGGGGTCTGCACCCTCTCAGGAGGGGTACAGAGGGGAGCAACGAGAGATGACAAATGAGAAAGCTCTCTCAGTTCCCCCTTACAAGCATTACTGGCTGCTGAACACCGCAACGCTAAGCAGTCTGCATTATTGTCTTCTTCAAGGGCCACCACCCAGCGAATCAGACAAGTAGCAAAAGCAAATCCGAGAGGCAACAGAGTAAAGGCTGAAGAGCATGGATGCTGAAATCAGAGCCAGCTCTGAATTCAGGCTCTGCTCCCTACCAGCTCTGTGCCTCCATCTCCTCCGCTGAAAAAATGGGACAATAGCCATCTTTGCTCCCAGGCTACTATGAGAAGTCAGTGAGTTAATACTTGCAAAATGCTTAGAACTCTGCCTGACACACAGCGAACACTCAATAATGAGTTTTTGAACTAGTAAGTACAATTACACCTAAAACGCTTTATTCTGTGTTTTGGTAGGTTTATCAGCTGATAGAAAATGGGCAGTATTTTTGGTTGCTCATAATTCATACTTCAATTTATTTCTTTCCAAGAGTATCTGTTTATAAAGAGCACCTTGTTATAATATTGCCATTTTTTTTACGATTTTTACTGTTCTGGAAAAATTCTCTAACAGAAATTTCCACCAAAATTTTTTTTTTTCTGAAATGAAACTGGTCTTCAGAAAGTTGATTAATTCCATGATGGCCACCTAATATTTTTTTTCCTGAATAGCATGTACACACAATGCATTATAGGTACTGAGGATTTTTTCTTCTCTGCGAACTGCCTTGACTTTCTTTCACACTGGGGCTTTCAAAGAATCCATTTGTGATTTTATGGAAACTTTTCTAATGAATGGTGCTGCTTTTGAAGTTGAATACACTCATTCTGTGGAAAATATAAGTAACACTTGGCATGGAGAAGAGCAGGAAAATTCTGAGAAGTAAACCAAAATATTTATATATTGGTCCACAAAAGATGTGCACCAGTGATCTTAGAATATATAGGAAAATGAGTTTTGCCCTCAATGCTAAGACCTACATCCATTTGCAACAACAACATAAAAGATGCCATAAGCTTTCCCTTTGTTACTGGGTCACCACAAGAATGTGAGTTGGGTGAACTGAGTGTGTTCTCAGCACTACCTTTAGCTTCTAGTCCGGTGGTCCTTGTTGGAGCCAGACTTCTCTCGTTAACTCAAAACTGTTTTGGCAAAATGTAAAAAAGCTGTCTTACTATTCTTCATATGTCAGAAAAGATAGTTTCAAGTTAATACCACTCTTTGAATTTATTCTGTTTCTTACACTATTTTGCTTTTATCTAGTTGCCTGGCATTCTTGCACATTCAATTTGAATATTCTGTAAATGATTTACATTTGATGAATTTTATTTCCTCCAACATATTCTAATGCCAATTTTCTCCCAAAGAAGGTAGTTTGAATGCAAGTATACTAAATTTCAGCCAAGGAACTGAACAAAATAATTGTTTCACTATAATCATTTCTTATAGATTTAATTCTAGGCTACTGGTTAATTTAAAGGAAAAAGTAAGAACAGATTTCTTTTCTAAATAATAATCTATAATGTGTCCCAATTATTTTTATGAATATACATGTATACACAGACACAGACACATACATGTATACATATAGACATATATATGCACGTGTATACACATAGACGTTACAGATATGCCTACCTAGCTTTCTTTCATATATAATATTTCCATAATGGTTGGCAACGTGAAGTTAATTCTCTTCCGTGAATTACGCTGGGAAATTTGAACACAGGGACTTTAAAAATTCCTCCTCAGCTATCAACAAGATAAATAGGGGTGCCTGGGTGGCTCAGTCATTAAGCATCTGCCTTCAGTTCAGGTCATAATCCTAGGATCCTGGGATCAAGTCCTGCATTGGGCTCCCTGCTCAACAGGGAGTCTACTTCTCCCTCTCCCTCTCCCCCTCCCCCCATGCTCGTACTCTCTCTCTCTCTCTCAAATAAATAAAATCTTTAAAATAAAAAAATTAAAAACCAAGATAAATATCAGGTGATCAAGTCCAAAGGCCAAAAGATACTAAAACAGGTTACAAATAAAATTGCTCATTAAACTACCATTTCCCCCATTAAGCACACCATACTTCAGCATATTACATTATAGAAACTATAAAGTGTGCTTGGAAAGCTGGTATAAACAATGCTGAAGAAAGCAAGTGAAGATGTATCTGCTAGCCAAATGCCCTTACTCCTAAGGTGAATTTCCCTGCTGGGAGTTAGTGCACACTCACGGTTAAAAATGCATTTTTCTCCAGGCAATTATATCCCACTTGTGTGCCTGTGGCCAAGAATCTGGTGCATGCAACTTAAGAAGCAAGTCACACAGGTTCTGGACACCAAGTTCCCTAGCAACACTCTTCCAAGGACACAATAAGTAGCCTTCCTTTGCTCACAGGAGGTCACACTTGTGCCAATCATTACTAACTTGCTCCTGACCAAGCTCTCCATTCTCTTTTTTTCTTTGTAGAATTCATTCCAATCGTCCCACCTTAGTTCGGGCTGTTATACCAAGTACCGTAGACTGGGTGGCTTCTAAACAACAGAAATTTCTTTCTCGCAGTTCTGGAGGCTGAAAATTCAAGATTGTGATGCCAGCACAGTCACATCTGGTGACAGCCCTCTTCCAGATTGCAGATGGCTGTCTTCTCGTTGTACCCTCAATGGCAGAAAGAATCAAGTGTGCATTCTGAAGTCTCTTTTACAAGGGCACAAATCCCAATCATGAAGGTCCTCCTGATACCACTGCAATGGCAGTGGGTGGCGGGGAGTGGGGGGGGGGGAAGGGTAAGATTTCAACATACGAATGAGGGCGAACACATTCAGTCCACTGAAGTTCTAAACCACACCTTCAGGGTGCAAGTGGATTGATTTGGACCTTGAATTTTGACTAAAGGTATTCCATTGTTTCTACTTTCAGTGGGGCCCTTTGACCACTCCTCAGTGCATATAGCAACAGTTGCATTCTAGGGAATACAACCACCAATGAGAATTACAGATGTTACATAAAACTATATTTTCTTTCTGCCAATGGCTGGAAATGTATGAGCAAATACTTTTCCTCTACAACTATTTTTTCTAATTTTAGAAAATAAAAATAGAATACATTTTGCCCATCTTGCTTCTGGCACAGTAAGAAAAGATCTAAGCTTCATAATATAAGTTATTTTGACAACGATCTCAAGTCTACAATCGGGGGGGAAAAAACAGTAACCCCAAAGGAATGGCAGGGAAGTAAGGGATCAACCTAAAGAACGTGCTTAGGAATCTCAGGATTTTCAGAGAGGAGCGTGAGTCACTTAAAATGCAACTGATGGGGGAGGTATGCTATTTATCTAGAACTTACAAGGCCTGGTCTACACAAAAAAACATATCTCCCCTAGCAAAAGGAGAACTAAATCCCCCCTAGCTATGCAGTGAGTAATTTAAACCATTTTGAAGTTTTAAAAAATGCAGTATTTCCTTTCATGTGGTTGCACAAAAATTTGAACTTAGTGAAGACTCGGCGTGTTAATTAGGCACATTCCTGAATTTAAGTGAAATAAAAACATCAAAGACAGAATGAGAAGGAAAACACCAAGAGAGCACATTTGACACTCGTGTACAATATGGTAGACCAAAACAAAACTCTGAAAACCATTTGCAAGACTCGCCATGTCGGTCAGCAGTTAAAGAACTGAACAAGCAAGTTAGCTTAGCATATATGAGAATTTTCGAACCAGAAGTTATCTTGGACCCAGGATGACCCATCTTCCCTCAGTCACTGAGGAAACTGAGGCCACATCAAGTCACCTGAGCTGGGTTTAGACACTCTGTAGGTAGGGTTCTGGTCTACATGATCTGCTTATCTGTAAGTGGAGTGCCCAAGACTGACCTGCTGGGTCACCTTTCCCCTGGTGTCCAAATAAAGTAATTCATGTCCTCCACTTCACACTTCCTCCCTCCAGCACTCTCCAGTTTTCAGGATTTCTGGCTGTGTCTACACTATGGTGGACAATGTGGCAGATGCCTGAACTCCTGATCCCTACTATCCTCAGTGACTCTCCAGGCTTCTTGCTACCTTGGTCTTCAAACTACTTTGCCCTGGGTTGGATACACAGAGTCTCTTCTTCACTGTCAAGGTGTGACTCAAAGAAGTGTGTGTTGCGTAGCAAAGTCTACCAGAGATTGAAAAATGGGGAGAGGAATGGCCACATAGTGCCAGTAATCGCTTAGCACTGGGCACCCACACTCTCCTGGCTTTCCTCTAGCTATAGCTATTACAGAGAAAGCTAGTATTGACTCTCTTTCCAGAGGCCTCAGCCTCTCTCCTCTGGCCCCAGTTCTAAGACTTCACATCTCTTTCTTTCAGGGTACAGAGCAGGCAACTCCATCCTCTCAAACGCCTAATGTGTGACTAGGTCCAGGCATAGAGCTTTGCAGATCCTAAAGACCCATTCAGTGTTTTCCTAAACCAAAGAGAAGTTATTTTCTTGAGGTTTGTCTCTTAGCATGCATACATGACTCCAATTTTAAAACAAAGCACCATTCTTTCTTAGGTTGTGGCCGTATTAAACAAAATAAAAATCAGGCACATCAAAATCATCAATCCACAGGCCCTCTGCTCAACTTGCAGAGCCACAAGTGGCTTACAAACTAATTTTGTCTCCTGAATACCTCTCCAACCCATCTCCCATGCCCTCCTCTGCATCACCACTACCACTGCTGTGGACGAGGCCCTCACCACATTACCCTTGACTCTGACCATCACCTCCTAAACTTGTCACCCTGACACCAGCCTCCTCCTCTTCCAGTTGCATTCACCGGGCCATCAAAGTTTTGTCTCAAAAATTCAAACTTTATCAGGTCACCCTCCCAGTCAAGCACCACAATGACCGTCACCAGCTTTCAGGAGCACGTGCGGTCTTGCTTCGACACAGTCTAGCCCTAACTTAGCACTCCATCCTCACACACTTCCATTCTCCTAATGACAACGCCTGGCTGCTATTAAAACACACCTTCCCTTTTCACACCTTGGTATCTTAAAGGTTTTTCCTTTTTAGAATGTGACCTATAACCTCTTAAAACTATCTAACACACCTGCTTCAAGAATAAAGGCCCATAAAGAAAAAAAAAAGGCATGAAGGGCTCCATGCTGGGCGTGGAGCCTACTTAAAAAAAAAAAAAAAAAAAAGAATCAATGCCCAGCCTGAACATCACTTTTATGAAGTCTCCCTCTTGGTTCTCCTCATCTTCAGTACGAGCCTTCATTATTGCATTTTCCATGTTGTTAACAGAAGCGATTTCCCCACTAGACTATGAAGTAAAAAGGAACACTTGCTTCAATTCAACTCAGCTTTCTACTGCTTAGCACAATACTTAGCTCTGAGTAGGTAGATATTTAAGGCACTGTGTTAAGGATTTTAAATTAATTTCAACTTAAATTTCTGGAAAATAATGGAAGAGAGAGGACCCTAACTTATTTCATTCAAACCAATGACAATGTTTCCTGGATAAAGTTGATAAAATTGACTCTATGAAGAAAAATAATTTGTACTGCTATCTCAAACAATTGTGTAAAAGTAACCTCAGAATGAATTAAAACCCCCAAAAATGAAAGTCTCCCATCGAAAACAAAGTAGTGAACAGAAGCAATGAACTAGAAGTGCATAAAAATGGTAGATCTTAAAACCATAGTTAAGTAAAATATAAGCAACAGAATCAGACTGAGAATACAACAGCATTTATGGAAATTAAAATCATAAATATAAAAATACAAAACAACAACGAATATTTTCCCAGGACTCTTTCTTTTTCAAAGACATATACTAATCATGATTGGGTGCATGCCCTAAGGCATGGTACAGAATGAAGAAGAAAATTAACGAAATAAGACAGAAGAAAGACATTGCCTGCTCTGAGAGAGGATTTTTTCAACGTAGAGACCCTGTTGGCCCTTGAACAACACAGGTTTGAACTGCGTGGGTCCACTTACATGGAGTTTTTTCAATATACTACAGTACGTTAAATATCTCTTCTCTTCCTTATGATTTTCTTAGTACAGTATATAATACATAAACATACAAAATATGTGTTAATCGACTATTTGTGTTATCATTAAGGCTTCTAGTCAACAGCAGGATATCAAGAGTTACATTTTTGACTATGTAGAGGGGTCAGAGCCCCTAACCCCTGCATTGTTCAAAGGTCAACTGTAGACTGAGCCTATTAAAATGGTGTGGTGTGAGAGGAAAATAGACAGGAAAAATAAAAATTTTTACATGGGTAAGGTACAGGATAATCTATTATGCACTGAGCAATATAAGTAACTCAGTTGTGGCTCTAAGGTTTAAATAATGAAATTAAAAGCTTACACAAATGCGAGAGAATATTCAGTTCGGTATCATGAAACTGAGTGTGTAGGACAGCAGAGCATCTGTCTTCAAGGTGTGATGTCACATTCTGGCATCTGAAAATCAGCTGGTGGCTCCTTTCTGAAAGCAGTGATGTAGAACAGGCCAGGAGCTGACAGAAGATTCAAGTTCCTGCTGTGTCTGGAACTTGCTAGGTGATCCCAACAGACCACTCACTATTCCTGGGCTGCTTCCTTATCAGAATGACACAGATAACAATACTCATGCCTCGTCAGAGGGGGTGAGAGACAGCAAGCAGAAGGGACTGCACCTTACAAATGACTCATTTCCTTCCAGATATTAAAGACATTAAACAGAGGGGAATCCAGCTCCCAGGTAAACAGTGCCTGCTCCCCATTATCAGAAGCCTGCGGCCATTGCATTGAAATTCAGGAGGGAGTATAAGTGCTAAGGAACAGAAGTGGCCCAACCATTAAACCCACCTAACTGTTGTCTGTTAGCTTGTGTCTTGGAATCTGTTGAGGATCACTTAGCCATCTGTGTGTCTTTGGAGGATCTTCCAGATTCTACGGATCTATGGTCAATATGACCCAGACCTCAACTAATGGACACCCTTGGCCCCCATTTCATCTCTGAAGAACAGGGTTAGATGGAGGTCACATGATAACAGCCTGAGGCCTACATTTCAAGGACCTGAGGACAAGACAGTTCCCATGCAAGAAGACTGACTTCGAAATTTCCTTCCTGTTTTAATTGAATAGAAACCATTAACTGCACTTGTAGGACCAAATGCAAAGTTCACCTGTTTCACTCATCTGCCAACATAAACAAGGAAAATCCTCATTCTTTCATACAAAACAGCGATCTGGATTTATTAAATATTATTAATTCTTTCGACACAATTTATAGTTAGAATATCTTACAATTTCGACTGAAGGCAAATATTTATAAAATGTGGGAAATTAATTTTTAAGAGAATCCCCAAATTACTTATATTTGGACAAAAAGAATAACTTTTTTACCATTAATAATTGAATCTTCTGTGTTAAAGACATGAACTCTTCCAGAAGTAAACTGAAGACAACTTAAACTAAAGTCTTTTCATGAGCTACCACTGCCTATGGCCTATTCTGTAGTTTTTTCCTGGGAACTTGGCACTGTTTTTACACCATACCTTACTCAGCTATATAACATGCTGTCGGACAGGTGAGTGACCAGTGAGAAAAGTCTTGAAGGAAAGAGAACATTGACTGTTGAAGTTACTCACAAGACTTACAGTCTAAGAGTGGGCCTAGAACTCAAGACTCTGGATCTCAGAAACCTGGGTTGATCCCGACTTCTAGGGAAAATGGCGGAATAAGAGGAAGCTAAGCTTCCTCTTACCTAAGCTCACCTCATCCCATGGATACAACTAGATAATACCCACATTGGTGTAAATAACCCAGAAAATGACCTGAAGACTGGCGGAACAAACTCCACAGTTAAATGTAGAGAAGGGGCCACATCAAAGATGGTAGGAAGGGTGGAGATGTGGTGAGGAGTTAAACAGACCCACAGGGCTGTCTGTGGGAGGGAGGAAGGGATGTCACAGGCATGGAGAAGGGAAAGAAACAGACTCACACCAGGGAGCCCACAAAGGGAGGATGAATCCACATAACTTTGGCTTTAAAAACTAGAGGGGCCAAATTTCACAAGTTCTTATGATCAGCAGGACTTAACACCTGAAACTTTAAAACTCAGCAGGCTTGGCTCTGGGAGAGCCAGGAGGGTGAGAGGAAACACTCTGCCCCCTTAAAGTGACAGTACAACAAACAGCCCTACAGAGATAGAGCATAGAAGCAGCAGTTTGGAAAATGCATGGGGTATATGGGAGAGAGAGTCATTTACTAAATCTCACGGTGTGTGCTGGAGGGGTATGGATCATTGGGCAACTTCTCCATAAAAAAGGAGATGGCAGGTGCCTTTCCCTCCCCGGTCCGCCAGCATAAATACATGAGCACCTACAGAAACCAGCATGTTGTTGACACTAACTTGGGAGGGACACCTGGCTGGCTCAGTCAGTAGAGCATGTGACTCTTTGATCTTGTGGTCATGAGTTCAGGCCCCACAGTGGGCATGGAGCCAACTTTAAAAAATACACTAGAGAAGATGAATATACTGGAGAAATCAGGAGAATGGATCAGCAACATGGAGGACAGAGTAAACGGAAAGTAATCAAGCTGAACATGAGAGAAAAAAATAATAATACAAAATGAATACAGACTTAGTTAACTCAGTGACGCCATCAAGAGTAATGACATTTGCATTATACAGATCTCAGAAGAAGAAAAGAGAGAAAGGGGGCAGAAAGCTTATTGGAAGAAGTAACAGTTAAAAACTTCCCAAATCTGGGGAAGGAAATAAACCCAGATCCAGGAGGGAGAGAGGGCCCCAAAACAAAATCAACCCAAGGAGATCCACACCAAGACACACAATAACTAAAATAGCAAAAAGTAGTGATAAAGAGAGAATTTTAAAAAGCAGCAAGAGAAAAGAAAACAGTTACATATGAAGGAAACATCATAAGGCTATCAGCTGATTGTTCAGCAGAAACTTTGCGGGCCAGAAGAGAGTGGCATGATATAGTCAGAGTGCTGAAAGGAAAAAACCTGCAGCCAAGAATACTCTATCCAGTAAGGCTATCATTCAGAATAGAGAGAGAGTTTCCCAGACAAACAAAAGTTAAGGGAATTCATGACCACTAAACCATCCCTACAAGAGATGTTAAAGGAGACTCTTCGAGTGAAAAGGAAAGACCACAAGTAGGAGTAAGAAAAGTAAGAAGCACAAAAGCAAGAAAAACAAATATATCTATAAAAATCAGTCAAAGGACTCACAAAATAAAAGGATGTAAAGTATGACACTATATACCTAAAACATGGGAGGAGAGAAGTGTAAAGAATGGGTTCAAACTTAAGTGATCATCAACTTAATACAGACTGCTATATGCAGAAGATGTTATATACAAACCTAATGGTAACCACAAATCAAAAACCAGTAATACATATGCAAAAATAAAGAAAAAGGAATCCAGGTACATCACTAAAGAAAACCAACATGCTGTGAGAGAAGAGAGCAAGAGAAGAAAGAAACAGAGAAGAACTACAAAAACAACAATAAAACAAGTAACAAAATGATAATACATACCTACCAACGATTAAATTGAATGTAAATGGATAAAATGCTCCAATCAAAAGACATAAAGTGATGTAATGAATAAAAATGCGAGATCCGTCTATATGCTGCCTACAAGAGACTCATTTCAGACCTAAAGACACATGCAGATTGAAAGTGAAGGGATGGAGGGCACCAGGGTGGCTCAGTTGGTTAAGCACCTGCCTTTAGTTTGGATCGTGGTCTCAGGGTCCTGCGATGGAGGCCCCCATAGGGTTCCCTGCTCAGCGAGGGGTCTGCTTCTCCCTCTCCCTCTGTCCCTCACCTCTGCTCATTTGTGCTCTCAATCAAATAAATAAATAAAATTAAAAAAAAAAAAAGAAAGCGAAGGGATGGAAAAGCCCTTATGCAAATAGAAGTGAAAAGAAAGCCAGGGTAGCAATACATATATCAGACAAAACAGACATTAAAACACACTGTAAAGGGTGCCTGGGTGGCTCAGTCAGTTAAGTGTCTGCCTTCAGCTCAGGTCATGATCCCAGGGTCCTGGGATTGAGCCCCACATTGGGCTCCCTCCTCAGGGGGGAGTCTGTTTCTCCCTCTCCCTCTATGCTCTCTCTTCCTCTCTTGTTCTCTCTCAAACAAATAAATAAAATCTTTAAAAATAATTCCAGACTTTGGGCTAAAATGAAAGAGTGGTGCTCTCTGTAGCAGCAGGTAAGGGATAAGTTGCAAAGAGCTTATTCATGGCCTCCTACACTGTTGGTGGGAATGCAAGCTGGTGCAGCCACTCTGGAAAACAATATGGAGGTTCCTCAAAAAGTTGAAAATAGAGCTACCCTATGACCCAGCAATCACACTACTGGGTATTTACCCTAAAGATACAAACCTAGTGATCCGAAGGGGCACGTGCACCCGAATGTTTATAGCGGCAATGTCCACAATAGCCAAACTATGGAAAGAAGCTAGATGTCCATCAACAGATGAATGGATAAAGAAGATGTGGTATATATATATACAATGGAATACTATGCAGCCACCAAGAGAAACAAAATCCTGCCATTTGCAACGATGTGGATGGAACTAGAGGGTATTATGTTAAGCGAAATAAGCAATCAGAGAAAGACAGTTATCATATGATCTCTCTGATATGAGGAATTCAAGAGACAGGGAGGGGGGTCGTGGGAGGGGGTAGGGAGGGAAAAAATGAAACAAGATGGGACCAGGAAGGGAGACAAACCATGAGAGACTCAATCTCAGGAAACAAACTGAGGGTTGCTGGAGGGGAGGGCAAGTGGGAAGGATGGGGTGGCTGGGTGATGGACATTGAGGAGGGTATGTGCTACAGTGAGTGCTGTGAATTGTGTAAGACTGATGATTCACAGACCTGTACCCCTGAAGCAAATAATACATTATATGTTAATAAAATAAAAATAAAAATAAAAAAAAGAGCTTGTTCATGGGATGCCTGGGTGGCTCAGTCAATTAAGCATCTACCTTCAGCTCAGGTCATGATCCCAGGGGCCTGGGAATGAGTCTTGCATCGGACTGTTTCCTCAGCAGTGAGCCTGCTTCTCCCTCTGCCTGCTCTGCCTGCAGCTCCCCCTGCTTGTGCTCTCTCTCTCTCTCTGACAAATAAATAAAATCTTAAAAAAAATTAAAAGAGCTTGTTCATATTTTGTCAGTGAGTGTGTGTGTACTGTGATGAGTTCAACATTGTTCACATGATGATAAAGCAAGCAAAGAGGAGGGGGCTAGCAAGAGAAGAGAAGTAACTTTATCTTTGCCCTATTGAGCAGCTTTTTGAAACCTGAGTCATCGGTTTGGGGCTATCCCGTGGGAAATGGCCAGGAAGTGATAAACAAAATAAATGATGGAATCCAAATGGAAAAACACTGCTCTGTGAGCTATTGGCTGCACAAAGAGGAAAATGAGATAGAAATGTTTATCCTACCAACATGCATACAGTGCTTAGACAGATTGGTTTCCAGACTGAATGTACAGTTATGTGATGTTCTGTTCATTTTTTTCTATGCATAAGCCTCATGATGTCATAAACTTAATAAATCTGCTACTTTCTATTTACACAGGCATGGTCCAATGGCAGAAGGGATTTTTGTACTGGAAAGGAACAGTACTAACATAAATTGAACTAGAGAAATCTAACAGCTCTAGTACCACTGATGTTAATTACTTGCTTACCATCAGTTATAAGGAAAACTAAATCCCCAGTTCCCAGCTTATTCAATTCAACTCATCAGCAAGATGTCACCCTAATCTGGGAAGATAAGCACAGAAAAAGCTCATAATAAAGAACAGAGGAATTAATCATCTATTGGACATGGAGAATCTTTTACGATTATTATAGGTGTATGAAATTTCTGTAAATACCAGATACTAAATCTTAAATAATAAACTGAAGATAATGGTGTATACCCCAGTCTATTGCTATCTGTTTAATGAATCACTGAGAAATAACTCTTCAGAGTAGGAACCATGTTTTAACATATAAGATATACTAAAAATATTAAACACTGATAACATACCCTTTATTGAGCACCTCTGACATATTAAGTAGGTTTATTAATCAGCTTCCTCAGTCCAACAAACATTAAATGAACAATTATCATAAGGTAATCTAATTCTCTTTAAAAACCTGCCAGTTGAGTGAGTCCTCCAGCATAACCACCTATGGAGGTGGTGTATATTATGCTGTTACTGCTTAAAATATGTGAAAATCCTTTATACAAAGGGTCTCCAATGTCAGCTTAGAATCAAATAACACTTGTTTCTTTAAAGTTATGTATTATTTTGATTCAAAATACATGTTTTTCATCTTGACTCATCTTTTCAGGGTTGATCCAAGTGGTTTTTATCTGAGTCAAAAAATTAAATATAATCTCAAAGCATTCACTGCTACTGTACTAAGCACAATTTCCTAAGACAGGTTATCCAAGTACTCTGGGCAAAGGCATCATCACTGCTAAGTTTAATACTTCACAAGTCTTTGTCAAGCAAATACTTTTACTTCTTCTACAGGAGAAAATTCTGGTGAGGATACATAAAAAAAGATAGGTTACAGTGATTTTCAGGATAGTTAAGGAGGTGTAACTCCCTATCTGCCTTCTCATTCTCATCTGAGGTCCTTGCTTCCTGTTTCACCTAGAAAGCCACAAGACTTCTTCCTATTGTCTTAGCAGAAAATCTAAGCTGTGTACCTTTCCTTCCAACCTCTCCTGTGGAAGAGCTGGCCACATTCTAATCCAGTGGTCTCACTAGCTTTTAAATCTCTGCGGCATCTGTAGTTAGCCCTTTTTATGCTCCTAAAAGTGAGGTGGGTGGGTGTGTGTGTGTGTGTGTGTGTGTGTGTGTGTGTTTGCCTTCTTTATGAGTTTTGTCAGTTGTCACTACTGCTAGTCTTTGAAAAAAATAACTTGGCTTTTATTTTAATCTACTCTTTCTTTTAACTTACCTTTATTATTCTCATCCCTCTACATTCTTTGAACTTATTGTTTCTTTTCTAACTTATTAAATTAGGGGTTTCATTTATTTTTAGTCTTCTTATAAGCATCTAAGTCTATAAACTCCCTATTAAATACTACTTTAGATGCATCCCTCGAATTTTGTACGACCTTTAATGTCTTTAAATTTTAAGTATCTTCACATTTCTAATGTGATTTCTCCTTTGAACTGTACATACCTCTTAATGTTTCTTCATTTCCCAAAGTGTGTGGTTTTTGTTTTCTACGATCTTGCTTGTTCTTGATTTCTAATGTGGTTGTGAAAAAAAAAGTTGAGATGATAATGGTTTTTTGACATTTGTTTAGATTATTTATGTTCCAGTATATAGTCAAATGTTGTGAAGTTCCACATGTGCTTGAAAAGAATATGTATTGTCTACTTCTATATAGTGTGCATGTGTGTCTCTACCTACAGACACATATGCATATGGCCAAGTTTATTTATGTTATCTTCCATATCATAATGCTTTCTTTCATCTATGAATTACTGAGAAGGAAAGGTGAAAATGATCCCCGTGATTGTAAGTTTGCTATTGCTCTTTATAATCCCATCAATACTTGTTTTTACAGATTTTGAAGTTACTAGACAATCTAAGTTTTAAATTGTCAAAATTTCTCATCCATTATGAATCACTAGATTGTACACATTAAACTAATATTACACTGTATGTTAACTGGAATTTAAATAACTTTTTAAAAAGAAAAAATTTCTCATGCACTAAACCTTTTATTAATATTTAATGGCCCTCTTAGTGATATATTTTGCCTTAAGGCCCATTTTGTCTGATATTACCATGGATATACCAACTTTCTCTTGCGTAATATTTGTCTGATGTAGGCGAACCTCTCAGGTTCCCTCCCTCCTCAGGAGCGCTGTACTATCACTTTGCTATCGCTCAATAAACCTTGCTTTGCTGCCCACCAAAAAAAAAAAAAAAAAAAAGTGTCTGATATAACCTTCCCAATCATCTTATAGTCAACATTTCTATACTGTTTTTGTTTTACATATATTTGTTATAAACAATATAACTTAGTGGGGCACCTGGCTGGCTCGGTCAGTAGCACATGCAACTCTTGATCTTGGGGTTGTAACTTTGAGTCCCACGTTAGATGTAAAGATTACTTAAAAAGAAACTCTTAAAATATATATATATATATACACACACACAAATATATATATATAAAACTTAGGGAAAAAAGTTCTTTTTTAAAACAGTCTGATGGTCATTGCTTTTTAACTCAAGAGTTAAAATTATTGTGACTATATATTATACTATATAAAAAATATATATTACAGATATAAAAACATCGTCACTATAAACTATTTGGGTTCATTTTCCATCTTAGTGCACGTTTTTCCTTTGTCCCAATCTTTCCTTTCTCTTTTTCCCTTTTCTTTATCCCTGTTGTCCATCGGATTAAGTTTCCTCTCTGCTTTATTTTTCCCCTCTCCTAGGGCATATCTGGCCCTGCAAGATTGCTGTACACTGCCCTAGAGATCTGCATGCTGGTTACTGCTTCTGTTTCCTTGAGTTTTCCCACAATGAACAGTTCTCCAGCAGGCCTGGGGTATATTTGCTTGGATAGCTGCTTGTGTTTGCATAACAGCAATTCAGATAGTTGGAGGAGAAATATCTGACTTCATTTTCACTCAGATAGATAAGTAGGCCCAATCTAAATCTCTCTTTTGAGGATATTTCAGCTACCATGAATGCTATCAGCTGGTATATTCTCTAGATTTCTCAGATGAAGCCTACTTTATCTTAGTTTACTAAACTGATGAAGCAGAAGTATTTGCTAATTACATAGCTCAGCAAATGTTGGCTGCTTTCATGTGGTACAGAAATGTAAATTCCTACGCCTGCTCTTGGCAAATGGAAACTCCATTTGGGAAAAAGAGCAGTCCATGCTGAAAACATCAGCAGACAAGAGAAAGGTCTATGATTAAGGGCTAAGCTGGGTGGTAGAAGGCTATAACTATAGACATTCAGAAATGAATGTGAGCTAGAGCAGGCAGGAATGGCTTCATAGGAGAGGTAGAAGCTGAGCCCAATGAGTAGCACTTGCATAGCACATTTATCTATTGCAAAATTATCATTCTTTTAATAGTTAGCCATTTCTCTATCATTGTTTACTCCGAAGTGCTCTTCAGAATATGAGTCACCTGGGAGTCTTGTCAAAGGGCAGATTCTGGTTCACTATGTCTGGGATGGGACCTGAGATTTGCATTTCTATAAAGTGATGGTGATGTTGACCCTGCTGGTCCAAAGACCACCCTTTGAATAGCAAGGTGATGGATTATTAGTTCTCTGAGGCAGGGACCATGTTTCACTCACCCTCGCATTCCCCAAATCCAGCACATGCCTGGTACACAGTAAGCTCAATAAATGCTGAATGAACTCATGACTGAATGAGAATGAAGGAGAAGGGGCATCATTCCAGTGAAGGATTACCGAGAAGGGCAACAGGAAAGGGCAATGTCAGCAGGACCAAGTGTTAGTTTAACAGTTGTAGAGGATTGGGTCAATTTGGAGTAAATTATGATACTCCATGAAAACCAAGCCTAGAATTTTATATTTAAAAAGTCTTAAAATGTGGAATCATTAAGGACTTTAGACAGAAGACAAGGGTGATGAGAATTTTAAAGATACATTTTTCATGAAAGCATAAACCAGATTTCTTCCACCAGTAACTGCCATTAATTGCGTATCAAATACTAATCATACTCCTCAGTTATGGGATTTCTATAAGATGGGTACTCACCAACTCACATGTTTTTTATATACAACCAAGTCTTTACCACCAGGGCTGGCCTAAACATGCTCTCTTACTTTTGTAGTCCCCGTTCTACATTCTATGAAACATTAAAACAAACCCATATCCCATAGGAAGCATAATTCATTGCTGTAAAAAAACAGTCAAGGATTTTATAATTATGTTTTATGATATTTAGCTACAAGTAACTTTTGATATATGAGTTGGTTATAATTTCTCAGCAGTCATCATGCATACACATCAACTCTCACAAAGTAAGAAAATATAACTTACAGATGGTTTTCAAATGTAATGAAATGTTTATGGATACTAAATGTATTAATTATTGAAACTGACATAATGTTAGGCTTTGTGGACATTTAATTAAACATTTATTCATTTCTATTTTACAGTTTTCACTTTGTACTTTTGAGCCCATAAATTCAATTTCAAGTCTCGAATATTTTTTAAATCCCTGAAAAGCTCCAAAGCCTTAATCATATGCTCATAAGATATAATGAATTGGCCCTACTTCTGTCCCCTGCCTGCTTTAATCCCATATCAAGAATATGATCAATCAGATGATAACTACAATTATTAATGTGGTGATCACTTCACAGCGCATACAAATATCGAATCATTACGCTGTATACCTGAAACTAATATATGTCAATTATACCTCAATAAAAAAGAATATAATTATTTTTATGACCTTCGAAACAATTGGCAACAATGATCACTGTATCAAAGAAACCAGCCTGCATGATAGTGCTGTAATAGTCAATATCAGTGTGCCCATTTTGCTCCAAAATATCAAGTAGGAAGTTGCTTCTCACTTTTGCAATACTGGTACACCCACTTGCTTTCTTTTCTTTTTGGGGGGGAATTTTTTTAAATAACATATAATGTATTATTTGTTTGAGGGGTACAGGTCTGATTCATCAGTCTTATATAATACCCAGTGCTCATTATAACACATACCCTCCCCAATGTTCATCACCCAGTTACCCCAGTAACCCTCAGTTTGTTTCCTAAGATTAAGAGTCTCTTATGGTTTGTCTCCCTCTCTGGTTTCTTTTTTTTTTTTTTCCCTCTGGTTTCTTCTTATTTCATTTTTCCCCTCTCTTCCCCTATGATTCTCTGCCTTGTTTCTTAAATTCCACATATCAGTGAGAGCATATGATAATCGTCTTTTTCTGACACACTTATTTCACTTATTAGCATAATACCCTCTAGTTTCATCCACATTGCTGCAAATGGCAAGATTTCATTTTTCGATGGCTGCGTAATATTCCATTGTATATATATACCACATCTTCTTTATCCATTCATTTGTCGATGGACATCTGGGCTTTTTCCATAGTTTAGATATTGTGGACATTGCTGCTATAAACATTCGGGTGCAGGTGCCCCCACGGATCACTACATTTGTATCTTTGGGGTAAATAGCCAGTAGTGCAATTGCTGGGTCATAGGGTAGCTCCATTTTCAACTTTTTGAGGAACCTCCATATTGTTTTCCAGTGGCTGCACCAGCTTGCATTCCCACCAACAGTGTAGGAGGGTTCCCCTTTCTCCACATCCTCGCCAACATCTGTCGTTTCCTGACTTGTTAATTTTAGCCATTCTGACTGGTGTGAGGTGGTATCTCACCGTGGTTTTGATTTGTAGTTCCCTGTTGCTGAAAGATGTTGAGCAATTTTCCATCTGTCTGTTGGCCATTTGGATGTCTTCTTTGCAGAAATGTCTGTTCATGTCTTCTGCCCATTTCTTTATTGGATTATTTGTTCTTTGGGTGTAGAGGCTGGTATGTTCTTTATAGATTTTAGATACTAGTTGTTTATCTGATATGTCATTTGCAAATATCTTCTCCCATTCTGTCGGTTGCCTTGTGGTTTTGTTGACTGTTTCCTTTGCTATGCAAAGGCTTTTTATCTTGATGAAATCCCAATAGTTCATTTTTGCCTTTGTTTCCTTTGCCTTTGGAGGTGTATCTAGCAAGAAGTTTCTGCAGCCAAGGTCACAGAGGTTGCTGTCTGTGTTCTCCTCAAGGATTTTCATGGATTCCTGTCTCAGGTTTAGGTCTTTCATCCATTTTGAGTCTATTTTTGTGTGTGGTGTAAGGAAATGGTCAGTTTCATTCTTCTGCATGTGGCTGTCCAATTTTCCCAACACCATTTGTTGAAGAGACGGTCTTTTTCCTGTTGGATACTCTTTCCTGCTTTGTCTAAGATTAGATGACCATAGAGTTGAGGGCCCATTTCTGGGTTCTCTATCCTGTTCCATTGACCTATGTGTCTGTTTTTGT
This sequence comes from Potos flavus, assembly GCA_028534135.1. Taxonomy (NCBI): domain Eukaryota; kingdom Metazoa; phylum Chordata; class Mammalia; order Carnivora; family Procyonidae; genus Potos; species Potos flavus. The sequence continues at coordinate 96,871,766 of CM052901.1, read as the reverse complement.
GCCAGTACCACACTGTCTTGAGGATTACAGCTTTGTAATAGAGCTTGAAGTCCGGAATTGTGATGCCACCGCCTTTGGTTTTCTTCTTCAACATTCTTTTGGCTATTCGGGGTCTTTTATGGTTCCATACAAATTTTAGGATTATTTGTTCCAGTTCTGTGAAAGTTGATGGTATTTTGATATGGACTGCAATGAATGTGTAGATTGCTCTAGGTAGCATAGACATTTTAACAATATTTGTTCTTCCAATCCATGAGCATGGAATGTTTCCCCATTTCTTTGTGTCTTCCTCAATTTCTTTCATGAGTATTCTATAGTTTATTGAGTACAGATCCTTTGCCTCTTTGGTTAGATTTACTTCTAGGTATCTTATGGTTTTGGGTGCAATTGTAAATGGGATTGACTCCTTAATTTCTCTTCTGTTTCTTTGTTGGTATATAGAAATGCAACTGATTTCTGTGCATTGATTTTACATCCAGCCACTTTACTGAATTCCTGTATGAGTTCTAGCAATTTTGGGGTGGAGTCTTTTGGGTTTTCTACATAGAGCATCATGTCATCTGCAAAGACTGAAAGCTTGACTTTTTCTTTGTCGATGCAGATGCCTTTCATTTCTTTTTGTTGTCTGATTGCTGAGGCTAGGACTTCTAGGACTATGTTGAACACCAGGGGTGAGAGTGGACATCCATGCCATGTTCCTGACTTTAGGGGAAAAGCTCTCAGTGTTTCCCCATTGAGAATGATATTCGCTGTGGGTTTCTCATCAATGGTTTTTATGATATTGAAGTATGTACCCTTTATCCCTACACTGTGAAGAGTTTTAATTAAGAAAGTATGCTGTACTTTGTCAAATGCTTTTTCTGAATCTACTGAGAGGATCATATGGTTCTTGTCCTTTCTTTCATTTACATAGTGTATCACAGTGCTTGGATTTGCAGAGGTTGAACCAACTCTGTAGCCCAGGAATGAATCCTACTCGGTCGTGGTGAATAATCCTTTTAATGTACTGATGGATCCTACTGGCTAGTATTTTGGTGAGAATTTTTGTGTCCATGTTCATCAGGGATATTGGTCTGTAATTCTCCTTTTTGGTGGGGTCTTTGTCTGGTTTTGGGATCAAGGAAATGCTGGCCTCATAAAAAGAGTTTGGAAGTTTTCCTTCCATTTTGATTTTTTGAAACAGTTTCAGAAGAATAGGTATTAATTATTCTTTAAATGTTTGATAGAATTCCCCTGGGAAGCCATCTAGCCCTGGGCTCTTGTTTGTTGGGAGATTTTTGATTACTGCTTCAATTTCCTTTCTAGTTATGGGTCTGTTTACGTTTTCTATTTCTTCCTGGTTCAGTTTTGGTAGTTTATACCTTTCTAGGAATGCATCCATTTCTTCCACATTGCCTAATTTGTTGGCATATAGTTGCTCATAATATGTTCTTCGGTTTGTATTTCTTCAGTGTTGGTTGTGATCTTTCCTCTTTCATTCATGATTTTATTTATTTGGGTCCTTTCTCTTTTCTTTTTGGTAAGTCTGGCCAGGGGATTCCACTTTCTTTAGAAATGATCTTTGCTGCCCAAGTTCTCTCTGAAGTAGGACTCCTTAAACTCAGACGCCATTTGATACGAATTTTTAAAAGATGCTTCTTAAAGTATGAGGCAAAACAAGCCATCCCTGAGCCTAATCTAGTCTCTGGAATTCATCAGCTCTTAATTATCCAACTGTCAAAGTTTGCTAAACTTTGAGATTTCCATGATAAAAGAGTAGAGAATTTGATTTTTAATTTTTTAAATTTAAAGTTTTCATTCTAACTTAATTTTCACTTGCTTTTAGATATTATTTTAGTCTTTATCTCAGATGTCCTAAAGGACTTAAAATACTTTAAAACAATGGAATCAACCTGTTAGGATCTCATGGCTTTCCCTACTATGCTTTCCCTCAAAGTAACTTTCTAGTATCAGAAAACCAAGCAACAACAGAAACAGACTGCGTATTCTCTGAAAGGTATGGAGGAAAGAACGTTTTTGAGGGCCTATTGCATGCTTGACACCTTACCTACATCCTTTCATTTAACCCTCAGAACAATCCTATATGGTCACCCTTAGCAGTAGAGTGTGGAAATAATCTGAGATCAGACAGCTGAAGTTGGTAGATATAGGTTTTAAACCCAAAGCCATGTCTTTGCACATCATCTCTGGAAAGATTTTTTTTTTTTTTGGTTCATGCCATCATAGGACATGGGGTAATTATGTTGACTTAAAATATTAGTTTACAGACTCCAGTAGGCTATTTAAAGATCCCATGCTCTACTCCTAAACCAATATTGCACTGTGTGCTGACTAACTAGAACTTAAAATTTGAAGGAAAAGGAAAGATCCCATGCATATTGACTGATTCATTAAAGTTGGTAAAAATGTCAATATAGACTTGAATAATTGAAATCTGATTTTGATATTTAATATTAATCAAAATTAATTTAATATTGATATGAAGTTTTTCTTTCCCATTTCCAAAGAGTTTTTTTCACCTTTCTGCAAAGTAAATTTGCCTCTCTTTATCATGTTAAGAATTATCTGTCATGAAATTTTATTAGACATCGACTAATTTATTTGCCACTAGTTAAATATATTACTGTAACATGCATGGTTTCTTAAAATAGGAGCTAGAGTTATTTTTACTAAAATAATTTCTCCTTAGAAGCCCCATTTGCAAAAGTCTATTTCAGGCATGCCTTTTGAACTTAATTTTGATCTGTGTTTACTGTGTATCACTAGTCTTCTATTTATAGCCAGGGGATTAACATTCCCATGTTCCCTTTGACCTATTATTCCCAACAGCTAATTCCTTTGCTAAAACCTCATTAAATGTAAATTATTTAAGAGTCCAAATTACTTAAGTGAAATTATGTGATGTGTTCTGTAAGAATTTGAACATTTTCGTAAATAATTGAAAGCTGACTTTATTTACCCACAATTATGTTTTGTGTAATATTGAAGATCATATTAGTCTTGTGTGATATAAAAGCTCTAAAAGGCAACTGACCCATTGGAGCAGCTACATAAATTTTCAAAGGGTTATTGTCTCAGTCCTTTTAGGCTACTATAGCAGAATACCATATACTAGGTGGCTTACAAACAACGGACATTTATTTCTCACAGGTCCGGGGGCCGGGAAGTCCAAGATTAAGGCGTCGGCATGTTCAGTGTCTTGTGAGAGCCTGGTACATAAATGGTTGTCTTCTCGTTGTATCCTCACATGGTGGAAGGGACAGGCAGGCTCTCTAGAGTCTCTTTTATAGGAACACTAATCTCATTCATAAAAGCTCTGTCCTCATGACCTAATCACCTCCCAAAGGCCCCACACCTCCGAATACCATCACATTGGGGGTAAGCTTTCAACTTAAGAATTTGAGGGGTACACAGCCAGTCTACAGCAGTTACTAAGTATTTTTAAGTGTATATCAAGAGGTTATGTATAAGAGGAAAGCTATATAGAAATTATTCAACAAAGGTAGGATGAACCTAGATAGAGCACATTCTGCTAGCTGCCTACTCAATAACCAATCTCTCCATTCTTCCCAGAAGACTCATTCTCCCAATCTGTCTTGGGGCAAATGTTGGCCATGTGACACCAAGATGATATGTGTAACATAAGCCAAAGCTTTCAGAGGGTTCTGAGAGAGCTTCTGCGCTCATGATTAAAGAAAACAGCTGCCAAAGGCCTTCTCCCTTCTTACAGCCTTGAACTTAAATATGAAGTGTGTTTTGCAGCCATTTACCAAGTATGAGGAAAAAGCAAGAGAATCCAAGCCATTCTGGGCTTGATATCATGGAGCCACAAAACCAATGCTAATGGCCACCTGCCATCTCTAGATTTCTTGATGTGTGAGAACAAATCCTGATAAGACACTCTTAGCTGTTGTGTTATATGCAACTAAATGCATTTCAAACACTACACCTGTGAACCTCCCTTCTAAGAATTTGCCACTCAACGTGTGGTCCATGAAGCAGCAGCCTAAGTATCACCTAAGAGCTTGTCAGAAATACAGAATCTCAGGGCACCTGGGTGGTTCAGTAGGTTAAGCATCTGCCTTCAGCTCAGGTCCTGACCTTGGGGTCCTGGGATCAAGCCCCGCCCCGGGCTCCCTGCAAGCCAGGAGTCTGCTTCTCCCTCTCTGTCTGCCCCTCCCCCCCCCAATCTTATGCTCATGTGGGTGCTCTCCCTCTAATAAGTAAAATCTCAAAAAAAAAAAAAAAGAAAGAAATGCAGAATCTCAGCCCACCTCAAACTCTGAATCAGAATCTGTATTTTAAGAAGAGCTTCAGGTGATTTGTATGCACATCAAAGTTTGAAAATCATGGTTTTAAGATGTTAGGGAAACAGAAAGAAAAAATATACTCTGCATACATATATAAAATATAATGATTTTTTCCAAACAAGGAATTATAGGGGGAAAAGGAGGAGCAGGGGGCTTAGTTTCAAACACTTGTCTGTGTATCACCTTCTATGTGCCAGGCATTTTATTTGTTTGTTTATACACACGCTGCAGTTTATATCACTATATTACTTAAACCTCAGATATGGTAGTCATCGATCCGCATGTTATAGATGAGGAAATATGGCTTTAAAAAGTGCAATGATCTCTAGAACCATTCAGACAGAGCTGCTTTTTGAACCTAGGTCCTTCTGACTTCAAAGCCCCCGCCCCTTTCTGCAATACTCACTGAATTTCTGGCTATAGGTTGAAAGGAGGTGGAAAATGAATAAAACTTTTGAAGGGAGGGAAGATGTGCTTTAATGGTGAGGGACCAATAGAATAAACTGCTAGTGTCTGCATCTCTGGGCAGAATTTGGGAGATTAGGGAGATCAAAGGCTCCTGGGGGAAAAGAGAACAAGATGGGAAAATATAGGGGAGAACGGAGCTTACACTGTGAATGGCAAATGATAGGCACACACTTAATTCAGAAGAAAAACTAAAGATATTAAGGATAAAGAAGTAAGAAATGTTATGAAATTGACTTGCTTTCGAAATCCTCAGCCAGAATTCTAAACTCACACAGTTGTTTTCTGGCATGAAGTCCAGGAGATCATTTCTTATCTGAAACGCTCATTTTTGTTCATATTCATAGGCAGTTCTGCTGAGTGTGTTGTTGGCTTAGCATTGCACATCTGGTCAGGGGGCCTCATTTGGGCAACTCTGAACTGCCTACAATGGTGTTGATTCACATAACCTAGGAAAACACAAACTGAACCCAACAAGCTTTAGGGCATATTTATTTTTCCTTAAGAAAGATTACGTTCAGTAGAAATGAGCATGAGTGAACATGGACAGTCGCTGACACTGTATGCATCAGGGAAGCCCTTTTCCCAAAAAGTCCTGGCTCCTTCAGCAACATCATTATTAATAAAAGCCAAAAAAGAAACTTCCTGTTGACCCACATGGGGAAGGTGATAACTTGCCTTGAATTCATCACTTTTCTGCTTGGATCAAAATCTCTATCATTAGAGATCGTCCTATTTCACTTATAGAGTAAAACTGATGAATTGTCCCCAGAAAAGTTCTGCTCAGTAAATGCAGTAAATGTGTCATAAAGCTCAGAAGAGGAGAAAGGGCCAGGAGACTCCTCTTTCTCATTAGAGTATGAACATTTACTAAGCCAAGGTAAATGGAACTTCCTAAGATGTGATTCTGATAGTGTTATTTCCTTACTTAAAAAAAATATGGGGATGCCTAGGTGGCTCAGTTAAGCGCCTGCGTTTGGCTCAGGTCATGAACCCCTGGTCCTGGGATGGAGCCCCACATCCGGCTCCATGCTCAGCGGGGAGCCTGCTTCTCCCTCTCCCTCTGCCTGCCACTCCCCCTGCTTGTACGCACTCTCTCTCTCTCTCTGACAAATAAATGAATAAAATCTTTTTTTTTAAAGTATGATCCAAATGTGTCCCCAGCCCTCGGTCATCATCTTTCTCACCTTCCTGTTTTATTATTTTCACCACGACTGTCATTATCCTAAATGATCTTGTTAATTTGTTTTCTGGCTTCCCTTCTGCCTTCCCCCTCTATAGTGAAGACTCGAGGGCAGCAGAAACTCTGACCATCTTAGCCATCACTGCATGATCTGCTCCTGGGATGGTGCCTGGCACTCTGTAAATACTTGCAGGAATTCACCATGTCCACTATAGAAAAGATAAACTCCAGACTCATCTCTATTTTCACATTCAAGACCTGTCCTGACTCCAACTTCACCTTCCCAGGCTTGCTCTTTCCCTCCTTTCACTTTTGATCCCAGCCACACTGGCCCTGTCAGTGGCTCCCAAACAGGAGGACTTCTGTCTGATCCATATTTCTTACTGAATGCCCCCACACCTACTGACCTTCCCTACACTCTGCTCACCCAAATTCTGTCCATGGCCTGTTGATATCTTTCTTTCCTTGTGAAGCCACTCAAACTGCTCCTGCCCATACACACCATGCTCCTCTCTGCATCCGTAGGGTGTTTATTCAAACCAGGTAACAGACAATCATGTATGTTCTGCCTGCGTTCTGCTTCTCCTCTTATACTGCTATACTTCATAGTATCTGCTTCAGGTATTGCTACTTACATTTTCATGAGTTTCTATTTTGTTACACTACATGTATTCTAGACAACTACATTTTTTCACTTTACTTCTCAAATAGCAAGTTGCATAGGGCTTTTCATATAGTAGACTTTTAAAAAAAAGATATTAATTGAATAAATTGAATTAGCTAATTAACACTTAAAATGTACAGTTATAAGGATCTGAGGAAGTTTCTTGTGATATGGAGAATGTTTAGAGCAATAAAGAAGGAACTGTCTTCCAACTGCTATTACCCTATAAACCAGGAATAGAAAATAAATTTTCGTTCAAAGGCCACATTGAAAAACAACTTTCTCAAAAAGCAACTTCTCAGGGTGCCTAGCTGACTCAGTCATAAGAACATGTAACTCTTCTTCTTCTTAAGATTTACTTATTTGAGAGAGAGAGAGAGAGAGAGAGACCCTAAGTGGAAGGAGCAGCAGAGGGAGAGAGAGAGAATCCCAAGCAGACTTCCCACCGAGCGCAGAGCCTGTGGCTGGGCTCGATCCTATCACCCTGAGATCGTGACCTGAGCTGCAATCAAGAATCAGATGCCCAAAAAGGCTGAGCCATCCAGGCACCCCAGAACATGCAAATCTTGATCTTGGTGTCATGAGTTTAAGCCCCATGTTGGGTGTAGAGATTACTAAAATAAACAGTCTTTAAAAAGTAACTTTCCATGCCATTTTGCTAGAAGCAGCAAAATCGATTGCACTGAAAACTCATGCTTGTTTTTAAATGGGACTGTTTTCCGTGACTATCAGATTTTTTTAAAAGTCATACATGGCATGGTTGGCCCTTAAGACATCCCAGTGTATAATGCAAGGAAAGGAACAGACAACAGAATTGTGAAAGATTTACTTATGATCATCTCGCCTATTAGCTTGTTGGGAAATGTATTTTATTACAGATAATAGTTCTCAAAACCCAAAGTTAGCTTGGTCAAATCATTAATAGCTACCTAACAAATATCTGAACCAACTGTTCTTTCTGGCATGTCATCTAATTTAATGATTGCTCCCCACATTTCATTATCTCCTACACAGCAGGATATAATTTCTAAATGTATAAACGATACAAAGTCAGTACTTTTTACCAAGATGAATAGGAAAAGAATCTTCATGTGCTGGTTTACAAACTCTTGGTGTACTTGCAAATGTCAACATTTATATCTCAGCATTTGAATGTAGGCAAAAACGTTCATTTTGTTTTAAAAATTGTGGATTTTTAAATATTTAGGATTAATCTAGAATCCCTTTGAATAAGACTTCATAATTTAAATTTACTATCATAAAATATTTTTGTTTGGGGTGCATGGGTGGCTCAGTCAGCTAAGCATCAGACTCTTGATTTCGGCTCACGTCATGACCTCAGGGCTGTGATATTAAGCCCCATGTCGGGCTCTGCAGTGGGCGTGGAGGCTCTTTGGGATTCTCTCTCCCTCTGCCCCTGACCCCCCCACGTACACGTGCATGTTCTCTCTCTCTGTCTCTCAGGGGGGAAAAAAGGTTGTTGTTTTCCTATTAAATGTGAAATTAAAAAATTAGCTCATTTTGCATGATCTGAACTTTAATCTCATACTGAATATTTCTGCTTTGCTGCAATCTATGAAAGCATGTTGCCTGTGTTTTCAAAATTTTGACATAAACCCAGGATGACTGTAAATAATGACTTCAAAAAATAAATTTTCTATCACAAAAGGCTTTTAGTTGTTTTACTATCAAATGTGAAAAATTATAGAATTAGCCCCATTATGCAAACTTTTAATAAACTTTAAAAAGAAATGTATCCTCATTTAAAATATTGAAAAATAATTGCTCTATGCACATTGATTTCTTTTCTTTTCTGTAACTGATGAGTGTTTTGATTCCAAATGAGTTTTGTTTTGTTTTATTTTTGAGAGAGAGAATGCAGGCATGAGAGGGGTAGGGGTGGTGGGGGTTGTGGGGAGGAGCAGAGGGAGAGAGAGAATCTTAAGCAGGCTCCACACCGAGTGCAGAGCCCTACTCTGGGCTGGATCTCACAACCCGGAGATCATGACCTGAGCCAAAATCAAGAGTCAGAGGCTTAACCGACTGAGCCACTCAGGCACCCCTCAAATGAGTTTTCTATTTTGAGTATTCTATTTCTATTTTCTATTTTGGAGCCTATAAATAAGAAGTTTCTTTTCTCTATTCATTCTGTATGTCAAAATATTTGAAACCATATGTCTGTGTGAGCTATGTATGTGTGTTCTTCATCCACTGACATTTTGAAATTCTGTTTAATGGTATCTTCATATTTTAAAAAAATCGGATGCAACAGGAGCCTGCTTAAAGAAATTCTCTTGCTTCCACTAATGGATACTATGCAACTATAAATCCAAGGGTCAGGAAGTTCACTGTGTTCCAATGGGGGAAGACGCCCAGGTCACACTTGGATTGAAAAATGCAAGGCACATAACACTACATATAGAACAGTACCTTTTGTGAAGAAAAGGTGGGAAATAAGAAGAAATATTCATAGGAGTAAAACTTCTCAAGGAATAGTGTTTCATGTATTTTGCTTTTTGAACCAAGTAAATCTATGAGCTATTCAAATATAAAATGAAATAAAATAAGATCTATTCAAAATCAAGTGAAACATGGGGCACCTGGCTGGCTCAGTCAGTAGAGCATGTGACTCATGATCTCAGAGTCATGAGTTCAAGCCCCACGTTGGGCATGGAGCCTACTTAAAAAAAAAAAAAAAAAAACAGGGCACCTGGGTGGCTCAGTCAGTTAAGTGTCTGACTTCGGCTCAGGTCATGATCTCGGGTCCTGAGATGGAGCCCCACATCAGGCTCTGCACTCAGCAGGGAGTCTGCTTTTCCCTATCCCTCTGCCCCTCCCCTCACTCGTGCAGGCACGCACGCACGCACTCTCTCTCTTTCTCTCTCTCTCAAATAAATAAAATCTTCTTTTATTTTTTTCCCCAAATACTTTATTTTTCCAGTGTTCCAAGATTCATTGTTCATGTACCACACCCAGCGCTCCATGCAATACGTGCCCTCCTCAATACCCACCACCAGGCTCACCCAACCCCCCACTCCCTCCCCTCCAAAACCTTAAGTTTGTTGCTCAGAGTCCACAGTCTCTCATGGTTCATCTCCCCCTCCGATTTTAAAAAAGCAAGTGAAACTGTGTTCTGATTTGGATAAAAGAAGGTAAGATGACAACTGAAACAGAAGCTAAAGCTACTATTCAAATTTCTTTGCTTACAATTCAGTGGTTTTTAGTATATTCACAAATTGTGTAAGCATCACACTAATTCCAGAAATTTTTCATTACCCCCAGGAGTAACCCTGTGCATTAGCAGTTACTCCCCATTCCCCCAGTTCATTATTATTTGTTTTTAATTATAAAATATTCAAGCAAAACATAACTTCCAAGCAAAAAAATGATTTTTAAATAGCACTTGTTACAGCAGCACTTGTGAACAATATCCACAATGTGATTTCTAGCAGATTTCAGTCTACTATTAAGCTCAATATCTACTTCTACTTCCATATTCCTACTTTTTCTTCTCCCTTCTATATTTTTATTATTATTTTGAGACCCCTTCAGGTGCTGCAGAAGCACCATGCTCACATTCACACACTGTCGCCAGACCTGCCCACTCCCACTAAGCCTTCACCACTAAGCTCTTCTCATACTGTCTTCTGCTAAGGGCATACTGGGGAATTTGCACATTCGTTATAATAAACACCTAAAACTCTGCAGTCTACTGGGTTTCACTGTTTACATTTTAATTAGAATGTTAAAGTGAATTTCCAAAAAAAAAAGAAAAACATGGGAGAGAAAAAGGAAAGAAGAGAAAAAGAAATGACTCCCTACTCCTGCTGAGGAGTGGCCACAGCCCACATCTCTAGCATAAGCAATCACATATACTCCCTCACCTGGGTCTGGGGCTGCCCATACAACTAGTTGCCCACAGAGCGTTCCCCCAGAAGGTCATACAGTTACCCACACCCAACCCTCTGGCCTCTTCTTCACACTGTTCCCCATCCCACCTAAAATACTTCCCCTCTAAGACCCAACTCAAATGATATCTTATCTCCAATGCCTGCTTTGGGAGAAACATGCCACCATCACAGATGCAACCCTTTTTGAAGGATTCAAGACTCTCATAAAATTTATTAGGTATCTCTTTCTAAAGTCCTGATGTTCAGGAGCAGTGTTGGGCTATGCCCCAAGGATAGCAAGTTTTTATTTTATGTCTCGTTGCTCTAGATAATAGGGAAGAATGACTGGGCACCTAGGGATGTAGGAAAAAATAATTATGGGTGCCTATCTTTTATGAACCACAGGGAGTGTTTGTATGTCTGAAAAGGAAGTGGATAATGCTACCAAAAACCGTCCAATGGTTCGCACAGTGCAAAGGAAGTCTGCCCAAAGGTTTTCACTGGTCAAACAGAATGTGATTCCACAGTTGTGGCATTATTTTAAGTCAGCCTAAAGAAAGCAGATATAAAATAGCAGACCATAAATAATGATGCCCATAGCTTTGCCTACTTTCTGATTAATTTTCCAGTAGTTTTTTTTTTTTTTTTAACATCATTTAGTAGTTCTGTTTTTTAATAAAATTCAAGCACGGTTACAAATTGTTTTTTATACTTCTTCATAATTCAAAAGAGGACAAATAACTACACTGTGGTAATATTTTCTGAAAGGTTTAACTTTTCAGTGAGGGTCTGGTCAGGAGAAGGAAAATCTCACCAGGTATTTTAACAGAGAATGTGACCTAAGGAATTGGTTTAAACAGATATGAGAGTACTGAAGAGACACAAAGGGCCCACTGAGATAAGACAGACAGACATAGTAACTGCAAGAAGTAGCTACCACCCCAGAGCTGAGGAAATAACAGAGTTTGGGGTTACCAGGGTTGAGGAGATCAGAGGAGGAGCTGCATCGAAGTGGACCCCAGGCCCTTGAAGAAGGGTCACTGATGGGCTGATGCTGCTATCTCTGAGCCAGTGCACTGAGGATGGTTCTGGGAATACAAAAAAAAAAAAAGAAAAGAAAAGAAAACAGAAACCAAAAGCAACTCTGTAACTTGAAACAACTGACACTGCCATGGCCAGGGTTAACACTGACGCAAACAAGAATCAAACAGTAAAGAGCAGGCCCCTTCCGCCTCCTCCAGCGTCGTGGTCTTCCTGCAGCCCTCCCTCCCACCCCGTCACCCCGAGCCACTGTCTGACCACAACAGGGAGCCAGTTTGCAGACTCTCAGTGCCGACATCTGGGAGAAGAGTACAGGAGACCGGGTTTGGGTTGAGAGACAATAGCTTAATGATCAGCATATTTCCTAACTTAGTACTGCCTAGGTTCATATTTAAGAAAACCGATGTATGTAAATTAAAACTCTAAAATCTATCAGCTTTTACAATTGTAAGTCACATAGTTTGCGTGTTAATGTCCTGGATTCATGATTTCAGGGTTCCTGTCAATTAGTTCTCAGGAAGGGATGTCTTAAAATTTCTAAATTCGGAGCGCCTCGGTGGCTCAGTGGGATAAGCCTCTGCCTTCGGCTCAAGTCATGATCTCACGGTCCTGGGATCGAGCCCCAAGTCGGGCTCTCTGCTCAGCAGGGAGCCTGCTTCCCCCTGCCCCCCCCCCCCGCTTGCCTCTCTGCCTGCTTGTGATCTCTTTCTGTCAAATAAATAAAATCATTAAAAAAAATTCTAAATCCAATTTGGAAATAGAGTCGATATCAACGAGATACGTATCCAATGAACACACATTTCAAAGTTAGCATCTCTGGCCTCTACCCACAGAATGCCAGTAGTGCCTCCAGGCCCAAGTTGGGACAACTGAAAAAATGTCTCCAGGCTTCGCCAAATGTCCCCTGAAGGCCAAAATCACTCTGGTTGAGAACCACTGGTTTACCTCCACATGAGTAGACATGTTAATTAAATGTTCTTGATAATAATAGAGAGAAATGAGCCTCTTATTCTTACTATCCCTAACTGGAATAGCCTTTCTGCTAACTCAATGTGAAATTTGTAACTGGTTTTCAAAATCCTGTCAGCTTCATTTTGGGGAAAAAAAAAAAAAAAATGTTCCTCATCTTTGAGGAGACCATTCCCATATTTGGGCCAGAGTCTTTTCATCTATGCTTGTAACTGAAGAGGGAAGATTCCTGAATCTGAGTGTGCCTTGCTGCATTCCCAAGTACAAAGCTCAAAATACTGAGCTATGTTTTTTAACTGCTCCATACTATTTATCTTAGGCTTTTGTGGTTGAAGCCAGAGTTCTAAGATGTCTGAGTTGTGAAAACTCTCAAACTGGAATTTTTTTTATAAAAAAGATAGGTGAAAGTAGAAAATAGTTTCTCTCAACAATCAGTTTTTGGATTCATTAGTAAAGGAAACATTAAACACAAATACTAAAGACATAACAATTATTTCTCTATTTAGCCAAATGCCTTAGAATGTTTGAAATACCTGTAGCTAGACTGTGAAATGTTTCTCTCTTTTTCATATTCATATCAATTAACGAATATTCCACGCAATTAACTAATTCCATACAATTAATGACGCTAATATTAAGTCATAAGTAGTTCAATCAAAAGTATGTCTCAGGGTGCCTGGGTGGCTCAGTGGGTTAAGCCTCTGCCTTCAGCTCAGGTCATGATCTCAGAGTCCTGTGATTGAGCCCTGCATCGGACTCTCTGCTCAGCAGGGAGCCTGCTTCCCCCTCCCTCTGCCTGCCTCTCTGCCTACTTGTGATCTCTCTCTCTGTGTCAAATAAATAAATAAAACCTTAAAAAAAAAAGTATGTTATGTCTCTATTCACTGATGATGATAAAGTAGCTTCAGTCCAAGGGGATGTGGTGTCTTCCTCTTACTTTTACTCGCTTCCTCTCTTTATAGTGCATAATACATGCTAAGTGTGAAAAATTTACTAAAGCGTTTACACAATAACCAAAATAAAGCAGCTAATCTCAAAATCCCGACAATATTTTAAGGTATTTCATTTATTACAGTGTGTTTTCTCTACCTATTTTTGTCAATGTATTCATTTGTCAAAAGAGTATAGGTATGACTTGAGATCATGCTTTTAAATTTTATAGTTGAATCTTTTATTGAGCATTATATCATGCACATGTTCTCCTAGGACCAAATATTCTTCAAAAAGATAAAGTATTCGTGGCGTACCTGGGTGGTATAGTCAGTGGAGTGCACAGCTCTTGGTTTTCGCTCATTCATGATCTCAGGGTCCTGGGATTGAGCCCCGCATCGGCTCTGTGCTCAGCATGGAGTCTACTTGGGGTTCTCTATCCCTCTCCCTCTCCTGAGCATGTTCTCTGTCTCTGTCTCTCTCTCAAATAAATAATCTTGTAAAAAATTAAATAAAATTTCTCAATTTGTTCATGTTGGCATATTATGCTTACTTATATTTATTCTTTTCTCCTAAAAGTATTAGCACTCACGGAATTAAGCTTATTTGATGATTTAGTAAGTGTTTCTAGGATTTTTTTTTAAACAGTTTTGGTGGTTTTTTTTTTTAGTGAGAGAGAGTGTGTGAGTGGGGGTGGGGGAGAGAGAGAATCTAAAACAGGCTCCACACCCAGCATGGAGCCTGATAGCGGGGTTCAATTTCACAATCCTGAGATCATGACCTGAGCCGAAATCAAGAGCTGGATGCTTAACTGACTGAGCCACCCAGGGGCCCCAAAGTGTGTCTATGATTTTTAAATTAAGTTCTAAATTTACTATTTTAAAAAGCCTCTAATTTTCTATGTCTTAGAGTCTCTTTATTTTTTGCATCAAAAACATAACTGAGACTTGAGAATTTGTAAATCACTCCTTGCTATGTATCACTGATGTAAATCTGCTTAGGGAAAGCGGTTATTACAGTGCTTGGTGCATAGTCAGATTTCAATGAAAGTCAGTATTATTCTTTTTTTTTTTTAAGATTTTATTTATTTATTTGACAGAGAGAGAGAGAGAGAGATCACAAGTAGGCAGAGAGGCAGGCAGAGAGAGAGAGGGGAAAGCAGGCTCCCTGCTGAGCAGACAGCCCGATGCGAGGCTCGATCCCAGGACCCTGAGATCATGACCTGAGCCAAAGGTAGAGGCTTTAACCCACTGAGCCACCCAGGCGCCCCAAAAGTCAGTATTATTCTAAGATTTCTTGCAATTATTCTATTTGAAACTTCAGCTTTGAGAATAAAGCAAATTTCATAAAAGAAGAACCTAAATATGAATTATTTTCATATGTGTTACTATTATAGGTCAGGTGTCTCAACCCCAACATAACTGAAATTTAGAACTGGATAATTCTCTATTGGGGGATTGACCTATATGTTGTAGGATGTTTAGCAGCATCCCTGATCTCTACCTACTAAATACCGGTGGCACACCCCACCCCCACCCCCAACAGTTGTCACAACCAAATATGTCCCCTGACACTGTCAACCACCCCCTGGCAGGCAAAACTGCCCAAGGTGGAAAAACTCCTCTAGGTCCAAACCAAAGATATTCCTTTATGAAGACTTTCTGCCACCTCCAAGCCTTCAGCATGAGTGTTTTATTCTAAATGTATATATAAGGTAAGGTTGCCTTTTCTCCTGACAAGTCTCTTAAGCTTCCTCATGTCCTTGAGATCTCAAAATGTGGATGGTGCCAGAACCAGTCACCAGAGACGTCTAAGCCAATAGGATTGAACGAAGAGGCACATAATGAAGATGTCTGGCTGAAAGTCTATGCATTTGGAAACTAAAACATCCTTTCATTCTCATCCAAAAACCAGGACAGCACCACATGATGCTGGAGTGATGAATGAAAAGAGAATACCCATGACGATAAAATGCCCACTGTCTCCTCCATCTCCTTAATCTTCTCCTTACCTGTGCAATATAAAGACTGTGAGCTACTTCACTATTAGTAGCAATATAAAAGCCAAAAAATTAGTTTTAAATTATTAATATAACTAATATATCTGGAATCCATTCAAACTTTTTACTTTGGAGGAAGCAGCACATAGTATCTATCCCTATAGCGTGTCTAAAGTTGGGATAATATTTTTTGTTTCCTTTCCTTCCTTTATACACCTCAAAGGTATATTTAGTAAAGTATAAACTTCTGGGAGAATATAACAAAAGGAAAGCCAAGCATGCCTTTTGAGTGAATTGGCTAGGGTGGTGCTAGCTGCTGTAACAAACCACTCAAATTGAATGGCTATACTAACCAGGACAAAAGTTTAGTTCTCACTCTTCTAACAGGCCAATTTGGATATTTCTAGTCACTGGGCAGGCAGTTTTCCTCTATGGGGATATGCCATTCCCTGAAGCCTCAGGTAAATAGAATAGGAAAGGTACCAGTCTTTCAAGACCCAGCCGAACTGACAAACTCAATTCAATCCACATTTCACTGGTGACAACTAATTGCATGGTCATATTAGAAGCAAGGGCAGCTGGAAAACACAGTGCTGGGCTGGGAAGCTGCTTTTCGGTGGTCACACCTCATGATGGAAGGGGAGCACAACTATTGGTGGAGAGCTAGCATTCTGCCATAATGAATACACTTCTCTAACGCAAAGCAGTTTGGGGGAAAAAAGACCTAATAATTGTTACCGATTGAATTTTGTCCCTCCAAAGATATGATGAAGTTCTAGCCCCAGGGCCTCAGACCGTAACCTTATTTAGAAGTAATGTCATTACAGATATAGTGAGTTAAGATGAGGTCATATTAGTGTAGGGTGGGCCCTTAATCTAATCTGACTGGTGTGTCCCTATGAAGGAGGAGAGACACAGAAAGAAGGCAGCCATGTGACGACCAAGGCAGAGATTGGAGTGATACATCTACAAGCCAAGGCACACCAAGGATTTCTGGCAACACCAGAAGCTAGAAGAGGAAAGGAAGGATCCTCCCCTAGAATCTTCAGAGGGAGGGCAGCCCTGTATTTCAGACTTCTGACCTCTAGAACTGTGTAGTATAAAATAGTCATGCGAAAACTCCCTGCGCCCACAAGCTGTCTACCTTTGACTCTTAAGTATCTCTGCTTTATATTTGCTGAAGGAAGCATGGCTGATGGTGGAGGAAAGGGGAGGGGAGCTGGTTGGAGAAAAAGAGCCCTTTGGTCATGATTTCACTGGCCTCATCCGAACTCCCTCTGAGAAGCAGTTCCATCTCGGTGCATGTCCTTCTCCATTTCTGTTCCTTGAACTTCTTGAAAATGATCCTCTGTATTTAGCCTCAGGATTCTAAGACGGCCTCCTTTGGAAAAGGAGGAGTTACTATAAGAGGCAATAAACAATATTAGAACAGGAACTATTCATCCCTGCAGGGCCCCCAGACTGTTTCCAGGACCTGCTTCTCTTTTTCCCCATGGTTTCTATGGCACCTCCCTCACGGCCCCTCTGCCTTCTTCCAGACAAGATCGGGCATGTTCAGGGTGGTATGGCCGTAGATACCTCTGCCTCCTTCCAAATGCTCCATTATTCCCCATGTCCTGACCAGCCTGTGCTTACGCCTCGCCAGATTTCACCCAGAGCTACTCTCATCAGCTTAGCTAGTTCCGCTGCCCTATTAGGTAAAGCCTTTGCACCAGGTCATCTTAGGGGACTCTGCAAGCTGTGGAGAGTTCTCGGGCTCCCCCTGAGCTAAGAACAGGCCATCACTGTTTTTCCATCAGGGTGCTGTGTATGGGCTGTGGCCAACTAGAAAGGAACTCTGCACTTTGCTGGTTGATACATCTGACGTGTCGGACATGGACCCAATATATGCTCCATTAGTCTGTCCTACATCTTAATTGCTTATTCCTGATGCACATCATTTCATCTTTTGAACTGGCATGGTTGCTCAATGTGAGTAAAGGCATGGAAGCAGAGCCTGAAACTTTCATGGGCTAGCTTGCAGGCTGCGTGATGGGAGCAATATGGCTCATACTAATAGCTCTTTTTTTTTTTTTTTAAGATTTTTATTTATTTATTTGACAGAGAGAGATCACAAGTAGGCAGAGAGGCAGGCAGAGAGAGAGGAGGAAGCAGGCTCCCCGCTGAGCGGAGAGCCTGATTCAGGGCTCGATCCCAGGACCCTGAGCCAAAGGCAGAGGCTTTAACCCACTGAGCCACCCAGGTGCCCCTAATAGCTAACTCTTATACAGAATTTTCTAAGAAGCAGGCAGTCTTCTAAACACTTCACATATATTAACTCATTTAATGTTAACAACCCCCTGAGGTGGATGCCATTAATATCCCCATTTTAGCTAAGGAAACTGAGGCAAAGAGAGATCAAACAACATGCCCATCCTGCCCATAAGTTTGAACTCCTGCCCACAAAATAGGCCACGAGGTTCTTGTTCCCCACTGGGCCTTGTAATTTTGACAATAAGCCACCCTTCTCATCAGGCCTAGAGAAAAGAAATCTCCCCAAATCGGGATATTTATATCTGTTGCTCTCAGAGCACCGGTATCAGAAATAAATGCAGTGCTGGTTTTAAAAAAAAAAAAAAAGCAGGCTCTTCAAATTGTCGAGGCAGACTCACTAACAGTGTGGCTTGGGGGTAAAGGATGGCTTTTGGCAGGTATTCTAGATTATTCTTTGTACATTCCAGTTTGTGACCTCTGCCTTATGTCAAGCATATGTAACTTACTCCTGGGGTGTCTCCACCTCCCCAAAAGCTAAGATTTGGGTCTCAGCCTGTTTCCCCAAAGAGACTACTCTGAGTTTGACATGATTTAGCTGATATCTAAATACAGACTGTTCACATAGTTCAGCTTTTTTTTTTAATATTTTATTTATTTATCTGACAGAGAGCATAAACAGGGGGAGCAGCAGAGGGAGAGGGAGAAGCAAACTCTCCTCTAAGCAGAGAACCCAACGCAGGGCTCGATCCCAGGACCCTGCAATCATGACCTGAGCTGAAGGCAGATGCTCAACCAACTGAGGCACCCAAGGGCCCCAAGGTTCATCTTTTTAAATTACGCTTAAGGTATCTCTATAAGTAAATGTTGAGGAACCTTTGAACCATCATTGGACTCGCCATCTGGTGGTCACAGTAAGGAGTGGCATGTTTTCCTGAGAAGAAAATGATAGGCGAATTTGTAAAACTGGGGGGGGGGGGGGTTGTTTGCAATTTTTTTTTTAAGAGAGCTGACACACAATGCTACATTAGTTTTAGATGTACAACCCAGTGATTCAATTTCTCTCTCTGTTACGCTGTGCTACCATCAGTCACCACACAGCGCTATTACGGTACTATTCACTAGATTCCCTATGCTGTGCCTTCCATTAAAACTGGAGGAGTTTTAAGTATTTCCTTGATATTTAAGGACTGACAATCACAGTACTTTTTTATCTTGTGTGCTCAGAGCTTTTCTTTATATCAGCGGAGAATTCTGACGTACAGCTGTGGAGTGTACTTTCACTTTCAAACAGAAATAATTTCAATTAGATGATCTAGCCCAGCAACTTTTTCTGTAAAGGGTCAGATAATAAATATTTTAGGTTTTGTGGGCCATATGGTCTGTGTTGCAATTTCTCAACTCTGCTGCTGTAGGATGAGAGCAGCCACAGACAATATGTACACAAATGGGCATGGTATGTTCCAATAAACCTTTGTTTATGGACACTGAAATTTGAATTTCATGTCATTTTCATGTCAAAAATATTATTTTTTTCTTTTTTTAAGATTTTATTTATTTGTCAGAGAGAGAGCAAGCACAAGCAGGGGGAGTGGCCGGAAGAGGGAGAAGCAGGCTCCCTGCTTAGCAAGGAGCCCGATGCGGTACTCGATCCCAGGACTCCGGGATCATGACCTAAGCCAAAGGCAAAAGCTTAACTGACTGAGCCCCCGGGCATCTCTATTTGTATTTTTTTCAACCATTTAAAAATGCCACAACCATTCTTAGCTCATGGGCCTTGTGAAAACAAGCAGCAGGCAGGATTTGGCCCATTGACCATAGTTTTCAGACTTCTGGTCTAGCCTACAAACTGCCCTATTCATGGCCTTCCTTCAGGAGGATTGTGAGTGATATCCACTGCAGATGCGTACTGGGTGTCTTTTGTTTCTGTCTCCACATAGTAAAGAAAAGCAGAGCTCTGAGACTAATATTCCATCTTGAAACCTCAAACCCTGTAGAGCCCCAACAAAGACAACCATGAAAAAAGCAAATACGCTGAGTAACAGGTCCCTATAGAAGATCGTTTTTTCTAAAGATGAGCTCACAGACAAAATTTACAAAGCATGTGAGGAAATCAAATACCATGAGAAATAACAAGGGTAGACAGACAGATGGATCTGATTTGATTAAAATAAAGGCTTCAGTAAATGAGCTGAACAGTAGACATGGCTGAACAGAGAGTTGTAAACTAGAAGAGAGATCTAAAGAGAAGACCAAATCATACTGCAGAAGGGCAAAGATAGGCACAGTTGCTTAACAGAAGCTAAGGAACAGATGAAATGGTGAGCTCTAACATCTGATCAATAGAAATTAGAGCTGGAAGGATGGAGAGGAGAGGCAACAATAACTGTAGGGATAATGGCAGAGATATTTCCAGGAAATATTCTTGTAGGCATGTATAAATTTAGTTTTTGTGTAGTGGGGGGCTTGCAAACATGGACTTTGGAACCAGACAGATTTGGGGATGATCATGGTTCCATGGTCAATCAGAGATCTTGAGCAAATAGCTTAAGCCTTGATTTTCTCATGTCGATCTACCTTCCACAGGAAGACTGTGACAACTAGGCAGGGGAGACTTAAAGCAGGGACTGGCTTTTGTTAACAGTTACCATTACTGTAATTGGGAAGCACATGAAAGATCTCAGCTACAGGGTGGAATTGACTTGGGAACTAAGGTGGCACCTTGGATTACCTCACTTCAGTTCTTGAGGTGGTATCCTTCTCTTCCACAATATTTCTACATAGATCATTTTTGTTTTAATTTCTCTCTTGTTGCAGAGGTGGGGGGGGGAGTGTATCTTGGGTTCTTTTTACTTTCCCTGTCATCTCGCACAGAATCCCCATCACAGCCAGTTTCCCTGGTGAAAACTGTCCCTGTGTATTCCATTTGGATCTTCCAACACCACTAGGATATCTAGAATTTCATATGTGCATAGAGTTCTTTTTATTTATCTTTCTGTCTTGAAGTTAGAGCCTCCTGTGACCTCTAAGAAATGAGAAGCCCATGTCACTTAGCCATCCCTGGGACAGCAATTAAAAACAAAAATAGATGTCTTTGAACACCAAGTGGTTTTGCACTCTTAAGCGACTTTCCTATTTTTCTTTTCTTTTCATAGAGCTTAGGATAATAACCACTCTGTCTTGTTCTTGTGGATTTCAGAATAAAAAAAAGGTACTTAGTTCACAGGGAGGAACTTGCTGCCTTCACTGTGCCATTGCTTTTAGACTAGCACCTCCACTTTGATCCTTCATGTCCACCCCCACCTCAATGCCAATGTCTTCTATAAATTGAGATTATTCTTTTGCAAAAAAGAAAAAAAAATCAACTAAAATTTTCATAGAACGATAATTAGAAAAAATACCTGTGCCGTGAGACCCAATTTTAGCTGAGAATGGGGACATCAGTTTGGGTAAAACTGAAACCGGTAAAAACTTTTGCTCATTATTGAGAATCAAACCAATCAAACCGGCGTTGGTAGAATCAATGGCTTTGGTAGACTTGGCAACAATCCTCCTTGGCTTCACTTCACCTCATACAGAGTTAAAACTGGAGAAAACCTGAAAACCTTAACATCTTTGTTCCAGGAGAGGTCCAGAGAGATAAACTGAGCAGTGCCTCCCATCGCATCCCCTCTGCACTTCTGCTACTTTTCCTCTGTTCCTGTCTTCTTCTATGAAGACAGCATATTTAGATATTCCATTAGTGAAGGGTATGATTTAGGATGGCAAAATACTGATTTAGTCTCACTTCTCCCCTTTGACAGCTGTGGACTTTGGAGTCCACTGAAATGAGGTGGATTATGATAGCAAGTGCATTAGCTTCCTATGACTGCTATCACAAATTACCACAAATTCAGTGACATAACACAAATTTATCTTACAGCTGTGGCGCTCAGAAGTCCAAAATGGAGTCAGCAGGACTGTCCTCCTTCTTTCTGGAGGCTCTAGGGGAGAATTTGTTTGCCTCCTCAGGGTTCTAGAAGCCATTGGAGTTCCTTGGTTTATGGCCCTGCCTTACTCTGATCAGCTTCTCCTTCTATCTCCTTTTCTGCTTCTGATCCTCCTGCCTCCATCTTAGAAAGACCCTCGTGGAGTGCCTGGGTGGCTTAGTCAGTTCGGCATCCGAGTCTTGGTTTCCACTCAGGTCATGATCTCAGGGTTGTGGGATCGAGCCCTGTATCAGGCTCTGTGCTCAGCAGGAAGCCTGCTTGAGATTCTCTCTCCCCCTCTATCCCCAACCCACCCATGTACATGCTCTCTCTCCCTCCTAAAATAAATAAATAAATCTTAAAAAAAAAAAAAGACTTGTGACATTAGAGTCACTCAGACAATCCAAGATAATCTCTCTGTCTCAAGAGACTTAACATAATCACACTCACCAAGTATGATTTGCCATGCAAGGAACCATATTCACAGGTTTCAGGGATTAGGATGCAGACATCTTTGGGGAGCCATTATTCTGCCTAGCACAGCAATATTGGCTGTACCTGTCACTGATGACACATCTTCCATTAATGTCTTGGTGTATAAGTAAAACATTTTTGCCATCTAACTTATTCAAGTCTATGTCTTCTTGCCATCATTATTAACGTAGTTTCCTTGAGGGTAGAGATTCTTTCTTAGGCACCTTCGTGTCCTCCAACATCAGAATTTCATGCATGGTAGTTGCTTGGTAATACTGATGCACCAAATTTGATTTTCTCTTAGAGTACACTATGTTAGAGGATGGTCCAGGTATAGGTCCCTGATAGTTTCCTCCGTAAAACATATGCATCAACTTCAAAATTTTTTAAATTTTATTTTATTTAAATTCAATTAATTAACATATAGTATATTATCAGTTTCAGAGGTAGAGTTTAGTGATCCATTAGATGCATATAACATCTAGTGCTCATTACATCAAGTGCCCTCCCTAATGCCCATCACCCAGTTACCCCAGTCCCCCAGCCCCCTCCCCTCCAGCAACCCTCAGTTTGTTCCCCATAGTTAAGAGTCTCTTATGGTTTGTCTCCCTCTCTCATTCTGTCTGATTTTATTTTTCCCTCCTTTCCCCTATGATCCTCTGTTTTGTTTCTTAAATTCCACATATGAGTGAAATCATATAACTTTCTCTGACTGAACTAGAGGGTATTACACTAAGCGAAATAAGTCAACTTCCAAAAACTTTATAAGGGTTAGGGATAATAGCACATTTACAAAATTACTATTTGTAGGTAAAGAACATGGCACAAAATATTTAATCTTCCAAGAAATTTTAATCTTCCTTATTAAGCTGCCTGAAATCTATAATTCTCCTTTTTCATTCTTGTGTGTCTGCTCTATATTCTATATTTCCTTTGAATAGTTGGCTCTAAATCATGAGTCAATCCTTTATATGTGGAAAGTTAACTGTTGTCTTCACATAATGAAACTTATATGATGCTTTATGGTGATGATGACGTATCACCAAAACATAATGTGAACTGAGTAGCTTCTATTTGTGATGTTTCCACATTATCCATGTTACTCATTACCCCTTTAAGCATTTGCAGGTAAATAAAGCCTTAAAAGTAATTGAAAATGGCCCCGAAGCATGTGCATATACAAAACAGATTTCTGAACAAACCAGTGGTATTTGGAAAGCCAGTGAGGAACTGTCATTATACTCAGGACACCACAATCTCATTTCTACCATTTTGAGAAAACTACATGCAGCAGTTACAAGACAGACTAGCACCTAAATAAGCAGTTACAAGATAAGACTAGCACCTAGATAAGCGGTTGGCTGCTCAACGTTAGAAACTCACGCTGACCATCTATCTCCTTTGAGAACCATTTCTGGTATGTTAAATATATAAAAATGTCCTCCCCTTTGTGTACAGAGGTGTTCTTACTGACCCCTGTCACCAAGGGATCAGTTGAGGGTAAGTGGTGGCACTGATTCACTATTGTCTTCTTGCTCCTTTCCATTTGTGAACAAAGATATGGATTTTTCAATCATGAGCTGGGATCTACAAGTAGGACTGAAAAAAAAAGTATACCTGGCCCTACCTGATATCAAATACAGACCTTTAAATTCATTAACACCCTTGCAAACTATAAAACTGAATATGAACAAAGAGATGAAAATGTGCTCAAATTCCTCTGTTCACATATGTAGCATGTACATGTGTATGTTAACACACACACACACACATCTCACAAATCAATTTAAAAACTAAATTAATTTACAGAGTTCTATCAATTAATCTTTGTAAACAATCCAACTAAGAATGTTGGCAAGGGTGCTGTAACACAATACCATCTGTGAGAATATTTGTGCATATAAATGAGCTTAGTTGCAGACTCCTGTTCAAGTTGTTTCAAGGGTCCCCGGCTCTGGTATGACATTATTCAACATAACTCATCAATTTCCTGATGAACCCTTTCATTTTAGGAGACCAGACTAGGTTCCTGGGCTGTATATTACAACCTCCTGAGTGGAATTAGTCAGAGATCGATAAGTGCCATTTTGATAGCCAAGGACCCGTCACAGGTACATTTTGCTTTCCATTAAATTAGAGGGAATTCTAAATGACTCACGGCCCTGCCTTCCTACAAACAAGGCTCGATTTTGAGGAAAATGCAAACTAAGGCAGCTTTTACTGCTATCAATCTCAGCCAGATTTCTTTTCTCCTTGGGATTCTTCCATTTCTGAGCTGTGTTCCATTCTGGTTCATCTTCCATACAAACTAATAGAGTTAGCTAAGTTGCTTAAGAAGGAACCTTGAGGGGCCCCTGGATGGCTCAGTGGGTTGAGTGTCTGCCTTCGGCTCAGGTCATGATCCCGGGGTCCTGAGATCAAGCCCCACATCGGTCTCCCTGCTCAGTGGGGAGTTTGCTTCTCCTTCTCCCCCTGCTCCTTTCCCCCCTGTGCTCTCTCTAATAAAAAACCTTAAAAAAAAAAAAGGAGCCTTGAATAGAAAGTTTGTGCCATAATAGGAGGCTAAACTTCTGAAGAGAGTGGCTATTATTGTGAAATGACAAGAAGTAGGGTGGACAACAGGACCCGGGGCCCTCCCCAGGACCCCTGAAACTATACCATGTATACCATAACTTCCTAGCATGTAGTTATCAAAAGCTAGGCTGTTTGTATTCTTAATGTACCTCTAGGAAAATCCAGTAAAAAGTATTACTTTCTTCTCTGATTTTCAAGGAGAAAAGGAAGATAAGCAATTTCATACATTTTTTAAAGTTTTGGAATTCTTTCCTTATTTCAACTACCATCCCTCATTCTTTCACTAGACCTACTTTTTTTCTCTAAAAGAAAATGCTGTCTGAAAACTGACTAGCTGGCATATACAGACTCAAACATCTGGGTGCCAGACTGGAACAGATGTTTTTTATGGATCCTGTTCTATAGCAAGTTCCAGGCCAATTCATTTGAAGTGAATTGAGCAGAAGACTCATGAGGAAAGGGGGTTGAGGGGGACACAAAAGTTCACAGCAGAGGTTAAATGTCTTATCCTCTGTTTTTGTTTTCTGCTCAAATTTCTGTTCTCCTGCCTCTCCTCCTTGCTCCTGTTTCTAGTTTTAGATCGCCATATTATAGTTTAGTGATAATGAATACTTCATTCTACAAATGAAGTCTATTTTTTCAGACAAATGCTTTCTATAGAACATTCTTACCTTATGAAGTTTTCCCTCCTGCTCATGCTTCAGGGTACAATGATTTAGAACAGGGTTTCTCAAATTTGGCAGTGTTGACATTTGGGGCTGCCAAATTCTGTTCATGGGCTGTCCTATGCACTGTAGGACATTTGGCAGCATCCCTGGCCTCTTCCCATTAGATGCCAGTCACACCGCCCCCCTCCAAGATGTGACAACCAAAAATGTCTCCAGACATCACCAAATATCCCCTGGGGGGGAGCAAAAAATTGCCCCAGTTGAGAACATTTTTTTTTTAAGATTTTATTTATTGGGGAGAGAGAGAGAACAAGTGGGGAGAGAGGCAGAGGGAGGGATCCCAATGCAGGGCTCGATCCCAGGACCCTGGGATCATGACCTAAGCTGAAGGCAGACACTTAACCTACTGAGCCACCCAGGCACCCCAAGAACTGCTGCTTTAAATCAATATGTATTTCTTATTTCCCCAGAGTTTCAATAAATATAATTGAAATATATATATAACTGAAAATATAAAAATTTCTACTTAAAAGTCTTGTGCTGCATCTGGATATTTTCATTCTTAAATCAGAACTAGTTTCATATCATTTTGAATGTCCTTAACAGTCTTTCTAGCCTAACTAACACATGGCCTTTCTAATATTAAGAGATTGACATATAAAGTTTACGTCACCATCAAGCTGGATGTTCATGTATGCCAGAGCTGTGGTCCTCTTTGCCATTTCTCCCATAGGCTCAGCCTTGCACACCAACCTATGTCACAATCACAACAGTAACATCTGGACTTCTTCCCTGCTCTTTGAATGTAACCCATCTTCTATCTATTTTCCATTCTGTCTCATTCTAAACTTTTTGTTTTGTTCTCTAGCCAGTTTCTCCTTTTTCCCAGGGTTCCATCAAGAATCCCTGCTGTCTTGGGTTTAAGCAGCCCATTAGATGGAACAGTATCAAAGGCTTTCTGAAAATTGAGATTATCCATGTTGTATGCATTACTGTTTTCCAATGTGTCTGTAAGCTGCTCCAAAGTATACAAAAGAGCCAGTGAAGTTAGATAGATAACATCTTTCTACATAAAACCCCCTCACTCGGTCTTCTTGAGGCCAAAACACCCATCCGAAAGGGAGAAAGATGCTTGTCGAATATGTTTTGAATGCAGTCCAAACATTTGGATGCTTGGCATCATGTCGACAGCCATCTGGAAGGCTGATAAAATTTTTCTTCTAGATAGTTTGGTGGTATGTAGCCAGAACTTCTGAGTCTTCTTGGAATACTAACAACTGTGGCTGGTTCTGAGTTAACTAACAATTATTGAGCCCTTACCAAATATCACACATACAATAACTATTCAGTTCTCATGAACATCCTATAAGGTATGTGCTTTTGTTCCTGTTCAACAAATAAGAGAAACAGGCCTCGAAAGACTGAGGTCACAAAATAGGTGGCAGACTCAAATTTGAACTTGGGTATTCTGGCTCCTACTCCAGTCTTTCTCCTCTACGACACAGAGGAAAAGCACAGAGTCCCACGCCCAATATACAAGTTTGAATTCTCATTAAATAACTCTTCACCATCACTACTCAAAATGTGATCCTTGGACCAGCAATGTCAGCAACATCTATGAACTTGTTAGAAATGCAGAATCTGGGGCTCTACTGCTGAGCTATAGAATCAGAATCTGCATCTCAACAAGATCTCCAGCTGATTTCTATGTATAACAAATCTTAAGGAAGTACTGCTCTTCAGCTCTATGAATATAGAAAGGCAATCACCTAGTTGGTCACTATGCTATGCCCCTTGGTAACACCAGGGGGACTAGCTACTCAGCCTCTTCCTGTTGCCCCCTGCATACCTTCCTCCACTAGGGTACTCTTACATCCTCCTGGACATAGCATTCTTCCTCACATTCTAGGCTAGAAAAGAGCAAGAGGTTTCAACTCTTCCCGCCAAGGTTCTAATGGCAGGCTTGTTTCTTCCACCTCTTTCAATAAAGTTCTAGTCACTTGCAATAAGATGCACTTTTAAGGTAATAGAAGAGGGCTGGTCTGCAAGTATGTCATGGTTTTTTTCTTTTCGACTTTATTTTATTTCTTATTATTTTTTTAGTACTCTCTATACCTAACGTGTGGCTCCGACTCACAACCCCGAAATCAAGAGTCATATGCTCTTCAAACTGAGCCAGCGAGGCACTTCCTTTTTTTTAAGTTTATAAAACTTTATAAAATGTATCCTATTAAGATGGGCTTGGATACTGTATTGTCTGGACCTGTGATACCAGCAGTTGTAAGGCCAGTAAATTTGTTAAATTCCTGGACCTACACTGTTGCTGCCTTCTCTGTGGTATGCCACGTATTTGTTTCCTGTTGTTACTGTAACAAATTACCAAAAACTTAGAGGCTTGAAATAGGACAAATGTATTCTCTTACAGTTCTAGAAGTCAAAAGTCCTAAATGAATTTTAAGGGGCTAAAATCAAAGCCCCTTTGGCAATTCCTTCCGTAGGCTCCAGGGGAGAACCCATTTCCTTGCTTCTACAGCTTCTAGAGGCCATCTGCGTTCCTTGGCTGGCCCCTTTCTCCATCTTCAAAGTGCTCTGCTTCTGTCATTCCATCTCCTTCTTTGCCCTTCTTGCCTCTCTGTCTGATAAGGATCCTTATGATAACATTGGGTCCATCCACTCTGGTATGCCCAAATCTGGAGGTCAAGTGAAGGATCTGACTGGACACTTGGGAGTACTGAAGATACAGAAAGCAAGTGAAGCCATACTGGGTGACAGAACATTGCATAGGGCAATGACCCTTAATCCTCTTGAAGAATCTAATGGACCCTACAGATCTTTGAGAAAAATTAAAATTCATATACTACTTCACATGTAATTTCAGGGGTTTAAGGGCTCTATAAGCATTCATGAATGTCAGGTTAGGAACCCTTGGGGTATAGTCATCTAGGGTAACTATTCCGTTGGATCCTTTCTTCACACCTCTCACCAAAACACATTCTGATGGATCAAAGATTTGATCATCACAAAAGAAAACACGAGAGAGTTTTAAAAATAATATCAAGGTGATAAAGGTCTTTCTAAACATAAGACAAAAATCTCCAACCCATGAAAGAAAAGACTAATAAATTCAACCACATAGGAAGATGTGTGTGTATTCTGTGTGGAAATTAAACCATAAGCAAAATCACAAGGCAAATGACAAAATGTAAGGAATATCTGCAACTCACATCAAAGACAAAGGGCTAATTTTCTCAGTATTAAATACATTTTTAAGTTGATAAAAAGTCAATAGATATGAAAAGTTCACAGAAATTGATTTAAAAAAGCATTCTAATATCTGAAAAGATGCTCAGTTTCATAATAAAGAAATGCATTTTCAAATATTAAATTGTAAAATATCAGGAAGACAGAGTACAGTCTTAGTGAAGGTACAGAGAGAATATCATACAGATACTGCTACTGGGAACCCAGTATCTACAACCTCTAGCTCAGGGCTTATCAAAGTGAAATGTGCACCCAAATCACTTGGGGATCTTATGAAAATGCAGATTATGGTTCAATGGCTTAAGGATTAGGTCTGAGATTTTGTATTTCTAACCAGCTCCCAGGTGAGGGCAACGCTGCTGGTCCACAGATCACACTCTGTGTTATAAAACCTAGTGATTTGGTAACACTTTGAAAATTTTTCAGCGCACATATCTCTTAAACCAACAATACAATCTCTAGGAATTCATCCTACTTATTTTCCTGCATATGTAGGAAAGGTGTGTGCACACAGATATTCCTTGTCAAACCGGGTATAATAACAAAAAACAGCAAACAACATAAATGTCATTCTAAGTGTGCTAGCACAGAACTTTCCCACTCCTTCTTCGTTCCTACTTTGCATCTGCTGGGCTTGAAGGAACTCAACACTGCACTTACCAGACTTTCACACAGCTAGGATTTGTGATATGATTTAGATATCATCAATGAGCTGTTTTTGTACGAAACTGAAAATCAAAATGAGACATCTTCCTGATGCTTTGGAGTCTGAAAAGGGAAGTCTGACAAGACATGAGAACCTGCAGTGGCTGGACTCCGCTACAGCCCGGGGTCTCCTCACTAGCTCCGGGAGTGAGAGGCTCAGCTGTGGCGGTAGCTGTGACAGCAGCAGGAGCAGTTGCCTGACTTGGTAATCAGAGAAAGCATGGTGTGACCTTTAAGTCATCAGCTCAGTGCTTACCCCTGAATTTAATTCCTGACTTGCTTCCAATGAGTTTTCAAGCACCTAATTTTCTGTAGTAAATCTCTTTCTACTTGAAATTATCTAGAGTGTTGGACTGGGTTTTTTATCTGCATATAACTGCGACTACAACAGTATCTGGTACTAAGACAGAGAACTGGGATTAGACATCTCACCAGTTTGGTGTTTGAGGCAGTGACAACTCCATTACCACACTGGCTTTTACCAGCCCACCGTATAAATCACCCTACCCAGCTGAAATACTATTCAAAGGCAAAAGGAACATGGAATGCCAAATGAAGAAAAACATTTGTAAATACCAAGTACAACATCATGGTCAGTTGTCAAATTGAGGAATAGCTACATATATGTTTTTCCTTGCCATTTTATGTTTATACCTTTATATATTAGCCAAATTCCTTTTCTACTTCCTCCTTTCTACTCTAATTTTATACCAAGACATGTAAATAGTGGTTGTTTTTATCATTTAGTCCTTGGGTTATAGGATATAAAGGTTCCAATATGACTAACATTGCGAGTATTAAAATTACCCAGGGAGGCATTCTGCAACTGATGGAACTGGTTCTCTGTTTTATGGAGGAAGGGTGAATATATTTTCACATGCATAAGGTATAATTACTATACATAAGGCATGACCATGTTGCTGCAATTTAGGGACAGGTGGAAGGCTGGGTATTTATGCTGAACAGCCAAAAGGGTGGACAGTGTTGACCCATCAGCCCTTGGTATCCATTTCCACTCCCCCTTCTATTTTATTTAGGTTCTACTATGAGTTGTTCTTAGACAACAAGAAGGTGAAGCCAAGCTGGAAAGCGTCCAAGTAAAAGTGAGACAAGGGCCATCTCTCTGACACTGTGCAGGCTACAAACAGAGAGGCATGAGTGTATGCGGCTACTGGCCTCCATCTTCCAGGGTATACTCTCCAGCTTCATGGGTATGAGACAGTAGTGATACTTGTGGCTATGGCAACAGCAGCTTCTGGAACTCTGTAGCATGGCTATGGTTGTGAAACTTTGAAATCAACCAAGACTTTTACTCCTTCGCCCCTTTCAATTACTTCGTTATCATATAAATCCCTTTACTGACCTTCATTTATGCCAGAAATAGGGTGAATTTCTCCTTTCTACATTAAATTCTGACTGATACATGAGGGCTGGTTAAATTAATTATGGTATATCCATATGTTGGCATACTCTACAACCACCAAAAAAAAAAAAAAAATGCACCTCTATGTGTTCATATATGGAACAAGCTACAAGATATATTATTAAACAACTGTCTTAGTTCATTTGGGCTGCTATAACATAATACTATAAACTGGATAGCTTTATAACAATAGAAATTTGTTTCTCACAGTTCTGAGGGCTAGAAGTTCAAGATCAGAACACAGCAATACAATACTAGTAGGGGATTTTAACGCCCCACTTGCATCAATGGATAGATCATTCGAACAGAAATGTCAATAAAAAAACATCAGCCTTGGGGCACCTGGGTGGCTCAGGCCACCTTTTCCAACCACAGCAGTATGAAACTAGAAATCCAAAAAAAAAAAAAGAAAGAAACTAGAAATCAATTATAGAAAAAAACTGGTAAAACTATAAAAATGTGAAGATTATACATGTTACTAAAAAACAGAGTAATAGAAGAAATCTAATGAGAAATCAAAAAATACCAAGAGGCAAAAACAGAAATACAACATATCAAA
The DNA here is from genome assembly GCA_028534135.1 of Potos flavus. Taxonomy (NCBI): domain Eukaryota; kingdom Metazoa; phylum Chordata; class Mammalia; order Carnivora; family Procyonidae; genus Potos; species Potos flavus. Next base: position 96,840,433 of record CM052901.1, on the reverse strand, counting down.
ATCTATGAAATGCAGCAAAAGCACTTCTAAGAGGGAAATTCAGAGCCATACAGGCTTACCTCAAGAAACAAGAGAAATCTCTAACAATTTAACTTTGCGCCTAAAGGAGCTATTTAAAAAAAAAAAAAAAAATGAAGCCCAGGGTGCCTGGGTGGCTCAGTCAGTCAAGCATCTGACTTTAGCTCAGGTCATGATCTCAGGGTCCTGAGATCTAGCCCCACTTCAGACTCCAAGGTCAGCAGGGAGTCTGTTTCTCCCTCTCCCTCTGCCCCACTGCATTTTTTCTCTCTCAAATAAATAAAATCTTATTTTAAAAATATTTTATTTATTTATTTGACAGAGAGAGAGACAGTGAGAGAGGGAACACAAGCAGGGGGGAATGGGAGAGGGAGAAGCAGGTTTCCCACCAAGCAGGGAGCCTGATGTAGGGCTCGATCCCAGAATCCTGGGATCACAACCTGAGAAGCCAGACGCTTAAAGACTGAGCCACCCAGGCACCCAATAAAATCCTTTTTTTTTTTTTTTTTTAATGAAGCCCAAAGGTAATAGAAGGAAAGAAATAATGAAGATCAGAGTGGAAATAAATAATATAGAGACTAAAAAGACAATTAAAAAAGGTCAATGAAACTAAGAGTTTAGGGATGCCTGGGTGGCTCAGTGGGTTAAAGCCTCTGCCTTTGGCTCAGGTCATGATCTCAGGGTCCTGGGATCGAGCCCCGCATCGGGCTCTCTGCTCAGCAGGGAGCCTGCTTCCCCCTCTCTCTGTCTGCCTCTCTGCCTACTTGTTATCTCTCTCTGTCAAATAAATAAATAAAATCTTTAAAAAAAAAAAAAGAAAGAAAGAAACTAAGAGCTTGTTCTTTGAAAAGACAGAAATTGACAAACCTTTAGCTAGATACAAGAAAAAAAAAGAGGGATCAAATATATAGAATCAGAAATGAAAGAAAAGGGGCGCCTGGGTGGCTCAGTGGGTTAAAGCCTCTGCCTTCAGCTCAGGTCATGATCTCAGGGTCCTGGGATCGAGCCCCACATCGGGCTCTCTGCTCAGCAGGGAGCCTGCTTCCCCCTCTCTCTCCGCCTGCCTCTCTGCCTACTTGTGATCTCTCTCTCTCTGTCAAATAAATAAATAAAGCCTTTAAAAACAAACAAACAAAAAAGAAATGAAAGAAAAGTTACAACTGATACCACAGAAGTACAAAGGATCATAGGAGATGACTATGAGCAATTATACACCAACAAATTGGATAACCTAGAAGAAATGAATACATTCCTAGAAATTTATAATCTTCCAAGACTAAATGATGAAGAAATAGAAGATATGAATAAGCCAATTACTAGTAAGGAAATTGAGTCAGTAATCAAAAATCTCCCAACATAGAAAAGCCCAGGACCAGATGGTTTCACTGGAGAATTCTACCAAACATTTAAACAAGAATTATGGCTAATCCTTCTCAAACTCTTCTGAAAAACTGAAGAGAAGGGAAAGCTTCCAAACTCATTTTTTATGAGGCCAGCACTACTCTGATACCAAAACTGGACAAGAATGTCACAAAAAAAGAAAATTACAAGTCAATATCCCTGATGAACACAGATGTAAAAAGCCTTAACAAAATACTAGCAAACCTAATTCAACAATATATTAAAAAGCTCATACACTAGATCAAGTGGTATTTATTCCAGGGATGCAAGGATGGTTCGACACCCACAAATCAATCAACATGACATACATTAATAAAAGATAAAAATCATATGGTGATCTCAATAGATGCAGAAAAAGTATTTGATGAAATTCAACATCCATTTATGATAAAAATTCTCAACAAAATGGGTACAGAGGGAACATACCTCAACATAATGAAGGCCATATATGACAAACCCACAGCCAATATCATACTCAGTAGTGAAAGGCTGAAAGCTTTTCCTCTAAGATCAGGAACAAGATGAGGATGCCTACTATTCCCACTTTTATTCAACATAGTATTGGACGTCCTAGTCACAGCAATTAGGCAAAAAATAGAAATAAAAAGCAGACAGCTTGGAAAGGAAAAAGTAAAACTGTCACTATTTGCAGATGATATGATAATACGTATGGAAAATCCTAAAAACTCCACCAAAAAACTGTTAGATAAAAGAATTCAGTGAAGTTGCAGGATACAAAAGAGACAAAAACCTGTTGCACTTCTATACACTAATAAACTATCAGGAAGAGATAATGAGAAAACAATCCCATTTATAATTGCATTGAAAAGAATAAAATACCTAGAAATAAATTTAACCAAGGAGGTGAAAGACCTATACACCGAAAACTGTAAGACACTGATGGAAGAAACTGAAGAAAATGCACATAAATGAAAAGATATTCTGTGCTCATGGTTTGGAAGAATATTGTTAAAATGTCCATACTGGCCAAAGCAATCTACAGATTCAAAGCAATCCTATCAAAATTCCGATGATATTTTGCACAGAGCTAAAACAATTTTAAAATTTGTATGGAACCACAAAAGACCCCGAATAGCCAAAACAATCTTGAGAAAGAACAAACCTGGAGGTATCATGCTCCCTAATTTCAAACATACTACATAGCTATAGTACTCAAAACAGCATGATATTGGCATAAAAAGCAGACACATCTATCTATGGAACAGAGAGCCCAGTAATAAATCCACACATATCTGGTCAATTAATTTACTACAAAGGTGGCAAGAATATATAATGGGGAGGGCACCTGGCTGGTTCAGTCAGTAGAGCATGTAACTCTTGATCTGAGGGTTATGAGTTCAAGCCCCACTTTGGGCATGGAGCCTACTTTAAAAAAAGTAATATTCAATGGGGAAGGAGCAGTCTCTTCAATAAGTGGTGGTGGGAGGAGCGCCTGGGTGGTTAAATCAGTTAAGCATCTGCCTTCGGTTCAGATCATGATCCCAGGGTCCCGGGACTGAGCCCCACATCAGGCTCCCTGTTCAGTGGGGAGTCTGCTTCTCCCTCTGCTCCTCCCCCTGGCTCATGTGCTCTCTCTCTCTCTCTCTCTCAAATAAATAAATAAAATCTTTATGGGGTGCCTGGGTGGCTCAGTGGGTTAAGCCTCTGCCTTCGGCTCAGGTCATGATCTCAGGGTCCTGGGACTGAGCCCCACATCAGGCTCCCTGTTCAGTGGAGAGTCTGCTTCTCCCTCTGCTCCTCCCCCTGGCTCATGTGCTCTCTCTCTCTCTCTCTCTCTCTCAAATAAATAAATAAAATCTTTATGGGGTGCCTGGGTGGCTCAGTGGGTTAAGCCTCTGCCTTCGGCTCAGGTCATGATCTCAGGGTCCTGGGATCGAGCCCCACATCAGGCTCTCTGCTCAGCAGGGAGCTTGCTCCCTCTCTCTCTCTGCCTACTTGTGATCTCCCTCTCTGTCAAATAAATAAATAAAAATCTTTAAAAAAAAATCTTTAAAAAAAATAAGTGGTGGTGGGAAAACTGAACCACTATATCAACTACAAAAATTAACTCAAAATGGATTACGGAGTTGAATGTAAGAACTGAAACCATAAAATTCCTAGAAAAAAAAAATAGGTGGTAAGCTCCTTGACGTCAGCCTTATTAATATTTTTTTTAGTGTGACTCCCAAGACAAGGAAAATGGAAGCAAAAATAAACAGGACTTTATCAAACTACAAAACTGCACAGCAAAAGAAACCATTAACAAATCAAAAAGGCAACCTACTGAATGGGAAAAGATATTTGCAAATCATATAACAGATAAGGGGTTAATATCCAAAATATTCATGTTGAACTCATACAACTCAAGAACAACCAAAAAAATCTGTTTTAAAAAAATGGGCAGAGGATCTAAATAGATATTTTTACAAGGAAGTCATACAGATGACCAACAAACACATAAAATAATGCTCAACATCAAGAATCATCGGGGAAATGCAAATCAAAACCACAATGAGAGGGGCACCTGGCTGGCTCAGTCAGAAGACCATGCTACTCTTGATCTCAGGGTTATGAGTTCAAGCCCCACATTGGGTGTAGAGATTATTAAAAAAGAATAAATAAGTAAACTTAAAAAAAAGAAATGAGGGCACTTGGGTGGCTCGGTCTAAGGTTAAGCATCTGCCTTCGGCTCAGGTCATGATCCCAGGGTCCTGGGATTGAGTCCCTCATCAGACTCTCCACTCAGTGGAGAGTGTGCTTCTCCCTCTGCCCCTCTCCCTGCTTGTGCGTGCACACTTTCTCTCTCTCTTTTTCTCTCTCTTGCAAAAATAAAGAAATAAAGAATCTTTAAAAAAATGAGAGGAAAATTTTTATTTTTTTCCCCAAATACTTTTTATTTTTTCAGTGTTACAAGATTCATTGCTCATGCACCACACCCAGTGCTCCATGCAATACATGCCCTCCTCAATACCCACCACCAGGCTCACCCAACCCCCTACCCCTTCCCCTCCAAAACCTTCAGTCTGTTGCTCAGAGTCCACGAGAGGAAAATTTTAAAACAAAAGAAAACCACAGTGAGATATCACCTTACACCTGTCAGAATGGCTAGACTCAAGAAGACAAGAAATAAAAAGCATTGGAGAGAATGTAGACAAAAAGGAACCCTAATGCACTGTTGGTGGGAATGCAAGTTAGTGAGCCACCATTGAAAACAGTACAGAGTGTACTCAAAAAATCAAAAATGGGACCACCATATGATCCAGTAATTCCACTACTGGGTATCTGAAGAAAGCAAAAACACTAATTCAGAAAGATATATGTATCCCTACATTCACTACAGCATTATTTACAATAGCCGCGATATGGAAACCACCTGTGTCCATTGATAGATGAATGGATAAAGAAAATGTGGCATATATACACAATGTAATATTAATCAGCCATAAAAAGAATGAGGTCTTGCCATTTACAACAACATGTATGGACCTTGAGGGTATTATACTAAGTGAAATAAGTCAGAGAAAGACAAATAGTGTATGATTTAACTTATATATGGAACCTAAAAAAAATTTAAACCTCATAGATACAGAGAACAGATTGGTGGTTGCCAGAGGGGCTGGGGGGGGGGCGGAATAGGTTAAGGGAATTAAAAAGTACAAACTTACAGTCATATAATAAATAAATCATAAGGATGTAAGGTATGGCGTAGGAAATATAGTCGATAATATTGTATTAACTTTGTGACAGATGCTAACTACGTTTATAGTGGTGACAATTTCATAATGTATACAGTGTTGCATCGGTATGTTGTACACCTCAACTATGTCAATTGTTTCTCAATAAATTTTTTAAAAGCATGACACACAATAATACTGTATATAGTACCACACCGTGTCATGTTTGTGTGCCTGTATATGCATAGAATGACTCTGTAAAGACACACAAGAAATCCATAATGGAGGCTGCCCTAAAAAGAGAAATCAGGTGGCTAGGAGTAGAAAGCCAAGTAGTCTTCATTCATCACCCTTTGTACCCTTGGGATTTTATACCAACTGAATATATTACACACATACACACAGTTTATGGAAGAAAGAAAGAAATTTGAAAGGTGTAGGGTAAAAAGAAAAGAAGGCATGGAAGAAAACCCTAAGGAACATCAATGGATAAAGGAAGAGAAGCAGAGACAGGAAGCTGAGGAGTGCCAGAAAGCTTGGAGAATAGGCATGAATGGTGACAGAGAAGCAAAGGGAGTAGAGCATTTAAGGAAAAGGGTCATCAACTGGGCCAAACACTGTGAGAGGACCAATAAGAGCAAAATTGAAAAACTGAATTGTCACTTGTACAGCAAAACAAGGTCATCAGAGGTCTTGGTGAAAGAAATTTTAATGGAATGCACACTCCATCCCTCTGAAGAACACCAAGAGGTCACTGGATTGAAAGAAGAGACACGAGTATCCTTTTTTCCAAAGTTGTATTGCTTGTTGAAATGCTGAGTCAATTCAGATGAACTCTAAAGACTGAAATCATTTTGGAGACCCCTACATACTGCTACTGCGTACATACTAATAAATTGCTGTTATTAAAAGTCTATATATTTCTTGCTAAGTGAAATAAAGTCACTTAGGCAGAGCAGTCATTCACTTGAGATTTAGAATATACCCCACTAATATAACTTCCTAGGACATAGCTTGGTTATCCAGTAAGATCTGGCCTCCTATCTCCAAACTACAATCCTAGTCCTTTACTACTGTCTTTATAAAGTCTTTAAGAGGTTGATGATTGCTACTAATTTGTAGGGTAACCTGGATGGCTACTTTTACTTTGTATATGGAAAATGAGATTGAAGGAATTAAAGTGTTCTCAAGACTAAGAAAAGGGTCATTAGGAAGAAATGGTGATGTCATGGGTTGTGAGATTTTATTTTTTTATTTCTTCCACTAAATTCATGTTAAAGCCCACTATCCTCATTTGTCTTCCAGAATTATTAGACAGCTCAGAGTAATTTGTTAGCCACATTTTTTTGTCCCTTGGAACTTAAAATCTAATATAAACAATGTTGATGGGGGCACCTGGGTGGCTCAGTCGGTTAAGCGTCCAACTCTTGATTTCGGCTCAGGTCATGATCTCAGGGTCTTGAGACTGAGCCCCACATCGAGCTCCATACTCAGCGTGGAGCCTGGTTAAGATTCTCTCTCTCCCTCTCCCACATCCCACCCCTGCTGGCATGTCTCAATAAAGAAATAAATAAATAAAATAAAAACAATGTTGATAGGGGTGCCTGAGTGGCTCAGTCGGTTCAGCATCTGCCTTCAGTTCAGGTCATGATTCCAGGGTCCTGGGATCAAGCCTTAAGTCGGGCTCCTTGCTCAGCGGGGAGTCTGCTTCTCCCTCTCCCTCTGCCTGCTGCTCTCCCTGCTTGTGTTCTCTCTCTCTCTGTGTCGAATAAATGAATAAATAAAATCTTTAAAAAATGCTTTAGAAAGAAAACAATGTTGATAAAGGGGTGTGTGGCCAGCTCGGTCAGTGCAGTGTGCAAATCTTGATCTTGGGGTTGTGGGTTCAAAAGTCCCATGCTGGGTGTAGAAATTGCTTTAAAATAAAATCTTTCTTAAAAATTTAAAAAAAAATTGATATGGATATTCAGTGGTGCAGACAGCATAAAGTTTAAATTATATATTAGCTGAAAAAATATATATGTAATATATATTTCATTCCTCAGTTATGAAGAACTTAAAAGTCACAATACTATACACTCTATTATTCTCATGCTTCTTTTTGAAGGTCTATTGGTCTTAAGTCTGTAAGATACCAAAATAAATAACCAGTTCTCATTACAAAATCACCTAGAAAATGTTATTAAGCTAATAAAAGTGAATTAATATTCAGGTCTAGATGAAATGACAGAGTTTAAACAGTGAGTAAAGAATGCATGACTTGGGGGCGCCTGGGTGGCTCAGTGGGTTAAAGCCTCTGCCTTCGGCTCAGGTCATGATCTCAGGGTCCTGGGATCGAGCCCCGCATTGGGCTCTCTGCTCAGCAGGGAGCCTGCTTCCCCCTCTCTCTCTGCCTGCCTCTCTGCCTACTTGTGATCTCTCTGTCAAATAAATAAATAAAATCTTAAAAAAAAAAAAAAAAGAATGCATGACTTGTCCCAAGTGCTATTTTACAGCATCAGTTTATGATAATCGTAAAAACTTTTTTAAACACTGTTGGATGAAAATTTTAAAAGAGTTCCAAAAAAGGGAAGTTTGATAACACAAACCTATTTGGTCAGAGACACAGTCTTTATAGGGAATCTAGGAGCTTTCTGTTTATAAATTGAATCCAGTATTATTTGTATTTTTTCCTTTGGGATATAAACAAGGAAAAAATGGTAGAAAAGATTCAATACAGTAAACTATAAAGTTATCACAATTAATCATCCATCTCAGTGAGAAAACCCAAAGATGTTGATAAGATAGGTGACTGAGATCAGCCACAGTCCAATGTGAGGATTTAGGAAACGCAGTGAGCTGATATGACATCCTTGACCACATTTTTCCATTGTCAACTGTGGTCAAAAAGGCTACCCTGGGCATTAGGCAACTCCCGAAGCTCCCTCTGATGTGTAGACTTATTACACATAAGTCTACACATCAGACTTATGTGATTTGTCCGTGAGCTGTGTCTGTGTCTACACATCAGACTTATGTGATCTCTGCACATGCTTTTCCCATGTAGCACCACAACAGTTTCCTTTCCAGTTCTTTGTCTTTCAGCACAGTATCTCCCCCGAGAAAACCCTTCCCTGACCTTCGCACATGAAATTGCTTGCTTCTCGATGCAATTTGGTGCCTTGTATGTGCTTTATCATTACATTTTTTTTCTTTGCTGTGTTTGTAAATTTGTCCATGAGGCAAATCCCTGGTTTCCTGAGGCCAGGACCGAGTATTGGAGCTGTCACCTCCTCAGACTGTCTCTCCTCCAGTATCTAGGGCATGCTACTTTTTGAGGGGACACCTGGGTGGCTCAGTCTGTTAAGCATCTGCCTTCTGCTCAGGTCATGACCCTGGGGTCCTAGAATAGAGTCCCACATTGGGCTCCCTGCTCAGCAGGGAGCGTGCTTCTCCCTATGCCTGCCACTCCCCCTGCTTATGTTCTCTCTCAATCTCTCTCTGACAAAGAAAATCTTAAAAAAAAAAAAAAATACTTTTTGGATGACTTAACGATCAACACAATCACAATGCACAATCCTCTCTTCACTACTCTTGTTGCCTCTCAGCACTGTGTTTCTCCTGCTGGGACACACCTCTTAAACTGCAAAATTCACATTACAGAGTCACTGCAACATAAACTTTTCTCCTTGGTGTAAAAGTACTGCTGGGTAAAAAGAGTACAGGTCTCTTCAGGACTCTCAATTTCTGAATTGTGCCCACTTTTGTGTTCATTTCAGTATTAGATCAGGAAATTTTACATGTCTTGTTTTACACATTTTTCATGAGTTTGTCTGCCCATACGTTCCTACTGAAAAGGAAAGTCCTGAAAATAGTGTTCTTGTCTACCTCTGGGGGTTACATTTGACAAGTGGGAGGGTGGGCGAGGAGAAACAGGACCAGAAGAACAGAAACAATTCTACTTGCCAGGCACACTGTTCTAAGTACTTTATAATATGTTCTCATTTAAGCTTCGCAGCAACCCTAGGAGTTAAGAGTCAGATAGGTATCTCTTAATCGCCACATGTGGAAAGTGAGATGTGAGTGCACACACGCATGCCGTCTCTCTGTGCCTCTTACAACAGAACCCAGCAGAAGCGACCTGGGTGCTGACCAGGCTGTGTTCCTTGCCCGCAGTTCCGGGCATTTGTAAAGCATTCACTTTACAATAATTTGTAAGCTATAGGTTTAGGTTGTATGCAGTGTTTGTATGAATATAACACTTTGCAATTAAAAAAAGAAGTCTGAAAGAGAAAAGGAAGGAAGGGGGGCGGAGATGGAGAAAGAGAGCCACAGGGAGGGGGCAGGAAAGGAAAGGCCTGACAAAGGAAGCATTATGTAACTGTTAGCTATTATTGTTTAAAGACAACTCCCTATGCTTTTGGGTGCATTTTTTAATGCAGGAACAAGATATTCATCAGTAAGATATATCCAGTGAAGTGTCACCGGCACACATGCCTAAGTAGCTCTCTTTTTTTGAGGGGGTTCTACTTTTGTGAAAAACAGCACGGCATTTCAATTTTTATTACTGTTAAATCTTTTTTATTGTAAAAGATTACAGAGAAAGTTAAAGAGAATAATATAATATCTGCATACTTACTACATAGCTTTGTCAATTATTTACCTTGTATCCTGTTTCAGTTATTTTTAAGTAAAAAATAATCAGTTCTACAATTATGCAAGTGGAACACCCTCTCCCCAACGTGTACCTCTTCCCTCCTCCTGTTTGTCTTCCTTCTTATGGGCAATCATCATCATGACTATTGTTTATTGTTTCTGTGCATTTTTATACAAATAGCATAGATCATAGACACTACCGTTTTGCGTGTTTGTTGTTTTTTTTTTTCAAGATTTTATTCATTTATTTGACACAGAGAGAGAGAAATCACAAGTAGGCAGAGAGGCAGGCAGAGAGGAAGGGGGAAGCAGGCTCCCTGCTGAGCAGAGAACCCGATGCAGAGCTTGATCCCAGGACCCTGAGATCATGACCTGAGCCGAAGGCAGAGGCTTTAACCCACTGAGCCACCCAGGCGCCCTTGTTTTGCGTGTTTTTGAAAAGATTTTAGATTTTATTTATTTGAGAGAGAGAGAACACAAGCAGGGGGAGGGTGAGAGGGAGAGGGAGAAGCAGACTCCCCACTAAGCAGGGAGCCCGATGAGAGGCTCGATCCCTCAGATCCCGGGATCATGACCCGAGCCAAAGGCAGATGCTTAACTGACTAAGCCACCCAGGCGCCCCTGTTTTGCATGTTTTTAAAATTATGTTTCACAGCTTTAATACAATGGCTCTGTTATTTTATTTTCTGTACAGTATTTCATTATTAAATTTTAAATACATGCCAAGACAATGAGAAATTAAATTTGGTATAAGGCTTGTGTAGAGCATTGTACTACTCTAATACCACCTCTGGTACAACCTTTTATATTTCAAGTTACCATGGCAGGGTACTGGGGAAAGTTTTCAATTAGCAGTAACTTGCACCTTAGATAAATCTCATTGGCTACAACAGTCACTGCACAAAGCTATAATCCTGTATATTTCAAACCTTGTTATAAGTGTGTCTAGGGGCACTACAGGAAAAAAACTGAGGGTTGCTGGAGGGGGATGGGGTAAGTGGATGATGAGCATTAAAAAGGGCACTTGATGTTTAAAAAAAAAAAAAGTGTGTCTGGGGCGCCTGGGTGGTTCAGTCCATTGGGCAACTGACTCTTGATTTCTGCTCAGGCCCTGATCTCAGGGTTGTGGGAAGGAACCCCGAATCAGACACCATGCTCAGCGGGGAGTCAGCTTGAGATTCTCTCTCCCTCTGCCCCTCCCTTCCCCACATGTGCGAGCTCTCTCTCTCTCTCAAAAATAAATAAACATATCTTCTTTTTTTAAAGTGTGTCTAAAATAACTTGGCTCACTTTCCTGCTTTTGCTACATAGAAAATAGTGACCATATGAGTAGGCACTCAGTATGTTGACTATTACATTCTTTAGGACTCTTGGTTGCAAGTGACAAAAGCCCATTTGAAAGCAACTTAAGAAAAAAAGAACGTATTGTCTTTGATAGCTTAGGTAGCTCACTGACTCAATCTAAGGAAAAGCTGCAGAATCAGAGATATAAGGGAAGACCACCACCAACACACCTTACCCATTGGGATTTCAACTTGTTTCTGCTTCTCTTTGAGTTAGTTTCATACATTGTTATTATATATCATCCTCTCTGTGGAGTGGGAAAGATGTCACCTCAGTCAGAGTTTGTCTGCTTCCTTTCCACTCAAGTTGCTCTTTCCCCATGTCCAAGTAACGAGAACAAGGAATGCTTCTGTTTGGTGGGGAGATGAGATATTTCATTGGGTCAGGCCTGGGCCAGAGGGAGAAATCTGCTATCACAATAAAGAATATGGCGGATCTTTTGAGGTCAACCGAATAAAATCATTACCATACAATCCATACAACGGTGATGCCCAAAATCTTTTATTTTGGGTGGCATGAAAAAAACCTGTGACAATACCTCAGAATCATCCTTGTGAATGCTAATTCTCATTGGAGAGTATTGTGTATGTAGACAGAATAAAACTGGGGACAGAAGCCTGTATGTCGCTGAACATCCCTAAAATATCACATTTGTAGTAAATGTTAATCTCCAAGAAAATAGGATGTAAAAATCATTTTCAGTTACTTTTGAACTCAAATTTGCCATCTTTTTTTTTTAAGATTTATTTATTTATTTATGAGAGAGAGAGAGAGAGAGAGAGAGAAAGCACAAGCAGGGCTAGCAGCAGGCAGAGTGAAAGCAGGCCCTCTTCTGAGCAAGGAGCCTAATGCGGGACTTGATCCCAGAACCACCTAAGCAGAAGGGAGATGCTTAACTGACGGAGCCACCCAGGTGTCCCTCAAATTTGCCATGTAGTCTAGATTTTACTACATGCAACACAAGTATAACAAAGAAAAATCTAAACAAGTAACTTTTAATTTGGTGATTGAGCTAATCTTTTTCATGATCCATTAATCACATACTCATGGTATTCTTTTCATGAGCTTCTGTTTTTTAAAAACAACATCATGACATAAACATTAATTACAGATTTGAGTAATGAGGAAGTATACCTCTAGCCATGATTCCTGGGAGAACTGAAAGCTAATAATAAACATTTACTGTAGCTCAATTCTCTTTATCAGTCCTTCTTCAAAAACAAAAAATTATAGGGACCAAAAAGCCATTTTTCAAACATGATAAAACCAGACAATACTGTTTGCAAGATTCATTAACTGACATGTGAATGCTTAAATGATCAAGAAACTAATCCATTTCAGAATATGTTTAACAATAAAACGTACAGTTTATGTGAATTTGTTCCCTAGTCGAGGTTCATGAATAATTCAAAATATACAATTAAAGTAGTTTTATTATTCAAAATACAGAGTCATTTGTATGTGAAATTAGCCAAGAATATAGTCATTTTACTTAGAAATGTCATCTGAGTCTTAAGCAAATTTGACATGAGTAAGACATTCAGTGCTCCCTTTAAAATTACTGCACCAAACTTTAATTAGGCTTTAATATTCCAGAGGCCTTGGCATCTGGACTCTATTATGTAAGTAAAATTTTTAAAAAACTGATTTGATACTTTGGACCTTGTATAAAACTGTTTTCTGTAAATTTCTCTGGAATTCCAATTCTAAGGAGACTTTTAATCTGGTTATTGTAGCTGATCTGACTCTCAATATCATGAAGACTGAAACGATTCTATGACCGTAAGCTCAGTGTCCTTTTGTCATGCAAATGACATTCTCTGTGCTAGTGCTAATTTGATATATCACAGGTGCAGAAAGCAGAGATTACATAGTAGTATAAAGACATAGACATTCGAAACCTCTTTAGACTTTTGCATGCCTTTTTCAAAGCTTGTAAAACTTGCTGGGATGTTAACAAGTAAACTGAGAAAGTAGCAGGACATGGGAACTGGACTCAGAGTGACACATTTATTGACATGCCTCCTTGGGCAAGTCCCTCACTCTCCCTGTGCCTTAAGTTTTCTCGTTTTAAGTAGAGGTAATAATAGCTACACCACAGGACTGTCTGTGGCAATAAATAAAAAGATGAATGAAAACGCTGGCATGCAGCCATGTAACTTCATAAATAGTTGCTATTATTATTTGGTTCTGGAGCAAGCCTCAGCTTTGAACATTTAATATTAATTCTGTTTGAGAGCCAAAAGTTATTTTTTGGACTTACCATTAGGGGCAAATCTAATGCCAACAGTGGCTTTACTCAAACTTGCCAATGAATGTAAATAATCACCTAGAGCATCTTCAAAAGCACCAGCCAACCCTCGCTAAGTAAAATGCCCAGAAAGAATGCTAAATAGCCGTGTCCCACAGTTCTGAATTCCTGAGAACCATCAATCATACAACAGGAAAATCTGACGAGTAACTCTGACAAGTACATCAGTTTACCCCTCAAAACGCTAGGCTTAGCCTGTACGAGAAGAGTTCAAATGCCTGGGTATACAGATGCTGCAGCCCCACCGTCAATATTTTGTCTCAGTGGGTCTAAACTTCAGGTTTAAAGAGCTCCTCAGGTGAGCAGAAATCCAGATTCTGTTTTCCAATGCTTTTGGTAATTCCTATATCATTAACAATTTTTCCATGTCAGTAAGTATCTTTCTACAACATAATTTCAAAGGGCTTCATAGTATAGGTGTCCTGTTATAATTTGTTCCCAATTTGTGCTTGGCTTCTAGTTCAAGCTAGGCACCACATATATTAATACCCTTGCTATTTATAAAGTGGCCCTAACTTGAGTCTTAATGCCCAAGCACAGCCTTACAGTTTTGTAGAGAGGAGCGGTTAAGACATCGTGGACTCTGGCGTCAGTCTGAACCCACACCCCAACCTTGGACAAACTGGTTAGCATTGCAGATGCCAGTTCCTACATCTGTTAAATAAGGACGATCATAATGCCACCTCATGGGGGGTGGTTTCAATCAGATTTAATCTGAATATGCAAGGTACTTAGCACAGTGCCTAGCGCAACATAAACAATAAATCTTAACTATTGAGAAATAAAAGAAGGAAAAACGCAGGCTCTGACATCCAGAAGCTGGCCAGGCCTTCACAGCTGGTCCTGGCTGTTCTCCTAGTGACCATAAACAATGTCACAGAATATCAGACAAGCCCACTTTAGTGACTGTGGTCACCAAATGACCCCCTCTATGAACCTTCCTGAACACAGACAAAACACGAATACTGTCCAAACCACAAAATATGAAACAGTCCTCCCAGCAAATGAGTGACTGCTGCTTCTTTGTCTCATTCTAGTGTCCTCCTTGGCAAGAAGTACTCAGCTACCCAATCATAAAAGCAAATTGGCAGCATCCAATCGAAAGCAAAGCCGCCAGTTCCTTACCTCCTTCCCAAATAACCTAACACAAGTCCAGTTCACCAATAAGTCCTTTCTAACCCCCTCACTGAGACGCCCTGCAGCTCCCCCAAGGTACACCTTCTCCCCGGCTGCAGCTTGCAATAAACCCACCTTGTTCCACTCAAGCTGAACAAGTGTGTCCCTGATGGTCTTCAGCTGGAGGCCATTGCTGGTATTGTTCCAGAACCCTTTCTTCATTATGGAACTCCAATGTAGGAAGCTTGCTTTCACCTTGGAACTTTATCTGTATATCACTTGAAAAAGTAGAGGTGCGAGCCAGAAAGCAAAGGTCATCCCCACTTAATTTGAGAAACACAGATTAAGGATTAAGAAGCACTGCAACTTTGGGGGGCACCTGGCTGGCTCAGTGGGAAGAGCATGTGACTCCTGATCTCGGGGTTGTGGGTGTGAGCCCCACGTTGGGTGTAGAGATTACTTAAAAATAAAATCTTAAAAAAAAAAAAAGCACTGCAACTTTTGTAAAAGGGTCACTACAACTTTTTATCAGAATGTTCATTAACCACAAGACACATTCTTAGAATGCAGGGTCTGCATATTACTCAAGACTAAAGTTTTTTCTAAAGTGTCTAGCTGTTCCTAATTTATAAATGGGTTGTTCCAGAAATTCACTTAAGGTTTGTTTGTAACACAGAGCTTCTAATTGAAACAGTATCATAAATGGTCATTAGGTTGACTGTTCATCCCAAAGCCTATGTAATCCTGAATACATGTGAAGTACTATTTCAAATGTACCACCATTTATGCCTTCTTGTCCAAGTAAAAATGCAAAATGCATTCTCACTGTGGGAGGTCCATCTCACCAATATTACCAAAAGTAGGAGTATAAATCATGCTGGTGCCAAGAACTCCCTACAAATATAGAAGAGGTATGACCAGGACAGTTGGGGCTGCACCAGGCTTTACTGGACTGTATAGCAAGAAGCTTGGAGTTAGGAGGCAGGGCTGGTTAATCCAACGAGTCAGAGGCTCAACAAAGTACCCAGGACCCAGGTGGACAAGCCCACCTCCAGCATTTTGCCATTATTGTCAGAGTATCAGGGATGGCTGCAGCCCTTGCCACATTCCCACGCAGACGATAAAGCCCAGTGACGAAGAGGAGAGTTTATGCCACAGTAATCTCTTCTTGGGGGAGGGGAATCTTCTTTGCCAGAAGCGCTCCCCACACCCCCCACACACACACACACGCACAACTTCCCCTCACTATGAAAACTTCTCTCATTGGCCAGGAGTGATTCACATGGCCATGCTGAAACCAATCACCGCAAGAGGAAAGGTTCTCAACGCTACCTGCACATTGCAATCGCCACGCAGCTTCGGAAACAAAATTCCAATTCCAGCAACAGTAGGTTTTAAAAGTTCCCCAGCTGTTTCAAGAGTATACTTAGAAGCTAGCCCTACTGCATTAGCCTAATCAAGTTTCACCCCTGCGCGGGCTTTGGGGATCTGCCAGCAGCCATGGGGCAGGCAACAGCTAAGGCTGGAGGTGAACACCTAACTACATCTGCGGTGTAGAGACAGCTTGCTATAGCTGAGAGAAGGGGTCTCTGAAGGCCGGTCACCCACTAGGTGACCTATAATGACAAATTTAAAAGATCTGTTATAAGAGATTTGATGGCAACCTTAATCCGTAACCCCTGTGAAAACGTGAAAATGCAGAAAATACCTTATAAACGTTAGCTCCTAGGTGTTAAACATAAAAGCCATTTAGACAGAGGTGGTTATAAAGTCATGGCGGCCTACATAAGCAAACCAAAGTCAGCCTGTAAATGCCTCAAGGTTATGAAATCAACACACTAACAATAACCAACACAAAGAGCCAAGGAGGCTTGAAGCGACAGCCAATCATTTCCTTACTCTGCTTCTGCCTTTTCTCTAGAAAAATCTCTTGCCTTAGCGCCTGTACGCGGAGCCCAGCTAACCACTTCCGGTTCGGTGCTTCCAGGTTCAAACTGATTTCCGCTCAAAGAAACAACATTTTTAATACGCCCCGGCTTATCTTTTAACAGTTCTCACCTCAGAACAGGGAACCGGAGGAGACCCCAACAGCCCCCAGGAACACGGAGCAACAAGCACGAGTACCTGCGGAGCCCCCTGAGCTCGCTGCTTTCTGTGTGTGGGGATGGCGGGCGAGTCCCTCTCAGTTCCTGGCTTCTCGCTCCGCAGCTTTCGCCGCAGCTCTCTGCGTTCTGAGCTTCCTCACGTCACTCGAGCATTTCTTTTTCCTCACAGAGTCCCGAAAGCAGCTGGAGTGGGGGCTGTGTCCGACTTAAAAACCAGACCGGGTCCGGGACCGACTGGTTCCACCTTAGAAACTGGTCCGCCGGCGGCCTGGGTCCGACGTAGAAACCAGACCGGGTCCCGCGTGAGGCCTCAGGTGAATACAATTTCGTCTTAAGACTGAACAAGCATTAATCAAGTACGGTGGCCGCGGTGAGGAACTTTTAACCATTTTAGATAATCTTATCAATTTACTAGGTGCCCTAGAGAAAGAGGGGTCTCAGCCAGACACTGACTATAAAGGGTAGAGAGAAAATTATTTTTCCTCCTCTACAGTTTCTGGTGGCCAGGCTAAGACCGGCTGAGACATGGGACACCCCCGCTCACTCTGGAACAGGCAGAAGGCATCCTGGGAAAACTGGCAGAGGCCAGCAAAGGGTAACAAGTCTGACCAAAGTCAGCCCTCCCAGACCTCTGTCTGTTGCCGGGTGGAGAGAAGGTAAATTTCACATTTTCCTTTCCTTTCCAAATTCGGATGGGCAGAAGAAAAACATTGGTTATCCATCCTTTCTCTCCTAAGGAGAGCGATAGCCTTTTTTGTCTCATTTTGCATCCTGAGAGCTTGGCTTGGCAACTGTCAGACCAGGGGGCCTCCAAAAAGATAGCTGAAAAGAAATGTGTGTCGCGCCCTATTCGTGGCTAGATAAGCCTGGGCAGAAATGTGGATTGCGTTCCATTTGCAACTAGGGTCCTACCAACTGTGGGACCTGATAGTATTTGATAAGAATTGTTACCCTTTTCTAGCCTCTGCCAGTTTCCCCACGATGCCTTCTGCACACTCCAGAATGAATGGGGTGGGGGGTGGGAGTCGCGGCAGGTCTTATCCTGGCCACCAGAAACTGTAGAGGAGGAAAAATTCCCCAGTAATTCCAGCTCTCAGGGGAATTGTCCAAGTCTTCTTTCTATTGGGTACCTTTGGGAGTGGCTCTGGATCTTGGGAAGGTACTATCTTTTGCACCTCTTTGAGAACCCCTCTTGGCTCCATGGGGTTATTCAGTACTACCAGGAATATTTACTGTTTGTGTCAGCTGAAACCTGACAACATACTCAAAAAGGATTTTTTAAAGTATCACTATGGTCATAAATTGGCCAAATCGGAAGCTAATATTCAGAGCCTGATAACTTTTTTTTCCTTTTTTTTTTTTTTTAGGACTTCTCCCCTAAGCTAAAATGAAACAAAAGCATTCTGAAGCCACTGAGGAAGGATTTACTAAAATGTTCCAAAGACAGGGAACCTGGGTGGCGCACTTGGTTAAGTATCTGACTCTTGTTTCGGCTCAGGTACTGATCTCAGGGTCAGGAGATCCAGCCTCTGGATGGGCTCCGTGCTCAGGGCAGAGTCTGCTTGAGAGTCTGTCGCCCTCTCCCTTTGCCCCTCCCCCCTCTTGCTATCTCTCTAAAATAAATCTTTTAAAGTAAAATGTTCTAAACAAACCCAGCTCTAGGAGGCAGACCATAAAAGACTCTTAACTATGGAGAACTAACTGGGGGTTGCTGGAGGGAAGGAGGATGGGGTCATGGGCTAAATGGATGATGGGCATTAAGGCAGGCACTGGTTGAGATGAGCACTGGGTGTATATGTAAGTGATGAATCACTAAATTCTACTCCAGAAACCAATACTACACTATATGTTAACAAACTTGAATTTAAATTTTAAAAAAATTAAAATAAACCCAGCTCTAAATCTAGAACATATAAATCTTTTGATAACCATCTTAATTGCTGATCTTCTCTCTGATACAAAGAAGCAAATGGAGGATAATGTAATTGGATGGCTCGGTCAGTGGCTAGAAACCATTCAGATTTCGACCAGATTCTTTGAGGAATTAAAAACAACTATACTTATCTTACATTTCTGAGTCTTTTCAAGAATGGAAATGCAGCTCTAGAAACAACTCAAAGCCCACCTATCCTTTTTACCAATCCCAAACTCTCCCCTATTCATCTCAAAAGGCTCACAGATATTGTAAAAGATCTGGATTTAGGAAACAAAAGCTCTTCTTGGAGAAACAACCTTTCTCTGTGGCTTTGAGATGCAAATGTTCTGTCTGGTTTTCTCTAGGAACCCAGAGCCATCTCTTGAAGTGCAAACCTCAGGAAGATAATTCTCGTCAGAAAAACAAAAAGAAGCTATTTGGAAATTAGGCTGAATGAAAAATCTTAAAAGTTTTTTTCCACAAATATTAGTAAAAGCTTTAGCCATCTGAGCAGGTAACCCTAACTTATTCTATCTGCCAGAAACACAACTTAGATACAACCATTCTTTTTTAAACTAATGAGTTTTGCATTATCATACCTGTCTCATGGCTAAAATTTTAACATGGAAAGCTATGAGATCTCTGTGTCTTGTATGTGTGTCTGTTATATACGTGTGATATTTTTCTACCACCAAAGTTTATTTCCAAAATTAATTTGTAAAAAAGTTCTATTTAATAGGCTTAAAGACAAACAAGTATTCATATAAATCAAACATACTCTCAAAAATATAGAAACTAACCCAAATGTTTTTCAAGTTCACATCATGTAGGATAATCTTCAGTAAATAAAAGCTAGTTTAACTGTGTTGGTTTAATTAAAATAGGCATGTCTTCAGAATTACTGGCAATAAACAAAATACTTGAATTCTACCTAGGTTTACTGAAAGTGAAATAAGCTAACATATGTTATCTCTGCGACAGGATACACCAGCAAGAACAGTTAGCTGTTTAATGTCTCATGAAATTTTCATGAGTAATCTAAACATAAGTGTTAAGAACAAGTAAATAAGTGTCAGTAAAAGTTTATAAATATACTTTTCAATAATAAATATTCTCTATGGTATGTCTACTTAAATACAGTTTCCCAAATTTTTTTGAGAACTTGAAACCCTAGTTATACTGAGATAAGTTAAATGATGGCTATTGGTCGAATATCTCAATCATTCCAAGTACGATAAAATACTAAAACATTAATTACTGAACACAAGTTTATCCACTTTTGGCTTTCTTTTACAGAAGAACTAAAGATATTTGAATCTATTCGTAAACATCTTTTGTCTCACATTGAAAATTTTATTATGAGGAAGAATATACTTCTAGAAATTGTAAAATGTATTTACACTGCATCAAAAACTAATGATGTATTTTATGGTGACTAACATAACTCAATAAAAAAAATATTAAAATAAAATAAAGTACAAATCTCACCAATTAAGAGAGCATCCAGGGAACACTACCAGGATGTTACCGCGATCTGACAGGGAGAATGAATGGAATATGTTTTCCTAGGGAATGGGAGGATTAATGTGATTTGCCATGTAAGAAAGTTAAATCACTTGAAAGACTGGTGTGTAGAGGCTGTTATTTGTTCTCTGATGTTTGTGCAGACTGGACTATAATCATAAAGTTTACAAATACTAAAAAAAAAAAAAATTCCCAATCCACAGAATGCTAGTGTAACTGACAGTCCACATTGCTTACTTCTTAGTTTTTACTAGGAATAAAGGACTCTACGGGTTAAGAATTCTAATCAACATACGTAATTAAAACTACTTAGGAGGGGGGCGGGACTCTACGGGTTAAGAATTCTAATCAACATACGTAATTAAAACTACTTAGGAGGGGGCGTGGCTGGCTCGGTCAGGGAAGCATGTGACTCTTGATCTCGGGGTCATGAGTTCAAGCCTCACACGGGGTGTAGAGATTCCTTGAATAAATAAAACTTTAAAAAAAAAAACCTACTTAGAAATAATAAGGGTGAAAAGAAACTACTGTATACTCCTGAAACCAGTATTACACTGTATGTTAACTAACTACAATATAAATAAAAAATTGATAGAAAAAAAAAAAGAAACTACTGTGTATCTATAACCTGAAGTGGATCCTGAATTCTCCTAGTTTCCTCAAGGGTCTGGCTACAACTCTCCAGGCTAATGTTTCTAATTTTCTCCCACCTTTCTGACTTGGAATCACTAAGAACAAAGGCTGCCCTTGAACCTCCCTGGAAGAAACCATAACCGGTCCTTCTCACCGCCAAGACCACCGCCAAACGTCAGGGACTTGAACTTGGGTCCACTTTCCCAATTAAAAAGGGCTCCTCCAGACTCTTGGAACTGCATGCCAGCTGGAGATCTAAAATTAAAGTTGACTAGGGAGGTTCCTCCTCAGAAGCAGATGGCATCTTGAGGTGGACAGCTCCCCCAA